>JBBBDQ010029027.1:562500-1223836 GCA_037127315.1 Ascarosepion bandense
TGTTTACGAATTTATATGGCCTTTGAAGAACTGTTTTCCTCATCTATCCAAATCCATAAAAAATTACATTGACTACACCACCACAAAATTGACGAGAAGATTGAGATTGCATCTTTCCCACAACAGTTCCATCCGATCTCGTTTAAACACACGTCGAGATCTTCCAGGACCTATTCGTGATATACTTGTTGATTATACATACATAAAAGCATTATCAACATGCAATAGAAGATTAAAAATAATGGAGGCAATACTAATAAAAAATAGAAATCCTACACTTAATATCCTCAATTATGAACATGATAGCAATGTGCTAACCATGTTCAAAAGTTAACATACACAAGAGTCTATATGCATAAATTTTATACATGTTTATTTACATATACAACAAAATTAACTTTTGATAATGGATAAAAGTATAGCTGAAAGTGCTTGAAAGTACAAAACCTTTGAACAATTCATATATAATTCAAGTTCCTCCCAAAAATTATACGGACACATGAAAACTGAAGGAGAAAAACTAAATAATAATACCTTGTCTGTCAATTTACATAAAACTGTGTGTGTATGCATATGTATATGTATGTATGTATATGTATGTATGTGTTGTATATGCATGTATGTAGGTATGTATATGCATGTATACATATGTATACATGCATATACATATATATGTATGTGTATCTATGTATATGCATGTATACATATCTATGTGTATGTAGGTATGTATATGCATGTATACACATCTATGCGTATGTAGGTATGTATATGCATGTATGCACATCTATGCATATGTAGGTATGTATATGGATGTATATATATATGTATATATATATTTGTATATGTGTACGTATGGATATGTGTATGTATGTATGCAAATGTGGATGAGTATATATATATATAGATGTGTGTGTGTGTGTTTATATATATATTGTGTGTATTTTGGCAGCCTTTTTTCATTAATACAGGTTTCATTGAATAATATAGACAAGTTCTGTCTATTTATTTTGTGTAAGATCCTTTCGTATGATCTGATTTGCTTGATAGTGTTGTCATGGAAAGACGACAAGAAATCGCAATAATTGTTGATTTTTTTATCAGGTCTAAGCTTTGGGGTTACATAAGCCATTATCGAAGGATGCACATTTAATGTTCACTGAACGTAGAACATTTAAATTATTAACAGAGTGGTATATACGAGAAAATTAAACAGGTCCATTTTTTGTGTCGCACGTGGCTGCAGGCCAAGAAGGAATGGTGGTAGGGGTTTTGCATTTGCAGGACAAATGTCCACCCAAGTAATTTATGAAGCCCGTATTTCTCCATCTAACAACAAAGACAATTACCGGACTTATATTGGCATGTCCGTGGGCCCTTTCAAACAGAAACTTTACAACCACAAGTACTCGTTTTCGAACCCTAACCAAAGATTCCAGACGGCACTATCACGTAGATTCTGGAAAATGATGGAGGAAGGGCAGGACCCTATAATCAGCTGGAAATTAATAGGCTCAGCTTGTACCCCTAAAAATTTTCGTGATAGGTGCCGTCTATGTTTATTGGAGAAGATTCTGATTTTGAAGTATCCTCATCAGGACTTACTTTTGAATCTTAGGAAGGAATTCATTAATAAGTGCCATCATAGGGCAGATTTTAAAATTTAAATTTTAAAATTTAAATTTTTAAATGTTAAGTTTTTTAATTTTTTTAATTTTTAATTTTTCTTTTTATAATTTTTATGTATATGTGTATGTTTGTGTGTGTATGTGCATATTTGTATATATGTGTGTATATATGTATATGTATATATATGTATTTATGTGTATAAAATTTTTTCGCTATTCAAATGCTCTTTTTTATAATATTCATTAATTTTTTATATTTTTTATATGTATGTGTGTGTGCATATGTATAATGTATATATATATATATATGTCTGTGTGTGTGTATATATATATGTGTGCATGTGTGTGTGTACACTTATATATATTGTGTGAATTTTTATATATGTGTGTACGCGCATGTATGTGTACATACGTATATAAGTGTGTATGGAATTGAATGTATGTGTGTGTGTATGTGTATGTATTATATATGTATTCGTAATCGAAAAATTGTATGTATGTATGTGTGTACTTCTATATGTATGTATAATTGTAAATGAAATTTTTTTTTTTATCTAGCGTGTCTTTATTTAGTTTAAATCAAATGACCTAATTTTTTTTATTTTTTATTTTTTTTTAAATAATTTTATTTTAAACCCTATATCTTTTTATTCCCTTTAAAAATAATGATGCTTTTTTAAGTAAAGGCCTTTTTCTAATACTTCAACGTTTTTGGGAAGTTAGGTTTTTGAATATGTCTAGCGTCTGAAATATATAAAGAAATTTTCTTTCTTTTCTTTTCTTTTTCCCTCCCTTCCTTCCTTTATCTCTCTTATCTCCCACCTTTTTTCTGTGTTGCTTAGCTTAACCTTACATCAATTCAACACGGCCATCCGTGAATTTTTAAGTTACAATTCTCTTTCTTTTTTTTTTAACCCAGACGATGTCAATTTTTTCTTTTCTTGTTCATTTGATTTCATTTTGTTTTATCTTTTTTTTCTTTTTCTTTTTCATTTTCTTTTTTAATTTCTTTGCAAATCTATTTAAAAAGGAAAATTAGACTTATTTTTCTCCAGTTTCTGAAAGGAGTTTTCTGTTGCTGAGGTGATGTGTTATCCCCCGTGGGGATTTTCATATCGAAATGGTCATCCAACATCATTGAATTAATCCTTTTTTAATTTATATATATATATATATATATAGATGTGTGTGCATATATATATATATATATTTGTATGAATGAATATTTGTATATATATTTGTATGGATATTTAGATGTGTGTATATATATATATATATATATATATATATTTGTATGGATATTTAGATGTGTCTATATATATATTTGTATGGATATTTAGATGTGTCTATATATATATTTGTATGGATATTTAGATGTGTCTATATATATTTGTATGGATATTTAGATGTGTCTATATATATTTGTATGGATATTTAGATGTGTCTATATATATTTGTATGGATATTTAGATGTGTCTATATATATTTGTATGGATATTTAGATGTATCTATATATATTTGTATGGATACTTAGATGTGTCTATATATATTTGTATGGATATTTAGATGTGTCTATATATATTTGTATGGATATTTAGATGTGTCTATATATATATATATATATTTGTATAGATATTTAGATGTGTCTATATATATATATATATATATATATATTTGTATGGATATTTAGATGTGTCTATATATATATGTTGTATGGATATGTAGATGTGTGTGTAAACTGCATCTAGAGATTATCTGCAAAAGTGGTTTTGTCAAATATTTTATGTAAAATTTATAGCTATGTGTTATCCAATGAAATAATTTGTACTATTATATATAGCGAGTAAGCATGAAAGCAATTTTCCCAATTTTCAATTTCAGATTGATATTTAGTATATTTTCAGTAATTATAGTAATTTGCAGTGTCAAGAGATTATTTGCAAGAACTAGAATTTAGTATTATGGCTTGTAAAAAAGAACTAACAATGAATAAAAAGAACTATATAATCAAAGAAATTAGCAAAGGAAAGTATTTGCTTCAAATGTCTAAGGATTTGAAAAGGGATCATCAAACAATCAAGAAAATATCTCAAATGGGAATTCAACCAAGGAAAAAATATAACAATATTTTGGTGCAGATTGGAGGTAATTAATTTTATTAATTATTAAATATAACTGGAAAATCTTATAATTGCTAATATAGACCAGAGGAGAATATACTAAAAGAATTTTTCTTTATTCTCCGAATATGAGCAAAGGAAAACAGAGGTGATTCATTTTATTAATTATTAACTATAACTGGAAAATTGGTACTAAAAGACATTTTTTTTTATTCTTCAAATAGGAACAAGGAAAAGAAAACAAAAACAAAAGATAACAAATGATATTTGATTGTTATTTTAAACCAGAGAAAGAAGAAGAAGAAGAAGAAGAAAGAAAAGACTTAGATTTGTTTCAATGCCATGGACAATGGATATCAATTTCGGCCCACCCAAGAAAGTTAACAATTGTAATTCTAAACCTAAAAGAAAGATATAAATTCAATTGTTATTTTTTTTTTGCCAGGTATTTGTAAAAGCGGAAAAATAAATTTCACTTTTATTTTTGTATCCAATTGTCCTGCTAGTGTGAATTATAATTAAGATAACATTGGTCCCAGTCAAGTAACTCAGTGAAGAGACATTTTCACTTGACACCAGGGTAAGACCAGATAATGAAAACATTTCCCCTCCATTGAAAATATCAGTAACTCAGAAATAGATATTTAAAACACAGATGAGGAGAAATTCTCATCTAAAGTAACAATGTCAAAAGACACTTGTCAACTTGTTTTGAGCAAGCCAGTTCAAAAAGTTTAATAGGGATTGTTTAAGAAAAAAAAATCCCTGAAGTTGTTTCTAAGAAAATTTTGAGAGAAAAAAATTCGGTCAAGTCCAGCCCAGAGAATGGGCATGGGGAGAGGATGTCATAAGACTGAGAGGAATTCCATTGGTCCCGTAAACAAGTGCTGAAAGGGAGAGACGACCAACAATTGATGTCATGGAAAGAAGATTAATCCCATTGGGTAAATCAGAGGTAACAATGAGTAGCAGCCAACCCCGGCATTCTATTGGTTGCCGAGATGAGGGGTTCGACAGACACCCAGTGACCGTAGGGCCCCCACATCATGGCATGGGCATAAATACAGGGTCCCAAGGAACCAAAAATCAGTTGCAGCTCGAGTGGCAGAGAGTTCTAGTTCCTGGTCCAGAGACATAATGACAAAGAGATAATTGCCACACAGTTGGATGCCAACCTTAGAAAATCGTCGCCTGCCAAAGACAGTTCCCAATTGAAGAAGTAAAGAGACAGAGATGATTGCCATGCCATTGGGTGCTGACCGTAGAGAAGCCTGTCACCAATCAACCAACCAGAGTTAAGAGACAGACAAGAAGAGAATTTGCAGACAAATTTTGAAATTGCCAAATGAAGAGAGTAACCCAGCACTTCGGCAATTTCCGTAATGTTCCGGAAAACAAGCAACAAATTGACTAGACTTATGATGAACTTAGAACTCTGTTCAGAGTAGCAAGCTGTGGCCAGCCAGCTTTTTAGTTATTGCTTTGGAGAATATCGGTTTACTTAAGAAACTTCCGTTCCACTACCAGTTTGATAGAAGCAGGGATCGGGAATTATCCAAGAGAGTATTGTGTATATTCTGTATTTAAAGATGTTATTTTTTAACACTTTTCAGCAATTGGTCCACTTATTTTTCTTGGTGCTATATTTCTTTCTTTTATTACTTAATTGTGTACATGCTTCTTGGTTTAGTTTAGTTCAGCAGAGAGACAGCTAGTGGAGAACTCACGTGACTACCTTGTGATTAATCAACATAATGTGGGACAAGGGAGATCACCGTGATGGAGTCAATCTAAGACCAGCTATCTGGATCAAAACCAACAGCGATCGGCCAGGTTGTGGCATAAAAAAAGTCTCAGGCTGAATTCAGGAATTTAACAAAGCAAGATCTATCACATATCCAAAGAGAACTAATAAGAAACCCAAATGCGTGAAGTGCATTAATATTTAAGGCCGCTGGAGCTCCTGTGGTGTCAAAGGAAACAAGGTGTAAAGCATTGAGGAAGTTTACTGATGTAAAAATCAAATAAAGAAACCCATTTTAACAAAAAAACATAAGGAAAGCAGATTGCAGTGGGCAAAAAAATACATGAAAACTGATTTCAGTAAAGTGCTTTTTACAGACAAATCAAAGATCATTCTCGATGGGCTCAATGGATGGGTTTGCAAGCAACATGACTCAAGAAAATTAACAAAAAATAATAAGAACCTCCTAAAATTTATTGCACAAATGCTCCTTTCTTTTCAATAACTCTTAGCAGCCTATTGTCAACATCTGATGTTAGATTTGCAATTTTGGCAGCTGGTAAATTGTTTGAAGCAACTTTAACAGCCTCCTAAGAGTCACACTTGCTGTTGAATTCCCTTCCATTAGAATAAAAATCTCTCTTGGGGATGCTCCATAGGTTCTCAATGGGATTCAAGTCACAGCTATTTGAAGGCCAGTCCATAAGAGAATCTTCAACAAATCCCTTTTCTTTCAACCAGGTATTAGTAAACTTTGATGTATGTTTTGGTGCATTGTTTTGCATAAAGATCATAGATCTACATTTAGCTAAAGACTGGTTATCAAGGCATTCAAAGAAATATTGCTCTGGAAAATCGCAGTAACTTCTGGAATTAATTTTAACCACGTCTTTTAATTTAAATAGATTCACAAGCCCATTACCAATAATCCCAGCCCATATCATGATCCCACCGCCACCTTGTTGATGTTTAAAAATCTTTCTTGAGTCATGTTGCTTGCAAACCCATCCTCGACCCATCCATCAGGCCCATCAAGGGTGATCCTTGATTCGTCTGTAAAAAGCACTTTACTGAAATTAGTTTTCATATATTTTTTTGCCCACTGCAATCTGCTTTCCTTATATTTTTTTGTGAAAATGGGTTTCTTTATTTGATTTTTTTACATCAGCAAACTTCCTTAATTCTTTACACCTTGTTTCCCTTGACACCACAGGAGCTCCAGTGGCCTCAAATATGAATGCACTTGATGGATTTGGGTTTCTTATTAATTCTCTTCGGATGTGTGATAGATCTCGCTTTGTTAAATTCCTGAATTTAGCCTGAGACTTTTTTTTCCTTAGTTGAATTTCTATTTGAGATATTTTCTTGATTGTTCAATGATCCCTTTTCAAATCCTTAGAAATTTGAAGCAAAGACTTTCCTATGCTAAGTTCTTTGATTATATAGTTCTTTTCATTCATTGTTAGTTCTTTTTTACAAGCCATAATACTAAATTCTAGTTCTTGCAAATAATCTCTTGACACTGCAAATTACTATAATTACTGAAAAAATACTAAATATCAATCTGAAATTGAAAATTGGGACAATTGCTTTCATGCTTACTCGCTATATATAATAGTACAAATTATTTCATTGGGTAACACATATCTGTGAATTTTACATAAAATATTTGACAATACCTCTTTTGCATATAATCTCTAGACACAGTTTATATATATATATATATATATATATATATATATATATATATAAATGTCCATACATATATATGTATGGATATGTAAATGTGCATACATATATATGTATGGATATGTAAATGTGCATACATATATATGTATGGATATGTAGATGTGCATACATATGTATATATATATATGTATATGTAGATGTGCATGCATATGTATATATGCATGGATATGTAGATGTGTATATATATATATATATATATATACTATATCGAGGCAGCAAGTAATTTTCTAAACATATTCTATTAAATATAAGAGACAATGAATGTCTATTATGTTTAATCATGAGCCGTTCTAAACATCGTATTTTTGCTTTAATTTCAGTTGAAAATAAAGACAAAAATTCTCCAACATTTGGATAATTATTTATTGGTTTTCTTCTAAGCTTTCGGCTCACATGAGCCATCTTCAGAGAGGTAGTTTAAACTGAAATATTATAAAATCCACCATCACCGACAATTTTATTTTGTGTTGACATAAAACTCCGCTTGGCAACGGCGATAGTTACCAAAAATAATAAACGCAGTTCTTAAGTTTGCGATGTGGTTTTATGACGTCACACCGCGGGATAGCGCGAAATGACAACAAAACCATGTAGTCAAATGCAATGTAATATCTTATTTCCTGTTTTAAAGTTGATTTTATTGAGTGTTGGTTGTTTTGATTTGATGTACATGGCCTCCAATATCTGCAGGTTCCTCTTACTGTGTGTATGAGTAAGGATCACCGTATTGTTGACCAAAATCTGTCTGATATTACCTACATGTTTATGTTTTTCAGAGAAATGTTGTTTAATAGTACTCTGATCAGAAAGATGACATGTAAGTCTACGGGAGAGCGTGGTTGTAGTAAAACCAATATATGTACTAGGTTTTTGATTAGTATCAGAGATGCAATCTCTGAATGGGCATGTAAATTGGTACACTACATTGGTTTTTTGTAAAGAATTTAGTTTAGTGCTTGTTGGGTTATTATAGACTATGAGGTCAATTGTTTTAAATTGTTTTATATATATATGTATATATATATATATATATATACACACATGTATATGTGTATATATATATGTAGGTATATGTGTATATATGTGCATGCATATATATATATATATATATAATATTATTATTATTATTATTGTAAAACGTACCAAGAAAACAGTATCACTAATAATGACTAAAATCATTAAGTCCTACTGTTAACAAAACGGTAAATTAAGTCATCAAACCCAAAAGGTAATACCAAATGGGTAGAGGGGAATCAAAAAAGAAACAAACAAAGCAAAAGCTGTGTTCGAAAGAAAAAAAACCCAAGACAAAAACCTTAACAGTAAAGAGCTCAATACGAAAGTACAAAAGAAGAGCAAAGACATGAACTAAATCTAAAAGTGAGCCAAAAGCTGACCGCAGTTTCACTCGCCAGATCATCAGGACAAGGCTAACAAATTAGACAGAAACAGCAAATTAAATAGACTGATTGGGAGATACCAAACCAAAAACAAGGGTAAAACAAACTTTATTGATGACAACAGTAAAAAAAAAAAAAATATTAAAGTAAGTAATCTAATAGTTAAAATTAAAGTAAGTGATTTTTGAAATGAATGCACTTATTTAGAATTTCCCTTTTAGAATTGAGTAAATTATGGGATGACTCAAATAAAGCTATTGCTAATTTTTCTTCACCACAAAGCTGGCAAAACTTACTCCCTACTTTATATTTAGGGCATTTTTTTATTACTTCCCCTTTTAGAATGGGGTCTTTATTAATCGTGTTTTTTAGATGCCAAACATATGTGGCTAAGGCAGTGTTGTGGCTATATTTTATGTGCTTAAAAGAACTGTTATGGTTGTAACATCTTCTTTTAAAAATGTCATGAGTCACTCCAATGTAGAACTTAGGATTGATATCATTTACACTGTACACGACACTAGATTGTTAGCAGTAACCATTAATGGGGCATTCATTCTCTCGTCTACAATTACATTTAAGTTTGGAATTAATAGCTTCATGTTTTTTTAACTTAAAACTTTTTAACTTAACTTTTTTTAAAGTGGATATAAAGATATATTACAATTCACTTCACCTAACAAACGTAATACTCATAATAGAACCAGGAAAATAATCTGGTTTAACCCCACTTTCAATAAGGAAGTTAAAACTAAAATAGGAACTATATTTTTTAAATTAATTGACAAACATTTCGGTAGTGATAGTTGCCTACATAAAATTTTCAATAGAAATACTATCAAGTTAAGTTATTCTTGTTTACCTAACGTAGGAAAAATAATTAGTGGTATCAATAAGAGTAAGTTAAAAAAACATGATGCTATTAATTCCAAACTTAAATGTAATTGTAGACGAGAGAATGAATGCCCCATTAATGGTTACTGCTAACAATCTAGTGTCGTGTACAGTGTAAATGATATCAATCCTAAGTTCTACATTGGAGTGACTCATGACATTTTTAAAAGAAGATGTTACAACCATAACAGTTCTTTTAAGCACATAAAATATAACCACAACACTGCCTTAGCCACATATGTTTAGCATCTAAAAAACACGATTAATAAAGACCCCATTCTAAAAGGGGAAGTAATAAAAAAATGCCCTAAATATAAAGTAGGGAGTAAGTTTTGCCAGCTTTGTGGTGAAGAAAAATTAGCAATAGCTTTATTTGAGTCATCCCATAATTTACTCAATTCTAAAAGGGAAATTCTAAATAAGTGCATTCATTTCAAAAATCACTTACTTTAATTTTAACTATTAGATTACTTACTTTGATATTTTTTTTTTTACTGTTGTCATCAATAAAGTTTGTTTTACCCTTGTTTTTGGTTTGGTATCTCCCAATCAGTCTATTTAATTTGCTGTTTCTGTCTAAATATATATATGTATGTATTTTTTGTTGAAATAAATTCTGATTTAAAACTGCCCGCATGTTGAGTTTATATATATATGTATGTATATTGAGCTCTTTAATTTTATGTAATTAATAATTTATATTAAAATCCTTGGTATTGTCCTCTTCGTCTTTATGGCTCTGCCATTCTCTCATATATATATATATATATATATATATATATATATATGTGTGTGTGTGTGTATAACACCTGACAATCCCAATTGTAAAACATCTCTATGCATTTACATGGAAACATGTTCTCTGATATTTATTGTGTTGACATCCATTTTGCTTTTTATAAACAAGAAAAAAATTATAGTGTTGATTTGTTGAGAGTGAAAAACATTATTAAAGAAAACCCTATGGTACATTTATAGGTGTAGAGGAAGAAATATAATAGAGGGCGAAAGGAATTTTTCATAATAATTTTCAAAGTTGCTCTGAAAATAACCAGGTTTTTCCTTGAAAATGTACAATTCATTTGCCCTGCCCTCTTGTATGTCTATGGGTATATTTTAGTTCAGTTATGACTGAAAGAGAACATTTTAAAAATTCTGTTAGCTGAAAAGTAAGTTGTTATTTTTTGTTTGTTTTTTAGAAAAAATTATTCTTAAAATAAGAACTCTTTTATAATGGCAATTCTCTAAGGTATATTTTTAAAAAAATGTTTTTTTCATTTATTTCAGTTGTTTTATGGTTAACCTTTTGTCTTTGCATGTATTTTGAATTGTCATGGCAGCAAAACAAGCATTTCACCAACAGAACATTTTTCAGGTAAGTCTTTTTTGCTAAGTAGTTAAAAAAATATAATTAATTTTGGTGATTAGAAGAGGAATTAGAACAATCTATCCTTATGAACTGAATAAAGGTTTTGGCTCAAACTTCCAACATATATCACTTGAAGAAGACCAGAGTGGACAACAACCAAGACGTTGTGAATATGGCAATAAAGATGAGGACAACAGTCTGAACAATGTAAATAGCTACAATACCTCATCTCAAAATTTATAGTTTATACAATAACAGTGCAAAATTGAAGCTTTGATTCATTCAAATCATTACCAACACTTTTTTTACATTTAGATATTCCTTATATTTTTTCAATTTTTATAAATAAATAGTTTTCATTATTCATTATATTATTTTATATTATCATTATCTTTGTTCTTTGTCTTTAAATCGCTTTATTCTTACCACATTAGAGTTTCATTTAAAAGTAATTACATATAAATTTACAAGTGATTAATATATTTTGTATCACTATATTTAATATGACTGTATACATGTACTTGGATGTGCAAGTGGTGTAATAATGGCTCAGAATGAGGAATTGGAGAGTTAAGTTTGAAATCCAGTTGAGTTTGTTGTATTCACTTACATGCAAATACCCTTGAGGAAGGTATGAATGCATTGCTCACCTTCTCCAGGTATGAGTAAATAGCAGAACTGACTAGGCCTTAAAGCCTTTGTTAGCAACCTGTCTAGCAGAAGGGAAATTCTCAAACCAGAATAAAAAGGCTTTGATTCCATCAGGTTGTCTTGTTCAAAACACACCACTGCTGCTTTAGGTTGCAGCACATGTTGTGTCCTTATGACCCTAACAACTTAAAGGAGTCATGATTGGGATATACACATATACATACTAATATATACACATATTTACATTTATACATGTTTTTTTTTATTTCACCATTATTGCAAATATCTTAGTGATCACAATAATGTTTCCTAAAAATAAAGAACTATGGAATTGTAGAGATGAATTGGCCATTTTATGTAAACATTGAAAATATTTTTCTTTAAAATTAAACATTTACAATGTTTCATTTTAACTTATGCTCCAATATAACTTAAAAATTAAAAATTATTTTGCTAAAACAAATGACCAACACAATACTTATTTGGTTTTCTTAACTACAATATACCTTCGTATACCATAATTATTTATAATTCTAACTTAAACATTCCAGCCCTTTTACTTATGAGGTAGTATAAAATCAAATAAAAAAAAAAAAGAAGAAAAATTCAACCTGCTATTAAAAATTATTGTCTACCCATTTAAATAATGTATGGTCCCACTATGTATCGTACCCAGACAAAATTAAAAAGTGACAATTCTGCTTTCTTTTGCAACCCAAATCTTCAACTCCATAGTTACCTAATTCTCATTTTTGATTGAACCATATTGACACACCTACAAGTATATTCTCTACCTACACCTTCTGCTACTACTACCCCTTCAGTTTCTAAATAACCATGAATTCATCAAATATTCTAAATAAATCATTTTCACAATTTCTTTTAAGATATCACCTGAAGAAGAACCGTATTGTTCTGAAGCATGAAAATGTTTGTGTAGTGATATAATGCTATTATAAACCATTGTATTAAAACAGTTACTATATATACAATATATATGTGCAAGTTTCATCAAAAATGACAGACAAGGTGTTATGGTTTAGTTCTTTATATAATTTTTCATGAGGTCTCATAATTTTTTTCTTTTCAGGATTTAAATTATATAAAATTGTCCAAATGTTTTATTTCTCCAGGTCCTTTCAGCTATACTTTTAGCCATTATCAAGGATGAACTTTATTTTACTTTAACTGAATATATAAGCTTTTTGTGTATATATGTAGAGTCATAGTTATGTTTTATATTCCAAAAATAGTGAGCACATTGTTGTCATGTTCATAGTTGATATTATTAAGTGTTGGATTTTTCTTTTTTATTAAAAATGCTTCCTTTACTTTTTTACCTGTGGATAATGCTATTATATTTGTATTATCAACAAGTCCTCCATACGTATTTCAATGAGAGAGTCTGAGAGATGCAATGTAAGTCATCTTAAACAAGTCATGGTATATATAATGTAATTATTTACGAACTTGGATTGAACAAAACACAGTTCTTCAAAGGACAAATTTACATAATTTACGTCTTGAAAAGAAAAAAATTTATTAGATCATATTAAAAATTATATAAAAAATCTTCATTATGACACCTAGTTCATCATTTATAATGAAACTTGCATAAAAGAGAGATTGCTGCCTAAATCACCTCTGTACCTGACTCCTGCCAAGTCTCGCAGCTTTGCCCTCTCAGCAACTTCGATCAGGCTGTTGTCTCTCTCAATATCTCTCACTACTCTCACTCCCCCCAGGAGCCTCCTACCTACAGGATCTCCTACTGCTACCAAAGAGCTGACTGGGACATGTTTCGCAATTTCCTATCCGATGTCTCTTGGGGAAAAGTGTTCAATCTCCCAATTGATGATTGCGCCTCTAAGATTTCTTCCTGGATGAAAGCTGGCATTGATGTCTTCGTACCAACCAGGAAGTTTTGTCTTAAATCTCATTCCTCCTCCCTGGTTCTCTCCTGCCTGTTCAGCTGCCATTGCTCACAGGAGCCATTACTTTTGACTATTTTGGAGACATGCATCTGACCACAATAGGCACCTATTTTCTTCTGCTTGTAATGAGTGCAAAAGGATCCTGAATGACGCCAAGTGGTTGTTTGCCGAGAGAATGAGACAGAGCATAGCTGAGCACAAGTTCAGCTCCAAGGACTATAGGCGGCTATGCAAATGTGTGCTGAACAATAGCAAATTGTCCATTCCTCCCTTAATCAATGAATTTGAGGTCCTCACAGCATCAGCGGACAAAGCCGAGTGCTTTGCTCGCAGATTCTCATCCAACTCCACATTTGACTCATCTGGATTACCTGCACCTGACTTTCCTATGAGAACTAAGGCATTACTGAATGATGTTTACATTACCCCATCACTGGTATCTAAGGTAATAACAAAACTTGACCTCCATAAGGCAAGTGGAGGTGATGGAATCCCAGTCATTGTCCTTAAGAAATGTGCCCCTGAACTCTCCTCTATCCTCTCTAAACTCTATAATTATTGCCTTTCTGCTTCCTGTTTTTCTGCATGCTGGAAGTCCTCTTCTGTGGTTCCTGTATTTAAGAACTTGTGGGAATTCTTGGACCCATCCAACTATCGCCCTATCAGACTCCTACTGATTTTCAGGAAAGTGTTCAAGGCCATTATTAATGCTGAAATAGTCCAACATCTTACTGCTCATAAACTATTCTCAGACAAGCAGTATGCCTTCTGCTTTACCAGGTCCATGGCTGATATGCTAACGACCATCACGGAGTACATATACCAGGCTCTTGATAAGTCTGGCGAGGCTCATGCTGTTGCCCTGGACATTTCCAAGGCTTTTGATAGGGTTTGGTACACTGGCCTTCTACGCAAGATATGGGGTTATGGTATTACCGGATGCTTGCTTGATCTGATTAAATCTTTCCTATCTAACTGCATAATGAAAGTCATCTTGAATGGGCATGCCTCCACATTCTATTATACAAATGCTGGTGTCCCTCAGGGCTCTATCACAGGCTTGACACTCTTCCTTATTTTCATAAATGATCTCCCAGGCATGATTAAGTCCTAAGTAGGCATCTATGCAGATGACACTGTAATTTACTCCTGCATCAGTAAGAAATCTGGCGAGGTAAACAAACATAACCTTGCTGCTGATCTTGAGAGGGATCTACAATCAGTGGTGGAATGGGGAAAGAGGTGGCTTGTAAATTTCAATGCATCTAAGACAAAGCTGCTGTTTGTCAATTATCACAGGCAACCTCTCCTGCCTCCCATAAGCATGGATCAAGCGAGTTTCCCTGAGAGCAATATACTTTGCCTCCTCAGCCTTATCCTCTCTTCCGATCTCAAGTGGAACCATTACATTGAATCAGTAGCTAAATTCACTGTTAGGAAGGTTGGGTCAATGTGTCGGGCAGGGATGTTTTTTTTGCCTGAATCCACCCTGCACATATACAAACCAACTATCCGTCCGTGCATGGAATACTGCTGTCATATATGATCTGGTGTCCCCACTGTCCATCTCGGTGTTCTTGACAGGCTCCATAGGAGAATCAGTAATGTGATAGGTACTTAGTGGCTCGACTCCAGCCACTTTCTCACTGATGCGATGTGACTTCCCACTGTCTGTTCTATAGATATTTTCATGGCTTCTGCTTCGACGAACTTAAGTCACTGGTGCCCCTGCCACAGGAGTTTAGTCGTGCAACCAGGATGGCATCTGGGTCCCACCCATTCACAGTTAGATCAACCAAATGCAGACGACAATTCTACTCCATCAGTTTCTTTTCTCACACTTCCCGCCTGTGGAACTCTCTTTCATATTCTTGCTTTCCTGACAACTACAACCTCCAGGAAATTAAATGTGATGTCAATACCCATCTCTTAACCACTTGACTCTAGTTCTTTCTACATCACCCTGTATATCTTTTCCTTTTTCTCTCCCTTTGCAACTGTCATGTCATCACACCTGTATTCCCATCCTTCTCTTGCTCCTTTCTCTGACACCCCTTGTAACTGGTCTTTCTCTTTACTCTCCTCCTATTTAATCTTTTACTCTTATGTAGCCCCCTGCACATCAGTGGTGTTACTGCTTTGCATGGGGTGAAATGATTAAAAAAAATATACACTATATATATATATATATATATATATATATATATATAATGTATATGGAATTATCTTATCGCTTGAACTGCCTAAAAATTGTGAGAGAGCCATATAGCTATCTACATGTTTAGATGAAGCTTTAAGTTACAGTAAGGCAGTAATAGCTGTGTATTGTTTTTTATATCTATTAGATATTTTAGATTTATTAGCTTTGTTTTATATTTTACATCAAGCACTGTTCTTGTTTGCTTTTCATCATACTTCTTAAAATAATTAAATGACTGGTCACTCATATCTGAGTATGCCTGCCCACTAGGAAAGCTAGCTAATCCCTTTTGCAGATGCCTGCTCAGGCATATTTGTGTGTGTTCAATAACCACAGATATCACATTTGATTTATACTGCAACTATAATGGACATGTATATCGTATATATGCATATTATACTACACACACGCAAGCCTTGTTTGTCATTTAGCTGATTAGTGTTACCTTCAGTATCCTGACTCTAATTTTCATAGGCAGACCTGTCCATCCACTCATTGAGGGTATCAGCAATTGACTGCTTATACTTGTTAATTTATATATATATAATGTCTAGCTCTTTGTTATACAAACCTATAAAGCATTTCCTTCTCCATTAGAAAAAATATACTAGTATTAGCATTGTATTTAATATATTGAACGGTTTATGGCCATATCATAGTGAAGTACCAGTTCTCATCAATGGGATTAAGCAACATTGAATCTGATCAGTACTCAGATAGTTGACTACTAGGGAATACCAGGTGTTTTAAGCAATATGAGAAGCCTATCAAGCCAGCAGTGGATACAGTCTTTTTTACTTATACTAACAAATGGTCTCTATGTAGAGGTGTGTTTTGACTGATAGGTTCCAAGACTGACCTGGAATTTGGCTTTGGTATTATAGATAAGAAACTTGTGATATAGCTAGGAGTCAAAGTGAACAGCAAATACAAAAAGAACTAATAAAATATATTCCCTCGTATGTCCAGTGGAATAAGAGTAACTTATATTGAATAAAGGATTCTGTTTGAAGTTCTCAGAAGTGACCTGAAGAAGGTTGAGATTACAATGGTCAAAATATTATGAATATGACTACAAGATGAAGTCATGAATCCGAGTGGATTACTGTATAATGATGACTCCTTAACTCAGAAATTATTAGTTGACTTCATGAAGATCATTCTCTCTCTTTATTTTCCTCTTTCAGGCCTCGTGCAAAACCTGCTTTCTGGACAATGCTGTTATTTCCTATTACTGTATTTTCTCTGCTCACCTCCTCAGGTATGTTTATGTAGATCTGGTATCTATATTTAACAATCTATAAAATTTTTCTTGTGTTTTAGCATGTTGGCTATTTCTTTAATTATTAAGGTTTCTACAAGAATATTTTACATGAATTAATGGTGGTAAAAAGGTCAGTCAGTCAGTTAAGTGGCATACATGATACATGCTTTGGTGATCATGTCTCAAAAGAGACATGACTGACTGGGCAGAAGATTTTCCCACAGTAGTTTGCCATAACTTTCTGTGGTAGACTAGTTGCCAGCCAAGGCTATAAAACCCAATCTATCCTGTTATTTGACCCATAGCTGGAGAGAAGAGATGGATTAATACCTTTCCCAAGGGTATTTGTGTGTGAATGAATGCAACATATTCAACTGAAATTCGAACTCAGTTCTCTGATTTTTCATTCCAAGTTGATATTCACTGCACCACAATGCACATCCGGTGAAAAGGTACATGCACAAAATAACAGAGACCAATTGATTTTTAATGCAAAATAACATTTTAAACAAAATAACAAAAAGAAAGTTTAAGAGTTTCTTTTTCTTAGAATTAAATTGAATACACAATGAAAATTTTTAATCAATGTATTTGAGTGTGACTTGTACATATGTACATGAAGTGTCCATGGTCCATTTTGCTTTGGTGTGAAAAGTTGATGGAATGCATTTTGAAAGGAGAAAAAACAGTGAGAGAGTTGCTTAAGGGTTCACTTGTTTTTATACCCTCAGGGCTGCTGCTGGTGATATGTTCATTAAGGCACTACCTTGAATTTATGTTTGGACACTTCTGGATCAGCTTGTCCCACTTTCTGGCAAAAGGGTAGAGAGAACTGACCCTGAAGCCCTCTTTTTCAAAGTTTCTATTGGGGTTGGTAAGTGGTCAGGGAGTGTGTAGGATTGTCCTTTACTTTTTTTTTTACTGGGGCTTTGATCTTTTGTTTCTCTTATCCAAGTATCTGGTTTCAGAAATGAAGTTAGTTGGTTGACCTGTCCTTAAAAATGTCAGTATTAAGTATTATAATTTATTAGGCATGAAGGGGATGACAAAGAGGAGACAAGAAACACTCTTTCTCTTATTTTATTTATTAGACACTGTCCACTACTACAACTGTGCAATATTTACAATATTTATTCAAATTTTATTGATATTTTTACTTGCAAGACATTGTGAATGGATAATATTAACATTGTTTTTTTTTTTTGTTTTGTTTTTTGTTTCAGTGCTTGACACAACTGCTACAACTTTGATATTGCAAGCAGGATTGCTTCTTGTGCAACCACTCTTTCTTGCTGGTATCCTTTGGTGGTCTCAAGCCAATGATATACAGAAAACGTGCATTAAATTTAGCACAATAGCAGGTTTACTAGAGATTCCTCTTGTGTTCTTCATGAGTTTTCATGCTGGAATTGGTAAGTTATTGTCATTTTTTATATTTATACATTAATCACAATAATATCAAGCAAAGTATTGTTTTTTTTAATATTTTGGCAAGGAATAATTTTAAAATAAGAATTTGTACATAATTTAATCTTTATTATGGAAAACTCCACCCACCAATTCAGAATCATGCAGGAGAATGTGTGTGTATACTAACTCTGGACAAAGCACCAAAAACAATGGGACATGCAGAATGCCTGTGCATTAGATCGAATTTATCTCCTTCACTTAGAAATAAAGCAGGGGAGAATGTGGTATAGACCAACAGGAGTTATCTCTTTTAGTCCTGATTGTTTCTCCTGAAAAAACTCTTGCTCACTTAGATAATATAAATAAGCAGTCAAGCTGTGCCTTTTCATTCAAGCTCAATAAAGCTTTCATAAGTCTGATGTTGCCTTTTGAGTTGTTATTACACATAGCTGATGATCACTGTGTCAATCTATTAAGTTATTTTAAAATGCTGAAAGAAAAAAATAGTTGTATTACTTTATCTGAAAAAAAAAAAATATATATATATAGTTAAATGTAGAAGCACCCAAAACCTTAAAAAATAATAAAAATTAAATTTAGATTTTTATCAAATAAATTTGGTAAAAGTCAGCCAGATGTAGCTACAAATTTGGCAATCCTAAATGATCTTACTGACTATTTTAATTTCTGAAGCTATTCATGTCAGCTTTGCATTTTTTTTTATACACTGCCCTCACTACAACTGTGCAATATTTCCAAAACCTATTCAAATTTTATTGATTTTTATTTGCAAAACATATAAAAACTATCAATATCTCTGGTTCTTGGACTGAACTCATCTAAAATATGACTTATTTTCTTTATGGCATTAGTTCAAATAATTTCTGATGATAACTGAAAGGTAGAATTAAGTGAATTTAGATCCATATTACAGACATTAAAACACTGCACAGTTTACATTTTCATTTTATTTTTCATACAGTGTATTGGTTTATTATCCTTTTTCTTTTGGCAGACTTCCCAGTATCTACAAGTCTGGTTCTGATGGTATTTGGTCATCTCTATACTTTACAAGGACTTATTTTTTTTTTACCCAAAACTTTTACTTATGGAGAAGTCTCTTTGGTTTCTCAAATGATGATATTTTTCACATACAGGAGTTGCAGTATCATTTTACAAGTGAGATTTTTTTTATATATCTAAATATTTAAAAACTTAAAAATGGATAAATTTACAAGGTCTTTCATGCCACAAAAGGTCACCATCTTTGACTTTTCAAAATCCTCTTTATTCAATTGGTCATCACCAAAATTGTATTAATTTGTTTCATTCTGTAAGAGCATTTTTCTTTGTCGGTCTGAAAAATCATAACTGGGAATGCCTATGAAAAGTGCTTTATTCTTCTCCTCTTCATAATTTTCTTGGGACCTTATTTGATCTGTATAGCCTACTATGCCATTACCATTTTTGACTATCATGGCCATGTTGTTGCCCCGTCACATTATAAAATTGACCCTTTCTAGAACTGCTTTTTTATTCTTGTTATTCTAAGATTATTGGTTTTACAGTTATATCGTGTTAAAAGACTGGTTCTTATAATATCCAAAGTTAAGCAACATTGAACCTGGTCAGTACCTAGATGAGAGATTGCTTAGGAATACCAAGTGCTATGGGCTTGGATATGTAGGAGTATAATGAAGAATGGCTCCAAATTGAAAATCAAATAGCCAAGTTCCAATTCCAGTCAGGTTTGTTATATTCACTTATGCACAAATACCCTTGGGGAAGGTATCAATTTACCTCTTATCCCTTCAGCTATGGGCTAATTATTAGGACATATCAGTAAAATATCATAATCTTCAAAAAATTCTTGCAATCTAAAACTATTAATGTTTGCCTTACTTAAAATAACAATAAGTGAATTTTTCAATTTCACAATTTTAGAGTCATTTTCCCACAATTGTAATGTAATTTCATTGTGCCTTTTCACTAAATATATTCATGGTAATTATTCTAAGGAGCTTTCTTCTTTTTACCTAAATTTTATGAGTTTAAGTGCAGTACTAGATTACTGGCAATATCTCATCCTTTTACAGTTGAAATGGCTAAGTTCTATGCTAACAGTTTCTTCTCTTGCACTTTTCACTTGTGAAATTCTCTTCTGGCTTTGTAATTTTCAGTCAACTTTGATCTTTAAAAGTTTTAATGGCATGTTAATTGTTATATTCTGTGTTAATTCCTGTTTATTTAACACATCACTCAAAAGCTTGACATATAGATGGCACAACTAATAAAAAATCCATGTGATTTTTATGAAGTACCAATGTTCAAATGACACATGGCAAAATTTGGGCCCAGTCAGATTATTAGTTTATAAATTACAGTTATTTAAGTGAAGCTACTGTTGCAAATTTTCAAAACAATGGAAAAATCTGAATTTTGTGTGTTGATAAAGCATTGCTGTCTGATGGGAAAAATACTGTTCAAGCAAAGCAATGGCTTGATAAGTGTTATTCAGACTCTGCTCCATCAGAAACAATGGTTAAGAGGTAGTATGCTGACTTTAAACACGGTCATACAGAATTGGCAGTTGTTCCAGAAAACACCAAAAAATCCACAAACTCGTTTTGCTGATCATGAACTGAAGTTGTGTGAGATAGTAGGAGTTGAACATATCAGAAAGCACTGTATTCACCATTTTGCATGAACATTTGTCAATGAGAAAGCTGTGTTCAAAGTGGGTACCACATTTGCTCACAGTCAATCAAAAACAACAACGCGTTGACAATTCAGAGCATTGTTTGCAACTGTTTCAACACAACAAGAACAAGTTTTTGCATAAATATGTGACAATGAATGAAACATGGATCCACCACTTCACTCCAGAATCAAATTGGCAATCAGCTGAGTGGACAGCAGCAGGTGAAAGCTATCCAAAGTAACCAGACACAAACATCAGCAGGCAAGGTTTTTGTCTCTATATTTGGGATGTACAAGGTATTTTGTTCACTGATTACCTTGAGAAAGTAAGAACCATTAATAGCCTTTGTTATATAGCATTATTGGTACATTTGAAGGAAGAAGCCACCAAGAAACAGCTTCAAATGAAGAAGAAAAATTTGATTTTTTACCAAGGCAACACACTGTGTCACAAATCATTTGCAATGATGACAAAACTACATGAATTGCACTTCAAATTGCTTCCACATTCACCCTATTCTCCAGATCTGGCCCCCAGCAACTACTGGCTGTTAGCAGACCTCAAAAGAATGCTCCAAGGAAAGAGATTTGGCTCCAATGAAGAAGTGATATCGGAAACTGGGGTGTATTTTGAGGCCAAAGACAAATCGTTCTACAAAAAAGGCATAAAATTGTTAGAGAAGCATTGGAATCAGTATATCACCCTAGAAGGAGACTATGTTGATGAATAAAGTTGAATTTTGCCTAAAAATTGTTTTATTAGTTTGACCCCAGATTTATTGAGTGATGTGTTGTTGTTCTCTTTCCTTAATAATTTTTTCTTTCTTGCTTAATTGCTTTGCTTGATTACAATTTGTTTATTTTCTTCTGTCAATTAGAATCAATAAACAAAAGTGTTAATTTTAACAACTTTTTTTAATGTATATTTACATGACAGCTGTCACAATGCAATCAAGTAATGTTTTTGAATAAAATTAGTTAAAATGAAATGCTCTTAATATCATTAAATGTTAAAAACCAAACAATTTTTTTTGTTATCCTGATTTCCAAGACAGCCCCCACGTTTGACAATCAACTTTTTACTTTTAATAATTTTTTTTTGCCATACTAAGTTAAACATAGTAAATACCAAGAGCTAATAATGAATTAACCCCCACGCAAAAGGGGCCAAAGAAAAGAAGAGAATCTGCTCTGCTACTATGTCAAGAAAAAAACGTGATTACCTGACTGTAGTCACAAAAATAGTAATTCGCCTTTCCCATGCACAACATCTGCATATTGTGTTGTTGGATTGTTATTGAATAACAGCTCCATATCTCAAAGAAACACCTAAACATATAAACTTGGCGTACCAAGAGAAATAAAGATGGGGAGTGCAAATTAACATTTATCATTTTAATAACATAAATGAACATTAAAAACAACGGGATTGTGATGTAATGACATCATTGATTACTGGAGGTTCCTTTCTAATAAAGATATCACAGATATGGACTGTATGAATCAGCAAATTTCAGACAGCCCCCCCTCATGCATGCTAGAAGTCTTTAACTGATTTCCATGTTTTTGTCATAACAGGCCTCTACTGCATTTGTGACAAAGATAATGAAAGATAATGATTAATTAGCATGCCAAGCATGATAACTTACCTGTGCCTTATGATTACTAGGGGAAAGGTTTCATATAAATCCTCTACAGCATGTATTATCTGCCAAAAATAAAAAAAAGAAAATTCAGACCTTCTTTCAAGTTTGGCAACTTGTGTAAACATTTGTTTGGTCAATCATGGGTTTTTTGAACATATATAAGCTTTTGCTTTTAAGAGATTGAGGGGTTTATTTTTTTTAATTGGAGTTTGAAAGTGTTATGTTTTTAATTGAAACAGACTTATTTACATGCAGACTATTGTCTTCATCTTTGTTATTGTTATTACATTTTAGCCATTCATTATTGTTATCACAACATTCCGACCTTCATCAGGTGCATGTTGATCCAGATAACTTGTAGTAAACAAAACAAGTTCTGAATTTAAAAATTCAAATGCTAAGCACTGACTCACTGATTTTATTAGAAATAAACGAATTTTACAAAACCTTTGCTTTTCACACACGAAACACGGGAAATTACACACCTCAATACAAAATGTTTTTTGGCCAATAGAAAACTAGGAAACATCTAAAAACAAAATAGAAACGCCAGAATCACATCCAGGAGTGAATTCCCAAATGACCTATTTGAAGCCCCAGAAAACAAAATAAAAAGAGGGAACAAGACGACTGTCATCAGAGAGAGAAATGAGACGAGCATAATTAACATGACCTTTGACAAACGTCAAGTGATCGCTGTTATTGTCTTCATCTTTCTCTCTCACCTCCTTCCTTTTTCACCATTTACCCTGAGTGATAACTTCAAAGACAATCTTACCCAACAATAAATACTCATGCATACATACATACATACATTCCTGTCTACGTACACATAGAAACACTCTTCCAAGGACTACTATGAACATTTCAATGAATTCTTGATACCCTTAACCTCTTAATACTATTTCTCTTGGAACTTTTAACTTTTTCTAATTCATGTTATTCTTTTTTATTAATAAATTTCTATTTAAGCATACAAAAGGTATGTTTTTATTCTTCCACACATTCCAATCGCTAACCTTCTGATGATAGCAAATAATCCTAAGTTGTAGGGAGTTTGGTTATGTTCACACAAGGCTAATTCAATAAACATTACCTATTTCCCTACATCTTCAAACCTTCAGAAAATTTCAAACTGAACCTTTTATTTATTTTATGGGAGTAGATTGTTTTCATTACACTGCCCCTGTATAGGGATTTTTGTTTAATTCTTATTTTTAATACTGCTCAGTTATTGCTTGCTTCATTTCCACTGAGTCCAAGTACATATTTTTTTACATACTTTTTTCTTTTACATTTTTGGATCAACCTACATCAAAATCTTTTTTGTATTTCTGGAAGGCAGTGGCTAAATGAAATATTGAATGGTAAGACAAAAGTTAATCATGGCTGATGGTAGTGTACTCAAAAGAAATAATTAGTGAAAAATTATTTTATAGAGCAAATAGTAATACTATTTCATAGTATAATACTATTTCAGCATTTTTTTCTTTATGTACTCAACAGGCAAAACAGAATTTGGATTTACCAAACAAAGATGAACTCATGTCTGTAAGTCAATATTGCTCACTTTAGCCATGAACAATTTGAAATTTTTGTTAATTATGTTAAATTTTGTGCACAAAAGCATAGGATTTAGTCATAATTAAATTTTTTAAAATATATTTGATGAGTGATATACTTATTAAACGTTATTAAGTTTAAAGCAGTTAATTGAATCATTCAACTTATTAGTTATGCCTTAAAAATGAATAATGTTATTCTGATAATTTTTATCTGAATTTTTCTCATGAGTCAGTGTTAGTATTATGCATTCTTTCATTCCAGTTTTGTCATTTCTAATATCATTATTACAACACTTTCTAACCTTTTTTAGATGTCTGTAACATTTTGTAACTTTCCAGTAACATCAAAACAACCATTTTTTTTATCATTCTTTTCGTCCTGGGTATGATGATCAAGAGGTTTAAAGGAGCATGAAACCACCTCTTAATTACTGTTGTTCCCAGGTCCATTCTGACCCAGAATGGTAGCATCTGTTAGGGTCCCAGCTATGAGAAAATAGTTAACCTCCAAATTGGGATCATTTAAGACAAAAAAAAAGTTAGGCTAGGTAAGGGTCTTTAGCTTTGGATAGCAACTTGTCTAAGAGAATGAAATCTCTGAAATAAAAACCTCTTCTGTGTAGAAAAGGGTAGGCTGAATTCTCTAACCTTGGTAGATAATCTTCCTAGAAATGATGTCTTGATAAAAACACTGAATTTTCAAGCTCCTAAACTGGTTGGTGTCAGTAAGGGCATACAGCTGTAAAACACTCTCCAATATTTTATGATGGTTCAATTATGAAGCCATCAAGAAAACTCTGTCCAACCCATGTTAGCCTAGAAATGGATGTTAAACAATGATGATTATGATGAGTCCTACAGAATCTGTGACTATCAATTCTTTCAGGGGATAGTGCTGGAGCATTGCCTGTTGTATGATAGTATTTTAATATTTGAAATATGCATTTGCTATTGTGGCTCAAATCAAGTTTTGACCATATTTCAGTTGTCTCATGTGAAAAATTTAAGTGGACACCCATGACCATTGAGTAAAGAAAGGTGACTGAATAACCATTTGGCTTTTTGAATTTAGTTTACAGATAAGATACCTTAATGTAAACAAATGTATTTTTCAGTATATTTTAAGCAAAGTATTTTTCTACATTCAATTATCATCAAATCAACTAATCTCTATAAAGGTTACTTTACTTTTGGAATATTTTTAATTATATAAATTAAATTTTTCTTTTAGTAAGTATCAATCATGGTATAATTAAAGTTTAATTTTGGATGACAAAAAATTAAAAAACCTACTTTAAGTAGATAAGTATTTAATTTTATTTTTTTATTGCTAACTTTATGGTGTTTTCTTACAATATATAAGACAATATAGTTAGATTTATTTAGATTTTTGGAATAATTTTTTTTTTACTTTTATAAAAAGTCTACAATCAGTTTTTTCAAAAGATAGAAAACAAGTACTGATAGTAATTATATAAGAAAAATGAGTTATGTTCCATAAATTTCATATGAAATAATTAATTGAATAAAGTCTAGGGATGATAACTAGGATTGTCATAAAATTTTAACTGCCATATTAAACACTCTATGAACAAATTTTGATGAATTTCAAAGCTTTTGGTTTTGTTTTGTACTGACAAATTTCTACATTTTATTTTTTTATATATAGAGTGTAATAATTTGTCTTATGGTAGCAGTGGTCATTTTCCATTTCTTTCCGGATCCACTAAATGCAAGCAGATTTTATGGGACCTACATTGGAATTGGCATTGTATTTGCTATTTATTGGTTTGCTCGTTTGTATCCATATAAGTTACAAACTATTATCTCCAACTTTGATATCACAGTTTCCAAGGTAAGTGTTTTTTACATAACACCATTATTTATCTATTTTTAAGAAAGTCAAGTTTTAACCTATAACTTATAAACAGCTGAGTGACAAAAGAGGTGCTAAAAAGTTCTCAGATTGAGTTTATAATTAATGAACAGCTGGGTACACATGTTGGAATGCCAACCAAAAATAAGATTGGGTGGATACTTCTTGAGTTACAGTATTTCCAGCAATCTAGTGATTTTTTTAAATTACTTCTTACTGATGGTGAAACATGGTTGCACCATTATGATCTAGTGACCAAACAACTCTCCCCATGGGTTTTCCAAGAACTAAGAAATTCAAGACCCAAAAAATCAGCAGCAAAGATCATGGTTATGGTTTTTTGTTTTTTGAGATAAAGTATTTTAATAACTGACACACTTTGTAAGTACCAGACTTATGACCATATTGGAATGAAACACTGGTTCTCATGATCACTAAAATTAAGCAACATTGAGCCTGGCCAGTACCTTGGTGCCTGACCGCTTGGACATACTGTAGAGGCCTCGGCCATGTTTATGAAATTGGCCTTGTGCCAAACACAACCAAAATCTCTACAATTTAAAATATAAGAAGGTTGAAAGAATAAAAGTGTTTCATTTGTAAAATAAATGGAATTTTATTAACAGAACAGCACCTCTCATCAGTACTCTCTTCCCTCTCCTACTCTCTTCCTGACACTCCCTGCAACCTCTCACTCCTCATAACATTCCTCCTCGTTCACCCCACTCTCATCAGTAATCTCTTCCCTCTCCTACTCTCTTCCTGACACCCCCTGCAGCCTCTCTCTCTTCATAACATTCCTCCTATGTAACCCCAGGCATAACAGTGGCAGTAAAATGCCTTGCTTGGGGGACATGATTAAAAAAATAAAAATAACATAAATTTTGTAAGAAGTGAAATTACTGTAAATGTTCAAAAAGAGAAGTTATAGTGTCAAGTTAAAGGAACCAAGACTTCATAGTTGTAAGTAATAAGTCATATCTTTCTTTTTGCGTCAGGAGAAAAGGAAAAAGGGGTGATCAATTTAAGATGAAAAAGAGAGTGAGTGAGAAATAAAAGATAAGAAGGAAATGTACTTATCATTGGTGTTGAATTGTTTTTGAAGTTGAAAATATCTTCTTGTTGCTGTTTCTCAGCAGAAAGAAAAATAAGGAGGAGAGGAAGAATGAATCTACTCAACCAGACATGTCAGTTTCAGCATGCTGAAATCTTTGTAGTGTACATTTCATGCCTCTAATTCATTCCTTTCTTGTTAAACTGAGTGCTTTGCATCACCACCTCATGTTTATTTCACACAGCTTTGATATTTTCTTATAATGTTGAAACAACATTATTGCTATGTAATTATGAAGTGATGAAAATTAATGAACATTATCTTCTACTATTCTCTGAGTCTGCATAAGATATGCTTGAATTATCTTGTTTAATCAGGTCTGTTTACTGCTGTACTGGTGTGTTTGGGCAGGTTTTGCCATTAAAGTGGTCATCAACTATAATACAAGCAAAGCCCCAACAACCACGACTGTGAGGAAGTACTTTCACCTTGTAATGATTGGGGTTTACTTTCCTGGTCTCCTCATTGATACACAATTTTTATCACTTGCTGCATCTTTGGCATTTGCCATTCTTTTGGGACTTGAGGTATGAAGCTTTTCTATTCTTGTTTTTTGTTGTCTTTATATGTGTGTACATATATGTGTGTACCCAATATAAAATTTGAGCTATATCACATTGAAACACTGCTTCTTGTACAATCTCTGAAGTTAAGCAACATTGAGCCTAGTCATTACCTAAATGGGTGACCATTCACACTCCACCCACATCTATTGAACAGGTGAAGAGGCTCATCCCTTGTTTCCTGTTTAGGATGCGGTTTCCGGTTTTCTCTTTTCCAATCTTTTCCTGATGTTTTTTTTTTCAATTGGAGTAGATAGACTAAACTATCGCCCGGTTCACACTCCACCCACATCTATTGAACAGGTGAAGAGGCTCATCCCTTGTTTCCTGTTTAGGATGCGGTTTCCTGTTTTCTCTTTTCCAATCTTTTCACTCTTTTACTTATTTTTTTTTTTTTCAATTGGAGTAGATTAGGTACGTACAAAATATCGCTAAAAAACAGCGTGAAACAGCATAGTATGAATAAAAAAGTTCATAAACTTAATAAAACAAACTTTTTCCATCAAAATATTTATATTTTTATTAAGAGGAAAGATCAAAGCAATTTTTAATTATTTTTAAAATTTTTTGAATCCCTGCTAACATTTTCGAAATTTTGATAGAAAATGTTGTTTTGTTTGAGTTAGCGGCTAAAAAAAATATTACGCCTTTATTACAATAGGTTACGTGGTAATGATGACAGAACCCACTTTTTTCACGGTAACAAACACATTAATTTGAAAATTCTCGCAAAAATCAAATAATTTTCAGATTTGAATGAAACTTTCAGTACTCATTCACAAATGAATGAAATTATTTTTTAAATTATTATTTTTGAAATATCTTGATGAAAATATTTTTTTTTTAAGTATGTTACCCCCCCTCTACGTAAATCCATGAAATTTTAGTAAAATTTAAATATCTGTATAAATTTTTTTTATTAAATAAACGCAGGACTCATTGGGGCATATAAATCATCTATGCTTTTTATTTTAAAATGGACAACCCGACCGAAAATCTGCCCCGAAGCGTAAAATAAAAAATACAATAAAACTCTGATATAATTTAATTTGATAAACTTTTAATTGCTGGAATTAATAATAATTATGAAGGACATTATAGTCTGAAGAAAAAAAATTTTTTCGTTTACTAATAAAATTTTGAAAGAATTGATTTTATTTTTTTATTTTTTACTATAATAATTCATAAAAGTGACTAACTAAACTATCGCCCGGTTCACACTCCACCCACATCTATTGAACAGGTGAAGAGGCTCATCCCATGTTTCCTGTTTAGGATGCGGTTTCTAGTTTTCTCTTTTCCAATCTTTTCACTCTTTTCCTTTATTATTCTTTTTTTTTTTTTTTTTTTCAATTGGAGTAGATAGACTAAACTATCGCCCGGTTCACACTCCACCCACATCTATTGAACAGGTGAAGAGGCTCATCCCTTGTTTCCTGTTTAGGATGCGGTTTCCGGTTTTCTCTTTTCCAATCTTTTCACTCTTTTCCTTATTTTTTTTTTTTCAATTGGAGTAGATAGACTAAACTGTCGCCCGGTTCACACTCCACCCACATCTATTGAACAGGTGAAGAGGCTCATCCCTTGTTTCCTGTTTAGGATGCGGTTTCCGGTTTTCTCTTTTTCCAATCTTTTCACTCTTTTCCTTATTTTTTATTTTTTTCAATTGGAGTAGATAGACTAAACTGTCGCCCGGTTCATTCACTCCACCCACATCTATTGAACAGGTGAAGAGGCTCATCCCTTGTTTCCTGTTTAGGATGCGGTTTCCGGTTTTCTCTTTTCCAATCTTTTCACTCTTTTCCTTATTTTTTATTTTTTTCAATTGGAGTAGATAGACTAAACTATCGCCCGGTTCACACTCCACCCACATCTATTGAACAGGTGAAGAGGCTCATCCCTTGTTTCCTGTTTAGGATGCGGTTTCCGGTTTTCTCTTTTTCCAATCTTTTCACTCTTTTCCTTATTTTTTATTTTTTTTCAATTGGAGTAGATAGACTAAACTATCGCCCGGTTCACACTCCACCCACATCTATTGAACAGGTGAAGAGGCTCATCCCTTGTTTCCTGTTTAGGATGCGGTTTCCGGTTTTCTCTTTTCCAATCTTTTCCTCTTTTCCTTTATTATTCTTTTTTTCAATTGGAGTAGATAGACTAAACTATCGCCCGGTTCACACTCCACCCACATCTATTGAACAGGTGAAGAGGCTCATCCCTTGTTTCCTGTTTAGGATGTGGTTTCCGGCTTTCTCTTTTCCATTCTTTTTACCCTTACGTAGCCCCCTGCGCATCAGTGGCGTTGCCGCCTTGCTCGGAGTGATATGATTAAAAAAAAAAAAATTTGGGAATATCAGGTAATGTAAGTTTGGATGTGTGGGTGGTATGGCTTACAGCCATATTTTGAAATGCTGATTCTCGTATGATCACCAAAGTTAAGCAATGATGAACTTAGTCAGTACCTAGATTGGTGACTGCTTGGGAATACCAAGTGCTGTAATATTGGATGTGTGGGTGGTGTAAATAGATAATGGCTCAGAATTGGAAATCAGTACCAAGCTTCAATTCTAGTCAGGCTTGTCATATTCAAATATATTATGCAAATAGCTTTAGGAAAAGTCTAGATTCTTCTCTTCTAGGTCATGGGTTAGGACTTGTATCAGTAAATCAGTATTATCTCAAAAAAAGAAATTCTTACAATCTAAAATATTTTCTGGCTTTAAACAACCTGCAAAGAGTTGATTAAATGTAAAAAAAAAATACAGTCAATCTATCAAATAAAAAGATGTTAAATAAAATCTATAATAAAATATTAGGATTCAATTTATTTGGTTAAAAGTTTATGATCTCTTCAATCTAAAGATGTTAGATTAATCAATTATTATGAATGAGAATGAAATCAATAGATAGGTAGAATTAGTCTTTCTGTTTGACAACTATAACATTTTTGCACATGATTTGGGCATCAGAAGTGAACTACCCTCCTCTCTCTCTCTCTCTCTCTATTGTGTGTCTGGGTAATCTCTGCTTTAACAATCAATGTTTATAATTTTTAGTGTGAGCAAAGAATCTCACCCACTGACAAAAATCAGAAGACAACCTTCTACCAAAGATAGGTTGTTTAGTTTGGCTTCAGTACTTTAAAAGTACTGTTGCCTACTTTGTTTTACTTTTATTTTCCTAAGAAGTAGTAAAGGTTTATTTAACTGCTATTTACCACAACTCATCCCAGTCACTTATTTGTATTACACAACTCTAACAATAAACCTCTTTTTGATAATATCATTTACTTATTTTGTTGAGAAGAATAAATGTTAAATTATAACATACAAAATAATTCTTGTAGTAAACTATATGAATATTGTTTAATCTTGTAAATTCACAAATTAAATTTTATGCACTTCTAAAAAAAGTTATTGTTCTTGCATCTATTATAATCTTGTAAATAGACAATTGAGTGAATCAAGTGTTCAACATTTTTGTTGTAAATTCTCAAGAAAAAAATGTATAAATTCATTTTTATGTTTGGCTTTCAGTAAAATTCTAAAATTAGCTTAACTAAAAATTACTATCTAAGGTGCGTTCAAAAAGTATCTGACCTTTGAGCACAAAAAAGCCCATTTTGTACATTTTACAAATTTTATTTAACCACCTTTAAAATATTCTCCTTTGGAGTTCACACATTTCTCTCAGCAGTTCTGCCACTGTTGGTAACACCTCTGGAATGCTGTAGAGCTTTACCGTCACTTTTCTCATAATCTTCTCTCCTGATTCAACCACTCCCTTTCAGCATGGTTTTCAGATTGAGGAAGAGCCAGAAGTCACATGATACCAAGTCAGGAGAGTAGGGAACCTGTCAAAGAAGCGGTGTGATTTTTACTAGGAAAGCTTGGATTTATAGATTTATCTTATCTATTATTTTTCTGTAGTTGTAGTGGGAGTCCGTTCTAGTGAAGGGTAATTGTATACGGTTACAGGTTAACGAAATTTGGCCTTGTGGTAGTTACCCCACTATAAGTCATAAAATGATTATAAAATCAAGAAAAGCATATTGAGTTGAAAAATAATATTTATATACATACATATCAATTAATGTTTTTACAATTGAAGTAATACTTGAATATAGGTCCAACAGAGGTTAAAATGTTCATGGCAAATAATAAGCTGAAAGAGAATAAATGCTTAGGAATGTGGGAGCGTTGTAAGGAATGTCTTTGATGTAGCTGCTCCTTAGGTCAGTAAGTACTTTTGAGACAGGGAAGAAGGTAAGGAGAGGTGAAGAGAGGCGAACATAGTAGCCGCTTGACTTAAGTCAAGGGGATATCAATTACACTCTTCTCCTGAGGTCTGACTCGGTCTGTCTGTTGGGTGCTTTCTGTCTCGGCTTTTTATATCTGCTTATTGAATCAAAAGAAGCTCGTTTGGGATTTCACACTTGTATTTGATTCTGGGCTTCCCATTGGCTGATAAATAAAATTCGCATAGGCTCGTGAAATGGAAATTTGATATTTGATTAATTTTTATTTTTCAACTGGAACATCTGCGCGAACCTGGATGCGCACGGATGACTTTTCGCTTTCTGGTCGTGAAAGCGCAAATATCCGGTCCATTGCTTTTGCTCGGCCGATATCACCACGGATTATGTGGAAGGAATGAGCAGGTGAATTTCAATGATACTCTCTGCATGAACAAATCCTCTATTAAAATGGGATGCACTAATCTTGAGAGATTATTCCCACTTCATGAGCAATTTCCTGGATTGTTACATGATGATCTTCCATGACTATTCACCAAAACTTCTCAATCAGCATCTCGTTACAGCTTGTAGATGACCTGCCTGAACATGTCTTGTTCTCTACTAAGGTGCAGCCATGTTTGAATTGGCTGTACCACTAGTAGATCTTAGTTTTGCCCATGGCATCATCACTAAAGTCGTGCTGAATCTTCTGGACGGTTTAAGCTTGAGCATCACTAAGCTTTTGGTGAAACTTGATGAACTATCTCAGCTTCATATGTTTACTCATCTTGCGTGAAAATGAAAATCCAACGAGTGTGCATAACACATCAATGCTCTAAACATAATAGTTGGATTCTGATGTGGCCAACCAGCACAAAAATATTCATGTATGCACAGGAAAGGTGGCATCACCTGCCACCCAAAGGATTTTGTTCATGCAGTGTTAGTTTTGGCAGGAAATAATAGCCAAATACTTTTTGAATGCACCTCATAATAACAGTGCCAAAGGAAGAATGTCATTTTGACACGCTGTAGTTTTACCTTGTATAATAACCTTTTACCTTGTATAATAAACTTTACCAATGATCAGGATGTACATGTGGTGTAATGGTTAGCAGCTCAGAATGAGAAATTAGAGAACCGAGTTTGAATTTCCAGTCAAGTTTGTTACATACAAATACTCTTGAGAATGGTATGAAATCATCTGTTCTACCCCCAGTTATGGGTTAAATAGTATAACATGTATCTGGAAAAATCCTTGTTATCTCCAAAACTATTGTTAATGCAATATTCTCTCATAAAAAAAAGAATTATTATTACAATCCAAAATGTTTTGTCTTTGAACAACTCACAAAAGGTTGATTAATCATAGCAAATCAATTAATCACTAATGATCTTATAGTAAATACAGTATTCATGTTTAATAAATGCTCTATACTAAGAAATTGTGATATTATTCCAAAACAATAATAACAAATAACTCTAGGAGCTCAACTGTATTTTTTAAAAATAATCATAATTTTGACATATGCTGTTTATTTAATTATTTATTTTTATTTTCATTTTTTTCAGCAAGTGAGAATGTACAAAGTGCCACCATTTGGTTCTCTTCTGCATAAAAGCCTGTCTATCTTCCTTGATGATAAGGACACAGGACCTTTCTTTGTGACCCATATTTACCTGTTGATTGGATTTTCAGTACCTGTGTGGCTATCAACTACCAATGCCATACTGCATAGTCAGTCTCTCATTTGAATTTCTTGTTTCTGTTAAATTTAATAGTGTACTTGATTTTCTTTATGCAGACTAAAAGATTGTGTCAGTTTAATCAGTTTACACATTGTGTTTAATGATATATAGGATAGATAGGCTTATAAGACACAAACCCATCTCAACAGAAAACATCCAGTCTTTAGGAGTTAAGAATTATGTTACAAAAGGGCTTTCTTACTAGCTTTTTGTTGATCCCATATAATTATATATATAAACGTGTCTCATAAAACTTTATAGTTGGATGTTGTTCTCTAAAAAGTGCATGCATTCTACTCTTAATAGAACTCTACATTATTAACAATATTATGATCTTAGATTTTAATGCACTATCTACTTCTTTTTTGTGGAATTTTCTGGCTGACATTAGTGAAGAAACTGTGTAGCTATTGTATTACATGGTTTCTGATGATTTTTTCCCTTTATTCCATTTGAGAGCATCTATATCTGAACATGAAAAAAGTTTCAGATTTTCTTTCTGGTCCAGTGACAAAGTGTTCAATTTATGTTGGAACTTTATTGAAGGTAAAATACAAAGTAAGTACTCATGGTAGATATCAAAACTGCTGGACAGTTATGGTATTATATTTTGAGGAAACTGAAATAGAAGATTCCTGTTTTTGCTAAAAAAGAAACACTGAAATTGATAGAGCAATTTTAATCAGTTGACTTTCTAGCACTACTGAGGTTGTAGTAGATATTAAAACTTTTCACTATACATGCATACATTGATAAATCTATCAGCAGCAGTAACCACTTTTCAGCTTTTGGACATGTGTAATTTAAAGATAAAACTGGGTACATGTGTGCTGTGAATCCAAAAATTATTTTTACTTTGAGCCAACATTGGGATAGGATGCTAAAATTAGCACTCTGTGAATTAGATCCTAACCTAATAACGAGGTTAACTGGTCTGCTAAAAAAAAGGAAAATTTTTCTTGTAGATTAGTATTCATCAGACTCCATCTCACCTCCTAAAATGATAGAAAAAATCAATATTTTATGATTTTGACAAATGCCATACTTAGAGAAAAGTCTAATAAATGCCACTTTTAAAAATTTAAAAAAAAATAAATTTCTCTATTTTTTTTAAAGTGGGCCAGTTAACTTCAATAGTACTAACTTCCCTACACAATCTTTCAACTGAAACACTATTAGAAAAGATAAAGCTTCATTCTTACCTCCAAAGGTTTGGCAGATGTCCAGGAAATTCATCTGATCTCAGTCTATTTGAGGATCTTGGTGCCATCCTAAAGGAACATGTTAAAAATGTTTTTTTGAACTTGCCCAAAGCAACAGTCTGAAGAACTTTTGATGCAAGTGATTGGTGAAGTTTTGAAGGAATTTTAAAAAAAAAAATGAATAATAAATGTTCAGAAACATTTGCATATTTAAAATCAAGTAGTTTTTTGTGAAGATCTCTGCTAGGAAATCAATTGAAAATATTTCAAGTACATTGGTTTTTCTTGCCAAAAAAAAGTCTGTCTTGTAAAGCTTTATATAGTAAAACTGTGAATTATTGCTCTATATATTCAATAAGAATCCCTGCTCTTTCACAGAACAACATAGTTTGGGTGGTAATGCTCTGTTTCAACAGTAGACCTATTGTTATTTTATTGTTAATTTTACTCCATCGTATTATTGCTGCTTTTTATTTCAACACTTTGGGTTGATATTCAGTTTAACTGTTCCAGTAAAGATTGTGAACTCAGAAATAAATTAATCTCTTCTGAGAAGAATTAAACTCACATCCATGACTTGTGTATCTTTTATGAAATTTTGGATTTTATTCTGTTTGATTTAGTAGTTGAGGATTACAGGTATACCTCGGGTTACATTGTTTTGAGTAAAGTCGTTCTTGATTTTACATCATTTGTCAAAAAATATATGGAAAAATAAAAATCAATTTTAATCCATTCGAGTTTATTCGACTTATGTCGGTGGTTCCCGCCAAAAATATTGAAGTCGTAATATCACCAGAAAAGCATTAAAAGCACATAAAATCATGTTATTGTACAATAAATAAGAATAAAAGTATATAAAATCATATTAAGATATGTACATTTACAGTAAATGTTAATACAATCATCAGAAATCCTAGAGAGTGAAATATGAAAACATCTGTAATTTTTGAGGAAAAGAAGAAAAACACAGTTCAAGGAACTTTTGACAAGTTTCTTATTAAAAAGCATATCAAACAACAGCTGGAATCAGCTGTTGATACTGACAATCTACAGCTATCTATGTCCGCAATGTAAATAAATAAACTGAATGCAAATATTGGTAAATTTAACATAAATTAGTTTATTTTGTACTATAACAAAATAATTTTAATAACTGTATTTGTTATTTAACCTTACAAAATTATTGTTTTATAATGTCTTAGTGCAAACCCCATTCACAAATAAAGAGTCTTCAATGTACTGTAAAGAGCACGAAATTATAAACATCTATATTTACAAATATGTACATACATGTTTCATAAATTTAGTTTACTTTTTCTGTACTATATTAAAACCTAAAATTTATTTATTTGTAAGCTTAAAATAGATTCTTATTAATCATGTATTATTTAAAATGCATTTATAAATAAAGTACAGAACTGGGAATGGTTATTTGTGGTTTTAGCCTAGTGACAAGTAAATTTGGAAACAAGTAAATTCGACTTAAGTTGTTTTTCGACTTCAGTCGCCGCTCCTGGAATGAATTACCGACATAAGGTGAGCTATACCTGTATATCAATACAAACTGTTGGGATAAAAAGCAGTAAATTAGTAAAACTTATAATTAAACAATAGTGAAATACTGTATTTAAAAATAAAAAAATCAAAAAATCTTGTATTTATTATTTTTTAATTTAATTTTATTTCTTTCAATATGAATCAAAAATCACTTTTATTGTTTTTCTTATCTTTTCTTGCCTTCTTGAAAGTAATTTTCTTCTTTAGCGCACTATGTTAGCGCTTTTGCAGGATTCCTCTCTCTTGGCATTGGAGACTCAGCAGCTTCCACCTTTGGTAGCAAGTTTGGAAAGATAAAGTTATCAGGTAAATTAATTCTTCTATAAATTAGAACACTGTCTTTGATTAGATTAGTTCTGCTGTTCTTCATTCATATACACTAGTGGTATTTGTGAAAATTTAACACTCTTTCTATTTGAATTTTCTGATATGTCATAATATTTAATAAATAAATAAGCTCATTGTGAGTTCTACATCTACAAAATACCTATGGAAATTCTCCTGTTGTGTTGTTAAATATTTGAGCCTAACAACTTTAACCAAATATTGCAATAACAATCAGAAGTATGAATGCAGATACTTTGTTTAAAGAAGTAAGAGGGTACTAATAAACAGATTTGAAATTGACAAGGTTTTCCATTTCACTAAAGCAGATGTTAAACATGTGTACATTATTACTTCCTCTATTTTTCCTTCCTTTCTCTCACTGAAACCAAACAGTGTCACTAAAATGTCTTTTCCATCTTTTCTAACAATAAAAATAGAAAAGTCTATTATTTGTGAGGTATTGAAGGGTGTAATATGAATGTTAATAAACTAAGGAATAAACAAAATTATATGATTGTTGATTCAGAAATCCAAATACAATTTGTTTAGCATAAAAATAGAATTTATTGTATATAAGCTGACTTCATGTATAATGTGATCCCTAAATACCTTTACCTGAATTTTAACCCCCTACAGAAAACAATTACCCGTGTATAGTGCAACCAGTCACCAAGAATGCATAATTACCTGTGACTCTCCATGTTTTGGATAAAAAAAAATCATAAAAACTCACACTATATTCAAGTATATACAGTATCTATGAAAATAAAAATTTATAGATTTCGAAAAGTAAATTCACATAAACAATACTTGTTTTTAAATAATGCCTTCAAACTATTTTCTAGCAGACATCTGTTAGACTGGTGATTCTAACTTGTTTCTAGTGTATGTCTTTGTATCACATGCATTACTTATGTATTCGTTAAATCTGTGACCAGATATGCAGGTGGTGTAACAGTTACTGATGAGGAAAGTGGAATCAGTAAGACAAGTTCAAATTCCCACTTTGTTACAATTGATTCTGCACAAATACTCTCAGAAAAAAGCATGAATCTGTCACTTCTCTTCCAGCCATGGGTTAAACAGTAGACGACTATCTAGTCTTGGTAGAACTACTACTATGAATTGAAAACCATAGAAAAGGCAATAGAAAACTATTCTACTATTTTCCCCAAGAAATCATGACAATTCACAGATAATAGACCAATAGAATCTGTGGAGAGCCATGAACATCTACATCCTTAAAATACAAAGATTTATTTTCTTTATCTATAACTTCTTTGGTGTTCACTAAAAAACAAATTATAAAGAGTTTTCAGCAAATCTAATTATGAACAAAAGAATCAATGCATTTTTGCATCAATTTTATTTACCGAATTGAAAATCAATTTCAATCTCTTGGCATAAAAGGAGCCAGCAAATTTTAACTTCTAATAATATTTTTTTTTTTTTATTATTTTGTTAATCTTAAATCATTATGAAAGCATTGTTTTTATTTTTCCAGGCACAAGTAAAACATTTGAAGGAACGTTATTCTCTATTATTGCTCAACTGATTTTTGTTTGGTACCTGAGCTTTATGGGTAAAGTATTTTTTCTTTGGACATTTCACTTTTGTGTTATTTGAGAGTTCTTTATAATTATTTCAAACAGTTACATAAAAGAAAATAATGAGATTTTGTTGGCCTCAAAATAAGATTCATAGCCCAAAATCTAAAAAGTTTTGCTTTAAATTCTTTGCTAAAACCCTTAATTTTAAAATATTACTTGCTGTAAAATTATTGTCTAGATATTAATAAATCAACAAAAAATACCTGGTTTAAATAACTACTCATTTATATTAAAAATAATAATAATTGTTTTTATATTTTATAATATCATATATCAGGTTATTCTATGAGTGCTACTGGTACCATATAACCCAATACTACCTACTGCATCATCATCTAAACTGGTTCCCCCCTCCAGATTTTTCTGATGAGTGGGGGTGGCTAGAAACTCACTAAGATTATTCTTTTTTAATCATTTCACCCAAGCAAAGCAATACATCCACTAAAACACTAAACATGAAAGAATATGAGAGAAAGAAAAACATTATTATGGAGAGTTGATTTTCTAAGCACTGCTTAGATGTGGCACAAGGCCGAAAGTATGGGGTACCCAGCGAGAATCGAACTCACTACTCAGTTGTAATAGGTACTAGTGAAACAAGCTTGCTAACCATTACACCACGTCAAGATGCACAAACATTATTATGGAAAGAGAACAATAAAAGAACAGGAATTGAAAAGACAGAAGACCACAATTGACACTGTGTTTAAATTCTTGAAAATCAAAGTTGAATGAAAAACAAGGACTAAAAAAAACAATGTTTGTCAAAGGGTTGATGAGCCTTCTTGTAGAATCAACAGGCATCTAGACCGATGGAATAGACTGGGCTCCTTAGTTATGGGATGGTGGACATTAATGGAAGCTTTGTAGGAAGTTCTAATAACTGATTTCAGGCTCTTTTTCATAGTCTTCTCAGGAGGAAGACCAAAATATATTTCCCTTCTAGGTTCTTATTCTGCCTTTAGGATTAAATTTTTGTAGCAGTTCATCTTGGTTGAAATTTTGGAAAATTAGATCTTCTTTGAAAATTGAATACCTTCTTACACAGCTAACAGGTTCTCTCCCATCTGTCATCCAACCATCTTCTTCCTTGAATTTTGAATGCCTTCTGAAGCTTATCTGCTGGCCCTTCTCTTTTTATAACAATCGAAGAGGCTCCAGACAGATCTTAACTTCAAATTTACATGAACTTAAACCAACGCTTTTCATTGGATAAAAAATAGAACTTGTACATATTTTTTTAATTTAAAAAATGATATTCAGACAATCTATAAAAGTGAAATAATTTTGGTGGTTCTTTAACAGCAAATTCTAAAAACGGAAAATTTTACAAACAAAATGTAACAATGTGTAACACTTTTGCCTGGGCTGAATCCTGGCCGTGACAGCACCAATTGTGGTACCGCGACTTGGCTGACCAATTGGGTTGGTCACTCGCTAGTTCGAGAACAGATCCCGCTGCGATGATGTCGAAACAGTACCAGTTATGCCGACTCTTTCGGGCTGCTGCTGCTACTGGTCATGATTATCTCATCACAGAAGCTGGTCCTCAAGATGTCTATTACAACAACAGACCACTGCCCATGTTGCGATTTGATCTCAGAATGTCATGTTGTGCAAATCCAATGGTCGTCTTTCCACTAGACCCAGTTCGGGCATTTGTGTACACTTGTGGTTAAAAATAAACACGGCACCAAAAAAATTAAATAAATGAATAAGGTCGAAGACACCTGCAGAGTATGAATAAAGTCTTTATAATAAAAAAAATATTAGTTACAAAAGCGGAAAGTACAATTGTCGGAACACCAGTTTACAACGGAGAGAGGAGTTGTTTAAAAATATCAGAGCTTTCAATCTTCAAATAAAATGTCTTTTCCAAGTTTCGCTAAAAACATCAGAGCTTTTCAATTTCTTTTTAAAGTCTTTTCACATATTTTCTATAATCAGAGCTGTCAGTTCTCTATGCAACTTTTAAAACAACAAAGTTCTTTTGGGTTCTTTCGGAGCTTAACGGAATTTACCGAATTAGAGACGGCTAATGGCAGTGAGGTGGGGGTTAATTGATTCTTGTCGCCTGGAAGCTCTCCCCCAACTCAACTTTTAAAAATTATTTTCATAGCAGTGCGGGCTTTTCGTAAAGAATAATCAGAAATTTCAATTCCCCAAATAAGTTTTAAAACAATAATGTTCTTTCGAGATTCCTATCGGAGGCGCATTATTCAACATTAACTCTTTAAGTTAATCGATGGCAGGCTTCATTCGACATTAACTCTTTACGTTAATCGGCGGCAGGCTTCATTCGGCATTAACTCTTAAGCCATAAGTTCTGTGGCAGGCGACCAGCTGTGGGTCATGGCTCCCCCAGTTGTGAACCTTATCCCCAGTCGTTACATTTTGACTGCAATTCCAGAAACTCTCCCCACAACAACTGATTTTTCTTGCTGAGTCTCCATTTTTAAAACCATCCCCAATCCTCTCTGGGGATTTAGCCGACTCAATGCTTTTAACCAATGAGATTATTTTCCACCCACACGATTTGTAGGGAGACATGGCTTGATGAATGAAATATCAACTCTTCACATGACGAAATGTCTTTCTGTCTTCTTTCTTTCGATTATATCATCAGTCTTCCAATCACACAATTTCTGTTCCCTGGAACAACTTTTGGGGAGCTAACCCTACTTCACCTCATCAAGTAAATCCTGACATTTTATTATGGCTACTTACATATTGCAAAATTTTAACTTGTCCAAAACAATCCGTTTTGAACACAAAAAAAAATGAAGAATAATTATATTTTTCTTTTTCTTTCCCAGCTGTCAGCCAACTTTTCTATTCCCCGGATTTTACAAGTACATGATAGTATTAAAAATAGTTTTTTTACATAAGCTCACATCGCAAATTACAATAAAACACAACTAATAATACCACTAATATTAATTTCTCTCTCTCCTCTGTATTAAAGCAAACAAAAAAAAATATATCAGCGGGAAATAGTGTCATAATGCTTGTTTATAAACCATCTGGCTTTCTTTAAAATACACTTCTCTAAAAAGTACATGTATAATCAAACCTAGATGATTATACTATTTATTTATTTAATTACAATTTTTAAATATGATTTTTAATTATTTTGTATTATTAACTCATAAAAGATTTTTATAACTTCTTATATTGACTATCTTCTATTGAAATGTTTTTGATTTTTACTTTTTTCAGTTCACTTTCCAATCAATCTGCGACTAGTTTTCGCCATTGCTATCACTTCTCTTTATGAAGCCTTCACAGACCAAATTGACAACCTTGTGCTACCTTTACTTATTTTTCCTTTCCTCAATCTCTTGTAAATATCCATTTTCTAACTGTAAAGAAAAATCATCAAACGTCTATTAATGGTCAGTGTTTGAAAAGTAGCATATTGCAAAAAGATTTTTTTTTTTCGTTGAAATACATTGCAAGTAATACAATTTAGAAAAATATATTGTGATATTGGAGAAAAAAAACTTATAAATGTTTATTAAACAATGATGAAAATGCATTGCATTGTGGGTTGTGTTGGTGTCTATACTGATCTAGAGATTGATATATGATAACCATTTACTGCCATTCCCACCCACTGCATTGCAATGCAAATGATTGCCACAAAAAATGTACAGAAAACGTTTTGTAATAGAAATTAACTTCAAATTATTTTTATAGAAATTTTTAATGCTTAAATTTTATTACAGTTCAAAAATCATTTCAAAGTCTAATTTGTCAGTTTAAATCTATTTACTTTGAAAGTATCAATTGATAGCACTAAGAGAATTTTAATCTGATCAGAAGAGTGAGTATATGTTAAAAATTGTTATGAATATCAGCTTTGTTATTACTAAGAAAAATAAGTCCTCAGTATTCTTTTATAACTTTTATCATTTCCTAGAATTATTTTTTATTGATGAAATGTTAGGGAATCATAATTTTTCTTTTGTGATATGACAATATTTAAACATTGACCACATCATCAGCATCTTCATAACTTTTTATGTCTGTGATGAACCGTGATTCTCAGGAAATTTGTATTTTTGTACATTTTTAAGCTGATTATTGTTAATTATTCAAAGTGTCTTGTTTTTTAAAGAAACCCTGTACATTCCAATTTGTAAAACATTATAGAAATAAAATAAAAAGAAATTGTTACATTTTTGTTACTTTTAATTTATCTGGGTATATTTTGTTTTTAAGCCTATTCCACCTGTCAATGATATTTTTTTTTAATATACAACGTGCGTTAACACATGCGATACCTTGTCTTCATCAGCCACCGACCAGGAGTGATGTCACGGTTTTGGTGGCTATGGCAGGACTGCCACTCCTGGCGCCACCAGCCGCGTTTGCCACCAGGCAGAGTATGAAGATAAACTTGTTGATTGTCCCTTTTGTATATTCTCATAAAGAAGTAAACAAAACGATCATTCCTCTTTGCAGCTTGTATTGGCAATTAAATTTCCTGAACACGTTTGCCATTATTAACGCGCTTGTGAAGGAAGAAAAAAAAACGTCATATACGACCACACAAATATCTCACTTGTGCATGTCAGATCATGATGTTGCACGAATTTTGTTTGCTTGTTGTTTTGATCTCGACCAAATCCAATTTGATGTAAATCCAACATGCTGTACCGTTGCTCGAATGCGGTGTGAAGCGCTTTTTAAACCACAGCTAGTGATGCCTATTTTTTAAAGGAAAGAAATAACTGAATGTCTCAGAAACCCACAAAACCCAACCTCAATAGGCATCACGTTACACCGCCAACCATTGTCCACACATTCGGCACGCAGTGATTCGTTTCGGTTTTTCTTTAGCTTGTGCACCTCTACCCTGTTCTCTTCCCAAGGGACTGTTAACTCTATTAGGAAGACAGTCTTTTTTGAGTCAGACCACTGTACAATGTCGGTATGCTTGTTTGTCTGTGCAATGTGTATTGGAAAATTTAAAGACATCATTAGGTCTATTAAAATCTTCTAATCACTGGCTCCACTCAGCAACTTCATATTGGGGGCTGTTTGTTTTTTCTTTGCAGGGCATTCACCCTCCTTATGAAATCTGATCTTAGATTCCTTGACTGCCACAAGCTGTTGATTTGCTGTCTCACATTGTGTTCTTATTAGCTCCTTGATCACCTCTAATACTTTGTTGTGTCTCCACGTATACATCTGGAGCGATCGTGGACAAGCAGAAAGCACATGACACATGTCCTTTTTACACGAAAAATAGAGATCTGTATCTATGTATCCCCACATTTTAAGGTTTGTTTCATTTGGAAGAAGGTCATGTAGATCGAAGAAGAAAAGATATCGCCAATGGCTTCACTGCAATTAACGAGTTCCAAGAAAGTTTAATATGTTCGATATAATTCCAGGTTTTCCACTTACATTGTTTAGCTTGAGTGACAGCAGTGGCTATTCTATGCTCCTCTTCAAACATTTTAACTTCTTCCATTACCATACGCCTCTTTCCCTTTGGTTTCTCTTTGGAGAAGAACTTGTGCGTCATGTTTCCCAGTCCAACCCGATCATTTTGAGTCACACCCATGATATCTTTGAATCGCAGACTAGTTTCCACTTCTTGAGCTGCCTCTGCAGCAGACCACTTTGAACCAGATTTAATCTCTGGATGCACCCTCTTAAATCAATCATCAGCTGAGTCTCTCATCATCATATGCAGGCATACCTTCCCAACCTTGAATTCCTCCACTAATGAGTATATAGGGAGCTGCAGATGTCCAAAGTTGGTATATAGCCCCACTTTCGAAAATCAAGGAAGAACTCCAAGCCACTTACACAAGTATTTATTGATCACTTGCTCAATGCGCTCAATATGAGATAGTGCAATTTCATACATTTGCAAAGGCCACAAAAGGCTGGGTAATAGACCATGTTGGTAACACCATGCTTTCATTTTATCAGGCAGATAGGTTCTATCAATCAAAATTAGTCCCCTTAGAACTGGTTTCTGGACCTTTGTATCCCGATGTCGTTCAGTCGGTGGGATTTCATACATCCGTCTGAGGCTTTTTACTGGTATTTCCTTTGCTGTTGGTATTGTTTTATCACCAATTTTGAAGTAAATTCCCTTGACAGACCCTCTAACTAATCACAGGCTTTGACTTTTCTTGGGCTTTGCCTTCATTCTCGCCCATGTGAAAAGATCATGATACTTTTTTATAGGTCATCGGCAACAATTTTAGAAGGGACGAGAATGGTGATATCATCCATAAATGCCATAGATGGGAGAAGGACCAGTTGTTCTTTAGTCATCACTCTTTTGGCTGTGGTTGATGCGCCTCATAAAATTAACTCCATGACCAAAATGAACAGAAGCAAGGAAATTACACAACCCTTCATGATGCCAATCTCAAGTGGTTGCTATTTGGTAGTGTAACCAAATTGATGATGAATTTCATGAAAGCTGAGTTAAAATTCTTTATTATGATTTCCCTAATCTTGCCAGGGAAGTTGAAAAACTCATGAGCCATTTCTATTAATTGATGTGGGGCTGACTCATATGCATTGGCAAGATCAAGCCATACTACATTGAGTTCTATTTTATTTCTTTTGGCTGATAGTATGAAATTTCATATCACCTGTGCAGGCTCCAGACAACCAGGGAAGCCAGGTATCCGAGCCTTTTGAATAGACGTGTTTATGTACTTGTTTTCTATAAGAAAATCTGTCATGTGACGAGTGATGACTCCAAAAAATATTTTTCCCTCTACAGTCAGGAGGGATATGGAGTGAAAATTGGAAGTGCCTTTTGAGTTCATTTCTTTAGGTATCCAAATGCCAACAGCCAAAAACCATTCCTGTGGTACAATATTTTGCTTCCAGATCTGCTAGAGTAGGATAGTGAGTTTTCTGAGAACACATTGACTGTTTTATTTCAAGTGTGTTGTTGACTATCATTTGTTTCTTATGCATTATTTTATGCTAGCAGAAGTAGCAATTTTTTATCAAAGTTTTATTCTATTTAACCAGTAAAGTTGGCTATAATGACAGTAGAATGATCTCTTAATACTGTGATAGAATTACATCAGAATCAGGTTGATTGAAGCTGCTGGATATAGTCCAGAAAATTAATTCCCCATAACTTCTAATACTAATTAAGTGTCACTGGTAACAGAAATGAATGGTGTTTTTGTTTAGTAACTTAAAAGAAAAACAAAATAGATTCCATTTGTTCCTAGTAAATTTTCAATAAGAAGATACCTTGAAAAATAGATAATATATTTTGGGGACAAATTGTTCGATGAAATAGCTTTTTCAGAGTGTATTTTTTTTCTTGTCTGAGCATTAATAATAAAAGAGAAATTATAGTCTTAAACTTAACAGTTGCAAATGATAATTGTTACTACAAAAGATATATTCATATAATAGAAAACAAAGTAGAGCTCTTATTTGTTCATGAAGAATAAGAGATATGTTAAAAACTTCACCTTAGTCTAATAAGTATGCTTACCATGAAAGAGTTTAACTTTTTTTTACAATGATATTCACCCTGTACAAAGCCCAAGAGCCACTCAAGAAGAGGTTTGCAGAAAAAGAGACATCATCCCAAGCAAATGCAACAATGCCACCAATGATATGTTTAGACCATACAAGTGAAATTGATAATGTTTTTTACGACTCTTGAATGCTGTCCAAAGATTCTTATTGCAAAAGTCAGAAATCTGTTTTCACTAAATATCAGTTTCCCCATTATTGAAAAATTTAACAACCATTGAAAGAAGTAACAGATATCTAAGTAACATGGTATGGAGGATTTTATGACAGCTACCTCCTGTTGAGAAAGAGAGACAAAAAATTTTCGGAAACAAAGTATCCTGGTTCCTTATGACATTTTTTGACACTGAAAATTAAAGGAGAAACAGATGATTTTCTTTTTGGCCAAATTTAGATAATTTCTTATAGTGAATGAAATGATAAAAACACATGTGAAATGACCACACACACCGAAAGTGGAAAAGCAAAAAGAACAATAATTAAAATTTGGCCATTGGGCTGAAACACACTCCTCGGGTGATGGTGAGAGGCACTTACACAGGAGAGAAAAAGACGTGGTTGATCAGATGACCGCTCAAAAAGCACCCCGGTGAATTTTGGAGAAAGTCAAAGAAACATTCCATGCCCCTTGAACAAAAATGGGAAGCATTCACACAGGAAAGAGAGAGATGAGGTTGATCAGGTGACCAAAAGGAGGATCCCTTATTGGTCATTTGGAGACATGGCCATACTGACTACCGGGCACACCAGGCATGGGTCAGGGCTGATCTGTGCAATCATAGTGAAAATCCGGGCAAGGAAAAATGTCTTCGTCAGAAATCAAACTGAACAATTCACAAAGAAAGAAAGAAAGAAAAACGAAGAAAACATCCAAATGAACGCAGTAAAAATCTGTTTGTTTATTTATTAATTTTGGGAGAAAAGACTGGTTATACTCAGAAAGTCCAAACCTGATTTCCTGCTTTCGTTCATGTTCTGTGCCTAATTTCCATTGGGATAGCTGAAAAAATCCGCAAAAATCATAGTTTCTGGAAATGGATGACACTGATGACATCATCACATTGTCAACTAATAAATCCAGGCAATTTTCTCTGTGCCTGGTGTTTTTTGGCATCAGCTACGGCCCTGTTTGGAGATGCTAAGTGTGCCTAGGGATGCATTACAACTACCCCAAGAACCAATATCTAAATCTAAACTTATTTATAAATGGAACTTTGTGTGTGTTTGTGTGTGTGTGTGTGTGTGTGTTTATCTATTATCTATTGCCTCCAAAAGTGCTGAACTGATTTTCTTGAAAATTTACACAGTTGTACTATAAGCATCTGTGAGTGTTCTTAGCTAGGTATTGTGTTGAGGAATCCCCGATAAATATCAAAAATCAATAATCGAAAAAATCGGGTTATAGAAGGAGTGGTCCAATTTTAATCAAATTTGATACACTCATAGACAAATACACAAGAAACGATATTCAGAAGTTTCAAGGTTGCAGTTCTTACAATAGTGCAGAAAATCGATAATATATATATATATATATATATATATATATATATATATATATAAAAGGCAAGATGTTTGTGTGTGTGTGTGTGTGTGTGTGTGTCTGTTTATCTGTCTGTATATCCTGTATACAAATCCATAATTTTTATCCGATTCTCACCAAACTTCACACAAATATTCCTTAGGCTGAGTCTGAGTTCCAGGACCATGGATTAGTTTTAAAGCTTTCATTACACCCGAGCAACGCCGGGCTATACTGCTAGTAAACAGATAAGTCAGTTGAGAGTTGAGTACCATAGAGTTGGACCAGTATGGAGTGAGTTAATACAAGAGATGTGTTGCCACATAACCTCCTGCCTTAGAAGAAACTCCAATTTCAGCCTGGTGCCAGACCAACCAACTTAGTGTTACATCCTGTAAAAGATGTGGGTTGGAATTATAGTTGTCTGCATCCAAGAGTGATGAACTCTAACCAAATACTGTACTGAACAGAACATATGTATATAAACTTCTTGTTGTTAATTTTACAAATTTGTTTTTTTTTATTGTGGCTTCCAGCTTTGTCTGGATCATCAATACAGTGGATTTTTGGTGACTTGCAACTCAGACTGGCTTTTGATCACTCAGACACAACATGGGCTGAGCCCAGTTTGGAACAAAGTGATCAACTATTAATTAGCCACAAGATTTTGGGCATCAATGCAAAGGTGTGGAGGTTCACAGTTAAAGTATTTTTTTGCCTTTCTATGATCTTGAATAAGTTTTCAGGCAAACTTAATTTTAATGTCTCCAAAATGAAACTGCTCTCTTTTAATTTTTTAGAGAAGCATTTTTGCCTTTCATCAGCATTAAGGAGAACAATTTAATGTGTCTTCTCAGTCTCATGTTTTCCATTGGAAAGTGGAATTAATTTTGAGATCTGCAAGGGAAGTTGATGGTGTTGTGTTCTTTTTACCAGCATCTATCATTCACCTTTATAAATCTGCCATTCATCCATGCATTGAATATTGTTGCTACATTTGATCTGGTGTTTCTGCTACATATCTTGAGATTATTGACAAAATATAAAGAAAAATCTTCAATGTTATTGGTCCTGACCTGGCATATCAGCTTCAGTTACTGTAGGTGTTATGAACAGACACTTCCGAATTACATAGATAATTTTGTGTTTCCTCTTAACAAATTACCAAGATTAACAAATCAAGTAGAATATTTTTGAGAGGTGACATCATAAATCTAAAATCAAAGTAGAGAAAACTTTGCCAAATGATAGCACCTACTTTTATGTTCTTTCATCATAGTAAATTATAGAATAGACACTATTTTTTATTAACTGTATTGTGGCTGAATAAATTAGATATTTCCTATTGATTATTTAATAAAAAACTTCAAATTTCGAAGGTAAACAGGTTGTTTCATTTGTAAGATTAATACAAAACAATTTATATTTCATTCCCATATTGCTCACCCAAAGGTAAATTTAATAAATGCTGAGGCAGTATTTATCGATTTAATAAGCTTTATATAATTTTATTAATCTTGAAAGTCTTTCATTATCCAACTCCATAAAAATTCTCAAAATTTTTAGAAATGTTTTTGATGCCCTGTTATGGTAATATTTAATCTTTGTGTCCACAAAAAACAGTTAAAAGGACACTTTTTCCTTGACCCTGTTATTACTGAATATACTTTTGACTCTCTCTGCAATGTTTATTGTTTTAAAAAGCAATGATTTGAATTTTAATAAAACCCAAACACATGAAAGTGAATTTATTTATTCTTGAGAATTGACAACAAAGATATTCAACACTTTATTTAATAGATTGCTTATTTACATAAATCTTATTTATTTCTATAAAATATGTGAACCAATTATAATAAAATATTAATTATTTACGATTTTATAAAGAAATAAATATGAAACTTTTCTTATTCATAAATTTATAAAAAATGTCTGTGAACAAAAAATTTAAATAAACACTTAATGTAACAAGTAACTAATTAAAAATTTTGAAAAAAATTAATTTTCCAAACATTTCTTTCATTTGTTCTTGTTACATAAATATACAAAAATAGGTTGAGAGCACCTCTTCTTCTGAACAAAACCTTTTTTTAAAATTTCAGATGAATAAAACATTGCTTTCATAGTTATTTGTAAACTGTTAAATAAATATTACATTGTAGTTGGTTTACATATTTTGATAATTTTTAATTTTTGATTAGAAGTTTTTCTTTTCAAATCTATTTCTTTGTAAAATGGAAAATAAATCTTTATAAAAGGTAAATAATAAACATTGCACTATACTTTTGTACTTGGCTTATATATATATATATATATATATATATATATATATATATATAAACTTGTAAATAAACATTGTCAAGGAAGTCAAAAGTGCATGCAGTAATAGTGGTGTCAAGAGAATAACTGTCCTTTTTGATATATCATTTTCTTGCACTCACAAAGGTTAAACTTTGCTGAATGTTATTTGAGAGACAAGAGTTAATGCAAACATTACTGACAGAACAAGCTGAGTATTTATATCACTTTATTTTTCTTGTTTGAATCAATATCTAGCACTGACAGTTTCATGAAAAAACTATTTGCTATTTGACAATATTTATGAAAATAACTTTTTCTGCTTTCTTTCAAATTTCAAAAAAGCAGCAGTTTGGAATATTTGTAGCAGTTTGGAAAATTATGGTTTATACATTACTAAAGACAGTAACAATTTTAAAGAACATGGAGTGTGGTTTGTTTTAATTATATATTTTAGTAAAATGGTAAATAAATCTTTATAAATCTTTATAAAAGGTAAATAATAAACATTGCACTATACTTTTGTACTTAGTTTACATATATATATATATATATATATATATATATATATATATATATATATATATAAACTTGTAAATAAACATTGCCAAGAGAGTCAAAAGTGCATACAGTAATAGTGGTGTCAAGGGAATAACCATCCAATTGACACTATTTTTTGTAGGCATGAAATCTAATCATTGCCTCTGCTATTTGTAATCATTTCAATAAGCACCAGATTAATTAAATTCAGTGTTTGTTTTGTGCATGATTTTTCACATGAAATCTAATTGAACATACTGATATTTTTGATTTGATGAAGAACTTAGCACAATCATTATTAATCTGTCACCATTAGGACCTGCAGATACTGGATATCATGTTTTTTTTTTCATTTTTTAAACAGGTTAAATATGGTAAAAGTTTAATAGATAACTTTATCTTACATTTCAAATTATCTGTAAATAAGTTGGATAAGAAAGAAAAACAAGATTCATTAAATGAAAAAAACAATTTTAAATAATAAAATAAAAAATAATTGTATTGACTTTCAAGTGTCATGGATAATTATTTGATTTTTTTTCAGGCTAAAACTACATAAGTAGTTTATTAGGTGTTATCCTGTGGTCATATCTTTCATATATGTGGGCTCAGAAGATTCCAAAACCAACAGACTCCTTCTGGAGATCAACAGTAATCATGAACTGACTGCAAATATCATGAGAGACTTTTAAAGACCACTATGGTGGCATGCAACATCTTGAGATATGGCCTCTTAACAAGACCCTTGTCACCCACATACATGGCTTTATTTCTGTGCCCTTAGGGCTATCAAGGGAATGAACTGGTCCAATTTTGTGTCCAGTGAGGAATTCTTCTGGAGGACCAGCCAGTCAAGCATCCTTTGTGTCATCCCTCAGCACCATGTTCAATGGCTCAGTTATGACCAAACCAGAGCCATCTACCAGTTTCACCGGCCATCTGTACACTGAAGATGATCTTGTGGCAGACCATGCAACTGCTGGAAGGATTAATAGGGCACTGAAGGATGTTCCAACAATTTTCCAAGACTAAAAGCTGAAGAGACAAGGTGGCTCTTATTAGTTCAACACCTTCATTACAATCAGCTGCTATGCTTAACTAAACAGAATGCCTTATGTGGTATTTTACCATTGTGGCTCTCTATAGCATAACATTTAAATGTAGAAAGCAAAATAGGGATGATTTGTCTGCACCAAGAACTGAAATTATAGTTGGTTAATATAATATGAGAAAAAACTGGAAATTATTTCAGTTAATGATGTGGTGAGATGAACCTGTTAATTATGTTGGCCTAACTTTCAAAAACTCTAGGATCACAAGAAAAAGAATATGGTATTAAATATTAGAAATATTAAATTATTTTCTCTGTGTATTTTTCAAACAGAAATAATGCAAAAATTAAGTATTAAAAAGATCTAAAATTTAAGACCTACCCAGTATTTGATGTGAGTTGCCATATCTAAATCTAAACTTATTTATAAATGGAACTTTGTGTGTCTGTGTGTGTGTGTGTTTGTCCATTAACGATAGACTCCAAAACAGCTGAACTGATTTTGTTGAAAATTTACAGTTGTACTATAAGCGTCTGCGAGTGTTCTTAGCTAGGTTTTGTGTCAAGGCACCCCTGATAAAAATCGATAATCAAAAAAATCAGGTTATAGAAGGAGTGGTCCGATTTTAATCAAATTTGATACACTCATAGACAAAAACATAAGAAACGATATTCAGAAGTTTTAAGGTTGCAGTTCTTACAGTAGTGCAAAAAATCAATAATATATATATATATATATATAAAAGGCAAGATGTTTGTGTGTGTGTCTGTTTATCTGTCTGGATGTCCTTTATACAAATCCACAATTTTTATCCGATTCTCACCAAACTTCACACAAATATTCTTTAGGCTGAGCCTGAGCTCCAGGACTATGGATTAGTTTTAAAGCTTTCATTACACCCGAGCAATGCCGGGCTATACTGCTAGTGACTTTATAATTCCAAATTTTCTAAAGGGTGAGTATACATATAATTATTTATAAATGGAACTTTGTTTCTGTGTGTGTGTGTGTGTCTGTATCCATTACCTATAGACTCTGAAACGGCTGAACTAATTTTCTTGAAAATTTACACAGTTGTACTATAAGTATGTGCGAGTGTTCTTAGCTAGGTTTTGTGTCGAGGTACCTCCGATAAATATTGAAAATCAATAATCGAAAAAATCGGGTTATAGAAGGAGTGGTCCAATTTTGATCAAATTCGATACACACATAGACAAAGACATAAGAAACAATATTCAGAAGTTTTAAGGTTGCAGTTCTTACAATAGTGCAGAAAATTTGATATCGATACCAGGAAACCAAAATTTGATTTACATCCATTCATTTTACTTTCAGTCTACGGTTTCGCTTTAACTGGAAACAACTATTGTTTTTTAGTCTTTCGTGCCAACATCAAAAGAATCTGAGCTCCAGGACCATGAATTAGTTTTAAAGCTTTCATTACACCTGAGCAACGCCGGGCTATACTGCTAGTATATATATATATATATATATATATATATATATATAGTTTATAGTTGATGTTGTCTGCTGGTTTTTAATCACAGCTTTTTTGTCTTTACTAGCTTGTATACCACAGTGTATTGTTTTTGTCTTTGCAATGATCACTGATATAAAGTATGGTCCTGATCTTAAATTTACTTTTGAGAACTGCAATGTGCACTCTCAATGCATTTCCTTCTTATTCAATCCTGTTCTCTTCTGATCTGACTGATATTATTTAAATCAAAGTTGTGGTCAGATGCATTAGTGTATTCAGATTGTTGTTATGCAGAATATCATAATTGTTTTAAGGGGTTTCTGGATGTTGTTTTTTTTTTTTTAATTGTTTCACCTCAAGCAGGGCAGTACTGCCACTGGTGTGCAGGGGACTACATAAGAGAAGAGTGAAGATTTAAACAGGAGGAGAGCGAAGAGAAAGACAATCCAGTTACAGGGGATGTCAGAGAAGGGACACAAGAAGAATGGGAATACTGGTGTGAAAACAGTTGCAAAGGTAGAGTGAGAAAGGAAGAGAATAAGATACACAGGGCAATGGGGAAAGGATGAGAGAAGTACTAGAGTCAAGTGGATAAGAGATGGCAATTGACATTGCATTTAAATTCTTGGAGATTGTAGCCATCAGGAAAGGTAGTATACAGAAGGAAGTTCCACAGGCAGAAAGTGTAAGTAAAGAAGCTGCTGGAATAGAAGTGGAGGCTGCATTTGATTGATTTAACTGTAAAAGGGTGGGACATTGTTGCTAGTCTGGTTGCTCAAGTAAATTCTTGTGGAGGGAGCACCAGTGAGCTAAGCTTGCCGGAGCAGAAGCCATGAAAATATTCATAGAAGAGAAAGTTGGAAGCCACATCCCATTGGTGAGAAAATGGCTGGAGTCAAGCTGCCAGGTCAGAACCAATCAAAAACCCTGAAATTAATAGCAGGGGCACCCAAGCAGATACTAGATATGACAACAGTATTCAATGCATCATCAGATGGTTGATTTGTATATGTGCAAGATGGACTCAGGCAAAAAAACTTCTTGGCCTGACATAGTGACCTAACCTTCCTAGCAGTGGATTTAGCTATTGATTCAATATAATGGTTCCACTTGAGGTTGGAAGAGAGGGTGAGTCTGGGGAGGCACAGTGTATTGCTTTCAGGGAGACTCAATTGGTCCATGCTGATGGAAGGGTAGGAAGAACTGTCTGGTTGACAGATAGGAGCTTTGTTTTAGAAGCATTAAAATTTACAAGCCATTTCTTACTCTAGTCTACCACAGAGTGGAGGTCCTTCTCAAGATCATCAGCAAGGTTATCTTTGTCCACTTCGCCAGATTTCTTACTGAGGCAGGAGTAAATGGTGGTATCATCAGTGTAGATGCCTACTTTCGATTTGATCACATCAGGGAGATCATTTATGAAGATCAGAAAGAGCGTAAATGGTAAATTGGTATAAATGTCTCTTATTGAAAGAAAGAGATAAGTAAAAAAAAGTCGTCTGCAGAGATGTATGGTAGGAGAGGGAGGGTGAGTTGTGACTTACTGCAGTAACCGCCTTTGGCAAGTTTTCTTTTGGAGATGGGTAGGTTGCATTCTGATAAGGGTTGTGAATCCTAGCTGTTGTGCCATCTAACTGCTAAAGATATCCCTTTGATGGGCTTTTATGTCCTTTACTTAGGCTCAGATCAGCTTCAATTTTTATTTTGTTTTTTTTTAGTTGGGAGTAGGTGCTATTGTGAATTCTGGATTGTTTTTTTTTTTTTTTTTTGAGAGTGTAAGCAAAATGAAAGCTATGTATGAAGCCAATGTGCAGTTGACAGAATTTTTAGTTGTTTTGGATTTCAGAATTATCACATCCAGACAGTGGTGGAAATTTGTGTAACATGAATCAGAAGAAGATCTGGTTTTAGGAAGATTAAAACAATATTTTCTGCAGTCTATTTTGTATCTTTCTGTCTCTGTCCTGTTGTTGCTATCCTATTTGATGAAAATCCAGGACCTTAAAAAAGAAAGATTATATGAACACTGCAAATATATTCTGTATATCAACAATCTGAAAGCGGAAATTTATAAATACAATCCATTACTAAAAATGGTCAGATTCCTGTACCACTTCAGTAAGTACTTGACTCCTGCTATACTTTTACATTAGCCAGATAAGAGCAAATGTGGAGTACTACTGCCATATCTGGGATGGAGCTGCCCAGTCTTCACTTTTCAATCTTCATAAAGTACTAAAGTGCCTACACAGCCTTGTGGGTGATGAATCATTTTTCATACTACAACCATTTTCACACATATGAAATGCAGCATGCTTCTTGCTACTCTATCGCTATTTCCATAGGAAATGTTCTAACAAACTATAATTCTTAGTTCCAACTCTAACCCTTATACCTAAGGCCTGCTTTGTCATAAACACTGAGACAAGCCGTCTGCATTCTTTTTGTATTCAATTAGTAAGAAAGAAATTCTAACTGAACAGGTTCCTCACATAAATTGTTACTTTGTGGAACTGACTACCAAGAGAGTTCTTTCTTGATCACTATATTAACCTCTTCAATGTAAGGGTTAACCATTATCTTTTGCTTATATCCTCATGAACTGTTTCTCTTACTGCTCATACAATAATTTCCTTCACTAACCCTCTACTTTGAGTGGTTCTTGGGCCTTGTATTGGGTGAGCATAAAACTAAGAAAAAAAAATTTAACAGTTCAATTAGGACATCAAATGTTTAACAACTGAAATCTCTTAAGGAATTATTAGCAGTTAGTGACTTGGCATTAGTTCAAATTATTTTTAACTGTCATTGCACATATTTTTACAGCTTTGTTATTCATCCTGAGTTTTAAAATTGTAGTTATCTTTTTAATTGCTGTTCTTTTATTGTTCTCTCTCTTTCATATTTTTTATTTTTCTCATGTTCTTTCACAAGCAGTACATGCATCTTAACAGCTTTATTGTCTTGCTTGGTGTGAAAAGATTAAGAAATATATAATTCTATTATTGGTTTTGAAGTTTTCAAATTAGCATTGACACTGTTATTTTAACTTTTATATTTTCTTAATAATAAAATGGCTCTATGAGCTTACAAGTAATATTCCTGTTAAAATTACTGATTTCTAAAAAAAAGACATTATTTTTTACAACTAAAACGAAGGGGAATGGATTTTCTTCACAGTAGTAAAAAAAACTCAACAATTGTTACATCAAGAATCAAGACAATGTAAATTTGGTTAAAATTAGTAACTTTGCGGAAGTGACGTCAGAATTAAGGGCGATAATCTTTGTTTTGTTTCCTGATTATATCCAAACCATGAAAATGGCTGCGTCACTATTGACAGAAGTTCCTCAATCGGGTTTTGTATTTGAGAATTGCAACCGGTAAATACTTTATTTGAAACCTAATTACTGTTTTAAAAAAATGGTAAAATGCACAAAATGTTTGTGCATTTTCATCAAACTTCTGCTTTTTAAAAAATGAATTTTTTTCTAATATATTCTTGAATGATCGTTCTTTTTTGTGTTGGATGGTGCCGGTTTCATTAAAAAATGTTATACACAAATATACGATCACTACATTTTCTAACATAATCTTATATTCTTATGTAAATAAATTAATTACTTTCTTTTTTGTATTTAAATCCTACTGAGAATATTTTGAATCCTTATGAATTTTCACATTGTTTTTATGTTTATAATTTTCAAACAAAGTATAAGGTGAAAAAGGCAGTCAAATTATTTTCAGAATAAAATTAAAACTCGTTACAAAAAAAAGAAATCAAATATTCATATTTTTATCAAAATTTATAATATCTTTACTTTACAAAGAAAATTTATTATAAGTAAATAACATTGTTATCTCTTTATTGTAGCCTGACGATCTTATTTTATTTTGCTTTTAGACTTGCCTTATGATTTCAACTAAGTAACTAAATTCATTATTTCATTGTTGGTATTAACAGAAAATTGCAATTACTCTTATTTGCAATATTGAAGGTTTTTGGTGAAAAAAAAGTAAAACAAAAAGGAATATTGTAATTTTTGAAGTTGTAAATTTAATAAATTATATTTCTATTCTTCTTACAAGTAATAAAAAGAAAAAGTAAATAGATCGATTTTTCGTCATTTCTGTGAAAATAACTAAAAAAAACTGTCATACATAATCATTCTGAGATTTTAAACTTTTGTGATAATTCTACGACTTTTTTTATTATTGAACAGCTCTACATACATTATTTTTAATTCATTTACACACAAATACCCTTGCAAAAGGTATGAATACGTGGTGAATACGAAATTAATTTTTAAAAATAACTCTCTTTTCTTCTCTGTTTTCAAATTGGCGAGCCAGTTTGAAATATATTTGTGTTTGACTCGAGACTGAAAAGACCACGCCAAAGTTTCGCAAGCCTGTGTGAAAAATGTATTCTGACCAATAGAAAAATGAAACGACTTACAAACTGAGAGAAAGTATGTGATTTTCTAAGGGCCGCTTAGATGTGGCACAAGACCGAAAGTATGGGACACCCAGTGAGGATCGAACTCACTACTCAGTTGTAACTGGTTCTAGCGAGACTAGCTTTCATACTACAGCATATTTTCCCTATCAAAATGATTTCTTGACTTCAGCAACTAAAAAAGTAAAAAAAAAATCATTTTAATAGTTTGTGCAGAGTGAGTATTACTTGAAAAATACCATATTGAAGCGGAAGCCAAACCATTTTCCTGTCACAGCCATAGATTCTAAAAACCATTCTTCACGGTTTTGATCGATTCATTTTAGGATTCTTTTCTATATTACATTTATTTATTCCAAATTGATTGAATAATTTTAAAAGAAAATGTATATGAATATTTTATAGAGCTATCCAAAATGTCAGTTAAAAAAGAATTATTTAAATGTTTTATATTTTCCATCTTAAATTTAACATAAATTTGATATCTGCAGAAAATATTTGGATAACTGTTTTTAAATAATTGATTTGAATATCACATCTAAAAAATGTATGTCTATTTTCAATGTATATCATTTAAAATCTATGTGAAAAAATTTAAAAAAGAAACAACTTTATAACATTGGTCTCTTTTTCTCTTAAAATTATTTCTTCTCAGTACTCTTGTTATCATGGCATGCACTTAAAAATGTGATAAGTTAAACTCTCTTAGATCTATTTTCAATTACTTTTAGTAAAGCTAGTCTTTAGTGAATTTTGCTTCATTTTAATAGTGTTAAGGAAATGTTTACATGAATGCAAGCAATGTTTATTTAATATTCCAGTATTATTTTTGCAAGAATTTAAAAGGAACATACCTTTTATATTATTTTTTTATCATTAAATATATCTTATATTCTTAGACTGTTCTTTTAGAAAAATATGCATGTTGTAAGAACATTTGAACCCTTTAATGTTTGAAAAAAATTGCAAAAATTTAATAGAGCCAAAATTTAAAACTTTTTTTATCATAAGTTACATACTCATGGTATTGAATATAAGTTGTCATGAAATAATTTTAGTTACTCTAATAGGATTTTCTTCTTTTGATTTTCCTTTACAGAAATGCCATTCTTGCAAAACAGGGTGTAAAACTGCCTAAACCTTTCAAAACTGGAACAACTATTGCTGGTATCATCTTTAAAGTGAGTCACCTTCATGTTCTGTTTTTCTTTTTTTTTCTCTTTATCCCTTCCAATAACTTTTCCTTTCCTTGAGTACAAATTTAGACTATTGTCCAATAAAATTAATAAAACACATAATGCCAAGTATTATCTGATTTAATGAAACTGACTTTAATTTCAATTTGTAAATGATTTTTCATTTATATTTCAGTTAAGAAAATTTCATTAAATGCAGTGCTTTAATTATGGTCTAAATTTTAGAAAATATATTCTTTAATAAGTTTTTAGATTATTTTTATTCAGTTATCCAACTCAATATGAGTCTTAATAATAATGAAACTTCTGTTTTTTACTTGTTTGTTCCATATTCAAAATACTTGTGTTACTCTATTGGTAGTTATTGCTTCATATTATAAACATAATTCTTTGTTTATATTAGAATTTGTTCTTATGTTTAATATAAAATCTAAATTTTACCAGAAGCCCAAGCTTTTCATGCTTAAATTTCTAGATATAAGTAGCAGCTACACTGTAAAAAAAAAAAAAAAATGGTCATTTGATGGAACATGAAGATCTAATTTATAGATATTTTACCATTATAAAAAGTAGTTATTTTAATTTTTGAAAAGTTGATATTTTCTTAAAACTAATTTTGTTTAAAAGCTCATCATTATAGTCTCAAGTGGTGCAAATCTAAGTAATGTCTTATAGAACAATATTGTTTATTAGTAGATGTCAGATTTTACAAAATTAGTAATACAAACTGTAAGCATGATGCCTTTGCTTGAACTTTATTGTAAATATTCTTGTTCTGATTTTTGTCCTGTCAAATGAAAGAGAAAGGAGTTGCTAGTTGCACTATAAATTGTCTTTATGTTCCAAAAAGGTTTAAAATTGTACTTTTTTTTTTTTGTTAATGTACATTGTTCACTCAAAATTATACTTTTCTGCTTTAATAATTGTCTATTATTTAATATTATTGCTGAGATCCTCTTAAAAAAAACTTTCAGATGAATATATATAAATTCTTTGTCTTTCTAGGATGGTGTTGTACTTGGAGCTGATACAAGAGCCACTGATGATACTGTGGTGGCTGATAAAAATTGTGCAAAAATTCACTACATTGCAGACAACATCTAGTAAGTTAAATTCTTGCTCTTCTCTTGAATTTATTATTTACAATCATTTAGTATAAATAGTATACAGTTATTTATTACTCATCAGTATTTTTAGTAGTAAAGTTCAGTTTTTACTGCAAATGTTTTTGTTGTTTGCAGCTGTTGTGGTGCTGGAACAGCAGCAGATACAGAGATGATCACCCAGATGATAGCCTCTCAGCTAGAACTTCATAAACTGAACACAGGACGAGTGCCCAGAGTGATTACTGGCAACTGTCTGCTCAAGCAGATGTTATTCAAGTAAGATTTTTTTTAAATTCTTAAAAACAAGGATTATCTGCCCTTTGGGTTTAAGACATTTGTTATTTTTGCTCTTTGTTAATCTTGTGGATTGAATAAAGATTGTAATAATGAAGGGAAACAATTGATTACAGTTGAATTCTTAAAAATAAAATAAAATGTTTAATCAAAAGTTTTGGCAAACTTGGGCTTTTGTACCTAAAAATAAGGAAGGTAGGTTTTTTTTTATTAACACTGCCATTATTTTAACTACCTTCCCTCCTCAGCAGTGTTTGTGGTTTTAAAAACAGGGATGATTAGAATTGTAATAAAACCTAAACATATGAAAGTGAATTTATACATTTTTTGTTGTTGAGAATTTACAACAAAAATATCAAGCACTAATTAGATTGTTTCCAAGAATAATTTTATATTTATAACATTCTAAAAACTAATAGAATTAAAACTAAGGCAATATTTATTGTTTAGCAATTTATAAAAGAGTAAATATGAAAATTTTTTATTCATAAATTTATAAACATTTACTGTATTAAAATATGTGAACAAACTATAAGGAAATCTTAAATATTTACTATTTTATAAAGTTTGAATCATTTAGCAATTAGATGTTTTACTAACTATTCCCATAAACAATATAATAGTGTTCCCTTCAAAATACATTAAGAGCCATTCTTGGTATTTGCATGTAGGTTCCCTCAAGAGATTTCTTTGTTTTAGTGATAGTCCATGTATTGTAACCATAGAGCAGCATTGATGCTACTATAGCCAGGAACGATTGCACCTTGATGGATCTGCTGAGGTTGGGTTTCCAAATGTGTTGAAGTTTTTCTCACTTTGATCAGTGCTTTTCCCACCTGATCATGTACCTTGTCTTGATGAGAGAGTTTACAATCTAAAGAGCTAGTTTTTGCAGGTTCAACCAAGCTTAGGTCAAACAAAAACATGCAGGAGGATTCACACACCCTGGATAGGCCAAAATGACAGTCATAAATAAAGTCCCATTATAACACATCACTCAATAAATTCCGGGCCTAACTAATAAAACAACAACTTTTAGGCAAAATTCAACTTTATTCATCAACATAGTCTCCTTCTAGGGTGATAAATTGATTCCAACACTTCTTTTACAATTCGATGCCTTTTTTGTAGAACATTTTGTCTTTGGCCAGAAAATATGCCTCAGTTTCCGATATCACTTTTTCATTAGAGCCAAATCTCTTTCCTTGGAGCATTCTTTTGAAATCTGCAAACAGCTACTAGCCACTGGGGGCCAGATCTGGAGAATAGAGTGGATGTGGAAGCAATTCGAAGTGCAATTCATGCAGTTTTGCCATCGTTGCAATAGACTTGTGACATGGTGCTTTGTCTTGGTGAAAGATCACTTTTTCTTCTTCATTTGTAACCGTTTTTTTGGTGATATGTTGCTTCAAATGCACCAATAATGCTATATAATATTTGCTATTGATGGTTCTTCCTTTCTCAAAGTAATCAATGAACAAAACACCTTGCGTATCCCAAAATACAGAGGCCAAATCCTTGCCTGCTTGCATCTTTAGTCATTTTGGACAGCTTTCACCTGTCATTGTCCATTCAGCTGACTGCCGATTTGACTCTGGAGTAAAGTGGTGGATCCATGTTTAATCCTCTGTCATATTTATGCAAAAACTTCTTGTTGCATTGAAACATTTGCAAAAAATGCTCTGACTTGTCAACGTGTTGTTTTTGATCAAACGTGGCACACACTTTGAACACAACTTTCTCATTGACAAATGTTCATGCGAGGTGGTGAATACACTGCCTTCTGATATGTCAACTCCTCTACTATCTCACGCAATTTCAATTTACAATCAGCCAAAATGAGTTTGAGGATTTTTTTGGTGTTTTCCGGAACTGCCAATTTTGGATGACCTGAGTGTTTAGCATCATTTGTGTCTGTACGACCATGTTTAATGTCAGCATACCACATCTTAATTGTAGTTTCTGACTAAGCAGAGTCCGAAGAACACTTATCAAGCCATTACTTTGCTTGAACAGTATTTTTCCCATCAGAAAGCAATGCTTTATCATCACATGAAATTCAGATTTTTCCATTGTTTTGAAAATTTGCAACAGTAGCTTCACTTAAATAACTCTAATTTGTAAACTAATAATCTGATTATGCCCAAATTTTGTCATGTGCTATTTGAAGGTTAGTACTTCATAAAAATCATATGGATTTTTTTATTAGTGGTGCCATCTATATGTCAGCCCTGGGACTTATTAAGTAATATTTTATGATCAAGTAAATGTATTTTTAAGACAATTATACATTGTTGAACAGATATCCAGACAGTTCAGAGTTATTGTTAAGTCTTCATTTGATCAAAAGAAATTTTAAAATAAAAAGCTTCTAAAATTTTAGTCCAAATTCTTCCTCATAAGATAACCACATGGATTTCAGATAATTTTTCTTTTATATGTTCTTTAACACACTGTAAATTTTTATTCATATTTGTTTATCAGATATCATGGAATGATCAATGCTGCATTGGTGCTGGGAGGAGTTGATCCAACTGGATCCCATCTTTATAGTATCTGGCCCCATGGATCTACAGATAAACTTCCATATGTTACCATGGGTAAGTCTTAGACATTTTCTCTCTTCTGTTTCTTCTTCCAGAATAAATTAGGATAAATGCTCTTTTTGTTGGTTTCAATTTATTCAATATACTAATTTTTTGTGTGCTTGAAATTCCCAACTTGCTGATTGATAATTTTCCAATCATTTTCAGGTGATATGACCTATTTTGCAACATAGTTCTTATTAATTGCTGGAGAACTTGATTAGTTTTATGCAAGATTGGGAATTAATATTAAAATATTATCATTTTACTAAAATGTGTGCCCTTTTTAATATTTTTGAACTCTTCATTTTAGCAGATAACCACTACACTGACTAAATTTCAAATTCATAATTTGAAAAAAATATTTTTAGAAAAATTGAGAATTTTTGTTCTTTCAAACACAAACATCTACTAACCCTATTTGACTCAATTAAAATGTTTTATTTAATTTTTATTCATTAAAAGAAAGACATTAGCAGCATAAAAATTAACTTTCGAGGTTTTTGCCTTTTAACCTTGGTCAATTGAAATGAAAGATTTGTTTTTTATTTTTGTTTATTGTTGAGCATTTTTATCACTGTTATCTCTTCAGATAATAATATTAAACAGGAAAATCCTCATTGAATAAAACTATTCTTTTTTTTTATAAATGTTAAGAATTAAAGTAATAACAAACTGTTGAAGCTTATAGAATATTTGTTTATCAATCTTTCTTAGGTTCAGGAAGTTTGGCTGCTATGGCAGTATTTGAAGACAGATATAAGCAAGATATGTCGGTAAGTTTCTTTTATTTTTTTTGTTTCTAAATGTTACTAAGTACCAAAATTGAAGAAAAAAATTAAAAAATTGCTATGTATGTGATTCTTCTCTTGTACTTACCACAATAGAAGGATCAATTATATCGCTCAAATGTTATAGCTGATAAGTCAATGATCTTGCTTTTGTGCTATTTATCTTAGGGTGGTTGCTTTAATCTGCCAGTTGTTTGTCTCAGAAGTTGGCATCACATGAAACAAGTAGAGTGACTTTGATTTATGCATATAAAAATGTACACATATGGCCTATTAGAAAATATGAAAAAAAAAAGATTTAGCAAAATATATAGACTTGTATATATCAGAAAACTACAGGTAAGTTATTAAAAATTTGTGTGTATATAAACTGTATTGGCATTTCATTATTACAAGTCTGATCTTTTGTAGTCTTTATAATGGCACATCCATTGCTTCACGTTTGGATAAGAGTAATTTCCAAATTCTTGTCGAAAGTATAGTAAAAACTATTTAAAAGCTTGTTAATGTGGTAGCAGATTTAAGTAGATAATTCCTTCTTAGAACTAGTTAGTAGGAAATTATTTACCACCAGTTCAACTCATTTGACTGAAATAAATCTTCATATCTGAACCAATCTATCAAAAATGTTTTCATTTCATGTATTCATTCATAGTTTTTATGTAGACATTTTGCACAATTCTCTAATATTATAATTTCACTTGTTTACTATTTATAAATTTACCAATACTTTGACTACTTTTTCTTTTTTCTATAATCATGCCAGATTATGAAGTAATTTACCCTGTATAAAGTGACCCCCCCCCCATCCCCACATGTTCAATCTGCTACACTTTCTTTATTGAAACCTCTTGAAAAAACAGACCAATAGATGACAATTACACCATTAAAAAGAAAAAACAGTGTATCCACTAAATACATATATAGTAATATGAAATAATGTCAAATTGTAAAGAAGAATCCATTAATTCTTTAGATATTTTTTAAATCTAAATATTTGTTCTTGCGCTCTCTTTTCTTTTCTTTTCTTTTTTTTTTTATGGATTTAATTTGATCAGCCTAATGTAAATATTTTCTTTCTTTCTCAGCGTGATGAAGCAATGTCATTGGTCCGTGATGCTATTGAAGCTGGTATTTTCAATGATCTTGGTTCTGGCAGTAACGTTGATCTATGTGTCATCACCAAAGACAAAGTGGATTATATCCGTCCCTTTGAAGAGTGTAACAAGAAAGGCAAGAGGTCAGCATCTCATTTACTTCCAAACCATGAAAATTATTTCACTGCTTTTATTTTTCACTTTTAAATAATTCATTTCATTGGTTTGTTGGTTTTTTGTAAGTTAGCTATTAAAATACGTCAAATTATTTTGAAATGGTTTTGATGTTTTTTTTTAATTCAAACTGTACAAACATCCATAGCATGATAAAAATAAAACAAACTACTTTTTATATTTTATTTATTATTCAGTTTACTATACTATTAGCCATTTATATTTTATGCTTCCTTTCTATACTTATTTATTTTGTAACTTTTTATCATGTGCAAACTCACCACTATAGAAAAGAAAATTACCTTTTTCACCTTCTGTCTCTTGTGTAAGCATTCTTTCATTTTACTTTGTTTCTTTTCAACTTAGTAATAGAACAAAAATAAAAAAAAAGTATATATATATATATTGATTACTGCTAAGTCTTTCTTTTGGTCTAAGTTTTGTAAAGAACTTGTTGCAAGCAACAGTGATAACTTTAAAATATTTTCTTTTTATAAACTATTCGTAAACAAATTGTTTTTGTCCAATATTAAAATCAGAATTTTTTTTTTCTACCTGAAGATTATATTAGTTGCTTTTAATGTTAAATAATTTCTCCTCATATTTTATGACATAAACTTTTTCTGGAAAAACCTTGTGGCTAAGTGTATTGCAGTGATAAAATAATAATCCATACTTTCATGATATATATTTGTATATTAAAAAGAATGAAATTGGTATTTTAGAAATTTTTCAAATGTTTTGACTATTATGATTATCATTATTAGTTGTTAAGTATTTTTCGGATGCTTGCTCTCCCAGTTAAAAAGAAAGTGTTATTTCCATTTTCAGGGAAGGATCTTACAAGTACACTCGTGGTACTACTGCAATACTAACTTCTGAAATCGTCAAGATTCCATTCACTGTCGTCAGAGAGGATGTCACGGAGGAATCAATGGATACTTCTTGAATGCCTTCACCATCAACATTTAACAAGTGAAATAATTTAGCAAATAATAGGCTTTCTTTCAAATTTATAAATAAAATGTTAATTCCAACTATTGGGCTTTCTTTTCTTATTGTTGTTTAGATTATTTTGCCAGTTTTAAGTGAGAAGAGTTGTGATTTGCAATCAGCGAATTTCCCTCCCAAAACACACAAACCTCTCTATGAACTCACAGATCAACATAAAACCTCACTTTTGATGTTCTCTTTCTAAATAAGTTAGTGACACTGATAAAAAGGTTAACCTTATAAATAATTGAGAAAGTTTTTTTTCTTATTTGTCAAATCTATAATGCCAAGTGTAAATAAACACTAACAAATTAATCACTTTGTAAATTTTTTCCTATTATGAAAGGGTGATGAAAAGTTTTTAATTTACCTCAAAATCATTATTCCAATATTTGGTCATTGAAATACTGATTCTAAAAAGTGAATTAAACTTGAGAACTTCTCATGACCTCCTTTTACTTGCTTTAGTCTAATTTTAAAGTTATTAAAATATTTTAGCTTTTCTTTAGTTGTCCCTTCCAGTCAGCATCTTGTTAAAAAAGTACTCAAGTTTATATTTCTGATTCTGGGTGTTTTTGTTTTTTTTTTCTCCATAAATTTTGAAATGAAGTGGATAATTAATACTACACAGATTTTCTTTTTGATCTCTTCTGCAGTTTAACTTGTTTGCTTACTTTCTTTTCATCTCTCTCTCTCTCTCTCTCTCTCTCTCTTTGTAATACATTTAGTTGTTAGTAAATTTTATCATGTGGATAAATTAAAACTTAATTTTATTGTTTGATCCATTTGTCCAGGGAGTTACAAAAAAAAATCACCTTTTCCCTTTCTCAAAAGCTTTACATGATTATGGGTGGAGATTTCTTAATTGAAGTGGAGGACTTAATCTGAAATGATGGAAAAAGTTAGCCAAGCAATTTTAAATTATTCGCAAATTATAGTTAAAGATAGCATCATTTAGATTTTGCCTTGAATGGCAAATTTATTACGTTCTAATTAACTTAAGTTCCTTTTATTTGTCTTTTTGTAAAAGTAAAGAAAGAATTCAAAATAGTTTGACCAATATAGATGCAATCCATTCCAAATGAATCCAGAAAACACTCGCTCATATCTGTCACAATTTATTCTTAAGCTTTTACAAAAATCCACAGGAACAAGTTCAATTTTGCCAATGTCAGTGACATTGACTGTAAATCGTTTTTCAGATTAGAAGTTTAATTTTTAGTATTATGAATGCAGTTCTGATAAATATTACATAATCATTGGTTTTGAATCTTGTTTATGCATGAAGCCACCACCCTATCAATGATCTTTATTAAATACCTACTGCCACTAATAAATAAGTTTTACTTGGCTTGGCAGTAGCATTAAGAAGTTGTTAATTTTAACAATGCAATCGAGTAGATTTAGATACAGATGAAAGTGGATCTTATTGAAAGTTGATTTATTTAACTGCCAATGTAGCTACAACACATATATTGCCAAAGAGAAAAAAAAATCTTTCATTGTAGCCCCATGTTGATCCTGGTCCACAGCAACACTAATATAACCACAGTGTTGGTCTTCAAACTCTTAAGAGCTACCATGGTTATCATCTTAGCTGACTCCTCACATTGATGTGTTGCTGATATCATTGATGAATACGGTTCTACTCAATCTAGCTGTTGTTTGTCTCCTTCATGAGCCTTCACTTGTCTGGCATGTTGTGTTTTTGATCTCAGAGGATGAGAAAATCACTAAAGTAAGCCAAAGTGAAGGGCATTTCAATAGTGAGGAGCTGCACAAAAAAATTCTTTGGAATAAAGAATTAACTCTGGTTAAGAATGTAACAATTTTGTTTATATATGACTACCTGTATAGCCCGGCATTGCCCGAGGTTTTTTAGTGGTTATGTTGAAATGGTATGGTCAAGTGCTTATTCAAAAAGCTCCAGTACAAGGTTGCCATGATGCATAAGTTTAAAAAATGCGAAATAAGTATTGGTTTTTGTCGTACTTTTAAAACAGGATTCATGCTTGGTCAATTTTGCCAATAAACAGGAATGATGTACAATTGGAAGAATGGGTGTGGGTATTACGAGATTTCTTTTTTTTTTTTAAATCATATCACCTCAAGCAAGGCGATAACGCCACTGATGCGCAGGGGGCTATGTAAGGGTAAAAAGAATGGAAAAGAGAAAGCCGGAAACCACATCCTAAACAGGGAACAAGGGATGGGCCTCTTCACCTGTTCAATAGACGTGGGTGGAGTGTGAACCGGCAATAGTTTAGTCTATCTACTCCAATTGAAAGAAAAAATAAAAGAAGTGAGTGAAAAGATTGGAAAAGAGAAAACTGGAAACCGCATCCTATGTGATTACGCTGTGATGCAGAAGTGGATGCATTGTCCCTGCAATGTCAGAGGGGTTGGCACCTTGTAAAAAACATGAAATTGTTATGGCATATGATATGGTAGAAATTATAAAAAAAGATCCGAATTTTGTTGAAATACAACTAAGCGTTTTGGAGGAATAAATGATTGCAAAAAAGCAACATTTTCCATTTTTGCCATTTCCTGTGCATATCCTTGTTCACATATCAAGGCATCACATCAAACCATGACCTACTAGTGACTTGATTTTGGTTGCATCTGGGAGAAATGCACAAAAGATCACCCAAAATTATGATTGTCGTTGATTTTTGACAGACCCTGTACATTGATTTGAAAAATTTTTCTGTATATCAAAGGTTCAGACCTTGATCTACAAGTTACTCAATTGTGGTTGTATTTGCATAAGACATCTCAGAAGAGTTTGTAGATTCTAAGTGTTTCAGTAATTTCTGCTCTACCCTGGAAATTGATTCAAAACATTTTTGTGTAGATCAAAGGTTCATGTCATGATCAACAAGTGACCCAATTTTGGTTGAAATCAGATCAAGTGTTTGTTAGAATAGAGAGACACACACACACACACACATCCATTTTAATATATATATATTTGTTGTATACAGTGGCTTTAACTCTTCCCACTACTGTTATAATCAAATGACACTGAGATCCACTTTTAGAATTTGTAGGTTGTTTTAGTAGTAATTTAAATTTTCTAAGTTCTGGTCTTTAGGGCCGGCACAAGGTCTTGGCCAGAAGGTCTCTACAAACAGTATGGATTCCAGTAGCACTAGTGTGGGGATACTCCAAGTTATCCAAATCTCCAGTTTATATAGAGTCATGCATTTAGTAGGGGTGGGGCTGACCAGGGTCTAGGTTCAGTTATCTTTCACCCTTAACATGAACCTTTTTCTAAAATTCCATATTCCCAAAATATGTTTACCTGATTGGTTTTCCAAATTTGGTGTTGTCCAGCCCCCTTTTGAAATGGTTGAGGAATCAAGCTGCCCCTTATCTACGACACTCTTCATATCTCATCTTACATCCTCACTCCATATAGATGATGTTAATTTCTTTCTTCCTTCTTTCACTTTTTCAGCATCTAACTTCAGCCTATGCCCAAAGCCAATGCACCATCCTGTGACAAATACAATCTTTCAGAATATATAAGTGAAAAGGGATTTTCAATCATTAATCTTTCTTCATCATCTTGTCTCATGCAGTGATTTTCAAATGCCAAGGACTTGATGCCTATCCAGATGCCCCCTGCCTGCTAACCAATCTCAAGAATTGTCATGGGTGGGAAACAAAATATACCTGAATATCTTTAGTGATAAAAGTAAAAGTTTATCTTTCCTCTGTTTACATGTTATCTCGGTCAACAAGGTCACACAGTCTTTTTGCCCATGGTCACTCCAAAATAGCAATCAAGTTTTCTTTATCACTTGTATCCAAAGGAATCCGAATTATTGTTGGATTTAAAATTTTTCTTGATGAATGTCTTAAAATTCAAAATGAATGAACCCATCAAGCTGAACTCTATCTTTGTATGGACACTTTTCTTCTGAGTTACCAATTCATGCCAGATGGTTTCTCCTGGCTTTTTTGTCTAGATCGTTAAATGTTATATCGGTGACCACCCAGGTTTCTTTATTGACAACAGGTTTATGTGTAGAAATGAAATATATTGCTTTTAGTTTTGGTAGTTTGTTTTTAATTTATTTTAGTTATGATCTGCTGAATTGTAATTTAGCAATAGTGTGTCAAGGAAAGATTAAAGATGAACTTGTATGCATAGACTGTGATAGACAAATTCAGTTAATAGTGATGAGATTGTATATACATCAGTATATCCATATTTGTGTGTGCATATTAACAATGAAAAAAGGTCTTTTTACAATTTTTTATACAATCGCTTTATCAAATCCGTTCATTCAGTATTGACATTAAAAATTATAATAAAACTTTCTAATCAAAATCCAGAGTACAAATTTATTGATCAATACTTGTATGTGTGTGTGCACACACACACACACACACACAAATTTTAGTCTGGCACAAGGCCATGTGTGTAGTACCTAATTCATGATTTTAGAGGATAATATGCTAACCCTTATACAGCATACTTTGACCTTTTAAGGCAAATAGAAGTTTGGTTAACTTAGATAACTCTCAGTAGCTGAGCAGTCAAAGCATGCTGGATCAGATGTGTTTCTCCTGCAAAGAGAGACACGGGCTTGAATCCTACTGGAGGGCATATTTTCTTTAAGTTTTCTTGAGTGCACAGGCCAGTAGACAAATACTTTAAAAATGGACGGTCTACTCAAATATGTGTCTGTACTAAAAATAACATTGAAGTTATATAGCACACAGTGAGTGCTAGTAGTAGTAGTGCTTGATATAAAATAACAGCAAAATTTTTACTCAGAAAAATTATATTTGTTCTTCACTACTCAATGCTACTCGAAATTTCATGCATCTGCATTGGTTGGTGAGAAACAAATATATATTTCTTGTTAATAAATTAATCTAAAATTATTTTTTTTTACTAATGTTCTGTCTCTTTATAGAAAAGTGAGGGCTGAAAATTGTTACTCCTATTAGTAACCTTGACAAATTGATGCCTTTAAAGCAGATGTATGTATGTGTGTGAGTTAATTTACTAATCATTATTGATTTCTGACTTTATTGGTGGGGATGAATAAAAAAAAAAATAAAGAATAAAAAAAAAACGTTTGAGTATGGACTTTTCTGCTCCTGGCCTTTTCTTCCTGTATTTTCTCATTTAATTATTAGTTTAACTTAGTCTGAGATACCACTTCAAAATAACAGTAAATGAGAGTAGACACAGAATGAGGATCAACCTCACTACACAACACACGATCAATGGTTTGCGAGACTACTAGTTTGCCTTGTTATGACCATGCTAAAAAAAAATAACAAATGTTGGTATCTAGAACCAAGTTGCTTATGGTTGTTGTTTATTTACTCAGATAAGCTTAGCTCAAGGCTACAAGTATAGTGCACCCAGTGAGGACTGAACTCCCTACTCAGTAATTATAGTTAACCACTCAGCTTGATGTTTGCCAATTGCTGTCACATACCGAAGCACTCTTTGCTTCATTGTTTGATAGGAAAACTTTCTTGCCTCAATTGACCACTTAGACATATAAGAGACACCAGTTCCTGAAAAGTAGATAAAGCAGAAGAAATAAACAATAATTGTAATTGTTCAGCTTTTACGCATGCGTGAAATGTTGTGCCGTCAACAGAAGCGGATGTGGTTAAAGATTAAAGAAGGAATTTTTATTTGGTAAAAAAAATTCTATGAAAAAAAATAAAAATAATTCAAACAAATGTTTGAGGTAACATTTATTTATCATTTTATATCGGCAAAGACGGATGACATGACCTGAATTTAAGAACAAATGATGAATTTATTAATTGTAAACACAAAATAACGAATAATTACACAAGAAGGCTAAGTGCATTAATACACTTACCTTTCTTTTCCATTCTTTATGCAAATATTATTTCTTCAAATAATGTTAAAAAGTTTAAGATTAGAATTTTATTTTTAAGTCATAATAAGTAACTTTGTAATTATAATTTAAAATTAAATAAAACGAAATCAGTTCAGAATTAAATAAACGTCATTTCATCTTCAGAATATATTTTCTCTCATAAATAAAATAAAATAAATCCCTATTCACGCATTTATTTACAAGATTCAAAGATTTTTAGTATTTTTTTATGAGCACATGCGACCATTTTTAAATCCAGGGGAGATAACTCTAAAAAAAAAACTGTCTAATAGTGTATCAGTATTATTAATTGATTAAAAAAAAACTTCGGAATAAATGACAGAAGAGAGAGAAAGGAAATAACCTGTTAGTATTGGCAATATTATCTGTTAATAATCTTACTAAGATAGGAAATTTGAATTAAATCTTACTGAGAAAGGAAATTTTAAAGAGTAAAACTAAAAGCTATAATACAAATACTGACTTTAAAAAAATTAAAAACGCATGTCGAATTCTTTGGAGTTAAATTGTTGTTTTTTTTTATTTATTTATACTTTAAAATAAAACTGTAAAAAAAGAAAGAAAATTATAAAAATACAGTAAAAATACACGTAATTTGTTTAGAAATTTAAAAAAAAGTATTGGATTGGATTGGATTGGATTGGCACAATCACTAATCGAACCTACATTTAAACGAAAAATGAATTGAAAACCATTTTAAAATAATCTTACTCTTTAAGATCCAATTCCAATATTTGTTCGAGAGATGATTTTCAAACGCAAATTAGTAAATCTAATGATTAACTGGATTTTGTAAAAGTAATACTATACTTTTTTTTTTTTTCATTTAACAGTGAAAATAACGTCCATTTACACACACCACTGTCATAGGTGAACAACAATTGTACTGTACTGTTGCATGACCTTCTTCTTTATAAAGAAGGTCATGACTGTGTTGACTCTGACTCCTAAAAAACGCGGTAAATTTTATAATAATAAATATTAATTGCAAAGTACCAACAGTACAACGCGCACTAATTTGATATCGTTTATGTTTTAAATTCAATTATCTTAACCTCATATAAACAATAGTTTAAGAATATATACATTTTTTTATTCAATATGCATTTATGAAACTTGGAATGAATAATTTTATTTTTTATACTAAATAAATTAATAGTATAAGAAAGAAATTAATTAAAATCTAATTAAATGATACTTTTGAGTTTAATTCATTGGTTTTCCTTTTCCTTTTTTATTTTCTTGATTATTTGAAGTCATTGAATATTTAATTTTGCACCACATAAGATCATATTTAATTATTCTGATTTAATAAATTAAGTCAGTCAGTTAAGTGATCACTTGGGTGATCATGTCTTGAAAGAGACATGACTGACTGGGCAGAAAATTCTCCCACAGTAGGTTGCCATTATTTTCTGTGCTAGACTGATTGCCAACCAAGACTCAAGAGCCCAATTGGTCCTGTTACCCATTACTGGAGGGAAGAGACGGATTAATACCTTTCCCAAGGGTATTTGCCTGTAAGTGAATGAAAAGAATTAAAATGAAATTCAAATTTGGCTCTCCGGCTTCTCATTCCAAGCCAAGTAACTGCTACAAAAAAAAGAGAAAAACTCAATAAAAAAATTATTGAATTTATAATGCAGTTACAGAATTATTAATTTATTCTTTAATTTCTATACAAAAAATAATCTAACAGCTGTAAAAAATAAAAAAATAAAATTGTATTTGTGGTGAATATGGAATTAAAAGTAATTCTCTTCTCTTCACTGTTTATACATTTTTCAATCTAGTGTGAAATCTAATTTTGATTAATAAAAATAAGGATTAACTGAAGGAAAAGGAGGAAAACAAATCCATGTTATTTTCTAACCAATTAAAGAGAGCAATTTACAAAGCTGAGAGAAGTTAACAAGACTATGTGAAAAAGTTCTTTGATATATATATATATATATATATATATATATATATATATATATATATATATATAGAGAGAGAGAGAGAGAGAGAGAGTGAGAGAAAAAGAAAGTGGAATCAGTCAGATGGGAGTAGAGATCAGATATGAGACATTGCCACAATGTGAGAAATTTCAAGCTGTTGAACTGGATATATCGCGTTGATATACATTCATTCTCCCATTCCTTCTTGCGTGCTATTTTCCTTTATTTTTTCTTTGTCCTCCCCATTTTCACTGTTAACAAAGAAGAAAAAGACAACAACTATAGTATGACATTTCAAATAACTTCTAAAATTAACATCGATAAGTACAATTTTTCTTTATTGCTTTACCTTCCTTTTCACTTTCTTGCCATCACAAAAAAAGTAACACAGACTTTATTATTAACCTGTTACTCTTTTGCTGCTTACACACATTTCACTACAACTATGAACTCTTGATTCGTTTAATGCTGTACTACACTTTCTCTTTGAATATTTACACAGTTAATAATTTCACTTCTGACAAATTGATGTTATTCTGTAAATAAATTTCTATTTAAACATACAAACAAGACACTTATATTCTTTCAACCTTCTGATCTGGAGTAAATTGTAGAAAGTTCTGTTATATTTGGCACAAGGCCAGTTTAATAAACACGAATGAGCTCCCTACATCATTGGTGACCCGCAAAGAACATGCAGAGAAATTTTAATCTCAACATATTTGATAACATGCAAAGGAGTTCTGATAACTACATAATGATGACCATCCAATGCAAAGAAACACAAATCAACCTTCTGCTCACAACATAGAACACTCAACCATCACTACATAAAATGGTGACTTACCGTCTACAGGACAAGAAAGAAAAGACAGGAGAAAAAGAAAAAAAGGCAGAGCCCCACATTTTTGAATTTGTTGTCAAACACTGATACATTATCAACCACTAATGACAACTGGAAAATTTCAACAAGCTCTCAGCTTTGAAGCTCAGTCAGTTAGTTAAGTGCCATACGTGATACACACTTGGGTGATCATGTCTCGAAAGAGACATGACTGACTGGGCAGAAGATTATCTTGCAGTAGGTTGCCATTGCTTTCTGCGGTAGACTGGTTGCTGACCAAGGCTATAAAACCCAATCTGTCCTGTTATTTAACACATAACTGGAAGGAATAGACAGATTAGTACCTTTCCCAAGGGTATTTGTGCATAAGTGAATGCAATGAATTCAGCTGGAATTCAAACTCAGCTCCACGATTTCTTGTTCCGAGCCGATATCCACTGCACCACAACACACACCCTAAGTAGCTTCGAAGCTAAGTATCTCAAAATATACCTTTTTTTATCTATGTTGAATATAATCATATAACTTCATGTGAAACTAACTCTGTCAATTTGCTTTATGTTTTTTTAATATTTTATGTCCAACCATTGAATATACACATTTTCTTTCCTGACTATTCATCAAATCTCAGAGTTCCATGCATTTGAATAACTTCGATGTCAAATTATTTGCCTATGCATTATTAGCCTCTAATGAGAACTGCAGAATTTCAACTTTTCAACATTGAAACTACAAAACTTTTTAATGTTTGATTACTTTTCCTGAAACAAGATTGTTTAAATTTGTAAAGAAATTTTGACAGACCTGAAGGAGACTATCACCATCTTTAAATTTGTTGCTTTTCATTTTTTACTTTTTTCAGTGCAATCTTATCAATTACACCCTAAACTTTCCGATTGACAAAAAAAATTTGGAAAAATTTCAATATTTAAACAATTGGGGAGGGGGGCTCAGTTTTCATACAATGTTATAGTAAATCAACCCTCCATTTTGGAACCACTCGTCAGTACAACATTACCATCATCTGTACATTTGTTGATTATCAATTGTTTTTTTTTTCTTTGTTCAGTGCAATCTTATCGATTAAACCCTAAACTTCTCTATTGACCAAAAAATTTGTAAAAATTTCAACATTTAAACAATTTTGCGGTGGGGGGGGGGGCACAGTTTTTCATACAAAAATCAATCCTGTGCAATTAACTTTTTTGTTTGCGCATATTCAACAACTGAATCCTTTGCAAAATTTTTGAATAAAGCCATTCTTGGAAGATGCCATTGTAAGAACTGAAGAAAACTGGAAAAAGACAAAAGCAAGAGCAACAATTCATCCCAAAAAAAACAAAACAAAGCAACCCCAACATGAGTGGTTCCAAAATGGAGGATCGATTTACTATAACATTGTATGAGAAACTGAGACACCCCTAAAATTGTTTAAATATTGAATTTTTTTCAAACTTTTTTTGATAATCGGAAACTTTATATAATAATCAATAGGACTGCACTGAAAAAAGTAAAAATAAATGAAATACAACAAATTTAAAGATGATTGTAGTCTCCTTCAAATCCACTGAAATTTTTTATTTTGTTTTGCTTTGAATAACATGCGTGTTACCTCACCATTATACTTACATTACTTCACTTGTGACTTGCGATGTGTGAATATCTATTTTTAATCTATCAGCTTTCACATAAGTCAAGATGTTTAACAACAAAATGGATATGAATCAAGTAACTACAGAAACCAACAAATTAATTGATATAAACAGTATCCATCAAACTGTCCATAATCATGGAAACAAATGTGTTTGCTTGGTTCACTATTGTGGAAACACGTTTCAACCCATGATAAAAAACAGTAAAACAAAAACTATTTGGAATAGCGACAACATATACCACTACTACTGAATGGTCAACTTATTCATATACTAAAGCAGAATCCATCAAATGGGAAGGGAAGTGATGTGGTGAATATGAAATTAAAAGTAACTCTCTTCTTTTGTTTACAAATTTTGCATTTCAGTGTGAAATCTAATTTTGATCAATAGGAAAATGGATTGACCCCCCCCCCCCGCCCCCTACTGAAGGAAAAAAGAGGAAGTCAAATTTTATGATCTTGTGTTAATTATTTTCTAACCAATGAAAGAGAGCAATTTATAAAACTGAGAGACGTTAACAAGCCTGTGTGAAAAAGTTCTTTGATGTATATATAGAGAAAGAAAGTGGAATCTGTCAGATGAAAGCAGAGATCAGATAAGAAACTGCCACAATGTATGAGAAAAACTGAACTGGAAATGTATCACTGACATGCACTCATTCTCCTTTTCCTTCTTGCTGCTATTTTCTTTTATTTCTTCTTCATCTTTACCATTCTCAAATAGTAAGACACTTCAACTGACTCCTAAAAATTAACGTTAATAAGTACAATTTTCCTTTATTGATTTACCTTCCTCTTCACTTTCTTACTGTCCACAAAAAGAAAAAAAGAAACTACCTGTTAATCTTTTTTAGCATACACACATTTCCCTACAACTACGAACTCTGGATTCATTTAACTCCATATTAAACTTTCTCTTTGAATATTTTTACAGTTAATAATTTCACTGCTTACAAATTGATGTTATTCTGTTCTGTAAATAAATTTCTATTTAAACATACAAACAAAACACTTATATTCTTTCAACCTTCTGATTTGTGTAAATTATGGGGAGTTCAGTTATGTTTGGTGCAAGCCAGTTTCATAAACATGCTCAAGCTCCCTACTTCAAATTCTTTACAAAAATGTCTGCACTAAAAATTTGGATTAAACTTTAGATTTTTCGAACATGTCTTTATTTAATAAAAGAAACTCTTGTTATAAACAGCAATGGAATGAATTTCAAAATCACACTGAAAAATTAAAGTAAATTTAAAAAATAAATATTCATTATTCAGTGTACATTTTTTTCTCTGTCCAGTCTGAAATGTTTTATAAATAAATTATGGGAGCACCAACTTTCAACAAAAATTATTTTAGGTGTTTTATTGAATTATTTTTGGTAACGGTTGGGACAGATTTTCAGTATGTTTACACTTGATTGTATGTTGTATTTTTTTTTAGTGTATTGTCTTCTGAGATTTTTTTTATAGTTGTAAAGAAAATAAAACCATCAACATTCTGTAAATTTAAGTATACTTGCAATATATCAAAAAGGGTGATGAAACTAATCCCAAAAATACTTTCACAAAGATTTGTAATAAAATAATCTATTCAATTAATGAATAAGTGCTGTAAAATCCATTTAAATATGATTTTTTAGTAAATTAATAAAAACAGTTGGTGGTTTTGGTTTTCAATTCATAAAAAAACATATCCATTTTAGTGCTATCTATATGTCTTCTTCGTGTGCCATGTTCCTTCACGACATAGGTGATCATGGGCTTCCACTTGGTTTTGTCTCTTGTCACTTTCAATATTTTTTCTTCTTGGTATCTCTCCAAAATCCAACTTTGATATCCATTTTCTCAGGCCTATGAAGTATATCTTGCACTGATTTCATCTATATAATACCTATCTCAAAACATCAAAATCTTTATTTAAAAGATATAGTATTTAATTAACATTTTCTTCTTCTATGTGCCCTGTCCCTTCAGGGCGTAGGCGATCATGGTTCTCCACGTCTCCCTATCCCTTGTGGCTCTTAGTATGTTTGCTCCTGTTAACCCCTGTTCCGTCATCCACCTGATCAGACCCTGCAAATATGTTATCCACTGCCTTCCTCTGTCTCTCTTTCCTTCTATCTGACCAGTCAGTATCAGGTTCTCCTTCCTCATTGCGTGTCCCAGGAACTTCAGTTGTCTCTTCCTGATGCTCAGTATCAATTTCCTTTTTGTTGCCATTCTTTCCAACACCTCATCGTTGCTTGCATGCTCAGTCCACGATATCCGTAGCATCCTTCTGTAGAACCACATTTCGGCCGCTTCCAATTTTGTCCTCATTTTCTACTGAAAGCAAAAAGAGCATTATACCCCAAAGTGACATGTTGCCAACCCAATCTCCAGGTGAAGAACAAATTATCACAGGTTTAAAGTTCTGCTCTTCTGACTGGTGGAAAATAATTTTAATCTTTGTTTAAAACATTTAATTTTTATTGATTGAATTTTTTTAACTATTAAAGATACAGACTTTGTATATAGGAGGTTTCCATCATTTTGGTATAACACTGGATTTTTATCAAGAGAATTTGAAAGGATAATGTGGAGAGCACTGGGTGAAGCAATATGGAATGACCACTATGTGTTTCTAAAGAATCAATGCATTCTCTATCTTATTCTTTAAACATTTTGCGGATACCCATGTTTGAGTAAATGTCCTGTTTCTTAAACAGATGTAATTTACAGTGTTTAAAAAACAGGGTGCCTACTCAAACATGGGTATTCACAAAATAATGATTAGAGTAGTAGGAAATATACAGGGTGAGATAAATTGTCGTCTAAATTACACAAAAATGAAAATAACACTGACATCTCATTTTAGCAGATATATTTACCAAATTTGCACAAAAATATCTTGAAATACTAAAGAGTAAATTTATTCTACAAAATCAGCACTGCCTTCAACCACAGCCTCTAGACAATTTCAGAATCTCCTGCAACTCTTCTGGACAGTGTCCTTATTTAAGTTGGTGAATCTGTAATAATCATTGCCTTTAGTTCATCTTTGGTGTTACTAGGAGTTTTGTTGGTCAACAGTACCCCACACATAAGGAGGTGCAATCTGGGGAATGTTGTGATCAGATGTAATGAGTGATGTGAATACAGAAATTGTCTGTTAGCCATGTAAGCACGTGATGTAGGCCTATGTGTGGTGTCTGAGACCCTGTGGGAAATTGAACAAAGACATGATACTGCCATCACGAGTGATCACTCTAAACACCTTTATAATTACTATTAGACTCATCTAACTCTTTCTGAATCTTCTGCACTGTCCTCAGATTGATATCTAAGCACTCTGAAATGTTTGTATTGGTGATTCTGGTATGAATGCCAAGCAATACAGTATACTGTTTTTAAATTTCTTGAATTGTAAATTGTGTCATGTTGCTCTTTTTCTCAGACTGTGGCCAAGTGATCCTACTATACTGTGCAGTCAATAAAAATTAAAAAACATGCATATGCAAAATATATATATATATATATATATATATATATATAAATGGCAACAATTTACTCACCACACCCTGTATTTATACTGGGACTCATGAATGGAATTACAAGTTATATTTTAAATTCTGAAATATTTTTTTAAACTATTTTTAAATCCTTGATTATATTTTAATCATTCTGTCTCACCTCTATTCTCTTCACCATGGTCTTTATTTGTCCAATACTTTTTCCAATTTTACCCATTCGTATGTATATGATTCTGTGACTGACACTTAAATTTACCATTATTATATGTACTCTTAAACTGTCACTACTTCTAGTTCAACTAAAAGGCATGCCAATTAAAATTTTCACAAGCAAAAAAATACATTTTCTTTAAGAAACTAAGTTGCACAGTTGTGGCAGAATGACATGCTTGGTTGCAGCTGTGTTCAGAGAACAGAAAGAGGGCCATATAAATGTTTTGAATAATGATTGTTTGGGGTATATAGCTTTGTTATGTGGATCAGTGAAAGTTTTGGTTAGAGGTTAGTTGCAAAAAGTTTTTTTTTTTCTATTTAATCAGTTATTACAGATATTGGTTTCTAATAAAAATCATTTTGTATTTTATTTTTTTTTTATATATACAAGCTGAATAAATTTTGCATTGTTACTTAAGTAGGATTTATAAAATCTGAAGAGTGGTTCCCAACCCCAGTTTCCTAAACATTAAGAGGTTTTATGTAGTTTTCAGGGGAATTTCTATAGTTTTACATAAAATCCGTTTTTCTTTTAGAAGTTAAGGATATTGCTTGGTTTAGTGTTTTCAAAGTTTTGTATTATTTGCAGGGTAATATTTTTTTCAGGTTTGACTGATTTGATGGCAACTTACGAATATGTTTGAATTTGACAAATACTTGAGATCTGATGCATGACAGAGGAGTAGATGTGTATGTTTTATTCAGTCTGTATAAAACTGTCTTTCCATTCTCCTGTAGTTAGTTGAATATTGAGAAGTTTGTTTTGAGTTTAAGATTTTTTGTCATTTAGTTTTTTGTTTCTGAAGTCGGTGTAAGGTATGTTGGTTGTGCCATGTTGAGGAAGTAGTGGTGATTAGTCATAAAAGCATATTGAAATATACCCTTTCCTCTTTACTAATAGAACAGAAACTCAACACACATCCTTTCTTTTCTATAACCTGGACATAGCTTATGTGTTTAACTGATGTCATGTGAAAGCCAACCAATGACTAATGCTCCCACCAAAAATCAAAGAAACTTTGAGACATTAAGAAAATATAAAAAGAACAGCAAGCACAAGAATAATCTCTTCTCACTCTTGAATTGGCCCACAGCTTGTGGTGTCTGCGACATGCCATCGGAGATTCAACCAATACAAACCAGCCAAAAGGATGATTTGCCTTAAATATTCATAAAAAGAATATACATAAAAACAAGGAATTAATTCAAGAGACAATCTATGCACTCAAATACCAGAACAAATAACATAGCATACACCACCACCAACCTGCTACTACAGACACACACATGTCAGTCAAGTGCCATACATGATACACACTTGGGTGATTATGTCTTGAGACACCTGACTGGGCAGAACATTTTCCCCACAGTAGGTTGCCATTATTCCTGCAGTAGACTGGTTGCTGACCAAAGCTATAGTACCCAATCTGTCCTGTTATAATTTAACCCATAACTGGAAGGAAGAGGTAGATTAAGACCTTTCCCAAGGGGTATTTGTGCGTAAATGTATGCAATGAATTCAACTGGAATTCGAACTCGGCTCACTGATTTCTCGTTTTTGAGTGATATTCACTGCACCAGAACGCACATGTACCTCCACACCACTTAGACGAACCGTGGTTGAGATAATGAGAGAAGGCCTAGTAGTTTTTATTAATTATAAAATCATTTTATTTTGTTTACTCCATAAAATTACATGGTTTATATGTGAATTGTGAAATGTTCATTTTGTGGAAAGAGTAACATTTAATTAAGAAGAATCTATTTAAGAAGAATCTAATTCAATTGTCTGCTATACCAAGCAATACAACTTGGAATGCAGGATATGATGACTGATCTTTTTTGTGATTTAAGTAGAAGTTTCTGGTGCATCTAAGATGTGGGAATTCCCCTCTTTCAGAGATAGAACAACAGTTTATGGATATGACGAATGTCTGGTGGTTGTTTTTAATGAACAGAAAATGGAGAGAAAATATTTAATGTGCTGCTTTTCGTATTTATGCCAAAACTGTAAGGGAGGTAATACCGCCTACACTAGTTATTTTTCTATGTTCTTGTTGAGTCTATATAAGGTATTCATTAATAAAATCTTCCTTTTCTTACAAAAAGAAACAACTGCATCGGCCGGGAATCGAACCCGGGCCGCCCGCGTGGCAGGCGAGCATTCTACCACTGAACCACCGATGCTTTCTGTTAGTGAACTAGAAATTTTTCTTGACTACTTTAAAAGGGTAGATTCAATAAAAAACCCATTTTACTTTTAACATTTAATTTTAAGACTTCAAGACGTCGTCTTTCAAAATTTGCTTTCATTTAAGTTAACTGGACGTCAGAGACTAGGACCTGCTTAAATGACCCAAGAGTAACTAAATACGTCACGAAGACACTAAGAAGTGTTTAAAACAGAAGTACTGGTTTTTTGGGTTTTTTTTTACATTGAAAAAAGACAATACAAACTTGAGAACCGAAATCATTATTATCCAATTTAATTGGTCTTAACGTTTACAATAGAACATTTTTAGCTTTGAACAGCATATTAAAAAAAATCATGCTCATTGTTATATAGAGAAATAAATATTAACTATCTGCTAAATTAAATTCATTGTGTTTTAAAATTAAGTTTCGTCACTAAGAAAATTTTAAGGGCAGTGATAAAAATAGAATTTTAAACAAGTGTTTTTTTTTTTTTTTGCAGCACAGAAAGTTGTCTCGTATTTTTGGACGACGGTAAAGACTAAATTATTCAACATATACAGAAAGCACTAATTAGCAGAACATGCGCTACCGCCTGAGTATTTTTTTTTTTTTTTTTTTTAGTTTCGACAGACAGGCGTTCACATGCATGTTTGGGTGATCATACGACACCGACGCAAAGTAGTTACGATTATGAAGTAAATTGTAACTGTCGTGAAATAAAGGAAAACCTTGCTTCGGTGATTTATGACTAAAGACAATTAGCGTTTTTCTTTTGAATATCACACTGAAGTTTCCTCTAAAATTTGCTCGAGAGTTGGGGGAGTATTTTACATGTTTAAATTTATTTTAAACAATCTGAAGAACTTGAATTAAAAGCTGTTTCTGTATATAAAGTTGTCAGGCTTTTTTTTTTTTTTTTTAAAAGATTGTCACGTTCACTACACTGTCACAGAACCCGAATATAAACAACTATGAGTTGGATAATAAAAACAAGAGTACACTAAAAACTACAGGGTATGGCAGAAAGATACCTACTAACGCCATAGGGTATGTACATAAACGCTTAAACTTTGAATAAATTTTTTTTAGTGTTAAATGGACTAGTGACTACTACATTTAAAACAATCTCTTAAACGACTTTCGTTTAATTACGGATTTAGTATTTCCTCTCTAGCATAAAAGAAATTTGTGAATATCAAATTAAATTTAAGAATATTGAACGGAAGCAAATGAGAATTATTTTTGGTAAAACTCGTATTTTCACAATCACTTGAATTGGACGAACACCGCCAAATTAAAAAATACACGTGGTAACAGAATTTGAAAGGTAGTGAAACATAACCTATTACTCAAGTCAAGATAAAATAAAGATTAAATTTATGCACGAAGAGGCGGGATAATAGAAACAGTGACCACATTCGAATAATGTGGGTCACTTTCTGCTTTAAAATGCATTTTTTTAAATGTATAAAAAGTTTCAAACTAACTAGTTCTTTTTTAAAAAAAAAAAAGAAGAAAAAGAAAAAACTGTTCGTCTTAAGAGTAGGTTTTTCTGCTTTAAGTTAAAGCGAATAACACTAAAGTTTCAAGTTAGATTACTTAGATTATTAGTCAACTATTTAAGAAGAGTCTTTACTCTTTTTCCTTTATCAAAATTCATTTTTAAAACTTGGGTATCGCGAAAAAGTGGGTACTTATCTGGAAACAACCACTTGAAATTTAATTTAGTATTCATTATTAATTGCTTTTTTTTTGGGGGGGGGGGGAAGGGATGAAGGATCGAGAAAATAACTATTTTGAAGTTCACACACACACACAAAAAAAAAAAAAAAAAAAAAAAAAAAAAAGAAAAAAGAAGCTGGTCAGATAAGAGTTTTTTTTTAGTAAAATCATTAATAATGGGAAGATTAGTTAGATTCATCATACAGACTTAAATAAAAATTTAGGCAAGACTGAACTGAATGATTTAGAGAAGGAAGTTTTTTCGTTCTTCACTCTCTTTAAGGTGTCAATCAAATAGCAAAATTTTAGTGACGAAAGTAACGGTTCTGGAAAACTGGCATTATAAACGAATATAAATTAAATTCTAACGTTTTTCAGTCAAATGTATAGAATCAGGGTGGGAACCGTTAGTTAAAAAAAAAAAAATTGGGGGGGTGGGGGGGGGGGTAATAAAATATTCGGTATGAATGATGCAAAGATTATGTAATTGGCATAAAAACGATAGTTCCGGATATTTTAAAGGCCCTTAAGAGGGCCGTTTGTGTGTTTCTACTGAAACGTGCTGAACGATACGAAGTTTTTAGGCTCTCTCACCACGAATACGGCGGGCAAGCTGGATGTCTTTGGGCATGATGGTAACACGTTTGGCGTGGATAGCGCACAAGTTAGTGTCTTCAAAAAGACCTACCAAGTAAGCCTCGCTGGCCTCCTGCAGGGCCGTGACAGCAGAGCTTTGAAAACGAAGATCTGTCTTGAAATCCTGGGCGATCTCACGGACCAGGCGCTGGAACGGAAGTTTTCTAATGAGAAGCTCGGTGGACTTTTGATAGCGTCTGATCTCACGGAGAGCCACAGTACCAGGCCTGTAACGATGCGGCTTTTTCACTCCACCAGTAGCTGGAGCACTCTTACGAGCGGCCTTTGTGGCCAGCTGTTTGCGAGGAGCTTTTCCTCCGGTAGATTTACGAGCAGTTTGTTTTGTACGAGCCATGTTACAGGTGGCAGAAAGAAAAAAACACCGTATTGCAGTGCAACACTCGCTGCTGCTATTTAAACCCCGCGCGCGAAATATATTTGATTTGCTATCTTTTTTATTGGTTAATTAGTTACATTTATTGTCACGTGGTATATTATCTCTCTATTTCTTTGTTGTTTCTTCTCTCTCTTTTTTTTACTACCTTACCGTTGAAAAATGTAACTTAGATATTTAGTTAAAATCTCAGCGTTGCTTTTTATAATTAAACTAATAATAACATTGTGTTGGTTCTTTTGTGCAATATTTATTTTTGTATATGTGCCTAAAAAAATTCAGTAACTTATTGGCTGATATAAATTAAATTAGAACATAAAATAATAGGAAAGAACATATAAAAACCCTATAAAGTTTAATATTCTGAACAATGTGCTATCATCATCATTATTACTGAATGAAAGAACAGCATGCCAACAAAGTGGCACTAGAGTACAAATATTCAAAACCCATGCCCATCATTATACTCAGTCTGCACATACATCATAGTCAATTATGCAAGATATGGTGACAGGTTTTGATAAAAAGTAGTACATACCCTGCAGGTAGAATCCGATTAGAAATACCTTCAGGTTGAGTAACCCAGTCTGCTCAGACAGAGGATGTTTATAAGTTACCATGGTTTTCTATTTTTTTAAATTTGATACTCAGGCACTCTCACTACTCCCAATCATTAGAAGAAATGTGCAGTGCATTAGCCTGTGGTACTCACATACACATTTTTACATTCACACCCACTTACACATTCACGCATTTACATATTGTGTATTTCACACCTACGCATTTAATTCTGTCTGGCGTGTTCTCATCTTTGAGAAACGTGCCTTTCAGTTATCTATCGCGTGTATTTTTCCTGCGCAGTTTGGTTTGTGTATTTAAGGAGCCACACACACCTGATCCCTTCGGTTGGGCCCCCGCTATTGGCTGGTGATAGTGGAAGAATGTGCAGCAGTTTCCCAACTCGAGCGAGACCCCCTTGCTATCCAGTATGGCAGAGGGACATTGGTTTAATTCTTGCTCACACATCTGAACTAATTGCAGTTTACAATTAGGTGGCAATTTATTTCTTTAACACACACACACACACACACACACACACACACACACACACACACACACATTTTCCAACTGGAACTTTTTTCTACTTTTTCAGTTTCATTTTTCATGAACATTTTAATGATGTTCAACAAGTGACTTTCTCTTATGTTTGTTAACGTTGCAAAGGAAACAACTTTTCCTTCACTATTTGCATGGAAATCAACTCTATGTAACCTATTGTTAATAATACATGTTTTAATTGTTATTTACTCTGGTGTTGTTATTGAATTGTAATCCAAATATTGTTAGCGGATACCAGGGTATCCGCCACAAGTCCTTAAGCACACACCCAACTGATTATGGTCAGGTGAGAGATTTACAGTAGCACAGTAAATTTTCTTGTAGCACAGTAAGTTTTTTAAACAGAGTATTAGATTGACAACAAGGTTTCATAATTTACATCATCATTCATTACAGTTATATTTAGCCATTTAAACTGTAAACAGATTAAATGGCTAAATGTAACTGTAAGTTCTATGTGAACAGCTTCACCAGTTGTACTTCTCACTTGTTAAACTCTCTTCCAGCTTGACGGTAAATTGCATCCGGCAGCAAAGCCTCTGATTGGGAGGTTGTGAGGAGCATAGAACTACCTTTTAATTGCTGTTGTTGCCAGGTCCACCCTGACTCAGAGTAGTAGCACCTGTTAGGATCCAAACTATAGGCAAGTAGTTAACCCCCAAACTAGGGTCAAAACACTATGAAAGTATAAAAATAGATTTTTTATAGAAATATATATATACATAAAATAAGCTTTTATAGAAAATATACATTTTTGAAAGAAAAATATAACCAACAATAAATTTTTGAAGGAAAAATTATTACCAGCAATACATTTTTTAATTGAAAACTAGTAGACATCTTCAGTTTTCTAAAATAAAAAAACAAACATTTTTCATAAAAATCTAACTGAATCAACCTCATTGTAACTGAACATTAAAAAAGAAAATACATTAAAACCTCACCTTTTTGGCATTAAATAACCCACAGAGGTTGATATGCTGTTAAACAAAACTCAAACTCTCTTTCTGCTTTTTGCTTCTCAGTCAACTTTGATCTTAAAAATTTAAATGCAATGTCAATTATTATCTCCTGTCTTCTTAATTCTTGTTCTTTTATTGTTCTCTCTTCTTAATTTTTTCTCTCATATTCTCTAATACTCAGTAGCCCCTTGCATCCTGGTGGCTTTGTTGCCTTACTTGGGATGTATTGATAAAAAAAAATAACACAAATAAAAATATTTACTGTAATCCATTTTAATACACTAAAATGAAGCATATACATGTTAATACCACCAGTCACTCAAGGTCAGAAGCCATGAGAGTCATATTCAGCATAGCATTTGGGCTTCACCTTTTTCTTTTGTTTTCTGTTTAGTATAGTTACTTACCTTGTTATTATGAAACCTTGTTTATTATTATAACTATTCACTCATTGATTGTTTATAATATAAATAAGTAATGATTTACACTGGAAATAAAGTAAAAATTTTCTTCAGCTCTCCTCCTCCTTCTCAGGTAAAGATTCTAAAACTAAAACAGGAAAAAATTAAAATAATTTCATTGCATCACAAAAATTAACTAAAAGCATATGATTTAATAAAATTATATGAAATTATTCTTACAGAAATTTGTGGTGGGGGTGAAAGTTTTGACCTTGCAAAGATATTCAACTTGTCCACAAAAAAAAAAAACAAAAAAAAAAAAGGAAAAGAAAAGAAAGTAGATAAAGAGTAAATCCAAAATTTTTATATTCTAGAAATTGTTAAGTTGTTTTACAAAAACTGTTTCTTTTTATGAAGATAGTTTTCATATGACTAGTAGATACAGGAAGATTTCTTACTAACTTTGATTTGGATTGTTACATCTGGCTGCTACCCATATTATCATGCAGACTGTTTGAACAGTTGTCATTTATACTTCATGCATGGACACCATAGTAAACATAAAATGCACATGGATATCTAACAGAAATAACAGGATAACATAACTTATTACTAATTTTAAATAAAAGGATCCCCCCTGGTGAAACTGATTAATTAATAGAATTTTCTAATAATGTGTCTGCTATAATTTCAATGTGTTTAATTTAATTTGCTCACTTTTCTACATCTTAATTTATAAAGATTTATAATTTTTTTTCACAAACACTATCTCTTAAAAGTCTGGATTGAATCTGTAAAATAAGTTAAAAAGAGCAAGAAAAATTATCACTCAGGTGATGACTTCAATGAGAAGATCTCAAAGACCACAATTCTTTGAAAGGGTTCATCATTGTTTATGTGCCGAGCCCCTTTAGGACGTGGGTGACAACGGCTCTCCACAGCTTCTTGCCCAGTGCAGTTCTAGAAAATAATTAGATGTTTACTATTACTCCTAGTCTTTCATGTAAGTATTAAATTTTCCAAGCCATCCTTCCTCAGAAAGTGTCCTAGAAGTTTAAACAGCCTTTTTATATATATCGGCCAATGGGAAACTCAGAATCAAATACGGATATGAATTCCCAAATGATCACCTGTGATCCAAAAAGTCGAAATAAAAAGCCGATACAGAAAGCATCGCCAGACAGACCGACGCAGGCCGACACACACGGACTGACTCGAGAGAGAGGAGCGTAATCAGTATCCCTTTGACCTACGTCAAGCGGCTTACTATCCTAGCCTCCCTTCCCTCTCCTCTTATCTTTCTCTGTCTCAAAACTACTTACTGACCTAAGGAGCGAATACATCAAAGACATTCCTTACTTACAACGCTCCCACATTCCTAAGCATTAATTCTCTTTTCAGCATTTTATTGCCATGAACATTTTAACGTCCGTTGGAACTATACTTATTACTGTAATAGTAAAAACCTTAATTGGTATGGATATAAAATGTTATTTTCAACTCAATTTGCTTTTCAAGAAAAGCAAATTGAGTTGAAAATAACATTTATAATCATTTTATGACTTATAGTGGGCTATCTTCAACAAGGCCAAATTCCGTTAATCTGCAACAATATACAACTACTCTTCACTAGAACGGACCCCCACTATAAACTGGAAAAGAATGGATAACCCGCTATAAACCGGTCAGTCAGTTAGTTAAGTGCCATACGTGATACTCGAAAGAGACATGACTGACTGGTCAGAAGATTATCCCGCAGTAGGTTGCCATTACTTTCTGTGGTAGACTGGTTGCCAGCCAAGTCTAACCCATAACTGGCGGGAAGAGACGGATTAATACATTTCCCAAAGGTATTTGCGCGTAAAGTGAATGCAAAATTCAACTAGAATTCGAACTTGGCTTCCCGATTTCTCGTTCCGAGCTGATATCACGGTACAGATTCTATTCTCAAAACAAAACAAACAAACAAAAAATGGTAGTACACACAGCACCCTTACATGTGGGATAACCTCCTTACTTTAAGATAGCGTCAATCCAGAAAACGTTTACCTCCAGCACTCTTGATGAACAACAGTCCAGGATAGAAAAAAATACAGGTATTGGAAATTGGAGAGAATATATGTCATTTACCCAAATAACCAAAGTAGAAGAACCTCTCTTGAGTCATAAAATCATGCCTAAAAAACGCAAACAAAACACTAAACAGGGTGCCAGGCATTTACGACAAGCTTGCTCGTATTTGAATTTGACTGAAGATAACTGCAGATTAATGTTTCAAATATTTCAAATGTTCACTATTAAATGATTCATATCCCCAATTGACTTTGTTTTGTCTTTTTTGTTTGTTTTTTAGCAATCTAAACTTTTTTCCAAAATAAAAAAATACGATTTTTAGTAATGTGTATAGTAGAAAGAAAGTTTGTATTCTTAAAACTTCGGCTAACATGTGATAATCAATCAATATTTTGAAATTTTCTTTATAAACAAGAAAAATATTGAGATTTATGATTTAACTCCACTAATTTTCGACACATAAGGTTTAAAATGATTTTTCATAAATGAAAAATTTTTCTTGAAAATTTTATTTTAGCTTTAATTGAAAGCTAAAGGATGAAATTTACTATTTCCAGTAGCCAAAATACTCTGTTGAAATTCAAATAGAAATTATTGATTGGAATCTCAATTTTTTTTATCGTTTTCAGTTAAATAAAATCGGACATTTTTTATATTGTTGTTCAATGTGCAGTCAGTCAAAAAAGCTAAATTAGGTCAAATTGTAGAATGTAGAAAATGGATGGGACGCTCAATCAGTATTGAACGTGTCATTGTGTGTAATGTATCTTGGAAGTTGGGTACAATTTTTTAAAAATCGAATATTCATTTCCTATAATAAAATGTAGCTCTTGAAGAAGCCATTAAACAAACAAATATATTCATAGAAACAGTCCTGATACGAAATACGCATGTGCGTTGGTTTGCGGGAAATATGACTTCTAGCATTGGCGTGCGTGAAGTTATCTAATTTTTTTTTTTTTTTTTGTAAATTATATACTGATAAAATAATAATAATAATAAAACGTTTAGATATTGTGCAGATACATAATATTCCATAATAAATGTTTTCTAGTATTATTATATGACAATTTCTTATAGTTCTTTGAAAATTAATTTTTAATTAAAAAAATAAAATTACGAGTCGGGGCATTTTTCACCACGACTACCACTATACATAATGCAAGTGAGGAGTAGGGAAATTTTAAACGGCTATATAGAATATATCTGTTTTAATAATAAACATTAATTTTAAAATTTGAATTATTCTGTAACTGCTACAATCTTCTCAATGTTAATTTTCTACAGCTGGCTTCTAGAGTTAGTTTAAGTTTGTAACAGAAAAGAGCCCTAGCAGGTTTTAAACAGCGGTTTTTGACAATGTTGTTCATTAGACAATTTTTTGAAATCAAAACCTCCCCACTTTTGGGATGAGAAGTTCTTAATGTCATTAATTCCAAAAATATTAGATTGAGATTGAATTTATTAGACAGTCAAAATTAATAATTAATTAATAATAATAATCTAAGTACAGTACACTGTATTTTCTAAACTAAATCCTTAAAAAAGAGAAAAATAAAATAAAAAGCTAAAACTTAAACGACATTTGTATTTGTTGTTTGTACAAACAACATTACACTACACGACTATTCTTATAGAAAACATTTTCTATAAGATAGACGGAAACATTTTTATGGAATTTTTTTTTTACATGAAAAATATTTTTGATTTTGATTTTTGTATATGGTTGAAAATTTGGAGGTGAAGTACTTTTGTTTGTCATATGCGTGTTTCATTTGCTGAATAAACAAATCATAGTGGAAAGAAATGTGAAAATGCGTATCGTTTGTCTTGCTGGAAGGTATGAATGAAATAAATTATGACAAGTATTTGTTTTTCCTTTCCTCCCACCCATTTCAGAAAGTGAGAAGAATTCATTGATAAAACAGTCACGTGACAACTGCAACAACGGTTCTCGATTGCCATTCGTTAGTATTTAACACTATCATCCTGACGAATGACAAATCGGTTTCGGCTCTTACGAAATCCATGTTCTGGCTTCCCGGGTTACACGACAGAATCAATCGATACACACGACCTTTTCTACATGGAATAGGTCGGGGATACTGGTGGCAAATTAAACTGTTCGTCTGATATTCTTGTCTGATTTCGTGAAGGTTAGGAAAGACCGGTATTTCTCCCCCGCCTTTTGATTATATGCAACTGCACGCAATAACTACCGTTAGAATTTGCTACACACACACACACACACACACACACACACACACACACACACACACAGAGGTGTTATTCTCATATATATATATATATATATATATATATATATATATATATATACACACACACTTATATATACACACATCCACCCACGCACGTATGTATGAAAGCTCTCGAAATACATATTTTTAAGTAATAAATATATGTATATGCATAAAAGTTTATGTAGAATATATTTTATGATAGTATATATATATATGCTCATGCCCTAATTGGAGTAGATAGATCTATCGCCCGGTTCACACTCCACCCATGTCTATTGAACAGGTTAAGAGGCTCATCCCTTGTTTCCTGTTTAGGACGTGGTTTCTGGCTTTCTCTTTTCCAATCTTTTCACTATTACGTAGCCCCCTGCACATCAGTGGCGTTACCGCCTTGCTCGGGGTGATACGATTAATATATATATATAGAATGAAAAGTGTGAGAAGCCGTGAACGTTTTCTTTAAAGTGTATATTTATTGTTTTTGATATTATACATGTTATGATACATTAAGTATCCATAATGGTATTTGTGACGCTACACTTGTTTCGAGTCTAAATTGACTTTCTTCAGGCAAATAAATTTGTGGCTTTACTTATCGAGTTTCTTTTGTTTCTGATGTCCAACTTGTTGTTTTATAAATAAGTAAGTAGAAAAAATAAGAAAATAAATAAAATCAGTAAAATAAAATAAAATAAGACAAAATAAATCAAATGTTGGCACGTTGAATGGTCTGTGTTTTTTCACATCAGTACGTGTATAAATGGATAAACAGATAAATAAATAAACAGATGAATGAATCAAGTGCTTACCCCAATTTGAAATGATTTTGGTCTGGGGTTGCCATTTTAGTATGTTAAAATTATCTTCTAGTCGCCTTTGCTTATTTCTCATCCTTTCCATCGGTCAGTTCGTTGTTCTTTATTGCTTTGACGGTGTTTTGAATTTGGTGTGTGTGTGTGTGTGTGTGTGTGTGTGTGTGTGTGTGTGTGTGTGTGTGTGTGTGTGTGAGAGAGAGAGAGAGAGAGAGAGAGAGAGAGAGAGAGCGTTTTTTATTTATTTCGTCTTTATGTTTAAGAATTGTTTTTTATGGGTCATCTGGTTCTTTTTTTATTGTTTGGGTTATCTTTTGAATTTGGTGTGTGTGTATGTATGTGGGTGTGTGTGTATGTATGTGTGTGTGTGTCTGTATGTTTTTCGATGTGTGTGCGTTTTTCATGTTGTTTTGTTGAGCGAAGGCTTGTATTTTTTATGAATCTTTCTTCCTGCATTATTAATATTTCATAATCTGTGTTTTGATATATAGGTATAACTTTGAATTTGCCATCATTACATTCATGCAAATGTTGGGAAACATAATTTCCTGTTATGTGATAATCTTATATTGCTTCTATGAAGGGAAATTCTATTGTTCAAGCATTGTGTCGCTCCCACGTATATCTTTGCGAATTTTAGAGCGTAAACTACATTTTTCGAGTTGCAGCTCAGATCCGATTTTATTTCGAATGTAGTTGCGTTTTCGAATTGGAAGTGTTTTCCTTATATTATTATGTTGCATACTCCACATCTTTTTTGTTGCATTTTGTGACCCCCTGTGTTGTGTGTTGTTGTTCGAATTTCGATGAGGTTAGGATGTCTTTTAAATTTTGGGGCTGGCGTTTGCTGTTAATTATTTTGTTTGTCTTTAAGATTTCTTTTATTTTTTCATTATTGTTGAGTAATTTCATGTGGGTTTTGATCTTTGTGAATAATTCTGGATTGTTTTTACTGTGAGTAGAAACGTATGCTAGAATGTTTTCTTTTTTTTCGTGTTTTTCTTGTTGTTTTTTTGAATTCCGGAGGGATTCTAATCGTATTTCTTCTGCTAGTTGGAAACCCTTGTCTATTAGTGAGGTGGGGTATCCTCTTATTTGTATTTTCTTATTTCGTAGTTCTTCTAGGCGTATTTTACGGAGGGTTTTGTCAGTTACTATCGTGCGAATTCGTCGTGCTAGGTAATAGGGGATGGATTTTAAACAGCTTTTTAGATAGTGACTCTTGAAGTGGAGGTAGTGTTGGGTGTCTGTGGGTTTGTGGTAAATGTCTGTGCTGATGTGATTGTTTTTGTTTTTATGAGTATGTCTAGGAACGGTAATTCTTTATAACTATATTCTAGCGTGAACTTGATTTTGGGGTGCAGGTGTTGTAGTATAATGTGTAGTTTGTTTATGTCCCTCCATGTTGATTTCCAAAAGATAAAACAGTCATCCAGGTATCTCTTCCATGATTTCGTGAATTTTGTTTTTATGTTTTCCCCATATTTATACCATATTTGGTAGTATAGGTTTTCTTATATATATATATATATATATATATATGAGCACTCTGGAAGAATGGGAAACTTTGAAAACAGTAGCCACTCCGGCATATACGCATCGCTCATTCAATAATGAATTAGAGAACTATGGCTATTGAGCGTGTATAATGATATACGCGCTAAAAGTCTGCCTTCTTCTACCGAACGCTCGTAGCCCAGAGGTAGAATCGCCGACTGACGCCAATTCGGTCGGGTTCAATCCTGGGTTAAAAACCAATCGGAGTCTAACCGTACTGATGAGCTGTGATACAGCGAAACAGATCTGTCTGCGGATGACTATAGTATATATATATAGGCCAAGAGTTTACAGACATAAACTGTGGAGATAGCAATCGAATCAATATCAATGTGATTTTTAAATATGCAGATTGCAGTGGTGTATCCTATGTCCATCTTCTCAATTTCACTCTCTCTCTCCCTCTCCCTCTCTCCCCCCTCTCTCTATATATATTGTAGAGGAGTTATAACTCTGAGAAAATAATTATAAAACCCCTAACATTTATATATACAAAAATACTCGTAAAAATGATAAACAGTAAGAACAGGGAACAACAAAACGAGTATTATTTATCATCTCATTGTTATGTGGTGTTGAAGAAATTGTGAGTTTGTGGGTAAAATGTTGATCAAATATAGATCGGAATCCAACAGAATTATAAGGTAAAGAATAAGTACAATGTATCCAAACTTTCTCGTAGATCTTTTTTTTTATATATATAGATGTGTGTAACGAGTGTTCAGATAATTTAATAAGAGAATACAAGATGAGTCTGGGGGTTTCTTACCTCGAATTATTGTTGGGTGCTAAAAAAATAAAGGGTACTATTAAACCATGAAAAGGAGTTGAAATTTTTGTTGACGCACGTGTTAATGACCTGTCCATATGAACTGCTTATTTGATAGTGATAATGTCACGTGTTTTTGTGTGTAGAGAAGAAAAGTGGAGTGGATTCTCGTTAGCTTAGAATGAAAGATTTAATGATATTATAACTATCATAATTATTTTATTATAATTATTTTTTACATTTTAATTTTTAGTTATTTATTTTCATAGACACTATATATATATATATATATATATAGAGAGAGAGAGAGAGAGAGAGAGAGAGAGAGAGAGAGAGGGAGAGAGAGAGAAAGAGAAAGTGAGAATATGAATTATAAGCATTGCATATCCTGCAAAAAATATTTATGGATACAAATGTATCTTTGTAAAATATATGTATCTATGTGTAGATTTAAATGCACGCTTATGTGGTATTTAATCAATTCAAAATTGGTTAAATATCTCTCCTTGTATGGTTTTCTTTCAGACAAACAATATGGTTTTGGCTTCTCTAGAGCAATTGTTCAAACATATTTGCTGGCTTCAGGTAAAAATGGTAAAGATCGGGTTGTGGATTTAGATATCTCGAAGGTGTTTGACATGTTGATCTTCTTTATAAGCTGAAAGGTTGTAATATTTTTGGAAATAATACTGATAACTCATTTTAGCAAATATTTTTACAAAAATTGCACAAAAATATTTTGAAATACAAAAGAATAAATTTATTAATTAAAATCGCAATTGGCGATTTTAATTAAAAAGAAGTCAAGGTCAAAGAAAAACAAGTCAAGGTCAAAGACACTCAAAGAATATAAAAAATCAGGTATAATGTAAGTTATAACAGAAACGATTAATGAATATGAGTAGATAGAGTACTACTGAGGGTACCGGGTTGGCAGTTTTCTGGTTGCTGCTCCCGACTGATAATTAGGAGCCCGAACTCTTACGTAGCATCTTGAGTGGCTGCTCTGATCAACAGTTGAATAATATCGGAGTTCTTGTACTTCTACATCCCGCATGGATGGGTGTCCTTGTAGGTGTCTCCGGTGGGCAACTCTGAGGCCACATTATGCTGTAGTGTGCGCCAGTTCCCTTTCTACACATGTTGAATTTGACGACCGACTGCTACTCTAGGCCTCTCATTACCGAAATAACTTTAAATCATGACATCACAAAGAGATAAAAACTTAACCAGCTAAACAAAGAGCACCACAAATATGTAAAGCTAAACCAGCTAAACAAAAACATATAAAGCTCTCTATATATCTTTCTCTAACATCCGTGTTACCCGTACCAACTTTTGCAGTGTGGTATCGTTCCTCCACGAAAGGTGCCCTGACATTCTAGCTCTCTGCGAAACTAACCCCAACTCTAAAATTCCCTCCTTTGATTTTTCGATTTCTTGATAGCTTCCTCTCTTTAGAAAGGACTCCAATGTTCACATACATGGCCTGGATGTTTATATCAGCGACCATCTTCCACTGGCTAGGGAGATCCCTCTTGAATCTCTTGTCCACTCCTACATATGTCTCCGCCTCTTTCTGCTAAGATCATTAAACTATCTCTCCTGTCTATACCGCTCCCCTTTCTCTCCTGATTGCTGCATTCTAGATAGTATTTCTGACATAGATAAGGCTATTTCCCTTCCCCCATTTGCTAATGTATTTGTGTTCGGTGACTGCAATGCCCATCATTCGAAGTGGATGAAAAACTACGTCACTGATCTTGCTGGAGTCCAAACGCTGAAATTTTCAATCATTTAGTCCCTCACGCAAGTGGTTGATTTTCCTACGCGTATTTCCAGTAATAACAATGAACACGTTTCTCTTCTAAATTTCTTCCTTACTTCTATCCCAGATTTTTGTCATGTTATACACCTCTGCCCACTTGGACACTCTGATCATGCTGTGAATGTAAATGTCTCTTTCTACTTCTCCTCCATCCAGGAACCTTTTACCAGCAGAATATCTTACTGCTATCAACGAGCGGACTGGGACTCGTTCTGTGATTTCCTTTGCGATGTCCCTTGGAACAAAGTTTTTAGTCTCCCTGTTCAAGACTGTGCTTCTAAAGTCTCTTTCTGGGTAAAATCAGACATTAATGCTTTCACCTCAGCCAGAAAATTTCGGCTTATACCTCATTTATCTCCTTGGTTTTCTCTTGCTTGCTCGGTTGCTATTGTTCACAGGAATCACTTCTTCCGGCTTTACCGGAGCGACACTTCTGATCACAATAGGCGCCTCTTTGTCTCTGCTCATAATAAACATAAGTGTATCCTAAATGATGATAATCTCGTTGGAAATCCTCCTCTGTAATTCCTGTTTTTAAGAACTGCCACCCCCAATTTTCGCCATATTAGCCTCTTGCTTCTTTTTGGCAAAGTATTCGAGTTTATTATCAATGCTGAAATAGCTGGGCATCTCAAATCTCACATATCGCAACCTTCTCTCTGACAAACAATATGGTTTCCGTTTCACCAGGTCTACCGCTGATGTGCTAACGACCATCACTAAATATATATATACTAGGCTCTTGGTAAGAACAGCAAAACTTGAGCTGTTGCTCTTGATATCTCGAAAGGAAAGGATTTGACAAGGTTTGTCATGTTGGCCTTATGTGCAAGCTCCAGAGCTACGTTATTTCTGGACGATTGTTTGATTTAATCCGATCGTTGCTATAAAATAGTGAAATGAAGGTTGTTTTGAATGGGCAAGTTTCCAGATCCTTTCATCCAATGGCAGGCGTCTCTCAAGGCCCTGTCCTAGGTCCTATGCTTTTTCTGATCTTTATCAATAATCTTCCTGATGTAATCAATTCCCAAGTTGGCATCTATTCAGATGACACCACCATTTACGCTTGTCGCTGTCAGAAGTCTACCAAGGCTGACAAAGTAAACCTGGCTGTTGCACTAAAATAAAAAACAAACTACAATCTGTGATTGAATGTAGTAGGAAATGACTCGTAAATATTAACACCTCTAAAACGAATTTGATTTCTTTAGAGAAACATTGCTGCTTACTATTAGAATGGATGACGCTAGTCTTCTAGAGCGCAATGCACTGAGCCTCCTTAGCCTCATTCTCTCAAATGATCTCAATTGGAATGACTATATTGAATCCATAGCTGCATCTACTGCTAGAAAGGTTGGTCCACTGTGTTGGGAAGTTTTTCTCGTCAGAATCCATTTTGCACATTTATAAATCTACCATTCGTATTTGCATTGAATACTGTTGCCATAACTGGTCAGGTGCTCCTGCTATTCTTCTCGAGGTTCTTGACAAAATCCAAAGAAAGATCTGCAATATATTCGATTCTGACTTGGCAGCCCGCCTTCAGTCACTTTCTCATCGACGTGATGTGGCTTCCCTCTGACTTTTCTACAAGTATTTTCGTGGCAACTGTTCTGACGAGCTTCTCCTCCTGGTACCCCAACCACATATATTTACTCGTGCTACTAGATTAGCATCAAGGTCACACTCTTTTATCGTTGAAATAGTTAAATGTAACCGCCACTTCTACTCTAACAGTTTTTTTCCTCGCACTTCCCGTTTGTGGAACTCCCTTCCATTTGCTTGCTTTCCTGATAGCTACAATCTCTAAAAGTTTAAATGTAACGTCAATTGTCATCTTTTATCTACTTGATTCCCAGTTATCTCTTATTATTTCTGCCTTGCTTGGGGTGAAATGATTATAAAAAAAAGTTAGTCACTTAAGTAATGTGATGTGTGATGAATTTGAGTTCACATTTCGGCCTCCTCAGTTGCATTCACTTTCTCACAAATGCATTCTCTTTCACACACTAAATATAAGTTAAATAACAATAAACTATACTTTCTAGATCGGGTGGTAACCAGTCTGTTAGAATTAAAATTGAATTTAAAACAGTAGAGAAAGCAAAGGAAAAGAACTATTTTATTTTCTCCCAAATCTTTACAAATCCACAACTAATAAAGAAAGAAATATGTGGAGAGCAACGATCGTTTACGCCATAAAGGGATATGAATAATGGGAATGTATTTTGTAATTTTTTAATGCTATTTCCCTTCAGGACGTAAATGATCATGGCTCTCCACGTTTTTCTATTATCTATGAATTGCCATGACTTCTTCAGAATGATTCTGGATGGATTTCCTGTTGCCTTATCCACAGTTTTGAATTTAGAGTGGTATTATTTATTCTAGAATCTCAGTCAAGTTAATGAGCTTTCTACGTTGCTATTTAACCCATGGCTAGAGGGAGAACATTCGTGTGTTTCCCAAAGGGATTTATCCTAAATTGAACGCAACATAGCCGAAGATTTGAATTCGGTTCTTTGGTTCCGATTTCTGCGCCGATATCTGTTAGGCTATACGGGAATATATATAGATTATTAATTTTCTTTTGTCTTACAGTTGAGCACTTTTATCATCAATGTATTTTAACAAAAAATAATACATGATTTACTGGACCGCAAGATAACAATTGAAAATCCACAGAGAAAATAACAATGCAAGAATTTAAAATATCACATTCGCTAAAAAACATTCCTATTCCTAACAGGCATGAATACATGCTAAACTTACTACAAAAAATTGAACAGCGTCTTACCAGAATGAGACGGAAAACAATAGTCTTCTTACAAAAATATACATGGGAAAGGGAAAACTTGGAAATTCAAATTTAAAACCAGGAGTTACCGCCACTGCCTTTAAAAAATTAAATTTGAAAGAGATATGATCATAATAGATCAAATCAAATTTTGAAAAATTAATGACCATTTTCAAAAACTATTAAACACTGAAGTAAAAAGAATAAAAAAAAAACACACAAAATATCCTTATTAAAGGATTATTATGTCAAATAACATATATGCAATAAGCCCGAAGGAATACGAATAAAAAATGTAGAAGTCACCAAATGTTACAAGATAGCACCAGACATCTTTTACAGTGAAAATATAAATGACGAGGCGAAAAAAATCGCAGACAAACTGTGTATAAACGACAGGGTCTAGATATTAACCGGTAAGCAAGCATTTGTAACTATAAAAGACCATAAAGATCATTTTCCTAATAACCTCGTACCGACTTGTGAACCTAACAAAAACTGAATTAGACAAAATAAGCCAAGAAATTTATGTAACTTATTAAGAATTGCTACACAAGCCAATAAGTGAAAAGACACAAGTGAATGTATTTCCTTTTTTTTATAAAATTAGAAACAAAGATAAAAAATGCTTTAATAAAATATGACATAAAAAACTGAAAAAGAGTTGATGGAAGCTTTGAATTTCGCTATACAGTTCATAAATATACCATCGGATTATATAAATATAATTCTACATTGCCGAAAATCTATATTATTCCATAATGTTAAAGCATGGATTAAAAATTAAAAAAAAAAAAGAAGCACATTTGATGTGCCAAAAGGTTCGTTTGACAAAGTCGAAATCTCAGAACTAATAGGACTGTATATTTGAAATAAAATCAATGAAATAATTCCCCATAGATAACCACGGGTTATGCAGAAATGACGGATTGATGATAGCGCCAGACAACAGAAGAGAAAATGACAAAATAAGACAAATGCTTTTCAGACTCTTCAAGAAGCTCGATTTTTAAATAGAAATCAAAATAAATAAAGACGTTGTTCAATATTTATATGTAGAATTTAATCTACGTTCTGGCAGTGTCTCCCCATATATGAAAACAAATACAACTTTAATGTCTGTGAACACTGGATCTAACCATCCTGCTAGTATAATCAAACACATCCCTAAAGGAATAGAACACAGCTTATCTAAAAATCTTTCTACAAAACAATCTTTGAAGAAAGGAAAAAAGTTTATGAAGGGCCTTAAATGAAAGTGGTCATAAAAACAAATTAGAATATAACCCTCAGTTAAACAGACAAGTGAAAAGTAATACTAGAAATCGAAACATTATTAAGTTCAATCCACCGTTTAATTTAGAAGTAAAATTCCAAAATAGGGCAAATATTTTAAAAATTAACTCATAAGCACTTCTTTAAAAACTCGGAATTACATAAAATATTCAGTATTAAATTAAGTTATAGCTGTACTTATAATTTAGAAAATTACAACCCCCCCCCCCCCCAAAAAAAAAACAAAAAACAAAAACAAACAAAAAAACCCCGCAAATAACGTAACTGTCGGGACAAAAATAAATGCTCACTTGAAGAATTTTGTAAACAGAAGGAGTTATTTACAAAGTAGAAGTACATGAATGATACAGAAGGAGTTATTTACAAAGTAGAAGTACATGATACAGAAGGAGTTATTTACAAAGTAGAAGTACATGATACAGATGGACGAAGAAAAACATACTTGGGATCTACCGAAGGAATTATTGAATACAGATGGTATAATCACAAATCTACATTCAAGCTAGAAAACCTTAAAAATTGTACCAAACTCATTAACCACGTGTGCAAATTGAAAGAAAAACAGACAGTAAAAACCTTGATATAACATGGAATATATTTTTAAAAAAAAGTTACAACTGTGGTGATGACTGCAGATTGTGCCAAGAAGAACAGTTAACCATAATATTATTTCCAGAACAAAACATTACTGAATGGAAGATCCGAAGTGATGTCCTGATGTAAACATACCAGGAAATATATTTTAGGATCATACAAACCCGGATGAATGAGTTTAAGATTCTTAAAATATTTTCCCTAATTTTGAAATTTCAGTTATTTTAAACTTCCAGTCATGCGTTCGTAAAAATCCCTGTTATTATACATTTGAAAATAATAAACAACTTAGAGAATCAGTTGTTATAAGACGCCTGACGTTACCGAAAGGCTGTAACCAAGGTTGCGTAAATAACTGGCTTCTAAATGAAAAATATTCAAAAGCTCTACATTATACAATATATATGTATTCAGCACTTTTACTTTTTAATACAACTGTATACTGGTATAATTTAATTATGACCAAAACACTAGTTAACAATAATTATATATATATATATATATATATATATATATATATATATATATATATATATATATGTTGTGTGTATTTTGGCAGCATTTTTTCATTAATACAGGTTTCATTGAATCATATAGACAAGTTCTGTCTATTTATTTTGTGTAAGATCCTTTCGTATGATCTGATTAGTTTGATAGTGTTGTCATGGAAAGACGACAAGAAATCGCAATAATTGTTGATTTTTTTTTATCAGGTCTGAGCTTTCGGCTTACATAAGCCATTATCAAAGGATGAACATTTAATGTTCAGTGAACATAGAACATTTAAATTATTAACAGAGTGTAGTTATACGAGCAACAAACTAAATAATACCTACATTGGACATACTACTAACTCGCTTTCGCGGAGACTTTCATTGCACTTAAATGAAAATTCTAACATATTCCGACATTTAAAACACCACGGCTATCAACACACACTTATTAGGAAAACACTTGTTGAAAATACGCATATACTTAGACAAGAAAATAATAAACGAAAACTTAAAATTCTAGAAGCTATCTACATCAAACAGTTTAAACCTAGCCTAAATAAAACAAATTTCGACACCTCCACTAACATACTTCAATGCCTTTAATCGACAGGAGAGGTCATAGTTATTATACTTACCCCCTACACCATAGTAGTAGCAGTCCCCAGACCAATCCCTCATGCCATTATACACTCAATTGACCAAAAACCCATTACCACCATTCCTTCTCGGCCTGCAGCCACGTACGACCCAAAAAAATGGACTTGTTTAATTTTCTCGTATAACTCCACTCTGTTAATAATTTAAATGTTCTATGTTCACTGAACATTAAATGTTCATCCTTTGATAATGGCTTATGTAAGCCGAAAGCTCAGACCTGATAAAAAAATCAACAATGATTGCGATTTCTTGTCGTCTTTCCATGACAACACTGTCAAGCTAATCAGATCATACGAAAGGATCTTACACAAAATAAATAGACAGAACTCGTCTATATTATTCAATGAAACCTGTATAATATATATATATATATATATATATATATATATGATTATATAAGCTCTACAATATTTATTGCATTGAGCACTGTTTATATAAAAAACATAAATGACAGGGGACTCAAAATGGTAAAACCTTGGATCCTCTGCACCTGGATTTATATATATATATATATATATATATATAATTATTGTGAACTAATATATATATATATATATATATATATATATATATATATATATATATATTGTTATGATGATTTACCCATGCACACATGAACTCTTCCAAACTATAAATAAGCAGCAGTTTCTGATTTGTGAGAGGGAGGCTATTCCAGCTAATAGCTCTGACAGCCGGACAACTACAGTCATGCTGGTGATCGTCTCATGTTGTATCAGTTTGTACTACTGTTTTTTAATATATATGTTTAACTCTGTTCCGCTTTTGAATATTTATTTCTAGCCCCTAACAACAACTTGCCGACGAGGACTTTTAAGGACCTTTGAGGACCCCAAATGGACTGCGTGGAAATTGTCAATATTGGTTCAACATTGGACGCACGGAATTCTATTTTTCTTTACACTTTGTTCTATTTAGCAGTACTTGGCAATCCATAAAAGGAATCCGAACGAAAAAAAATTCTATTTTCGTCACATCTTTTTCTACTCAACAGTTCTTAGTAATCCAGAAAAGGAAACCGAATGAAAAAAAAGTATAACTAACTTACACTAACTTACGAATTTAAATTCACCAGGCTCGAAATAAGAATTTCCAACTTGAACAGCAAAATTAACGGAAACTTAAATGGCAAGAGGAACGACTTGAAATGCAAAAGTAAGCTGAAAAAGAACGGCTTGAATATAAAATCAAACAGAAATCGGACATAAAAACTTGAAGAAATTCTGCTTCAAACTCAACAGTTGCAAAGAAACTTGTTTGAACTGGCAAACAGGGGACAAATTAGTGAAAACGAAAATATGTTCTCACAAAACACGATCTGGGGCGCAATAGACACTTTTACATATGCTCCGGATGTGGATATAACTTTTCCCTCTTATTTTAGAAGATCCAAGGATTTATACGCCACAGATTGCATAAAAGTTCGCCTTCTTCTTCGAAAACTTGGCACTACAGAACAAACCATATTTGTGAACTATAAAAACCCCGCAAAACAAGCGAACTGACATTTACTAAAGCGGTTAAACCTCTTACAGAACTTTTAAAACCTAAAACTTCACTCTTTCATAAGAGATGTAAGTGTATGAATTTAACCAGAAAAGATATTGAAGATTACACTACATTCGCGTCGGTCGTGAACAAACATTGCGACAATTTCAAACTGTCGGAAATGAGTGCGAATAATTTCAAGTGATATTTGTTCAGGGACTCGTTTCAGCTAAAGACGCTGAAATTAGACACAGAGTTTTCAATAAATTGGAAAATGAGCCAAACTTTACTCTCCAACAAATACCGGAAGACTGTTAGAGATTCGAAAGCGTAAGCCAAGATTCGAAAAATAACGAGGATTCTGGCATAAGAAAAGTACGCCAAAAGAAAAAACAATTTAATTCTCCCTCTAAATCAAACCAATCAAAAAAGAAACAAAACAACTTGTCCCCTAACCAGTGTTTCGGTTGTGGGTCACTTCATTGGTACAAGGACTGCCCTTATGGGAATAAAAAGTGCCTAAATTGTAGTCGTGTCGGGCACAAGAGCTCACAATATCGAATGAGAAAAAGGGTAATAGTTGCGTAAAAAACAAAATCAGACGAACAAGACGGGTTAAACTTTAGGAAATACGTGCAAGTACAAATCCTAAATAAAAATATTAAGCTACAGTTGGATTCTGGTTCAGATTTAACAATCATAAACCTACACACTTGGAAAAAGTTGAGAAAACCAACCTTGTTAAGAGCTAATAAAATGGCCAGGGAGAAAAGCAAGTTTAAGGGAGAACTTATCACTCATGCAACTTTTCAAGAAAGGACGTTAAAACTAAAAACGTTCGAATTGAAGAATACAGAAAATTTATTTTGCACAGACTGAATGGAGAAATTTATGTTGAGAAACATGCCAATTGATTAATTTTGACAAAACTCGAAAACTTTAACACCGAGGCAAATAATCTAATAAATGATTTAAAAGAAACTTTTCTGGAATTTTTTTCTGGGGGTCTTGGTCGGTATAATAAGATGACGGCAAAATTCGAGTTAAAATAGGACATTCAGCCAGTGTTTAAGAAAAAAACGAAATGTATCTTTCGCCTCTTTACCAAAATTACATGAAGAACTCAACAGACTAGAAAGAACCGGTATCTTTTCGAAAATTATGTACAGTCAATGGGCTTCACCGACCGTCTATGTGAAGAAAAATAAAACGAGATCCTGGTCTGCGCCGATTTCTCGACTGGGCTTAATGCGGCACTGAAAAGACTATCATTATTCTATGCTAAGACAGGAAGAAATTTTCGTGAAACTAAACAGAGGAACATTTTTTTCAAAAATCGATCTTAGTGACGCGTATCTTCAAATACTGGTGGAAGGAGAATGTTCTAAGTTGATCTGTATCGACACTCATCGTGGGTTGTACAAGTTCGAACGTTTACCGTTCGGGGTAAAAATTGCGCTGGATATTTTTTAACAAGTGATGGATAATATGCTGAGAAACTTTTACTTCGCAGTTTCATATTTGGACGACATATTAATGATCAGTCAAAATGTAGAACAGCACAAGAAACATGTTCGTAAAGTCTTTTCAAGAATTCAGGAGTATGGGGTCAAATTGAAAAAATCTAAATACGACTTTCTTTGGAGAGGATTAAATACATGGGACATATTATCGATAAAGAGGGTATAAGACCAGGTCCAGAACGGGCTACAGAATCAAGAACTTGCCAGCTCCTGAAAATGTCTCTACCTTACAAAGTTTTTTAGGAATGGCAAACTACTACCAGGCGTTTATACCGAATATGCACAACAAACGTGCCCTGTTAAAAGAACTTTTGAAAAAAGACAAAGACTGGGAGTAGACACCTGAATGCCAAGAAGCATTCGTTAAAAATCTTGACGTAGGACTCGTTTCGCACCCACTATAACCCAGACCTGGACATTATAGTTGCCAGTGACGCCAGCTCGTATGGCACTGAAGCATGTATTATGCACAAGATGTGAGATGGGTCTCACAAACCAATAGATCACGCGTCGAGAACGCTTCTTCCTGTAGTAAAGAATTACTCGCAAATTGAGGAGAAGTCGTTGGGGATTATTTTCGCAGTAACGAACTTTCACCGGTACATTGACGGTTGACACTTTATATTGCAGACAGACCATAAACCGTTACTGACCATCTTCGGTTCTAAAAAAAGGTCTGCCTGAGCATACAGCAGATAGATGTGGAAATAGGGAACAATCCTTTTAAATTATAACTTTAAAATGGAGTTCCTACCGACGGACTGTACAGATTCATCCCGAAACACAGAGAATCTCTTGAAGATACTGTGATTGCTTCTCTTCGAACAGAAGGAGAATTTAAAACCACTTTATGTAACATAGTAAGAGAACCCCCTGTGACTTTCGACCAAATCAAACGAGAAGCTCTAAACGAGGAGTTTATTAGGCAAACCAAAACCAAAATTTGTGAAAAGAACCAAAAAACTTCAGATATTTTCTCTATATGCAACGAAGTACTGCTATATAGTGAGCGAGTCGTCATTCCCACAACAGTACAAAGACGAATTCTGAAAGATTTCCATGCCGGTCACCAGGGATTACAAGGATGAAAAGCCTTATGCATAGTTATGTATACTGGCCGAACACAGATAAGGATACCGAAAACATCGTAAAACGCTGTAAAGGCTGAGACTTGGCAGCTAAGGCACCTCCAATCAAATATAGTCCTTGGCCAAAAACGGACCGACCATGGTCTCGGATTTATATAGATTTTATATGCCCACTAGACGGATTCTATTATCTTATAGTAGTAGATAGTTTTTCTAAGTGGCCCGATGTTTTTAGATATGAAAATCCCACTACAGAAGGGACAATAAATTTCCTACGCGAACTGTTCGCTAGATTTGGGGTAGTCAATTGTTTAGTGTCAGACAATGAGACACAATTCACGTCCGGCGATTTTAAGGATTTTTATAAGACGTTCCAGATCAATCATATTACGCTTGCTCCATATCACCCAAGGTCCAACGGAGAGGCCGAGCGCTTCGTTGACACGCTGAAAAGATCTCCGAAGAAAGCTGAGGAGCACACCCACAAAAATGCCCTACAACAGTTCTTTCAAGTGTATAGAATCACGCTCAACGACAGCGTACCATAATCACTAACCCCAGCCGAGGTAACGTTTGGTCGTAAAATCAGGTCTGTGTTCAACAAGCTACTTCTCAAATAAAACCTGGTCGAACAAATACGGTACCTTACAAAACGCTACCAACCCGGAGAGAAAGTTTTTTTTTCCGGATGTTTCAGGATAATAAATCTTTCTGGGAAATGGGTACAATTGAGAAAAGAGTAGGAAATATGGTCTACAAAATAAAAAGTCCCCAGTTTACTCACAAAAGACAAAACCAAATCAGGAAACGTCTGTTGAACGATGTTGACAGCGGTTCTCCTGAAGAGAAAGAAGTAGTGGATGTCATTTATGATACCTTTGACATGCCAATACCACAGGCAGCCTCGGAACAACGCCGATTAAAAAGAAAAAGAAAAATGACGGACTCATCATTAATCCAAAAAGAAAACAAACATTAAGACTCCTGCGGAGTTGATACTTAGGAAAGTGTGTTATGGTAATTTACCCATGCGTCGCATAAACTCTTCTAAAATATAAATAACCAGCAGTTTCTGCTTTGTGAGAGGAAGGCTAATCCAACAGAGAGCTCTGACAACCGGAAATCTTCTCATGTTGTATCTATTTGTATTACTGTTCTTTGTTAATATATTTGTTTAACTCTATTCCGTCTTTGCATCTTTATTTCTAGTCTCTAGCCAAGCCACAGCATATATATATATATATAGTCATCCGCAGACAGATCTGTTTGGCTGTATCCCAGCTCATCAGTACAGTTAGACATCCGATTACTTTTTACCCAGGACTGAAACTCGACCGAATTGGCCTCAGTCGGCGATTCTACCTCTGAGCTATGGGCGCTCGGTAGAAGGAGGCAGACTTTTTAGCGTGTATAGTATCATTATACACGCCCAATAGTTGAGAGTGTTCTAATTCATTGCTAAATGAACGATAATGCCGGTTTCATTAAAAATGCCAGACAATGTGTTGCCATTAAGTTTTTTTTATATAATTTTTCATGTGTTCTGATGATTTTTTTTTCAGAACTCAAATTATATAAGAATTGTCGAAAGGCTTTAGTTTTTTCGAATGATTTCAGTTGTACTTTTAGCCATTATCAAGAATGAATTTTGTTTTACTTGTAAATATATATGTGTAAAATGTATCTATATAGTGTCATGTGTATGCTAAGTTTCGAACACGGTAAGCATATTGTTACCATGTGCATAATTGATGTTATTAAGTGTAGGATTTTTGTTTTGTATCAGAAATGCCCCCATTATTTTTTAATCTTTCGTAAATGAATGACGCTGCTATGTATGTATTGTTAACAAGTATGTCATGGATAGGTCCTGGCAAATCTTGATGTGTCTTTAAATGTGATCGGATGGAAGTGTTATAGGAAAGGTGCAATGTCAATTTTCGTGTCAGTTTTATGGCGGTGTTTTCAATTTAATTGTTTACAAATTTGTATTGTTGAGGAACACAGTTCTTTAAAGAACATATAGTTGAAATTCACCGAAAACTTTTTTCCACTTGAGAAGAAAAGAAAAATGTCTGTACTTGAATTGTTTTCCAATGAGAAACCATGAATGCGAATGCAGATAGTTTATGTAACATTTTTTAAATCATTTCACCCAAAGCAAGGCAATAAAGCCACTATGACACAAGGTTACTGAGTATGAAAGAATATGAGAAAAAGAAAACATTATTAAGGAGAGGAACAATAAAAGTAATAGAATTAAGAAAACTGGAGATAACGACTGACATTGTATTTAAACTTTGATGATCAACCTTGATTGGAAAGTAAGAAGCCGGAAGAGAGTTTCATAAGCGAGAAGTGTGGAGGAATAAACTGTTAGCATAGAACTTACGGTTACATCTAGTCATTTTGACTGTAAAATGATCAAACCTTGCCAACAATTTAGTACACCGCTTAAATTCATGAAGTCTAGGTACCAAAGGAAAGCTCTTTAGAACAATTACCATGAAAATATTTATAGAAAAAATGGACTTTTGCTGCAACCAGCATGCACATTTTTTTTTGCAATTAGTTTCTATCATTCTTCCTTTCCTATCTCCTTACTCTCCTTCCCTCTTCATCAATTTCTTTTCCTTTCCTATCTCCTTACGGCATATCACGTTGAATACACCGGTTCTCATTCGATCACAGAAGTTAAGCAACGTTGAGCCTGGTCAGTACTTAGATGGGTGACCACTTGGGAATACCAGGCGTTGTGGTGCAGTGGATATCGGCTTCGAAAGAGAAATCGGTGAGCCAAGTTCGAATTCCAGTTGAGTACCCTGCATTCACTTAAGCACTGGTACCCTTCCCTCCAGTTATGTGTTAAATAACAGGATGGAGCCTGGAGGCAACCCATCTAGTGTTGGTGTCACAATAAAAACACCCTTGGTAGCCCTGGTGAAGCATCAAGTATTCAGCTATTTGATAAGATTATGAATTTCGCTGCAAACTGCGCCAGGGTTCCAAATGCACAGGGAATACTGGAGGAGTGTAGTGAGTTCTATCTCGGCCAATGGCCGCAAGACGACGACGATCTCCTTATTCTCCTTCCCTCTCCATCTATTTATCTTTTTTACCATTTTTCCTCTTTTCTTTCGTATCTTCTCTCTTTTTCTCCCCCACCACCAATTCCTTCTTCTCTTTTGCCCCCCCTCTTTTCCCGTTTTTTTTATTTCCTCTTTTCTTTTTCTCCCAACTTTGCTTTATCCCATTTTTCGTCCTCATCCTTACCCTCTTTCTCTTTCTTTACTTGTTTCTGTTCTTTTATCACTTCCTCTCTATTTTTCTCCTTTGCTTCCCTCTTTTGAGCATCTTAACGTAATTTTATTTTAAAACTTTTTACTTTGATTTGCTCCAACCATCTTTCGTCAGAGCATTTAGTTTTTTCATTGGTAAGCAAAGTAAAGATAAAATACTCACCTTGGATGCCTTCTCACTGCTATTGTAATTTTAATCTTTCTTTCAACCAACCACACGATTTTATCTTGCTTCTTGCACCATCAAATAATTGAGAAGTGCTCTCTTCCTAAAAATTACAAGGTCGTTTCGACACGATTAACAACGATTACGACGATGACAGCAAAGTTTTTACAGTAATAATGAAAAAATGTCTTCTTCTTCTTATTATTATTATTATGTAATTTTTCATCATATTTCGATTTCTGCTATGGTCGCACTACCAACCAAGTCTGCGGGAAAATCTAAGGCAGGTCGTGACGTGTTGTTATGGCTCCATTTCATGTTTTTTCTATCTCCCCTATCATCCCTAGCGTTACATAGACAAAGTTTTCCTTGGTGTGTGGGCTGTACTTAATAAGACAATTTTTTGTATATCTCTTAAGCTGGGGTTTCCAGGGATTCTTTCAATGTGTTGTTTTGTTCCATTTTTTATCATTCCAAGTGCACCTACTATCACTGGCACGACTCTTGTTTTCAATTTCCACATTTTTTTCTATTTCAATTTCCATGTCTTTATATTTTGACAGTTTTTCGAATTCCTTGGTTGCTATGTTACAATCTGCTGGACAAGCCATATCAATTAATAGACAAGTTTTTTCTTTCTGATTTTTAACAATAATGTCAGGCTTATTTGCTTCAATTTTTCTGTCTGTGTAGATGGTGTAATCCCATAGAATGGTGACATCTTCTATTTCTGTAACCGGTGCTGGGGGATGTTCATACCAATGTTTGTTAAAGATTTTCAATAGTGTTTGCACATTGTCCAATGTAAATATTGCCCCACTCTATCGTGACAATTTTTATATTCATTTGGGGCAAGTACATAACATCCTGAGATTAGATGGTCTATTATTTCTTGGTGTTTATCACAGAACCTGCATTTTGGATCCACATTATTATGTATAATACTTGCCTGAAAGTTTCTAGTGAAAAGACTTTGGTCTTGCGCTGCAAGAATAAAGCCTTCAGTCTCAGACTTTAATCCAGATGCATGTAACCATCGATGAGTATTAACTTTATCAACATTGGGTTTATTGGCACGTTCTAGATATTGGCCATGCAGAGGTTTGTCTTGCCAGCGTTGTTTCATCTGTTCAAGAGCTTTATCGTTGGCTTTCATTTTTATATTTTTTGTCGCAATAGTTGGTTCTTGGCTTCTGTTTTGCTTTTCTACAGAATCTACTAAATGTAAATCTTGTTTGTATTTATTGCCTTCTTTTATTATTATTATTATTATGTCATTTTTCATCATATTTCGATTTCTGCTTTGGTCTCACTACCAACCAAGTCTGCGGGGAGACCCAAGGCAGGTCGTGGCGTGTTGTTATGACTCCATTTCATGTTTTTCTATCTTCCCTATCATCCCTAGCATTACATAGATAAAGTTTTCCTTAGTGTGTGGGCTGTACTTAATAAGACAATTTTTTGTATATCTCTTAAGCTGGGGTTTATTATTATTATTATTATTATTATTATTAATATTATTTCATGAAGCATTCACACCCATTGTATGAATTTCTCAAGTTCATAGCAGATGTCTATTTATTTGGAATCAATAGACAGCAAGTCTCCTCATATCTCCAGAACCTTCCTCAGTATTCTTGCAGAACTTAATGCTACCATTATTTGGACAACTGTAATACGTTGAACGTCTAATTTCTTTATTATTATTACTGTTATTTTTTCTTCTGGATTCCAACCAGAGACTTAAGCGCAGAAATAGTTTCATGACAATTTCCACTGATCATTTTTGTCAAAAATAAAATAAAATAAAAATAAAATGATTATTATTATTTATTTATTTATTTGCTGTGTTTTCGTATCAAAAGTATTTTATGGCTCTCTCTGAAGATCAAATGACAGTAAGTCTCCTCAGCATTCTTGTCGGTTGTTATTATTATTGTTATTATTCATTGATTGTTCACACCAATAGTAACCGGTGGTTTACCCTAGAGATTAGATGCTAGCAAATCTCTTCGGTTCTCTAGCACTCGTCTTAATATTCTAGCTGTCGTCTGGATTGTTGCCGTAACTTCCTGTTTATTCTTATTATCAATAATATTAATTTATTTCAGATGACTGAATTATTTATAAATTATTCCAACCACCACCACCACCACCATCATCATTTCTTATAAATTTTCTTTCCTCGTTATTATTATTATTATTATTATTATTATTATTAAAAGCTTTGTTGTTAGTACTAGAATTTCAATTCCTGTATTTTGATTACTGGGTTATCTAAAATTATTTTAAAGTTAAATTTTACTGTTACTATAGAACAATACGTAAAATTATGTTAATACCTTTTTGTAGTTAATTAGTTAACTTGATTTCTTTTGTTGTAAAATAATGTCAAATTTGTCGTTGCCGGCATCACAGTCATCAATTCAGCGGTTCTCTGTACACACACACACACACACACACACACACACACACACACACATATATATATATATATATATATATATATATATATATATATACATGAACCGCACTTACAACCGATATTTTTTCATTGTTTTTGACATTCATAATAGTAATTATGAAATTATGAGACAAAGCCTGATCCTGCGACTGACGATATTTTACAGCCTCTACAAACGAATGAGTGACACTCTCTCAGTCATCCGCATCATTTTCAATCCTTATCATCAATGTCAGTAATCTTTCTTTCTTTCTTTCTTTCTTTCTTTCTTTACTATTGACTTGCATCGTCGCTGCTGCTGTCTGTTGTCATTGCAGCATTTACTGTTCGATTAGCTCCAGCTGCAGAAAAATTTGGCTCCACCCACAGTCGTCGTTAGTACTACTACTAGTCAATTCCATATACAAACTACAACCACTTACAAAGGTAACAAACAACACCGACCAGTGTTTTACTACTAGTGTGGCTGCAGCTGTCCAGCTCTCTCAACAGGACTTGTTTTCAGACGTTCTACATAGAAAAGATTTGATTTCTTGGTTTATTTTTTTAATTATCTTGAAACGTTGAATGGCGAAAATCGGACTTCGTATTGACCCCAGAATTCGGTTTCCGGAGCCAATCTCAGTTTTGGACCAACTGCCTGGTGAATAATGGGTCTATCTACATACCGGGTAAATATCTTATGTTGCTAAAAGAAAGCTTGATATATCGTCTCTAGTATAAAAATGCTTTGTGCATGGTTTCGACTGTTGTGTTGATTCATATTTTCTTGTGTGTGTGTGTGTGTGTGTGTGTGTGTGTGTGTGTGTGTGTGTGTGAATGATTATATGCCTGTTTTCTTACACATACACGTTTACACGTTGTTGTCAAATACATATTAAACAAACTCTGGCACAAGGCTTTATCTCGAGAGTACTACACGTCAATATTCACGTTCTCTTACGATGGCCACAAAATCAGTAGCATATATTATTAACCATGTGTGTGCTGTCTTTTTAACACGAGACAATGAATTTGTTTCTGTAATGTAAAATATACAAAATAAATATTGTTTCTCTCTAGCTAGAGTCTTGTGTTCTTCTGATGTGTGAAAATATTCATGTGTATGATTCAGTACGTTTATTTTTATGAAATTATTTACATGGACGAGCGTGTGTGATTCGTTATTCTTTCTTTTTTTGTATTTGTATATTATGTCTATATTAATAGTATCGGAGGATCAACAGTCGTACGTAATTCACACGCTCAATGGTGCAGCGTTGTTTGTCAGTGGAGGCGAGATGGTTAATCACTCATTAAAAAAAAAACAAAATACAAAAAAATTAGATAATCAGAAACCACAATTTAAATAGAATAATGATGAAATCTTATTTAGAGTCAGTTTAGTATTTTAAAATTCCTACACTGCCTGAAGCCATTCTGTATTGACAGTTGTATATGTTCTTGTATAGGTCGGTATGATAGCGTTTTCTTGTGACCTGTTACACCAATTTATGGTGTCAATCTCGTGGTTTAGACAAAAACTTATTAAACACCGATGACAGTCGTCGGTGTTTGAGTCCAGGTCAAAGTCAGGATCTCGAATGCTGATTTTTTTAAGGCATGCAGGCCATCCTGTAGGAAAAATCGTAACATCTTTTTTTTTTGTTTCCAAGTTACACTCACTGAAATCATGCCAAACTATATCAAGCTGAGTAAAGATATATTTCTCAATGTGTATTTGTGTGCGTTTACAAGTTTATAAATATGTTGTACCAGCCATTGTGTGTGTGTGTTTCCCACCCTGTGGGTGATCAAAACACGAATCTATGAATTTGTAAATATATGTCCCAAATTTCTGATTCATATAGTAAATTAACTAAACTTTGCTGAAATGTGACAAAAGGCTGAAAGTATAGGGGACACAGTGAGGGCCGAACTCACTACTCGATCGTAATTGATCTAACGAGACAAGCTTGCTAACCATTACGCCATGTCGAAGTATCCAAATTAATGATGTAATTTGAAAAATATTTTTTGTGAGTAAATAAAATGCGTCATGAGGAAGCATGTGTGTACGGATCTATATGTATAGTTGTTTGTGTATATGTCTGTCTATATGTCTTTGTGTATGCATATGTTTATGTGTGTTTGTGTTTGTTTGTATATACTTACTCATCTGATAACATTTGGAGAAATGCTCGTGTGTGTATTTTATGATTTTTTTCCACACAGAATGTCAAACTGTGTGCAAGCTTTTACAGGTATTTGCATGTTCGTTGTATCTATATGTGAGCATCTGTGCGTGTAATTGCAAGTGTATAGATGTTACAGCGTCGAGTGTGTTGTTAATGTAAGTTACCCCATGTTACATTTTTTAGTAGTTGAAAGGATTCTTTTTTATACTGAAAATAAAATGAATAGAACATACAACAATAAAATACAACAAACACGTGTTGAAATTAATGATGATAATGGGTATTTTCGAGATGCTATTACAATACAAAACATTATTTTGTATATATTTTTTGTATATATTTTTGTTTTTAACGAGTATACATGGTTTTAGTGTTATTATTTTTTTTCTTTTTAAAATTGTCTTGTTTAGAATCGTCCCAAAAAGTTCTGTGGTTGAGGGACGCGTCTAAAATCATCAGTTGTTGGATTTTCTGTGTCGAACTCACTACTATATTTTACTCGTTCTATCTTGTGGGGAAATGGTCGCATCCCTTTTCCAAATTGTCACTGGCGAGAATGGAAAAGTTATAAGATTTTTTTCATTTTCATTTTTCATGATGAAATACCATCATCATCACCATGAACCGTAACATAAACATATACACAATACACACGTACACATACATAAACATACACTAATTGATCTATTGTCAGGTAATGCTAATTGTTGCACGTCTGGACCTGTAGTCGTAGGTTCAAATTCACATAAGTGTTATCGTCATTCGATTGGAATTCATGGGAAAATTATTTGCTTGCCCAACGCTGGTGTTTATTAACTATGTTGAAAGTAAACATAAGGTTTGAAATAATTAAAATAAAATATTACACACAACCTTAATCGATGATTTTTCTGCGGAACAATCTTACACGCACACACGCGTGCGAGCGCGCGCACACACACACACACAGCTTTACGGCTACATCACGTTGAAATACCGGTTCCCGTACAATCACATCAGCTAAGCAATGTCGAACCTGATCAGTATCTAGATGGGTGACCATTTGGGAATACCAGATGCTGTAACCTTGTATGTACGGATAGTGCAATAGATAATGGCTCGGAATTGTTAATCGGAGAACCGAGTTCCAATTCCCATTGGGTTTGTTTATATTCCATAACGCGAAAATACCCTTAGGCAAAGGTATGGATTCACCTCTTCTCTCTCTCTCTCTCTCTCAGCTATAGGCTAATTAGTAAGATTGTATCACTAAATCATTATTAACTAAAAAAAAAAAAAATCCTGACGATGTAACAATATTCTTTAACTTTAAATAACTTACAAAGGGTTGATAAACCGTAGAAAACGAATCAATCAAAACACACACACATACACACAGATCAAGTGGGATAAAAATGTAAACACAGGTGAAAATGATAATTTAAAAAAAAGGAACTAAAACTGAAGACTTTGTAATCGTCAATGACCATAACTGTTACGATGCAGCATTTATAGTCATTTACTAAAGGTGTTTTGGATCCTTAATAAATTCAAGTGTAATTCTAACTATTTCATTTTTCTAACGAACACCTTATATTAATTTAATTCAAACAGAAAAAAAAATCGCATGCATGGCATAAATGTCAACTTGTGTACGTATTTATTAATCTTCGTGGATCTCCTTGAATCTGTACAGAAGAATAAGTACTTGGGTATATGTACACATGTGTTGTTAGAATGCTTTTACACAAAGTAACGCCCACACTCATTTCATATGCACACCGAACTGACACTTCAGTTATTGCTTTTTATAGATCTGGTCTCTCTCGCTTGACAAGAGGTATTTCCTAAGTTTAGCTTCATCATAAGGCTGCAAGAGTAGAGCACATAGAACCAAACGAATTCACTGCACAGTACAAATGTTCTGCTAAACTAGCTTTCTAGTTCTTACCCTACGGCAAGGCACTCTCATTGTGACATATACACAGAAATATACACAGAAATATACATATAAATAGACATAGACTGAGAAACCGAACGACGGAGCGATTGACAGATACTGTCACAACTCAATTTCTTATTTTTATAATACTTTTTTTCAATATACAGAGAAACGTTGTTTTATTTTATACACATTTATCCTATCCAAATCGTAGTCAACTGCTTTTAATTAGACATTGTCACTTTGGGCCAAACGCAGAATCGAAAAAAAAATATTTAAAGTAAAATATTGTCTGTATTATATCTTGAACCCACACTAAAAATAGCGAATCGTCCGACAAACAATTTTTGTATTCGTTACCAACGAGTTCTTTACGTGCCGAGGTTTCCAATTTGGGACGATATTCCCAGAATGGAGACGTCTACAAGAATGAAAGGGAAGAAAGCTCAACAGCAATTCAGAATGAGAACTGATGATGACCTATAGAAGTCTTATTTGTAATAAAAGCTAAGCTGTGTGGCTGCTGGAAAAAACATTGAAGATCATTGTTTTAATGTTTATTTACTTAAAAAACAACAACAACAATTGTTTGTACATCCTAGAAAATCAAAGAGAAAGACGAAAAAATGAGGAGAAATAAAACATGAAGAGACACAATAAAAGAACATCAAGAGCACGAGAAAGAGAAAGAAAAATGAAGATATAAAAACGTAGAAAGAAAGAGAGAGAGAGAGATATATAGAAGACAAAGAGGCCATCACTAAAAGAGTAAAATAAAATGAGAGAGAGAGAGAGAGAGAGAGAGAGAGAGAGAGAGAGATGAGAGAGATGGAAATCGTTAGGATGAAAGAGAAACTCGCAGAAAGAAGAGAGAAATAAAGATAAACATAAAGAAAGCGTAAAAAAGAAGAATAGAGAGAAAAAGCTGATTCACTCTAGAATGAGGTGCTATTTACCATATCAAAATATCACAGATTTTACAAGCACAAGCAAGTAAGGAAATGTAAGTACATCCTTTTCGAAGCGGGAATTTCCTGTATCACGGAGGAGTTTCTGATAACGATCATAAAACGGAATCTGTATGTGGGCTAAACTTGTCGATGCGCAGTTTTTGTATATTTCGTAAGTATTAGATAGTTTTATGTCTTCGTGCACCTATGTATGCAGTTATTTGTCTTTGCTAGTTTTAATGGTATATTTAATTGCACTTGAGTAATAGGTGAATGGGTGCAGCTATTTGGAGGTGAATGATAAAGCAGGTACATCTGTAGAGCCATAACTGCATATCTTTGTATAAAATATAGAGATGTTTGTTTTAAACATATGCAAATCAACTACCGCATCATATGACATTCCCCCTCTCTCTCTCTCTCTCTCTCTCTCTATCTATCTATCTATCTATCTATCTATCTATCTATCTATCTATCTTTATATATATATATATACCTTTTAATGGACACGTAGAAATTACCATACAAAAAAACTTCAAATACACACAGAAAAAGTAAAAAAAATAATTTTAGAATTACGAACGCATGACGATTTATATTAAACTTTTCAATTTTTGATTTATAAATATAACCTTCATTTGATAAGTTATTGAACTAACGACAACAAATCTTTGAAGTATTTTCAAAATATTTTTGTATATTTATAAATTATTCTAATAAAAAAAAGAAAATTCTTTTTAAATTTCATTATTAACCGAAAAAAAATTCCTTAGACTATGACATATCATTTATTAAAACAATTAAAACTTTTATTTTATTAGTATAAGCAGATTTTCAGAAATAAAGGGAAAATGTTTCGAAAAATAATAGATGATTTATATTCCCCAATAAGTCCTCTGTTTAACTAATAAAACCAATTTTCCCAACAAAATTTAATTTCTTAAATTTCATGAATTTATATATATATATATATATATATATATATATATATATAAACGTGGATACATGTCAATACTGAGCGGCGATAGTCTGTTTCATGTTTGAACGCAATCTTTAGGCCATGTACCTAAAGATTACGTTCAAGCATGAAACATACTGTTGGCGCATGGTGTTGATCTCAATGTCTACTTTTACCAATAAATATAGCATACCTTAAAACTATATTTTTATCATATATATATATATATATATATATATATATATATATATATATATATATACACCCTTGGGCAAAAGAATTGAAAGAACTGCTTTAGTTTCTTTTCTTTCAGATTACGGTAATTTTTAGACTCACTGGAGTAACAGGGTGTAATAGATTTCTATTTTTCCTCATATTAGGTCATTTGCAGTGGTGTTCAGTAATATGAATCTATTTTCGAGGTGTATTATGAAATTTATTTGGCCTTGAAAAATATTGCATCATTCGTGATTGCAGCAGATTTTTATGACGCCCAGACACTGTTGATTAGTTGTCCTACAGCCATTGTCTGCGATGGACGATACGCCAAGGAAGCGTACGAAAATTGTAACGCTGTACGAACACACTGGCAAGCCTTACATAGAGACCGCAGATACTGTTGGTGTCAGCCTTTCAACTGTCAGTCGTGTCATAAGGCGAACAAACAAACTGGATTCATCAGACCAAAACGCAAAAGAAAATTCGGTGAGAAGAGAAAAAAAACAAAACAAACGCCAAGAGACGACGTATATGTGATCAGGGAAAGTGTGAAAGATCCTAGGAAGATAATTATTCGTTTTGTTTCAATTAATTTGATCACAGGTGTATATACATTAGGGACCTCATTTTAAAAAAATATGCTTTCATTTTATTATTAGTCTTTATTCTTAAACATTAAGTCATCAACGATTAAATATGGCATCTCCCCAAATTTACTCGCATTTTAACTTCATGTAACTTGTTGAATTTTGTTATTTTTTCTCGAGTTCCTTGCATTTAGTTTCACTTAATATTTTTTAAAGCCGTTAACCTTCTTTGTAAGGCAATAAACATTAATATTTCTTAATTTCAACCATTAATCCTGTTTGCAAGTTAATAAACACAATATTTATTGCCATTTAAAGAGTGAGTACATTAATAAATAATAATCAGGTATAATTTTCTAAATTGTTTTACTGATTTTTTTTTTTAGAGAAGGCCCTCGAATTTCATATAGTTTAGGGCCTAAATAGGTGAAAGTCTATATATTCTTATATATACATTCATTGCCATATAGGAAGTTAGACATTACATAGTAGTTGAGCAATGCTCTCTTTGTTTCTAATGTTATTTTTCGACCCCTTAATTCAACTTCAGAAAAGTTACTTTTTGTTATTCATATGCGCCTTCGAATTTCCGTGTCCTACTTTTCGTCGTCTGTTATTACATTGCTTTAGTAATTTAATTTATGTCTTTGCTTTCCCGACGGATAACTTCGGATGACCATTCAATTATGCACTCAGAATTCTTAAACTTACTGGCTATTATTTCTTTTGGCTTTCATCGACGACATTGTTTAATAGTTGTTTCAGCTTTCTTTCCTAATTGGCAGTCAGCAGTGCGTAGCGTGTGTTGCTAAGGTTACGTACACCAATAATAAATCTTGATAAATCTTTTAATTCTCTTAAATCAATTCGCTGTCCAAGTTAAATAGATCTTGTGAGAAAATACGTAGACTTTCAGCAAAATCTCGCTGAAACACCGGTTTCTGTTTGATCAGCCGAGTTAAGCAGTGTCGGAGGACGACTTGGAAATACTTGGTACCATAAACAGAAACCGGGTACAAAACAGTTTGGGCCTTGGGATTAGCAATTTCATCCGTTAAAAGTTTCCATGGAAACCACAGCAGCAACTTCTAGTGTTGTTGGGAGTCTTGACCCAATACTACCCCAGAGAGTCTACGAGATTAAAGGAGGAGGAAGAGGTGGAAATAAAACGCGTTCTTACGCACTCCTCTTTCTGGTTTTTGCGTACTCACTTAAATCTTTCTCTATTCGTATGCAGGTTGTTTGTTTCCAATACAGTTTGTAAATTATTTGTATATCTTTTCTGTCTAGAAATAGTTTTCCAAAAAGATCTTCGTGTTGTACTCTATCAGATGCTTTTATGTAATCTATGAAACATTGTAAATCTGTTTGTCATGTAAGTCTTTCTGTATTTCTATTGCTTATTCTGACATAATTATATCCATAAAAATTGCATTTCTTGTTCCAGTGTCGTGAACAAAGTTATATTATTTTTCTCCTTTTATGTATTCTAAGTTTCTTATATTTTCATAGAGGAGTTATCAGAACAGTAGTATAAAAAAGATGAATGATGATTAGGGGGAAACAAAAGGTGCAGTGCGATGCTCGCTCGCCGGCAGGCCAGCTGTCTTTCTTTCTTTCTTTCTTTCTTTCGTTGCCTCAAGGAAATGGATTTCAGGTTTCCTTTTCTCGGCCCGTTACACTGGGCAGTTGTGAAACAGACACCAACTAAACCGCTTCTCCTTCCTCTTTGTCGGTCTGACTGTCAATCCGCAACTTCGAAACACAATCCACCGAGAAAAATCCCGTTCTGACAGCAGCGCTGGCACCCTGTTTTTTATGCCATTCCAAGATGGTCAAAGTTTGCATGTGTGCAAATAACGTCTCGTTTTGGACGAGATAGGCACGCATAAATAGTGTCTTCAATAGAGGCCATCTTTCTTTTTTGTTATTATCTTACAGGCAAGACATATTCGCACTTGTTTTGTATTCCGAGGTAAGTCATGTCTTTCGTTACATCCCTCGCTGATCTCATGATCACAAAGGTGGCAGCCCAGCGACGGTCGTTTTCGACGGGTGCTTCTTCGCAAAGGCAGGCGGGGGTTCTTTCTCTTCCTCTTCGGGTGGAATGATGCACTCTGCGCCTGCTCTTGCTTCCTCTTCGGGTGAATTGACGCATTCTGAACTTTCCTCGTCAAAAAGCAAACATTCTGCTTCGCTCCCGGATGTGTCATCAGAATCTTCCGAGGACGCCATAAGACCATAGCACGAGTGTAGATCCTTAACGTAGCGGGGTATTCCGTCCACCAGAAATGACTGCGGGCTGATCATTTTCGTCACCTGACCCCTGTTGAACTTAATGGTGCACCGACTCATTGGCGCCTTGACCAACATGCGATCTCAGACCTGGTAAGAGCCATGCCCGGCAGCTAACGGCATCGTCGGTGCGTCAACCCCTTTCACCCTCAGTTCGTATTGGTGGATTCTGTTGGTGAGGTATTGTCTTTTGGCATGACATTATACCAGCAGACGGCTTCCTGGCCGCGATTCGTTTTACTGTGCGGTGGCATCGCTCTGCTATCCCATTCCCGGCTGAGGTATATGCGCAACGGAACCGCAAGTTGACTCCCCACTCGCGCGCAAAAGCTCTGAATTCTTTGTTACAGAATGCTGGGTCGTTGTCCGTGAGGCGCTCGTAGGGTGGGCCTCGCTCGAAGAACACTGCTTTCAGTTGGCGAATCACGGTCTCCGAGTCATGTCTCGCCAATTGCTTCCAGACTGAAAAACGCGACGGGCCGCAGTCCGTCAGCGTTACGAAGTGATGGGCACCACAGTGGGTGATATCCATTCCCAGTCTCTGCCAGTTCCCGCTTATCCCGAGCTTTTTTTCCAGTGAGTTGGTCCGGGGTCTATAGACTGGCATTCGTCACACGCCCGAACAACTGATCTGACGGCAGCTTTTGTCGTTGACGGGCAGACTCTAGGTAGTGCGCCGCACTCCCGGGTGACCGCTGTTTCTGTGAACGGACATGATTTGGTCAGCGTCTAGTTCGTCCACATGGATGGCACCAATCAGTGGCCCGTGTCCATTGCTTTTCTTCAGTACGTCGAACCATCGCTGCGGTACTCTCGTCAATCGATCAGCTATATTCAGAGCCGATGGGACCAGTGTCACGTCCACGGTAAGCTGATACTCGTCCACGAACTTCTTGAGAGTATTCATCCGCCTCCTGATGAGCATTTCGTTTGCCGCCTTGGTGTGCACTCACGCTCTCCCAGTTAGTGTATCCGACACTCAGTGGTACACGCAAACAGAATCTGTTTTCATGTTTAGTTGGAGTACCAAATTGACGCCTTTCAACACGGCATCCAGCTCGGCCAAGTTGATATGTTGAGTGTCATCTTTAGGTCGCAGCCAGCAAGCATCTTCCATCACTGTTTCGTGGCTCTTTAATGCCATTCCAATCGCCAGGGAAAAGCTCAAGAGGAGACACCAAAAAAACGAAAAACCAGGCAGACTATTTGAACATCGGTGCTAAACAATTTAGCACTCTAAAACATACTCAACCGCCTTCCAATTATATGAAAACCGAGGATAACATTACAAATCGCAGAGAAAAGCTTACACATCAATACGAAAAAATTCCATAGCAATTAAATGTGTAAACAAGTACAAGCAGTTATGAAAAAGATTGGAATTTGAAACTTTTCAAGTAATCAAAGTAGAATATCTTCTAGAACTTTTTGAAAAATTATCGACAGAAAACATATACAAATAATTTACACACTGTGTAGGAAACAAACAACCTGCATGCGAATAGAGAAAGATTTAAATGGGTACGCAAAAACAAAAGAGGAGTGCGTAAGAACCTGTTTTCTTTTCACTTCTTCCTCCTTCCTTTAGTCTCCTAGAACCACTGGCGCCAGCAATAAATTTATCTCGAGGACAGAAAGACAAGAGAAAAAAAGAAGTGGAAAGCAAACAAAATTCGACCTAAGAAAGGAGATGCAACCAATTCCTATGAATAATGTACAGTATACAAAATAAAACTAAACCAACCGAGATGAGTGAAAGCATCAAATGGGATTTGCTTAAATAGGACTATCAGTATAGCCCGGCGTTGCTCGGGTGTAAGGAAAGCTTTAAAACTAACCCATGGTCCTGGAGCTCAGATTCAGCCAAAAGAATATTTGTGTGAAGTTTGATGAGAATCGGATGAAAATTGCGGATTTGTATAAAGGACATAGAGACAGATAACACACACACACACACACACACACACACACACACACACACACACACACACACACACACACACACACAGTTCCATTTATAAATAAGTTTAGATATGCACCGGAATTTAACAAAATGTGGCGTATACAGAAAAAGATCAAAGAAATAGAAGAGCATAGAACATGCTTTTCGCCAAGATGCATAAACTTTTAAAAAAAGGTGAACGATCATAATGAAAAAAAGAAAAAAAAAACGAAAAGAAAACATGCTATAATGGCGGAAGTTGGATCCAGTGTAATGATTGCAAAGGTTGGGCTAATGATGAGTGCACTGACATTGGGGGCAAAAATTATTTTCATGTTTGCATTAACTGTAACTGTGACTGAAGTGAAGTTTCTTTGGAAATTGAGTCCTTGTATTCAAATTATCATTTTGTTTGTTAAAGTTGAATTTGAAGCGTAAATCAGGTAATAGAGTGGTTTCATTGTCCTAATTTTAGTTGTTACACTTTATCCCACCATGTTACATTGTAGCCCACTGTCTGTTACTTTTTGTGCCACTAGTGGAGTAAAAAGTAACATTTTACAATTTTCATTTTTTTCAAGTTCTTAAATTGAAATGAAATCCAGAATAGTTCTTCATTATAATGCTCACTTAACTCCAATGTTCATGTACAGTTGAAAAAACCGTGTCCGTCTTTACTTAAATGGAAGCTATGGCAATTTGAAAAAAAAGATATATTACTCAGGTGGACCGGCGAACGTGTAGATGTCTACACAAATGCAATCAGGCAGCTTGTTGGATTGGCCGAGTTCGATGGATTGGTGCCGGTCTTGGAAGAGAGTTACTGCGGAAGTTATGACTATTGGAGGTCTGTCCCGTCCATGTGGCGAAGCAGGAGTGGTACCGTATCCACAGATGAAGGTATTTCTTCCAAAATCAACGTGTTGGTGGTGCGTGGTAAGCCCATGGGATTTGACCTGCTATTGGGGATTGATGCTATAACAGCACTGGGAGGCGTTGCTATTGGGTCAACAGGACAAATGCATATTGGCAATGGACGAGCAGCTAAGTGTGCAGCCATTACTGTTGACGAACCAGACTTCACTGTTACGTTCGACCATCGGAGGCGATCCTGGACTGCGGTATGGAAGTGATCAGAGGACCGTGCGCCTGAAAGCCTGAACAATGGGGTTTCTGAGTACCCGGTAGAAGCAGAGATCAGGGAGGACTATGAGCAGGAACTCCGAACGTGAATGAGCAACGGCTGGCTGGGGCCTCACAAAGGGCTAATTCCCTGATGGCCGTACTACAGCAGAACAAGGCTAAAGTACGTCCAGTGATGAACTTCCGGGAGCTCAACCATCACGTTGACGCTTTCACAGCCGATGCAGACGTCTGTGCAGCTAAACTGCGTGAATGGCGGCAGAAAGGATTTTGTGTTGGATTTCAGGAGAGCATACCTCCAAGTTCGTATCCACGAATCACTCTGGCCATACCAGACCGTGAAAATTTACGGGAAACGATATTGCCTGACACGTTTAGGATTCAGATTAAACGTGGCCCCCCTCATCATGAAGGCGATTATTAGCGTGTTGCTGGCTCAGGAAGAAACTATGGGTCGTGCGGTATCCGCTTATATCGACGACATCTATATCAACGAAGATGTCGTTCCCGCGACCGGCGTTAAAGAATATCTGGCCCAGTTTGGGCTGGAATGCAAAGAACCAGAACGACTGGAGGATGGCGCACGGGTACAAGGATTTGCGGTCACGATGGAGCAGGGTAAATTGCGGTGGAGGCGAGGAAGCATGGTTTCTAACGCAGCCGGTGTCGTTACACGACGAAAAATATTTTCTCTGTGTGGAAGGCTTGTTGGGCACTTCCCAGTGTGTGGTTGGCTCCGTGTAACCTGCGGAATGCTCAAGAGGAGAGTAAGTTCGGTGACGCAGGGCTGGGACGGTCAAAACAAAGGACGCCTTCCTCCAGCGCATGGTGTCTGAGACCGTGGGTTCTGTGCAGCGAGACGATCCGGTCCGTGGAGATTGGTGCGGGGTTGGCCAGGAGCTAAACGTTTGGGTGGATTTTTTTAAAAAACTTTTGTTGTTCTTCGAACCAAATTTTGATTATTACTTGACTTGGTAATTCGCTGTGCACCATTGAACGTATTTTTCTCTGTGCTCGTTGTGTAAGGCGAGACTGAAATCTGAATCGAGTGCTTTCAACACGATAACCGGAGAACATAGCATAAAGCCGTAATTTGCTACTGTTTATGAAATTTCCCTTTCTCCATAGTGCTCAATCGGCTAGCGTGAATATATATATATAATCCGACATTTTTATTACTTTAAATGCGGTTATCCACCAAAAATATCATTTAAAAGGTAGAACAGAAGTTAATACGGATTTAACTTTACCGACCTGTATAGGAATATTTGGCGATATTTAGGATAGTGTTTTTCATGGAGTTTCTTAAAAAATAGTACGTATGAATTAAAAACAATTACATACAGTTAACAATATATTTTATTGCTTAAATAGAAATAAAAAAGAAAGAATACAAAAGTGAAGAATAAAAATGTGTATATAAAAATGTCCTTTTACTAGGTTCGTATGTTTGAAGTTCCTATGGAAGATTATGTGACATACATATGAGAAGAGTTTTTTATTTGCTGGTTTGTTAGATTTATTATGTATGCCTGTGTGTAATCAAATAAGTTCAGGGTAGTGCATGCTATTTTGTATTCAATGCAAAATGAGGTTTGCTGGGGACTGAAAAGTCTACAAGAGACGAAGAAGACACGTTTATCTCTATAATATCTTGTGGGTAAAAAGGGAGATACTTTTAGTAACTTTGTACATTAGTTTGGCAACACCATCTAGCGGTGGTTAGCAGAGGTTCTTTGAAAGTAAAGTGGGATAATCCCACAGATCCATCAGCAGTTACACAGCTATATTCTTCTTTATCCGATTTTCTCTTGTTCACATTGTTTAAGCCGAGTAATAACACAGGGAATGATAATTAACAGTGAAAATTGAAGAAATTTAGGTAAGTTAAGAAGACCTATAAAACTTTTAAAACATATTCTCCTTATGGAGTAAATAACAAAAACAGTATCGACCCACATAATGAAACTGACACATATACATTACCATTTGCACACACACACACACACACACACACACACACACACACACACACACACACACACACACACACACACACTTGGGCCTAATTAGACAGACCTATGTACTGATACAAATACAGATGTTTGCCATAAATGTTTTCTGTATGAGTTTTGCATTTTGCTTCAGTACTGTCATATATTTTTCCACATAATTGCGCATGCGTGGGTGCATGACGTGTGATTATTGTTTGTGCTTGCATGTGCATCTACACAAATGTGCGTGCGTATGCACCAGCTCCTGTGAAAGGCAAGGTTGTCTACGAAATTAAGACAACTAGAGTAATTTTATTTGAGGGCGTGTAATATCGTCAGCATCGTTGTAGTCACGATCGTTTTCACATTTGTTTCTCCTTGAGTTTGTTGGCAGTGTTGATAGGCAACTGGTTGTGACATGATATGAAAGCAAAATGTCTGACCGAGGCACTAGATAAAGCTAGCCAGCAATTTATAGCTGACAATCAAAATGAAAATTTCTGGATCAATTTGTCCAAAACGACATGAGCACAACTTTTTTCTTTCTTTTTCTTTTAGATTTCATTTTTAGAATCAGATAAATATATTAGTTTGATTTCATCTCAGACACGAAAATACAGTTAGTAGATGAAAAGAGATGTACATTTCTAAAATAAAAAGTGTAATAGAGTCCCGTTTGTTGTGAAGACTTTCGGAGCTGAGCGGTCTAAAGTGTTTTCCCCAATATAAGTGGGATATAGGTTCGAACTCTACTGAAAGATGCACTTTCATGATTAAGACCGTTGAATGTTCAGGCAGGTAGACATCAGTTAACCTTTAACACTCAGCATTATTAATATTATTTCCCTTTTCACTGCATTCTTTTTCAAGGCCTCTCAATTACAATTTACTTATTGTTAATTTAATTCAAAGTTGTTTTCTGTTGCCATAGCAGGATATGACAACACAACCATGAAATTCAAACACACTATTGTAACCTTCCGTAGCAGGAGAGACTTTTGTACGTCAAATGAAGTCATATATAGAGAGATACAGGTTAAATAAATAAGTGTATGGGCAAAGTAATTTTTATTCGATTTATTTCCAAGTCTTGAAGGAAATTAATTGACACAGACATTTATAATATGTTGGTCAATCAGTTAAATGCCATACGGGATATATGCGTTGGCGTTTATGTCTCGTTCAATTCATGACTGACTAGATAGAAGACTTTCCCGCAGTAGGCTTCTGTTTCTTTCTGCGCTAGACTGGATCCAGTCTATCTTGCTGTTCAACCCATATCTGGGAGAGAAGAAATGGATTCATATCTTTCCCACGAATATTTGCGCATAAGTGAATGTAACGAACCTGACTGGAACTCGAACTTGGCTCTCCGATTTATCATTCCGAGCCGTTGTGCATTACACCACAATGCACATTTAACATCTATGTATTACAAATTTGGCAATTGCACAAATACTGCCTCCTGAAGAGGCTAGGATGATCGTTTTGTGAAAATTTATCAATTGCCTGAATTAAGAGATCAGCTTTTAAACTGGGCCTGAAAATCGACAACAGGCGCAAGAGGTGAATATTCAACTCTTTCAGCCACCAAACAGATACACAACATTTGTTTGTAAATTGAATATTTTCGTTTAGTTCATATTTCATAAATACATTAATGTACTGGCCTCAATTTTATAGTCATTATCACAAGACAAAGGAACGCCTTACAATGAATGCATGATTAACCAACTAATCTTGCAAACCAAAACTACTGTAAGGAATTTAATCGATCCTCATCGGGTATCCGAGATAATTTTAGATTTGCACCGTACGAATTCATACTTAAAAATATTGTCGAGAAAATAAAATGACGACTCGTTGTGGATTGACAATCATTTCTATGCATAACATGTTTTGTAGGAATGGATATGTAATGATCTCCCGATCACGAGAAATAAAAAATAAAACCTAATTCCCATGATTCCATAGAAAAAAAGGAAACCGTTCAACTGGCAGGAAATTTAGAAACTTTCTCTTTTTTATCAGTCCCTCACAAGGTGAGTACGTGGAATTGTGCACCTTCAGGAATGAAGAGCACAAATAAGTCTTACATAAATATAATTTTCTCATGTTTGATATTACCCTTCAATGATAGACTTGCAATAATTTTTTTATTCACCAAGTCGGTCAGTCAGTTAAGTGTCATACGTAATACACGCTTGGGCGATCATGATTCGAAAGAGACATGACTGATTGGGCATAAGGTTTTCACGTATTATGTTGCCATTACTTTCTGCGGTAGACTGGTTGCCAACCAAGGCTATAGAACCCACTCTATCCTGCTATTAAACCCATAGCTGATGGAAAGAGACGGATTAATACCTTTCTTAAGGGTATTTGTGCATAAGTGAATTCATCGAATTCAACTGGAATTCGAACTCGGCCCATCCGATTTCTCGTTCCGTTATGTGAAAGGAAGTGGTTAGGCGCTCAACTGAGCTGTGACCCTACGATCACACATGGTCATGGGACTGATGATGATGATGATGATGATGATGATGATACAGGAGATAATTTTAATTTTGGCATTCTCACTTTTAACATGACCTGTTCATATTGTTATTATCCTTTGTAATTGCTTTTATCGAAGAAAGAACCAAAAAGAATTTTAAAGACTGGGGAGAGATTTTCTGCTTATAGATATTTCATGAGTATAAATCAGGTTCCCATTTTTGAAAGATAATCTTATATTAACTAATTAACAGTTAGTTCGATGTGTTTTTAAAGTTCTGATTTGTTTAAAATGTTTCAGCAAATCTATATTCAAAATGAATTGCTCGTCTCAACACTTTAAATCCAAACGAAGCAACCGAAAATTAATGGTGATTTTTTCAAACACGAACACGTTAATATATATTTAAGCATTTTAATCACGGTTCCCAAATAATTCGTCGACCTCTTTAAGGAACCGTTGAGTTTATTGACCTCTTACGATTTTAATTAATAAAAATCAGTAAGTCTTAGTTAACGGCAGAATGAGTAATACAAACAATAATTGTAAGATTTTTTCTGCAATTTAATAAAGCTACTTTTGCTTTTTTATTCATCGTCAGACACCTTTTATGAAAAAAGTGTTGTTGTAGCGAAAGACATAAATTATTTCCCATTGACCAAAACAGAAAATATAAATAAAAATTAATTATAAATATTCACGAGAATAGAAAGCAATCACGCGATTTAACGAGACACTCGCGAGACATCGTTAGGTGGGAAAATCAATCTTCCTCTTTTTACTCCGTGAAGTTACAGTAACAAGACGCAAAATTTCAGGTTCGTCACAACCAGATAGATAAGTACAAAATTTATATTGTTTTTGGTACCTAGTTTTTTGCCAGTAGATATATGTAAACCTCGTATTAAGAATTTTGAATATATATATATATATATATATATATATATATGGTCGCCCATTCTCACAGAAACCGGAAAAACTTTCTCAAAAGATGCATTGAAGAAAAAATAATTCCAAAAAGCTCATGCAAACTCATGAAATTATCACATCATATTTTCCCCCCTTATGTCCACAAATTTCTGAAATCATCAGTCCATGAATTGGAGGAAAAGGAACGTGTACCCCGCCACAGGGCATATATTGCGGGAAATACTCTCTCTACATATGACAAAAATTATATAAAAGACATGGTCTTTTACAGCAACAAGAAGCACGTTCAAAAATTACACACTAAATTTAAAAAACTAATTAAGAATAGCAAATGGTCCAGGATCGGCAAAAAAAATTTTGTCAATAATTTATCCAAATTCCATCTATCGGATACGCAACTGGAAGCCTTAAGCTTCGGTCAAAAGTTTGCCACCGGATTGCAAAAATATGATATTACAGATCTTATCATCAAAAACCATCAAAACAACGATTCGGAATTCACCAAAGGGTATATTCAAGGTATACTCACAGCTACACACAAAAAAACAAACCACATCTCAATTCCTCGCAGATATTTAACAGCCCTGAAGGAATTAAAAAACAACAAAGATATACACATATCTTCTTCTGACAAAGGAGGGTGAATCGTAATCATGGACGAAAACATATACCAACAGAAAATGAAAGACCTCATTGATGATGATAACATATACAAGAAAGTTAACAAAACCAACATCACTAAAGAAACACAAAAATTTATATACACTATCAAGAAAGTATTAAAAACAGAAGACTCCTCCTGGTTAAAGCTTATTACATACCATCCAAAAACACTCACACTATACGGTCTCCCAAAAGCACATACACCAAATATACCAATGAGGCCTATCATATCCGGAATAGGCAGCGTCTCACATAAAATAGCTGGCAAATTAAGCAAAATCTTAACACCACTTCTCGGCACAATAAGTCCGTCACATATAAAAAAAACTCCGGTGACCTTTTAAACAAACTAAAAAACAGAGACATAAAAAACAAACACATGGCAAGTCTAGACATAAAATCCTTATACACAAATGTTCCTATAGATAAATGCTTAAATCAATTAAAAACACACTTAACAAAAACAAAAATAAAATTACCTCTACCTACACAGAAAATTATAAAACTATGCTATCTAAATTACTAAGCAATGTTTTTTTCACTTTTAATGACCATTTCTATAGACAAAAATTTGGTTTACCAATGGGATCGCCTCTCAGCGGCATTCTCGCTTGTTTAGTTTTAGAATTTCTGGAAAGAGATTATTTCAGACACATTTTACTACCAAATCCCTCTTACTTTAGATATATAGACGACTCCCTTCTAATCTATCCAGAAATCCTAACAGAGCAGATTTTGTCGACAAACTCAATAACATTGAACCTACTATAAATTTTACCTTCGAAATTGAATCTAGTCATCCTCTTCCTTTCCTAGATATCATATTACACAAAAATAACAACAAACCCGATTTTGACGTCTACAGAAAAGCTACCAACAAAAACGACCTGATAAATTTCTACTCCAGTCACTCTTTCAAAATCAAATCTGGTATTATTATAGGTTTCTTCTTAAGAGCACTAAGAATATGCAGCCCCCAATATTTAACAAAAGAAGAAAAATACATAGAAACCACATTCAGAAACTTGCATTACCCATATCACTTTATTCACAATGCAAAAAGAAAGGCATATAATATATACAACCACAACAAAAGAAACACTATTAACAATAATAATCTAAACAATAACAAATACATCATACTACCAAAAAACTCCATTGCATCTAATATCCAAAACAATCTATCTCATATAAAAAAATACATGCATAGTAACAACTACTTCGAAAATTATTATGGACATTATCAGATCTAAAAATAACCGAAGTCAAAATGATGAACAAGCAGGTGTATATAAAATAAATTGCCGGGATTGTTCCTCCATCTACATCGGAGAAACAAGTAAAAATCTAAAAAAATGTATCTATGAACACAAAAGAGACATCACTAATAATAATCTTACAAATGCATTCGTGATTCACAGAAATAAATTCAACCACAATTTCGATTTTAAAAATGCCACACTAACAAAAAGAGTAAACAATTTATTCAGAAGAAAAGTTCTTGAGAGCGCCGCTGTCCAGTACTACCAAAACATCAATTTGAGGCCAGGTTTTTCCCAATCTAACCTTTACTTATGGAAATTATACTAAAACAGACTAACATTCATAATAAAAATTTCAAAGAAAACGGTTGAATTCCCTTCATTTTAATATCTCGTGACTTTGCACTACACATGAAGAAATTCTAAAAACTAAAATATTCTGTTAATCTTTTGAAATAATTTCTGGGCATCTTTATGGCTGCCAACACTGTTTGTTTATAGATACGTAATTTAGAATAAAGCTCATTTCGTCTTTTTGCCATCACAGGACGAAACGCGTAGGCGATTTAAAATACAGTTTTCCTCTTGTCTTTATTTTATTTAACCATATATATATATATATATATATATATATATATATATATATATATATATATGAGTGTTTTTATACAAAGACTTTTCTTTTCTGTTTGAACTTTTCATATATTTATGTTGTCGCATGTTTCATACACCCTAAACTATGTCTGTGCTACATATTCCCTCACAAAAGTGTAATTGATGATCTTTCAGAAGAGCATTGGTATTTAGTTTTAATTTAGTGAGTTTTAATTTCAATGCATCACGTCTTCGATGTTCTTCTGCTTTGTTAGAACTGAATTTCATGACTAAACAACAGCTTAAATCAGATAGGAACATGGAAAAATGGGTCCTAATCTACGAAAAGTTTGAGATACTTGCTAACAATAGTTACATTACTATAGAAATTAATGAGAGTCGTAGGCTTATATAATCGTTGGGATATTTGATTAAATTTTTGTTTTGCTTTGTTTTTGTACAGCAATAAATGTTTATATTTTCCTACTTTTTTCGTTTTCTTTCTCACTCTTTCGCATCCCTTACCTTCTTTCTTAGCACTTTCTTTTTTTTTTCTTCACTCTTTTTCATTCATTACTTTCTTTTTCTTGCCTTATTCTTCACTTTCTGCTTTCATCTTTAGTGTGACATAATTTGAGACTGAAGCCATGGAGTAATTAATATTAAGTATAAGTTGTAATATATATAAAGAGAGTGAAAGCCATTTCCCCTGGTGATGGGAAGTGAAAGGTGTCATCTGGAATGTTTCGTCCTCATGAAAGGAACGATGCATTTTTTATTATATCAGAATCTGGCGTAGGGTGAAATAGATTGAGGAAAAACATTATCACTTCCTTGATAATTTAAGAAAAGAAATATCGTTAACAAGGAGAGAGAGATAGGTCTGGCTTATATTTCTGCTGAGAAAACATATTGGGAAATTTAAATAAGGATTGAAAACTTCTCTGGAGTCGAAGTCATGGAAATAAGTTCTGCCGTTGGTGAAGAGGTAATCTGGTAGATAAGCCCAGGAAATAAAAAGATAATTTCATCTCTTCCTGTCGTTGGCGGAGAGAGAGATGAATGCGGTTTGTATTTTCGCCGACGAAAACAAATTGGGAAATTTAAATGAAGAACGAAGTTTTCTTAGAAAAAAAATCCAAGTTATGAAAACAAGTCCTGTCGTTGACGAGCCGGAGATCTGGTTTATATTTTCCTTGGACAAAAATTAGTCCAGGAACTGGGAAATGATTTGATCTCTTCCTTGAGAAACCAAGAGATTTAAAATTAATGACTAGAATAAAACTCCACCCTTTCGCCTGTGCCCTTTAAAAATTCCTGACAAAGACAGTTATGCCAGTCCTTGGAAGTAGGCTATGGTTGAATGCTAAGATAGTAGGAGGAAGGAGAATTTGGCACCACCTGTATAGAGTGATATTAGGAGATGTAAAATGAAGCAAGTTGGAGTTGAGAGGAGGAGCGATTCTTGTGACTATTTACAAGGAAGGTGGATAATTCTCTAAATTTGGAATGTTAATTAAGAGTGAAGAATTAAAAGAACCTGTGTTGGAATTAATCCGAAAATTGGAGATGTACCGAATCCTCAGAACCCGTCGGCTCCACTCCGGTTTTGGGCCGGAATACATATAAGCAGACGGCTTTGGAATCTCAGAGACTTGTGCGGCGAATTCCCGCACCAGTGCCTTTAGTCTTCACGCCAGCTTCTAGCAGATCTCCTGGACCTGCAAAACTTTGAACCCATGTGGCAGACATGAAATACAACCTGGGATAAGCACAACTGTTTGCGACTTGCGTTGTCCCCGCCAAACAGAGCCCGTATTTGCTTAGCATGTAAAGCTACTGCAGTTAAAATGAAGGAGAAAGAAAAAGCACTTACCGCTCTCCCGTAATCCGTCCTAGGCCAGATATCGTAAAAGAATGAGGGGGGACTCGCATTGCATTTTTATACACTAAAAGAAGTAATGCATTATGGGATCACAGGAAGACGAAAAAGGATTATGGGTACGTGTACAAATATAAAAGCAAGGAATTTTTCCTAGTGGGCAGCAGGGGAACAACAGTTGGCGGTTGAAACGTCTGTTAGTGAGATTTTGAGACAGAACTCGAGAAGGAACGACTGGATTGGAATACCGGCTGGGAGAGCCACAATTCACTCGCTGGTTGCTGTTTTAAGTTTATTTTGTCACAACCCATCTTTAGAATATTTGACAAGGCCCAGTGTCACTATAGAGATTGATGTGGGAAGGGTTTAACTACATAAACCAATTGAAGATTATCTCAACGATTCCTTCGCTTATTTTTTGTGTTTGTGAAGATATTTCTTTCCTTAATATAGTTTCTGACACGGTTTGACCAAGCGCATCGATTACTACGACATTCGATCTTCCACAGCTCTGAGGTCAAGAACACAATATGGGCAGAGTGGGTGTGGATCAGAGCGACCAGCGACTAACAGCCAGCATGGACCAGCGTCAGTATGGACCAGCGCAGGGTTAACCCGGCTGAAAGGGTTATATCAGTGTTTTGCATCTTTTATTTTCCTTTGCTGCTCCTCATCCCTTATCTTTCGTTCCATATCTTCTTCTTCTTCTTCTTCTTCTTCGTCTTCTTCTTTGTATCTTACCTCTTACTTTCCTTTTCTCCCCTTACTTTCTTTTCTCTTTTCACTCAATTGCCTTTTCCCTCGTTTTCTTTTTAATTCCAATTTCCTTCTTTTTCTCACTTTATTTTTATTCCATAATTAACAATTAGAAACAATTACCTGCAATTAATACATTTTATTGCTGAGCAAAGTAAATAGAAAGAATTTTCAAAAACTGATGAATGAAGGTATGTTTGTAGAGATGTATATATTCGTACGTATGTAAAAGGCTTATGTAAAAGATTGTGAGAGACTTACTTTTTTTAGCATAGTTATCTGTTGATTGGATAGAATTATTGCATATGCCTGTGCGTGTGGTCAAATAAGTTGAAGCTTTTGTAAGCTGTGTACTTTCTGTGTTGTTGAATGCGACATGAAGTTCACTGGGGCCAAAACTTCCCACAGAAAGGAAATGAAATGGCTCTCTAAGTCATTTAGTTGCTAAGGAGAAAAAAGATGAGATTTTCGTGAACTGTTGTTATATACTACTTTGTCACAGAGATCGTCAGAAGTTCTTGGGCAGAGAAGTGGAGTGACCCCACAGTTATTTTGTTTTTCTACTACAATTTAACAAATAGCAGTATGTCCAAACTGATTAGCGCGATAGTATCGAACAATAGTTCACACGCTCTCCTTACAACTTTAATGAAATTGATCTTCACGGTGTGACACATATTTGTGTCTTTGTTTCGTACAAAGAAAAGTTTAGTAAATATCAGATTGTCCCAATCAAAAATGATTATTGGAAAAACTTACTTTTTACTGCCACTTAAGCACCTTCGCTGTTTTGGATTCAGTGCCTGTAGTAAGAGATCAAAGTATTAAATGGAATGTACAATAAAGAATAAATCGTTCATTTACTCTCCATATATCCCCAAATAATTATTATTGATAAACAATAATATACACCACTTAAGTTGCAGCGTCTGAGGTAGACAAAGTCGGAGATGTAATCTCGGAGGTCATTGCTATTGAGTTCGATCGTGATTGAGTGTCCTAATATAGTTGCCTTGTGCCAGACTAAACAAAGCTTTGCTTAATAAGTACTTACTAAATTTAATATGGCTCAACACGTACACATACGAGAAAAAGAGAGAGAGAAAAAAAATGATGAAAGTGCATTAGTAGCGCAAACCATTTCTACTTTAGAAAGTTAAATGCACAAGAGTCTCACACTTGTGGCTCTGTACTTGAAAAAATAAAGTTTAACGAAATACGTCTGTTTGATGTACTGGCACGCTTCATCAATAATGATTTTTATTCTAGAATCATGAGTGGCTTCGGGTCTTACAACAGCATACTCTTTTCCATGGCGATTCAGTCAATATATATATATATATATATATATATATAATAATAATAATAATAATAATAATGAACTTAATCACAGTACGTCAACACTAATAATAAAAGACTAAACATCCGAAAATAATGCTAACTTAACAGTAATATAAACCGTCTTGTAACCGGCGAGAACTACCGCGTGTGTTAAATAAAGGGGGAGAAAAAAAAAAAAGAAACAAACAGCGCACAAGAACAATACGTCTAGTGTCCGTTTGAAAGAAAAAAAAAACCCAAGACGAAACCTTAGCAGCAAAGTGCTCGATACGAAAGTACGAAATTAGAGCGAGAATACAATACAGAAAATCTAGAAGTGAGCCACCGCGGTTTCACACAAACGGTTCTTCCGCGGTAGGTGGTGGCTCACTTCTAGATTTTCTGTATATATATATATATATATATATATATATATATAGCCCGGCGTTGCTCGGGTGTAATGAAAGCTTTAAAACTAATCCATGGTCCTGGAGCTCAGACTCTTTGAATGTTGGCACGAAAGACTAAAAAGCAATAGTTGTTTCCAGTTAAAGCGAAACCGTAGACTGAAAGAAAAATGAATGGATGTAAGTCAAATTTTGATTTCCTGGTATCGATATCAAATAAGTTTTTTTCGTCGTAAACTGAATTTTGAAGACTAAATAAGTCCTCTGAGTAAATGGTATCATGGCTGAGACTAAGAACCACAATTATACCTACTTAGAGCCAAACCCGAAGCAAAAACTAAAATAAAAGGGCTGAAAAAAATAGACATACAGGCAAATAAACAGACACACACACAAACATCTTGCCTTTTATATATATATATTATCGATTTTCTGCACTAATGTAAGAACCGCAACCTTGAAACTTCTGAATATCGTTTCTTACGTCTTTGTCTATGAGTGTATCAAATTTGATTAAAATCAGACCACTCCTTCTATAACCTGATTTTTTCGATTATCGATATTTATCGGGGGTACCTCGACACACACACACACACACAAAACTAGCTAAAAACACTCGCAGACCCTTATAGTACAACTGTGTAAATTTTCAAAAAAACGGTTCAGCCGTTTCGGAGTCTATAGGTAACGAATACACACATAGACACCCCCACACACACATACAGACAAAGTTCCCTTTATAAATAATATATATATATATATATATATATATATATATATATATATATATATATATACATACTGAAAACGTGGCACATCAGAATTTATCTTTGAACATCATTGGGGTCAGATCAAGAACATTTTAGCATTCCTTCTTTATATATGCATATATATATATATATATATATATATATATATATATATATATATATTACGCACCTGCAGTAGTCACTAACATCATTTCGCCAGTTAATTCACTAATGTGACGGATATAGTCTTCACGAGGTATAGTGTAATGCAAACTTGCATTTGAGTTAAGCTTAATTGTGTGTGTGTGCGTGTGTGTGCGTGTGTGTGTGTGTGATAAAGACAGTGGAATTCCATAGTTGCTTTATCATTGACTATGCCGAGCATATATCTGAGTATTTGGGGTTTATTTGAAAATTCGAAAATTCATAAAATTTATCCAGAAACATTTATCTCAAAATATCTTAGATTGTTATTATTTTTTCTATGAGAAAATGTAAAAATCCTTGTGTATTTTTTTCTAAATATTTAACGTACTTCTTGTATTAAAATAGAATGAGATCTTACCTGTGATCGTCTCGACATAGTAAACATAGAAGTAGAACTACTATACTTTTTAAAATTAACCCACCGTTGATCAAATTCCAGATTAACTCAATCTTTTAATCTCCCATTAATTCTCTAGTTACCTTGAGTTTTTGAAAGCTTGAAGTAATGCGAGATCACCGATTTAAAAAAAAATGACATTATTTTAATTATTATTGCTGATATTGTTGCTGTTGTTGACATGACTACAGTTGTCTTCATTTTTTCTCCGTAAAATGACTGTTATATTGGAAGTACCACCGTTGTAGTAGCTTATCTGTAGGCAATGTTATTTGTCACTCTTTGAAATCTTTTAAGTGTTGGTTTTTTTAATTTTATAGCATGCAACGTAGCTATCATTTGAATCTTGGCGTTGCACAGTCTTCTTCATCCTCTAGCAATAGAACATCCATGTATTTGCTAAACGTGTAATGTCGCTTATTGCCATCGGAATGTTTATATTAGGTTTGATATTACTTAAACGTTGGTTAATTCTTTTTTCTTTACACGAGATACGAACTAATAACCGAATTCATTAAAAGATGCAATATTTTCTATTCTGTTCTACTGGGCTTAGGGTTGAAAGATGTATGAAAGTGGCTGCTGAAAAGTCGAAGCAACAGAAAGACGACACGACAAGTGCTAAACTTAACAACTCATTTACTTAAATTCCCTGCTGGATCCGTCTTGATCCCAGTAGTCTCTAAGTGCGACCGGAAGTCCTTACAAGCATCGTGAACATTATTAATGTCGTTATAACATCCCCCTTTCTAAGGTAATTTCATTTCATTATTAATTTGTTTTCAAACTTGTTTTGGTTACAATCCAAGAGTGATAACTCACCAATTCTGTGAAATCAAACAGATATTTTAGAGTTTATATTTTTCGTCCCCGCCTTGTTTTCCCTGTACTTTCTCTTGTATTATTATTAGTTAGAAGATGCTTGTAATAGTCACTTATGTATTTCTTTATTAAAAGTCTATTTTCAAAACATGAAAATGAATTATGTTTCCTATTTCTTCAGAAATCCCCTTGATTAGTTGTCACAATATACAACCTGTTTTAGTGTCTGCTGACTTGATCGTTCCTTCATTTTTCCAATATTTCTCCTTTTTTTTTTTTAGAGTTGGTAAATTTCTGGCACCACGGAATCTATTCAAATTCTTTTCCATTTAGGTTTTTTCCAGTTTGTCTCTTTCCCTGATTCGTGTGAAATTGGGCCATTTTTGTAATAACTTTTTTGAATGTAAAGGTAATGTAGTTCTTATTTTCCTTCCCATAATTAATTAAATGGGATCGATACCTGTGACTTGAATTAGCGAACTCCGGCAGGCTATTAATGCTTGGAATGTGTCTGACTGTTCCAAAATTTTCCTAGCTGTGTTAACAGCGCTTCCCGCTTCTCCATTTGTTAGAGGATAATGTAGACTTGATGTCATGCATTTTAATCCATAATTATTTGCAAAATCTTTGAAAGCGTAAATTGAGAATTGCTTATCCTTATCACTTAAAATTTCAATAGGAATTCCTCAACGTGAGAAGAAAGTTTTCAACTTCCTTATTACGCATTCGTTTGCTATTGGATGAAGCATTGCTATTTCTAGATATCTTGAAAAATAATCTATTTGTGTCCTTGGTGAGTGAAAATGCCTGTACCAATTCTTCGCCGTGGACCTTGAGGAAGTACCGTTACTTTTCATTTTTCATTTTTATTTGTTGGACAGTGTATACTATGAAACGAGCATTTATTTATTATTTTTTTTTTACATAGTTCTCTAACTCTTGAGATATATTAAGTCACCACACCGATTCTTTGGACCTCTCTTGGCAATCGTTTAGTCCAAAGGGAACATTATGAAGTTTCTTTAATATTTCTGGCCTAAATTTCTTTAGATATGACATTTCTTTCATGAAACCATAGTAAATTGTTATGAACTGAGAATCATTTGCAATTTGGAAAATATGGTCTGATGCCTTCTTTTATTTTTCCTTTTTTGTGTGTCCATCCATTTAGTGCAAGATGCATTATTTCCTTAATAAAGTATCCTGTTGCATGTCTATTTTTATTTCATTTAATTTCTTATCCAAATGCTGGTCTGGTTCTTGTCACGCAGTCAGTGTATACACTTTGAGCTTTGCTGGTATTACTATTATACAGATCGCGTGTGTTTATTAACGGTATAAGTCGTTTATAGTCCGTTAACAGTTTCAAGGATTCAAGTCCTGTGGGCTTACGGCCGTATCACGTTGAATACACCGATTCTCGCTCGATCACCGAAGTTAAGCAACGTTGAGCCTGGTCAGTACTTAGATGGGTGACCGCTTGGGAATACCAGGTGCTGTAAGCGTTTAGTGACGGATGTGCGTTGTGGTGCAGTGGATATCGGCTCGGAAAGAGAAATAAGAGAAATCAGAGAAATCAGTGAGCCGAGTTTGAATTCGAATTCCAGTTGAATACCCTGCATTCACTTAAGCACTGGTACCCTTGGAAAAGGTATTAATCCTTCCCTCCAGTTATGGGTTAAATAACAAGGGTAGGACTTGGGGACCCTGCCCTTAAAAACAAATCCCAATGAATCTTGATACTCGAAAAGAAAAAAGTATTACTAGACACAAAACTTATATAAAAACAACAATAAATTGTTGAAAGAAAAAAGTATTACCAGCAATAAAATTTAGTTGGCAATAAATGACCCGCCGAGGTCGATATGCCATAAAAACAAACCAACCAATCAAGTCCCGTGACATATCTATCAAACTTCTCACATGCCCATACATAGCTCAAATACTCTTTCTCAATTTGTGTGCATTTCCTCTCATCGCTATTGAATGAGGCAAATTCTATTATATTTAAATTTCCATTTATTACTTGAAATAGAACTGCTCCGAGACCATAACTGCTAGCGTCAGCGCTAACTACTGTAGGTCAGGTTGGGTCATAGCAGGATGAAATTGGCGCTTGAGTTAGTCATTCCTTTTTTATAAAAAATTCTCTTGTAGATAATCCCACACCAATACAGTGTCCTTTTTCAAGACGTCTGTCATTTGTTGTATTGTTTCAAACAAGTCCGGTAAGAATTTGTCAAAGTGTCTGACCATGCCAATTATACGATGTAATTCAGTTAAATTTGTAGGTACAGGCAAATCCTGAAGAGCTTGTAGTCTTTCTTAGCTAGATTGAATTTCGCATCCAGAAATGATGTCCAAAATATTCTAATCGTGTCTGTTTGAATTCACACTTTTCTTTATTAAGTTTGAGTCCGGCTTTTTGTAATGTTTTACTTAACGGAATTTGGTAGAATCCGCTGGTAGCATCCGATTTATAAAAAAATTAGCTCCATTTAGTTTAGGCAAAATATCGTTTAAATTTGGTAATATATACTGTTCCCTTTTCACTGCTAGATTCATGTTCAAATCTACACACATCCAACTTTTTCGTTTCTTTTTATTACGGATAGTTGGTTTTATTACGGGTAGTTGGTTCTGTAAGCTTTGCAATAATTCTCCCGTTTTCCAATCTATTCATTTCTTCCTTCACCTTTGGCAAAAAAGGGAATAGGATTCTCCCGACTGTTGTTACACATTAGGGTGAAAAATCTTTATTCAGAACTATTTTCATTGGGTCTCCGTTTATACACCCTCCAGTGTTAAATAAAGTTCTCTGTTCTATTTTGTCTAAACGTTTCACTAAATTCATTTTACAAACGTTTTTCTAGGCAACCAGTTCTTTCCCTTTACACATTCAATGACATGTACCTCCAAATAATATATGTCCTTACTGTCTTCTTTAACGGTATTTATTCCGTCAGGATTTGCGAAAATGCCATTTACTCGTTTTAATGTAGGTTTTTCTTGTTTCGGTTGAGATAATGTTTATATTCGCGCTTCTATCGATCTTAACTTTCACCTGTTTTACAAATGTTTAAATTTTTATACCACAGGTAATTTAAATTTGTTTCCGTCAGCCCTCCCAGGAAATATTATTTTTTTCTTCATTTATTGTCTGTATCGTATATTGCAGACTACAGTGAAATGATTCATTTTCCCGCATTTCTTGCAGTGTTTCCCTTTCGCTGGACAGTTTTTAAAATTACGTTTTTTTTTATTACATCTACGGGAATCACTGTTGTTGTTTCTAGATGTCCTTTTAATTTTGTATCTCGGAGGTTCCTCTGGGTCTTTAGTTTGTCTACATTTTTCTCGTGAATTTCTTCCAATTGAGATTTTATTTACTCAGTGCTGATCACTCTGATTTTGATAAGATTTGATCTTCAGCACTTTCCCCTCTTCTTTTAACTAGTCTAATAGACCGTTACTACTGTGATAAGTTCTCTCTTCTTTTCTACACTTATTGCCTAATGCCATACGAAGCTAAACTTAAAACACCTGATCTGACTTACGATTGGTGGTATGCATAGACGCCACTGCTGAAAGCTGGTCTCCTATTCAGTTCTTTTTATGCGTGTTTTGTATGTTTGATGATACTAAGTTTAATTAAGTAAGGTTTATTTACACGTGCGTTTGTTTTCGGTTATGTTGTGTGCGTGTGTGTGTGTGTGTGTATTTTGGTGCATCTAGAGACCTCTGTCCGATTTCATTGAGCATTGTACAATGACAAAAATAAATAAATACAGTAAATTTTTCTTTTGTTCCCCGAAGGCCTTTACCCCTTCAAATTTTTCCGAAACATCCTTATTTCCGTGCAAAAGTAAATGCTGAACTCAAATCTATAATTGTTTATTGACGAAACCTACCTTTTTTCAATTTCACAACCAAAAAAATATCGAACTTCTTTTCGATGTTTATCTCACCCCGTAACAACGGTTAGAAAATGTTATTCACTGCAGACTGCCTTCACGTGTATTTTGGCGATTTTTCGACCAATTTACTTCCTTTTTGCTATTCATGCGCAGAAATTGAGTTCCGAACCTAACCAAATCGCGGTCTAATTGCTCAAAGGAAGTGAACGGGCCGTAATAAGTATTCTACGCCCCAAGTCATTCAGAGGTGAATCAGATATGAAAACGGTGGTAAGGGGTGAGATATAGTCCGACTTTTTTTGTGGTCGATAACAGGAAAAATGGTAGGTTTCTTCAATAAACAAGTATCGATTTGATTTCAGCATATACATTTGTACGTAATTAAGGAAGTTTAGGAAAGATTTGATGGGGTAAAGGCCTTCGGGGAACAAAACAAAAATTTCCCATAAATACTTGCTATCAGCGTTAATGTTAGATGTTCGAATTGATGTAAGATCCTCTCTACTTGAAATTAGCGCAACGCGATCTTCCTCTATTTTTTCTGAACACCCATGTTGTTATGCCCTATTAAATCCAATATATATATAAAGAAAGTGACTGCGAAAACAGCTTAATAGTTTTAGTTATTCTATCAATACTTAAATGATTTACTCATATGACTTGGAAACATACTTTATACAATGCCATATAAGACCCTTCATTTCACAGGTAACCATGTGACTGCTGTCCTGACTAAACAAAACACATCTTGCATTTTAATGGAAATATAATACTTAATCTTTTATATTTACCATTACATATTATTTCATTCCGGCCACGTGCATCGGCCAGTGTGTGTTTGCAGTCTCAGGCCCTTCATCTGAAACGTGAACCTTACATTCTCGCCTGCAACATCTGGGAGGCCTTTTATCGCTGTGATACGGCTCTTTCTCACGCCTGCATCCCAGGTGAAGCTCTGCCAATCACGTGGATCTCTACTCAGTAGCCAGGTGGTCATTTGTATTGCCAAACTTGCACCTGGTTTCTTTGAAATTCATTCTGGTGAGACACATACTATACACGCATCTCCCTCCCAAATGACTAAATACATCTTCCAGGTTGAAGTATCTAACAGACTAATGTCGTCTCAGACGCCATAGACTGCCAGTACTTGTACTTAGCGTAACTAATAATAAATATAAACATTGGGATTTTATAAGCAAATCAAATGCGATAATTATTAAAGATTTTGAGATGCATTATTTTTGTCATATTTATACAATAAGAAGCCTACCTCGTAGCTGAATTAGTTGTGTATTTGCCAGGTACTGATTTTCAAAGCAGGCAGAATTCACCTATTTAGAAGGTTGGCGCAGCACAATCATCCTATCTCGCATTTATCATCATTTGTCTCTTAACTTATGAGAGAGACCTGCAGTTTTGAAGCTCGTTTTGAAGACAAATCTGCATGGGCTACATAGCTGTAACGTGGTGCCACACTAAACTAAACTCAGTAAATATCGCAAGCTCACTGGGTAAACAATACTTGTGTAAGATTAAACTAAAATTATTGAATGTTTGTAATTTTATGAGCTTGCTTAGTTGATGAGGCATTTGTATGTTATCACCGCAGGCTTTCGGTGCCGGTACTTAGGGTTCAAATCCAGGTAAAAAGACAAAATTACGCTGGCTGATTTTCAATGTGAGGAGCTCATTCACTTTCTGTATACATTATTCTCTATTTAGCCTTTTACTGGACAATATTAAGTTTATAAATATTTATAACCAGACAACAAACGTTCTATTCTTTGCCAATTTTACAGAAAATGTTCATGCCTTTAGTAAAAACTCTTCAGGAAACTACAAACAATATTAATTAATTTGTAGCTATTATCATTTTTATATTTAATGAGTTTAATCTGGCACGAAGCCACAATAGACGAGCATTTAGTGAGTCTCAACCTCACTACACTATCGAATGGTTACTAAGTTTATTTGGCAAGTGACACTCGTACTAGTTCGTTTGTTTAACGGCATAACAACTTCTTATGGGTCATTTAATGTCGAAATTTACTCAATTGTACGCCTTCAATTACAGATAAAATATATTTATTGTCATTTTATTATAAATAGGTATTGTTGGCAATTTTTATATCAAGAAAAGTGTATTGTTGGTATTTTTAATATAAAAAATGTATTTTTATAGTTTCATAGTGTTTTTCTTTTGCGGGGTTTGTTATTTGTCCATAGCTGGGACCCTTACTGGTGCTATACCCCGGGTCAAGATGAAACTAGGAACAACAGCAATTAAGAGGTGGTTTCATGCTCCTCAAAACTTCCAATCTCCCGATAAGAGGCTTTGCTACAGGACGTAATTTATTGTCATACCTAGGACTACTACTGCTGCTACTACTACTACTAGTAGTAGTACTAGTAGTACTAATGCACTTAGGATCTGTCGCTTTAGCAAGTTAATATTTAAGCTGAATCAGGATAGGTGTAACTCTGTCTATCCCTGTTGAAACTGCGTCTCCCAATTTTCTGCCCAAGTGAAGAGGATTCTCTTATCTTTTTCTGTTAGTTTTAATTTAACCTCCCATTGACCAAAGACCACGGCGAGAAAACTGTCCCCCAGTATTATCTGGAAACATGCTAACTGTTACTTTTTTAACGGCTTGCAATAAATCGCAGTTCGTTAGACGAGATTAATTAATATCCTGCTACCATAGCCGTTGTAATTACTCTTCTTTTATAATGTACACAAAGAATGTGGCCTTTTAACCATAAGGAAGGTTAATTGCATATGACGCATTTTCACTAACATGACAAAAGCAGTTCCTATTAACGCTGATAACGACATTGACTAATCTTCTTTACGTAGAAAATCAGTATTTGAAATTGTGGTCTTTATTTAGGCTCGAACATTGATTCCTGTTGGCACTTATGCCGATGAAGTTGTAAATAATATCAACTCAAGCCATATGTGTTCATTTGCTGTACCTGGTGCTTTAGGCGACCTCAAAATTGAAAGTACCGAGAGAGCTTGAGCAAGTTTTGTACGGTTTTTTTCCCGAAATCCCACATTAAATTCCGATCTTATGTCACATTTTGTTCCGACGTGGGCGCGCGAATTAATATAACTGGCTCTAGTGGAAGATGTGCAATATCAACCACGAGGCAGCCACATGCTTTTGATGTCTCTTTTACATAATTTTTCCATATTCTAAACTTGACTCAGAAGAACGAATAGACAGATTTTTAGATTGTGAGATGAAGGAAGGTTGTGTCATAGCAGCCTTCCAAATGAAGAGGACAATACTGTGTATGTGAAAATAAGCGTTTTAATAGCGCACGAACATGAACTTCTGACACGGGAGGAACATACGCAGCTTTTTTGGCTACGTAGTCAGTTAAGTGCCAACTGGAGGGAAGAGACTGATTAATACATTTCCCAAGGGTATTTGCGCGTAAGTGAATGCAAGGAATTCGACTGGAATTCGAACTCGGCTTGCCAATTTCTCGTTCCGAGCTGATATCCACTACACCACAACGAACATCCTTGGCTACATAGGTAGGCCATATTAACCGTGATATTAATAAATTGTTACGCATTTGAAAAATTATGTGCTAATTCATTTTTTGAATCTTTGTTAAACTTTATTAAAGAACTGTCGTGTTTCTCGCATCAAAAGCGTTCTTTTCTGTTATAAATTATTTCACTCCAAGTAAGATGATAATGCCATTTAATTAATGAGAGTGAAAGGGATGTGATAAGGTTTTATTGAGGAAGAGGGATAATTAAAGAACAGAGTTCGAAAAGACAGAACATGGGGATTAATATTGCATTTAAATTTTTGGAGATCTGGGTGAAAAGGAAGCAATAAACCATAAGAGTGTTCCACAGGGGAGAAGCACGAGAAAAAAAAAACTATTAGAATAGAACTTACGGATACATTTAGCTATTTCAACAATAAATCGGTGAGACCTAGTTGCTAATCTAGTAGTGCCAATCTAGTAGTAATGTACGAAGTGGGAAAGCTCATTAGAATTGTCATGAAAATATTTATAGTAAAGACAGAAGGAAGCCATATCATGACAGTGGGGAAGTGACATTAGTCGAGATGCCAGGTCAGGATCGATAACATTGCACATCCTTCTTTGGATTTGTTTTGTTTCCCCGAAATAAGCTTCTCACATTTACCCTGTGGTTTACAGAACGAAAAACACTTTTTTTTTTATTTTATTAATTTTGCTACTTCTTCATTTTTCTTATAAATTTTGCATGTTGCAATCGGGATTCGGTTTGCGGCTAGAATGTCCTCGACACCAGGAAATACATTTTTTTACCGCAACAGTGTAAAATTGATCTCAATAATATTATTGTTATGGTGCCCTCCTACGAGGAATGGACTCTTCCTCTTGTTATATGTGATTACCTGCGTGACTTCTAAAGGGCAGTTAACAGAAGTAGTTAATAAAACAGTTAACGAGAGCAGTTTAGTGTAGTTAACGAAGGCAGTTAACGACAGCTACTAGTCAGAAAATAAGCAGTGTAATAATACCTTCGGACTTACTTATTTCTATATTACTTATTATTAACACTTCCTTTGAATATCTTGTTTCTTGCTATACGAATACATTGTTTTGAACCTACCTTCTTGTTCTGTGTCTTACTTCCGGCACAAACCGGTCACTACACTTTGCGGCGAAGTTTCGCCACAACTCCACAACAGTTACAAAGATACTAATGGTAATATTTTTCAATAAATGATAAAATTAAGACGATAGTTATGATTGCTTTACTGTAGAGTGGTTGTTCGTGAATTAATCTCGCAGGTTATTGTTACTCTTGTGAGTTTAATCTCAGTGGATTCCCTTGGAAATTTGACTTTATGCAAAAATCTAATTTATAACTCCGGGTGACAAAATTAATGCCTACTAATTATTTCCAAGAAAAATACTGCAGATACTGGGAACATTCGAGCCCCGGCTGATAGGGCAAGGTTTTAATTGCAAATGGCAGTCACAACTATTGGTTTTTCATTTTCGGCGACAATGAACACAAGCCAACTGATGTGTGCAACCTTTTAATTGCTCACATCTACCGTTTGGTCTCCATAAATAGTCGGAAAACTTCGATGAATGTCAATGGGTGCAATTTTTTCTACATAAAGGAAGTCCATGATACAACTTTATTCATCCGCGCTTTCATATCAGATACTAGTTTGCTAAACTGCAACTGAACTATTTTCTGTAATGAGGCAAAAAAAGTTATTGCTAGGGAAGTTCAACTACTTGCCATACCACTAAGATCTGTCCCTGACTTCGTAGTCCAATTTAATATAAATTGGACCTTCAGTGCAATTCTTGTATAAAACAAGCGTTTTAGGGCACTTTACTCTGTAGATGTGATTAGTGAGCTGCTCTTGTTGACTGTTGCTACTGTAATGAGTTTAATCCTCACTGGGTACCCTACACTTATGGCTTTATACTGTACTAAATACATGTGAACCTCGCTGTAGAATAATGGTTAACAAGCTTATGCCAATTATTATTACTGTAGTGAAGCTGAGTTTCACTGAAAAAACTTACTCTTACAAACTTGTGCCTTCATTATGGTAAGTATAGAGTTATGTATTTCATCATCATCTTCATCATCAGTCCTATGACCATTTCTGGTCTCAGGGTCACTTCGTAACTGAGCACTTGATCGGTTCAATATCTGGATTGAAAGTTGAAGATGTATTTATTTATACGTAAATTTAAGGAAACGCCGCCTCCTCAAGGTCAATTCACAACCGATGTCCTCCTTGAAGGCGCTCCATGGTTACGGATTCATTGATTCCATCGGGAAAACCCTCCACCTTGACCATTGACTTCCGTCTATGAAGCTACCCTCTCAGCGATGTCGTGATTTCACCACACTGGCTGCATACATAGCTACGGAGCCGAGTCTAATCCATTGTGTTGGGTTTCCGATGGCCCTACAAGAAAGTTCATCCGCAATTTGGTAGGTCTGTTTTTAAATATCTAGTCACTCTCCTGACAAGAAAAGCCTGGTTGGGAAGCCGGTTTAGTCGCCAATGATCCCCCGAGGCGGCAGGTACGACTCGTTTACATGGTACCAGTATCTATCTTAAAGTGACCTAACATAAAAGTTTTATTTCGAGAGTGTTTACATAAAATAAAAACAACGCCAAATATTGTTATTTTACTTTATTTTTACATTTCTTTATTTTTGTCTTCTATTTTTGAAAAGAAATTCGTTTTTTGTAGTATCATTAGTAACAGACCAGTGGTTCTTTGTCATAAAGTAACCATAACCACTCATAATAATAGCAGAAAAGGTGATGTTAGTAGTAGTGGTGGATTTTTTAAATTATGTAATTAGCAATAATAATTGTAGGTCAATAGCGCGTCGACACTGACAAACCTTTCATTCAACCGTTTACAGATTTCCCTCTCATTTCATTACCCACTTACACCTCGCTTTTTTCTCACACAAACTCTCTTTCTCTTACTCCATTACTTACTCACTCACTCAGAAATTTACTCTCTTCATTCCTTCTCTTTTCGATTTTCTCTTTTTTTCTTTAATCCGTTTTTCTCCTTCATCATCTACATTTGTCGCTTTCTGGAGAGCGTATCAGGGAAGGAAGCATAATCGTTATTAAGTTTTTAAATCCAGCTTGGTTTTATCAGATTAAGCAACTGACCCAGCGGTAAAAATAACTCACATATTAAAGAAAAATAAAAAACAAAAAATAAAAAAATAAAAAAAACGCAATCCAACTTACTTATACAAATACATCTTTTGGATAGAGTCAATCACACATAACACACATACGCCAAGAAAAAGATATCGTCTGCATTTGCACTTTTTAGGCATTGGACAGAACAAGTCAGGACTAACCGCACACACTTAGGATGATTTTTTTCCCGCTGGGATACATGAAGGACATGATGATTTTCGGTTGTAGCTTGCAGTGATGGATGCTTTTTCTTACGAAGTTATATTCAAGTAAAATACAGGTACGTCTTTTTTAACCAAATGTACGTGAACATTGTAACTAATTTATGCAGAATGTCAAACTAAAGAAAGTTTTTTAAAAATGCTTCTATAATTTTATCTCCGTTTATCTTCTGAACACTTTTTATGAGCCGCGTCCCTTAATGACTCTCTACAATTTCCTAGTCCTTGTAACTCTAAGTCAGAGCAGTCTTAACAGCACTGTGGAGCCCTGGTCAAATCAGTGTGTTAGGGTCCTAACGACAACCAATCATAGGAATAAAAAATAAATGGCCAATAATATTAAATATTTATTTTACTGGCACTTCAACAAAACTGGTGTTAAAACATTAAAAGCATACTGTACAGCAGTAACTAATCAACATGATAAACATTTGAACAATACACAAAGCTTGAAAAAGAATAATACTCAGCAGGCCACACAGATTATATTGCATAGTATGAAATTACTGCGATCTTTTTTTTTATAACAAGCATTTGCAGCATTTCTTTACAGAGAGTTGCTTTATTATTATCTTGAAGTCAATGGCCTTTAGGAATAGAATGCCATTTTCCATGCACATGGATAAGAACGAGTTCAAACGATCCTGTCCCATTGTTCTACGAAAGCAGATTTTTTTAAAGTTTCACTCTTGAAAAAGAACGTTTCGCTATACAGTTGGTCACCATCATGCAGTTGGTCACCATCATGCACACGAACATACTGAGTGCACTTTCAACATTCGAAAATACAGATTTTAAATTGTCTGAAATTATTTTTCTATATAGTGCATGGAGAGTTTCATAATTTTCATTAAGAGCCATGTAATACTTTAGATGCTCACGTTCATTTAAAAGGTCAGCATAATTCAGGTATTTGTGTTACATAGATGCGCACACAAATTTTAGTGCATCAGAAGCAATAGTTTTCAATTCACTAAATAAAGAAAACGGATTTTTCAGTAGGTGAATAAGCATCTGCACGTTTTGTCAGTTCAAAGATTAGTGTGCAGAATAGGCAGAAAAATTTCCACCTTGAACTTTTCGGTTTTACTGAAAAGTATCTTTTCTGCTGGTCCGTCATATCTATCAAGACGCACAATTCGTTTTCGTTCCTGTTTTTTCCCATCAATGTAATCTGATTCATATTCACTAAATTTGCCTCTAGTTTCCCTGAAAATAGATTTTCACAGACTCAAGAAGATTCATAGCAAAGGATTGTAAGGAAGATGGTTTCAGGTTTTCCATTTTTTTACTCGATCCTTCTGTCTTTCATCTTGTATTTACTTGCAGTTAATTGTCAGCTGATAGAGAATCAAGTGCATGCTTTATTTTCTTGAAACCTCATACAGAGCATGAACAGCATCAAAATGTGCTCATCATCATCATCATGTGTTAGACAATTGATCACAATTTTTACTAGAGATGATGTTAATACATTTTATTTTAGAACCAACTCAAATGAAATTGGTTTTTCTATTATGAAATATATTTTCACCAATCGCAATACGCGTGGCTTGTTGTAGTAATTTCTATTTTTAGTATTTCCTAAAAAGGGGCTTCTGTAACACAACGTACACATACTTATGCTAGCGCAGCCCCTGACAAGGAACCATGCGTTAAAACGGCTCTGCTCTAAGCAACGTTTGTCCATTTAGTATCCCTGTTCTACTACCTATTTTACATAAGTCTGATAGGTTATAGGTTACGCATTGTTTTCTTCTACCCACCTTATATTCAATAAGTGTCAAGTTCTCTAAGTTCTCTTTCTTCATTTCTTGTGTCCTGGAAATTTTAACTGCTTCTCTCTCTTTTGTGATTCCAAGTGAAAATGTTCTTTTTGTTTCCATTTTCCTTACAACTATCTAATTGCTCACATGTTGCATCCATGGTATTCCCAGCATCCGTCTGTAGAACAACATTTCTGTTGCCTCTTCATCTGCGCATTTGCCATTTCGGAAGGGTAACGTTACATTGCACCCTGTTTCTTTGTTTTTAAACAAGATTTTCTTGTTATTTTTTAATATTTTGTTTAGTATGCGAAGACGTAATTCGATATTCCAATTCGCCTTCAGATTTCAATTTCGTATTTTCCATTGTCTGTTAACACTCACAAGATAGTTAAATTTATGTGATTGCCTGATTCTAACGTCTTCACTTCATACCTCTCATCTCGCGCTGTCGATCTTCCTAACGACCCTACACCCTCTCTTCTTACAATTAATGATTAGTCCTTTATGGCTGCAGTTTTCTTTTTGTGTCTACCTTCAACACAAAGTCATATGCATATTTAATGTTGTTAAGATCCTATCCACTAATAACAAATCCTAATAAGACTTGATTTCTTGAAGATCATCTTGCTGTAGAGGTTAAATAAATCCGGTGAGAAAACGCATTTAAGTTTGACGTCTCTTTCTATTTTTGCGTACTTGCTTAATTCATAATCTGTCTAGATGTCTGAGATGAGGTATTGTAACTATTTACTCTATTAACATCGTACGGACTGTTGTCCTCATCTTTATTGCCATATTCACGACGTTTCGGTCGGTGTACGCTCCGGCCTTCTTCAGGAGATATAGATTGGAATTTCGAACATAATGCTTCATTTAGTCCATGTGAAGTAAACAACTTTATTTGGTGGACTAAATAAAGGGTTTAGTTTCAAATTTCAATGTAGGCCGGAGCGCACAACGACCGAAACGTTGTAAATATCGCAATAGATATGAGGAAAGTAGTGAGAACGATGTAAATAGTTCCTTAATTCATTTTCTACCCTTATGCAGGGTCTTTGTTTACAATGATATTCTTGATTTTTTTAATATATTTTCCTAAATTTCAACAGAGTTTACAGAAGTTTATATTCTTGTGTTAAAATCAAATCTAAAATGTTTTTGTGGCAACTGCTCTGACGAACTTTTTCCCTGGTGCCCCGAACACATGAATTTACACGTGATACTATGTTCCACCCTTTTACCGTTGAAAAAATTAAATGTAATCTCTTCTTCTACTCTAATAGTTTCTTTCCTCGCACTTCCCGCTGATGGAATTCCTTTCCATTTACTTACTTCCCCGATAGCTACAATCTCCAAAAGTTTAAATGCAACGTCACTTGCCATTTTCTATCTCTTTGAATTCCATCTATTTTTCATGCTTTCTTCGACACTGTTTTTCTCTTGCTGTAACCCCCTGAGCACTAATGGTGGTCTCGCTTTGCTTGGGGTAAAATGACTGCACAAGTAATATCTATCGTTTAAAAACCAGTGACATGTGTCGGCTATGGATACAAATTGACAAAAAAAAAAAAAAATGAAGTAATCAGCATTTGAAAAAGGTATAAATCCAACTCCTCTACTCTCTTTCCCATCGCCAGTCATAGCCACAGTATTGATAGGCTTATAGCAAGACTGTTACAGAGTTATTAAACTAACTATATCTATTACCTTTACTAAATGTTCCATTAGTAATTTTAATGTTATTTTACACCTTCAGTGACACAATTCAAGCCACCGCACAGCAGCATCACTTGACGGGTATCTAATCGATGAGAACAATGGACCAATTCCCAGAATTCATCGCGTACAAGCAGTTCCTGCAGAGAAATAATTTCTCTATGCTGATCCAGTCAACGCCTTACAACTTTACTGGAGCGCAGGATATCCTCGAAGAGTTCACTGGAACTTTTTATTCTTTCAATAACTTTCAGGATGTAGTCCTGGTCACTCTCTATGTGCCAATCTTCATCACAGCACTAGTGGGAAACGTACTTATCATGGTTTCCGTTCTTAACGATGTCACATGGAGAAAGGCCAAAAATGTGTTTCTCTTCAACTTGTCCGTAGCCGATTTATCGGTCGCCCTTATTTGTATGCCGATGGCAGTAGGTACCCTTGTTTATCGACTCTGGATATACGGAGAGTTTCTTTGTAAATTCACAGCATTCATGCAAGGTAAGGGTACTTATATCTATATGTTTTTTCTGTTTGTGTGCGTGTTTTCTTCTTACATGTTTTGATATTTTTAAAAAGCGTCGATGTTTCTGCATTAGAACTATACACAGGAGATTAAAAATATATACATATAGATACGTTATTGTGTATCAGGAAGTCTTTAATGATGTTGCTAGGGGAAGAACAAAATGATTTATTAAAAAAGAAAAAAATATGAAAGGTTTTTGAAAGTATAAACTAATCAACGATCCGGCCTGTCATTTTTTCTTTGTTTTTTTTGCATTTTCGCACATTAGGTTAAAAGAAAATATGTGCTTCCGTGTAGAGATCAAGAAAGCATCAATAAAATCAAAACGGAAGAAGAAAATCAGATACTCAAACAACTTTCTTTGCGTGAGGTATTTTTCCTTTGTTATGTTATTCTTTTCTAATTCATGATCAATTATATACAATTTCAAATTTGCTGATATCAAGATGAATCTTCTCTCAAGGAGGAATAGTATAATATAACTTTTGTTGTTTAATTTTACTTTTTTGTTTCATTGTTTAAACAGTTCAGTTGCGTGCCGAGGTCTTGAGCCGTAGGTGGGGGGTTGAAGCTAGATTCAACGCCTCCTACCAAAACCAGTGGCCAACAAGCCAGAATGGATCAAATATTAATTTTTAGAAATACAAATACTTCTCGCTATTATTGATGCGATATAATTGGGAATACAAATATGAATACAAGTAATTTTATTTCAGATTCCCAAAATACATCAACAAATACTTCTGAAAATAGACAAAAATCTAAGTAAAAATGCTTTTTCACACAAATACAAATGCTCTGAAAATGTATTTAAATACAATGCAAATATATTTTTATTTGAACTGCCACTACCAGCAAAATCTTTGCATTGACAAAACCAGAATTAAAAGATGTCTAGATTAAAACAATTCATTTTATCTATGTGAATTTGTAAAGACGCGACATACAAACAGTTTTACTGGAAAAAAATGTCAGCATCACCATCCACATTTATATTTCCGAATTCTTCATTTCCGATGCTTAATAAAGTCAAATTGCTTTGGCGTTACTAACCCATTGTGATTCGGAGATGTTATGTTTTTGTTTTTTTGTTTATTATTATTAATTTTAGTTAACTGAAAGAGCACTCACAGAACGCCACAGAGACAGCAACAACCAACAGTATGCGGAATGCTCTTTTTAAAGATATTGTGAAGTTGAAAAGCTCGATTGAGGTTTTTGCTTTAACAAAGACGCTGTTTTTCTTTTTTGTATTAATATTTGGCAGTCTGTAATTTCCCCACCGAGTTCTATTTCATCAAAATCATCCTCGCATGTTACAGCAGCTAATTTGCATTTTTCTACTGTTTTCGTTCGAGTCATCGTTCGACTCAGAATCAATGAGGCTTTCAATATCCAAGAGAAACCCAAACTGTACATGTAACTGACTCAAGCTGGTAAATCGATCTTTCAGTTTTGTATTCCACTTGTACAGTACTGCCTTCAAGTTAACATCCATTCCTTCGCCCACATTTAGAGGCTCATCTTTCGTCTTCTCTCCAACTATTCTTTTTTACAACGCACCCTTCTCTGTTGACCAATGTCAATATCCCATTCTAAGCATTTTTCTTCGTCTTTTACAATTGAATTTTTACAGTGCGAATCCTGTTCACTCATAACAGGTTGTTGCAGACCTTGAATGTCAACTCTAGTTTCATTCTAGTGCACTGAAATCTCTTCTGTAATCGGTCGATAGAAGTTGGGATGTCGTCTCAAAATGTCAGCATTGTTAGAAAGCTGAAAGTTTTCATTATTGTACAGCAAGCAGATGGTGTCGCTTCTTGTGTCGACTGATACTTAGTTGTCACTTGTCGTATCCTCCAACAATTTAGCTATGCCATCCAATTTCGTTTTTACAACGTGAACAGCATCGCGCCTAGCACTCCATCTTGTATCAGGAGACCGTTTTACAGTTGTCCCTACTGTCTCCTTTAATTTCTCCTACCGCATTGTTGAGATTAAGAAAATAAGTAAAATGAATCAATAACTCAAAAAATGATATAGCAAACATATGCTCTGATGTAGGTACCTACAAAAAAATCACTGCTCATTTTCGATACCTCAATTTAAATTTAATTTTTGAAAATAAAAATGTTTTCTTGAAGCTTTAATTTTAGCTTTAATTGAAAGCCAAGAGATTAAATTCACTTATTACAGTAAGCAAAATACCCTGGTTTAGTTCAAATCGAAATTATATTGCTCGGAATCACAAATTTAACTGCTGAAAAACTTTTTTTTTTAATTTACCGCCATTATTGAGTAATCAACACATTATGTAAACAGTAGCTAAATTTCTGTTTTAAAAATCTTGCACAAAAAATATACCTCCTTGACACGTTATTTAAGTTGATTTTTATAATTGAAACTTACCTTTATCTGATTTCCAACAAGTATTAACTGCTTACTGTCGGGAAATTTACGAAATAAATCACTCTTTACTGACGGTAGACCTCTTGTCAGCGCTTATCTAAGCGATAAATTATGTGCTGACAAGTAGCAGGTGTGAATGACGTTTGGATGGCGACCGAAAGTGGCAAAAAATTCATGTAGCTTAAAACGTAACATTTAGAAATTAAATTTTTTTTTGTTTTTTAACTAAATAGTAAAATTAAAAATTTAACATAATATTTTCAGCAAGTATAATATTTTATAGAATTTTAGTTTAGATTTATAGCCAGACTATGCTTTCTGAATAAATAAAAATAAAATATGCTTTCTGAATAAATGAAAATATGCTTTCTGAATAAATAAAAATTTAAATTTCTTTTAAAAGGAAGAATTAAATTAAAATAACCGAACTAAGTTATATTATGTTATTTATTAATATTTTTCTGAAATATTAAATATTTTTATGTTTAGATATTACATATTTATCTTAAATTATTAATATGCTTTCTGAAAAATTAAATTTCTTTTAGAATAATTTTAATTTAATAAAAAAAGAATAAAATTAGAATCAAAGTGTGGTTTGTGTAGTTTTCGATGTAAGGGGAATTCATCCAAACACTTGCTAACTTCTAAAAACAATACGACCTCTACGGAAACTTTCCAAAATTTAATTTTTTTAAATTATTTTAAAAGTAAAATTGGTGAATGATTTTTATTAAACTTTTCAATTTTCGATAGGCAATATGATAATCAATTCTTAAAAAGAAATTCAACAACGTTTTTATAACAGGTTTTTAAAATATTTTTAACACTTTTATGAATTATTATAATAAAAAATTAAAAGATATAAACAATTATTTCAAAATTTTATTAGTAAACGAAATTTTTTTTTCTTCAGACTATAATGTCCTTAATAATTATTATTTATTCCAAAAAAAAGATTATCAAATTAAATTATATCAGAGTTTTATTGCATTTTTATCTTACTCTTCGGAGCAGATTTTCGGCCAGGTTGTCCACTTTAGAATAAAAAACATAGATGATTTATATGCTCCAATGAGTTCTGCATTTAACTAATAAAAAAAAATTTACAGCTAATTAAAATTTATTAAAATTTCATGGATTTACGTAACAGAATTAAAAAAAATATTTTCACCAAGAAATTTTAAAAAATAATAATTTCAAAAATAATTTCATTCATTTGTGAATGAGTACTGAAAGTTTCATTCAAATCTGACTATTATTTGATTTTTTAGAGAATTTTCAAATTAATGTGTTTGTTACCGGGAAAAAAGTGGGTTGTGTCATCATTACCACGTAACCCATTGTAATAAAGGCGTAATTTTTTTTTAGCCGCTAACTCAAATAAAACAACATTTTCTATCAAAATTTCGAAAATGTTAGCAGGGATTCAAAACGTTTTTAAAAATAATTAAAAATTGCATCGATCTTTCCTCTTAATAAAAATATAAATATTTTGATGGAAAAAGTTTGTTTTATTAAGTTTATGAATTTTTTAGTCATACTATGCTGTTTCATGCTGTTTTTTAGCGATTTTTTTGGAGGTACCTACTCTGATGTTACATGCACTCCTCCGAGATTCAAAGAATGGTTGTCATAATTCTCAAGGATTGCTTTTGAGTTTCTCTGTGATATGCGTTTCTGGACACTAGACACCTTCCCAGACATTGTTGCAGCATTTTCATACGTTTGTCCACGACAATCGTTCAAATCAAGACCATCTGGTTCCAGTTTTAAGGTATTTTCTTCTTTAACACTCTCGGCGTCCTTTTCATGAATTTTAGTAAAATCAATGAACACTCCCTTGACTACAGCAGTTTTAGATTCGTTGTCAACATCGACAAATCTGAGAATTTTTCAGACATTTGGTCGTTGTGAGAAACGTTAGGAGTTGCGTAGATCATAATCCCATTGTATATGCTTGTCTTTTGATTCTCTGTAGGATAGACTGACGTACTTCGTTGCCCAGTATCTCAATGAACTCATGTTGTATCTTGCCAGACAAAAATGTTGCAGAATGTGCATGCGACTTGACATAATCCAGGTGACGCTGCAACAGAGGGTCGTACTTGCTAAGTAGCTTAACAAGTGCAAGAAAAATATCGGGATTATTACTTGATGCAATGATTTCTCGCTGTCCACGAAATGTTAGATGCTGAGTCACTAAAAACTTGATACAATCCACAAAACGCATGAGCAGATCCTTACACAGCTGCTTCCTTCATATGCTTCAGTATTACTCTGTCAATCGTAGACCCCCATGGTATGCGTCTCTCAAAGTCTTTTCATACAATAAATGAAGCACTGTGAAGAGTGCTCTGTTCATGTTTTGACATTATTTGCTTGCCTTTTTTCCATTTTCGAAATCCACATGATTATTCGAATAATGTGCTTTGGTTGGCTAGGATTGTTGAAAACAACAGCAAAAACAATACACAGAATTATTTTAATAGAATACAACATTCAATTACTTGGAATCGTAGACCAATCCTATGGTTTTCTTCGAAGCCAGTAATTCGTGAAACTGCGGTTGGCACCCACAAATTTTGTGCTCGTTTCACTTCTCATCGCTCCTTCGACACGTCGGCTCTCAATAATTTCCCGATCTTTAATAACTTTGAAAGGGCCATCTTTATTATGAAAGCTTTAGCATCCATCTTCACCATTTATAGGCATAAATCATTAGAAATTTGTAGCTTATCACAATTTACATAAAATTTAACCATCCTACATCTTTTTTTGGTTAATACTGCATATACCCAATATGCATATACCCAATATGTTCATTAGATTGGCAACGAAACGAAAATAAAGGCTGATCGGAAGCATCCGATAAAGCTGTTTGCTTTATCTTCAATGGTAGAGGTAGTGATGCTTAAGGTCTTCCTGGAGCTGGCAGCACTGGTGAAGATGACGATTGCTACACTGACCCTGTTGCTGTATCGGTGTAGTGGAAGTGGAAAGAACAAGCGAGGAACAACGCGATTGTCACCATCACCGTTTGAACGTGGCATTTTTAGAAGCTTCTTTATAACTTGAGTAGATTTCTGTAGATCTCCATGTTCTCTTTTCTTACGATTTCTTCCTTCCGCATCAGACCATATGTGGCAGCAACAGTCTAAGCATCGGCGAATGGTAGTCTTATAAATATGCAAGATAGATTCTGGAAAGAAAAATTGTCTAGCACAACACAATGAACCTGTGGTGATACCGACCGAACAAAAGCGATGGACCGGATGTTCGCTCTCTCATGACAAGAAGACAAATTACCAAAAGTCGCCGTTGCGCATCCGGGTTTGCGCAGATGTTCCGGTTGAAAAATAAAAATTAATCAAATTTCCTTTTCGCGAGCCTACGCGAATTTTATTTACCAGCCAATGGGAAGCCCAGAATCAAATTCAAGTGTGAAATTCCAAACGAGCTGCTGTGATCCAAAAAGCAGATATAAAAAGCCGAGACAGAAAGCACCCAGCAGACAGACCAACGGAGACAGAGGAGTGTAATTAGTATCTCCCTTGACCTAGTCAAGCGGCTACTATGTTCGCATCTCTTCACCTCTCCTTACCTTCTTCCCTGTCTCAAAACTACTTACTGACCTAAGGAGCGACTACTTCAAAGATATTCCTCACTTACACGCTCCCCACATTCCTAAGCCTTGGTTCTCTTTCAGCTTATTTGTCATGAACATTTTAACCTGCGTTGGACATATATTCAAGTATTACTTTAATTGTAAAAACATTAATTGATATGTGTATATATAAAAATGTTATTTTTCTATTCAAATTGCTTTTCTTGATTTTATAATCATTTTATGACTTATAGTGGGCTATCTACCACAAGGTTAATTCCGTTAACCTGCAACAGTATACAACTACCCTTCACTAGAATAGACTCCCACTACAACGGAAAAAGAATAGATAAGCTACCCACTATAAACCAACATTTTTAGCAGGTAACATAGCAGTGGATTTAATATAGTCTTTTCATTTATTTAATATATACTTATAGGATACAGCATACGAACAATTTATCTCTGCAGAACCTCCACCAGCAAGTTACGTGGTGGAGATTCAACAGAGAGAAATTGTTTGTACGCTGTACCCTAAATTAGTCAATGAGATTGAAATCGAAGGAGTCTGATCGATAATAACTACAGTGAAACCTTCATATTACTGTTACGTTTCCCTTATAACTTGTGCACCATAACTACTTCTTTCTCTCTCTCATTTACATATGAGATATGAAGATATATCTAATGACATATGAGATATATCTAATCTATTATATTTTCTGTATAGATGACAGTTCAGTTGATTGTTTGTTTGAGTTTTATTTAACGCCATATCAACCTCTGTGGGTTATTTAGTGCCAAAAAGGTAGGGTTTTAAGATATATATTTTCTGATGTTCGGCTAATTTTTTTTCTTGAAAACTGCAGATGTCTCCTAGTTTTATATTCAAAAATGTATTGCTGGTAATAATTTTTTCTTTAAAAATGTATTATGGCAATAATTTTTTTTCTTCCAAAAATATGTTATGGTAATATTTTTTTCCTTCAAAAATGAATTTTTATTAATACTTTTCCTTCAAAAATCTTTTATAATTTCATAGTTTTTTTTTTTTTTACCTCAGTTTAAGGATAAACTATTTGCCGATAGTTGGGACCCTAACAGGTGCTAACACCCCGAGTCAAGGTCAGCAATTAAGAGGTGGTTCCATGCTCTTCACAACCTCCCAATCAGAGGCCTTGCTGCTGGATGCAGTTGTCATACCCAGGACCTCATTTGAGTTGAGTTCCATCTGATGGTCTGTTATTTCATAATTGGAGATGTTAATAAATACATTTTTATTATTTGTAAGATGAATAGTTCCTTTGTATAGTGCATTGTGTTTTTAACGGCGTTGAAATTCGGATTTGTTGATGATTTCTGTAAGTTTCTCAGAAGTGGTTATCCACTTTAGTTTGTTGTCAATCACTTGTGATCATTTGTTAAGAGTGAGAGGCCTATACTATAAAAGATAGACGACAAAAAAGTAATTCGTCCAAAACTCCTAACAAAAACCATATATGCATATATTTAGTGTATCGAGGCAGCAGATAATGTTCTAAACATATACTGTTAAATATAACAGACAATGAATGTCTATTATATTTAATCATGAGCCGTTCTAAACATCATATTTTGGCTTTAATTTCACGTGAAAAGAAAGACAAAAATTCTTCAACATTTGGATATTTTTTTATTATGTTGTTTCTAAGCTTCGGCTCATATGAGCCATCTTCAGAGAGATTACAGGGACATTAACATAAAAACATCCACCATCAAAGATGATTTTTTTATCCTGTGTTGACATAAAATATTGCTATGCAACGATAACAGTTACCAAATAGCAGACGCAGTTCATAAATTTGTAATGCGGTTCTATGACATCACACAGCGTGAGAGACCGAAATGTTAACAGAACCATATATTTCAATGCAATCTAATGTGATCTGACCAGATTTAAATGTGATTTTATTAAGTGTGGGTTGTTTTGATTTAATGTAGATGGCCTCCAATATCTGAAGGTTCTTTTTATTGTGTGTATGAGTATTATTGTATTGTTAACTAAAATTTGTCTAGTATTACCTACATGGCTATGTTTTTCTAAGAAATGTTGTTTAATTGATTTAATTCATTGTCTGTTATATTTAACAGTATATGTTTATATAACATATTTTTTAGTATTATACGCTGATTTACTGTAATCCTTAGTGTTGACGTCAGAAGAAATAACCAAATGGATTATAATTGCAGATTTCACTCCTCCAATATTGATATATCTATTGAGGTTTCTTTTTGATTGTATTTGAATAATTTTCTCTGTAAGGGAAAATTTTTTAATTGGTGCAAAATTTTCAAGGCCTTGGAATTTTGCATACGCTGATACAGATAGTTGTCCCTATGCTTTAAAAGATTACTCCCAGCAGATACTGTCTAGCTGAGGTTGATTAAACAATGAATGAATCAACAACGAAAAGAATCATGAAGTCACTCTGTTTTATCCACGCTGACCAAATTAGATAGCTTGAGGGTTCAAATAAGTCGTAGTGGGGATTATTGCAAACGTATATAGTTTATTTTAATTTATAAAATTTTGTTCAAATAGGCGATTACATCCGATGATGACGTCACTCAAAGACTCTCAAATGCAGCATACATCCGAAGAAGAGCGATGAAGACATAGGCTCAAAGTTTGTGCGAAATTGAGAGATGGTGTGCTGATTTATTCTCAAACGATGCAATATTTGTTACCAAAAAGGAAATCCGCAACTTTAACAGTCGGACTTGTGCTTAAAATAATATCCATTTTTTTTTAAATGTTTACTCTTTAAGTGAATAGCCATCTTTATTTTAAAAAATTCTTCATAGAGTAATGCCAAGGTTTCATCTCAGAGTTTCAAACATTGCCACAATGTTCCTGTGTAATATTATTGTGAGGGAAGCGTTGCTAGTAACTGCGAATGGTTTTGTTTTTACTTCTGAAATTTGCCAATTCAAAGAGATACAAATTATCGGTTTGTAATGAAAAAGAAACAAGAGATAAATGATACATTCCACTTGAACAGTGGGAAACCACAATGAAAATTATTCCCTCGGAAAAAAGTTATCTGCTCATTATCAATATACGTTACGCAAGTGATTTTTTTCAATGAAAAAGATTGAAAAGCCCAACGAAAAATATGCGTTCATAGAAGATTGCTTCAGAATGATTCGAATAACAGAACTGTCGGCTCTGTCATTATGCTCATACGAGCTTTTTTTTTTCTCTTAATATTTTCTATATCATCTCTTTTTCAATGTTCACTTCGCCTTCCATTTGCATTTCCTGAACTCAGCCAAGTACGTACAGCAAGGCCAAACAGAAGACGGAAGATTGGGTTATGCTAAAGCCGGGTGGGCCTGACCGAGAATAAACTCAGTTTCAAAATCCTTGTTCCTACCTAGACTCAAACACTAATTTTGAAATCATTGGAAAATGTTAGACGCTTTAAGTTATTAATCGGTCTTTCTGTTTTCTCGTTATTTAAAAAGTATAGCTTAGTGCGGAAAAAAGTCAAAGCCGATATATGGAGCGAGGAATATCGGCATAAAACAATATTCCAAGTACCTGCCTAGAAAATCAGTATTTGAATTTTAGCTCTGTTTGAACATTGATTTTTGGTAAATATATAATTATATTAGCTCTGCGGCAAACCCCGTTTTCTTCTTTCTGAATCTTTTCAGGCCTTCTCTCTCTTTCTTTCGTATTCTTCCTTGTTTTTTTCGTCTATCTCTTTTGATCACTTTTCCCTTTCTATTGTATTACTTTCGCTGCCTTCTTACTCTTTTTGTCTCTAATTTTCTACCTTCTTGCTTTTTTTTTTCTCACCTTTTCCACATTCTCCGTTTCTTTTACCATCGTTTTATTTTTCTTCTGTTCTTTTCACTTTCAATCTCTGCCGATTCTCTTGTTGTTCATTAAATAAACCTCAGCGTTTCCCCGAATCAATTTATAAGCAATACAAAACCAAAGTGAGTTCTGAGCCACATTTTTCTTTCCCGTTTTCAGCCCGGGAGGGAAATACTGGTGAACGTCGTTTGTTCGCGATGAAAACCTATCAAATAGCAGGCAGAGTAAACAAACAAAATACTAACAAACAATTTCAGCTTCATCGATTATACAAAATAAACCTCCCATTTCTTCCTTTGTATGTATTTTATATCTTCCTATCTCTTTCTCTCTTTCTCGTTCCCATATCCTCTCCCCAATTCTATGATCATATTTTTCGCCTCTCTTTTTTTCTCTTTCTATTTCCCAATGCTTTCATTTTTCCTCGTTTCGTTTCCTCAATTCTATTTTAAGTGTGCTGAAAACTCGTGAAGAAGAGCAAGCCAGAGCTTCAATTGCCATTCATACATCCGGGTGGATAGACGGGTAGAAGAGACAGATCGATATGTTAAGTTTTCTTTTCAATCAATGCGAGAAATCCCTGACTTTGACTAGAGGAAATGGCTCAGTTAGTAGAACATTTCTAAAATGTCTATTGTTAGAGTTCAAATTCAAAATCAGTTTATTTGTTTGTTTAAGATATTATGTTATCTATATCAAAAGTACTAATGAGTGGATCAATCGGAATGACTTCGTTCTAGGAGGTTTAGAAAAAGTACGAATATGAAGTTTTGCTATAACTAATTCTTCTTCAAAGATTTGGCTCACCATAATTATACAGGTAAAGAATGTATGAGGGCAAATCTATGCAAGATTCTTTCAAAGTATTTTTTCAACGCCATAAACACATTAGAAAAATCCACTATTATTCACGTTACCCTCTCATAGAAGGAAAGCTAAAAGTAAGCCAACAGAGTTTAGACTGATTGCTAACAGAAATGCACCTTATTTCAGAGGTTTTCCTGTATTTACCCACCTCCTACCCAGAGCTTATAGGATGTGAAACAATCTTTATCCCCGTGGAATGCTCATATAGCTCAAGGACAAACTTTCCCCAGTTTCTGCGACCAATGTCACTTAGATGTCAGAGTACTCAAACATCCTACTTTAGTTTAATAATAGAGGAGGCGCAACAGGGTTCGAACTCCTGGTATCAAGTTCTGTGCATTGCTAGGTTGTGAACTATCCGAAGACAAAACAGCGTCGAGTCTTGCACTGTAGTATAAGAATAAGATAGTGGGAGCTGAGCAGCTTTTTCACTCTGATCTCAGTCAGAAAGTCATTTACACATTTATGCACGAATGCAGAGACACAAGGTGAAAACCCACAAAAATTGTGCCTTTCCTTTGGTATTTCTATTTAGGGACGTCCCTGACCCTAACCCGTTTAAATACAGTGAACGTTACTGCGTGCTTGAATGACTTCCTGGAAATGTACATTTTAGCTTGCGGCGGCTAAAAAAGAAGTTTTTTTTCCATTTTGAAATCCATAATATACAAAACACTTATGGTACCATATCTTCACTGAAAGTTAAATTACTTTGCGGTATACACACCAACACGCTCTTACTGTAAATGTTGGCAAGAGACAAATTGCATACCCGCTATATTGGTCACTATCAAGGTTGACAGTAGGGATAACAGTTTATTTATTTTTTTAGGCAAATAAAAAAAAAGCTATGAGAAAGTGGTTTGCCCAAATGCCCTCTCACGCACTCTCCTTACTGTCAATCATCACGACTGGCTAGTGATTAGAGAGACTTCAAGGAAAGGTGGATCCATGCTTTAAAGATATTAATACAATAGCCCAAGACGGAAACTGAGTTCACTTCTCTGTTTATATCTTTAAAGCGGTTACTCCAATCTGCACTAGCAGAATATGAATATCGATTAACAAGAATAAAATTGAGCATTAAGAAAGATGGATTGAAACTTTTTTTTAAGTTTCAAGAAGATTCATTAGAAGAAAAAATCAAGTACTGAATTGTTATACAATATCAGTCCTACATGGTAGTGAATGCTGAACAATCTCTGCACAGATAAAGAAGTTTGAAGCAACAGAAATGTGGTTCTACAGAAGGCTGCTGAGCATGAATTGAATATGTGATCAACGGTGAAGTTTTAGAAAAAATGGAAACAAAAAGTGCACATATACTTAACACCAGGAAGAGAGTTAAAATTGCTGGGGCACATAATGAGAAAAGAAGACTTGGAAAATTTAATACTTACAACATAGATTGAAGGCAAGAGGGACAGAGGCAAACAAAGCCATAACCTACCTACCTAACTGAATGGTGGAACTAGGTTTAGGAGTGATAAAAAAAGATATTTCATTAAGAGCTACGAAGGAGAGGAAATTGTGGAGAGCCATGATCGTCAACGTCCTGAAGGAACACGGCACAGCAGAAATGAAAAAGTAACTACTTGAGGTATAATAGTTTTCATTAGATATAAATTTCACGTCTTGCATTATGCAGGCTATATTTACGCTGGCATTGCGATTGAAGTAATTATGTATTCAGGCCCATCATGCATACACCACTGATTGTGATTCTCGTAAAATCCAGAATTCTGAATCCTAGTTTTCAAGGGGGGGGATAAAGACCAGTTTTAACACAACATACATAAAGATACTCGTGTGTAAAATGTGTAAAGCAGTTTTAACAATATTGTGTAAAATCGATTTTAGTCACCGATGAGTGGTCGATCGATCTTATCATAAAAGCGTCGCTCTTTGTGTATTTTATGAGAAGATGAAGTACAAGATGTTCATGTTAAATCCGGCAACTATAATCCGTTTCAATCATAATCGGGATATATTTTCAAATTTCTGGGGTTTGCGAACTTAGTCTTTCGCACTGAACGAGATAGAATGGCTGTGTACGTGCTAAAAGCTGGAAATTGTTAGATATAAAAATCGACACTTGAAAATTCAACACCAACTTATACATGCTGTTGCCATCATCACCAGTTCCTGACAAAAAGAATGCGCAAGTTTTATTACCAATGCATAACGTTTCTCTCATTTTCTTTCTAAAGACAACGACTGTTCTGACAACACACCTTTTTACATTTTGCTTTGCAGGTCAATTATCAGCTTTTTAAAACGTCATAGAGTCAGCTTTAAATGAAAATTGGTAAATACCTAGCAATACTTTTTTCTGATATTACTTAAAGTATAATGTCTTATTTCACCCTAATTGTAGCAAATGGAATATGATAAAATTCACCACTCAGGCCCTGAATTTTTTCCAGTAACAATTAAGCATTACATTCTTAATGAGGTTCCATGCTGTGGACGTCTACTGTGTCTCAATTTCACACCAGCTCTTAAATGGAACTCATGTATACGATCAGTTGCTAAATATGCTGGAAAAAATCGACTTATTTTATTGTGCAAGGAAATATCTAACTCCTTCTGATTTATCTTTACAAGAATCAGATTTGACCCAAAATGAAATATTTTTGCTATATTTGGACTGGAGCTACTTAGTCTTTACTTTCTAGGCTTTTTAGAATTCAAAATTGTTTACGTGGTCTTGTGAGTGATGATTTATCTTCCACCCTGCAACCTCTTTCTCACAGACGCAACATTGCAAAACTATTGCTATTTCCATCGTAAATGTTCAAATGAGATCCACTCTTTAGTTTCACCAGTTCAGACATTTGCAGATAAGACTCGCTATACCACTTCCACGGAGTTGAATCACCCTCATTTGCTCCGTATTCAATTTTTAAGGAAAACGTTTTATTCAGCTTTTTTCTGAGAACTGCGAGTTTGTGAAACAAACTCCCACGTGGATGCTTCCCTGAACACTACAATCTTAACCTCTTCAACTCATTGACATCACTATCTATCCTCTTTATCCTCATAGTCTTCTACCTTTTATTGCATTTAGATCGCACACGTCATTCTATAACCTATCGCTAATATTGCAAACCTGCATATTATCACCGTAAATTTTCAAATCAACTCCATTGTTTAGTTCCACCAATCACTATTTTACAGCTAGTACACGCCATATTTCGGAACTTCAGAAACCAACATTCTCATGTACGTTCTGGAGTGAGATCTTAACCCAATGCTTGATTAAGCAATCCGAGAGGCTTTGTGATCAGGTTTATAACTAGTGCAAGAAAATGGTGTCTAATTCTTCAACTTAATCTTAAATCTGGGACCATTAAACATGGAAATAATTATCCGTGGATGAAAAAGAAACGCATAAAATTTATAGAAAATACTTAATATTGCTAAATATGCACGACAACGAAAAAATATAGAATATATTTTATTTTGCAATATAACTAAAATATACTATAAAACTCGTCATTATTCTGAGAACAACATAATGATGGATAGCTAATGGATTAGAGGCTACTTTTTAATGTAACTATTTGTGGTCCAATGATATATCCCTTATTCAGTGACGCTGTGTAAATGACAGTCAATACTTTTAATTTCTTTTTATGACATTTACAATAGCATCACTCCGTGAGTTGTACGAGTTTGGTAGACATTATTAATGTGCATCAAGAAGCTAGCCACAAACAAAGCGATTCATTATCGGTGACCACACGCAATGGGACGGACAGTTCGTTGACCCCGTGATAGAAAGAAACAAAAAGGTTTCCCTGTAACATATACAGAACACTTAACTTTTGATTCATCATTTGTTTTATGGCTTGTTTGCCGATTTTTTTCTCCTTTCTCTATTCAGCATATTTTATGTGACTCATGCGTATTATTTACTAAGGTTTGAGGACCAATACTGTTGTCAGGGTGAAGTGAATATTCGAGTATTGAACTTGGCAAAATCGACCAACCATATATATATATATGTATTACATGTGTGTGTACATATGTGCATGTGTATCTGTGTATATATATATATATATATATCCATCACACCCAATGGTGCATAGGGCAGCAACTTTTTTTTTTGCTGTTTCTGTAACAAACTGTTTTTTTTACGGGACAAGGTTGTTAACCCTGAACTCAACCCCCAAACCAGTAGGACCGGTGGACCATTCTTGGTCCTTACGCTTACAGCACCTGGTATTCCCAAGTGGTCACCCATTTAAGTACTAACCAGGCTCGATATGTAAACCTCCTGAGATCGTTTACGAAACTCCAGAGTCGAGAAGCTGGATTTAACATCAAACAACTAAGTGACAAATGTTATATTATTTGTATTAAATAACAGACAATCTTTATTGACATACAAGTACGTCAATTCGGCAAAGAGCGGTGAAAAAATGGGGCTTGGAAAATGCTCGTCATGTAAAGTTTAGTACTAAAAATGAAACTACTCTCTCATTCATCCCATGTACACGAACAATATTCCTTCCGTCCATCACTTTCATCTTTCCACTTCCACCCTATACTAACTACAGATCAGCATCTGTACTATAAATACAAACATGCAAAGAAGTTGGCGGGATATGAACAGAGGAGGAGAGAGGGCACGAATCACATTCATTTTACCAGGTTGTTCGATTCGTGAGAAAGAAGCAGAGACTCTTCACAGCGGCTCACAGCTAAAGAGCCAATCTAGTTTGGTGCCTTTTACACGTGCTAAACTGGTTATTTTCACCCATCTGCCAGGGTAAACCCCCTTGGTCAGTCGTTACTTGTTACGTTTTATCTCCACCTTGAGCTGATGTTTGAAGTATGCAATCAGGTCATAGTGAGACACCTTACAGAACCACGATCTGCCTGGTATTCCGCACAACCATACTGGCTATGGCCAAGATTGTGAGGAACATCATGCGTTTCAACCCCTCCCACGAGAGAGCTACATTATCATATATATAGGCGACGTCGAGGGATAATATATTTTCGGGATCGATGCGAGCGACCAGATCCCCTACGTATTCTCAGAGATAAGTAATAGAAAGCGTGTTCGGCTGTCTCTTCCGGATCACTGCACATCGCGCACTCGGACGGGTCGGCCACCCTCATCCTTAACATGGAGTCGCAGCCTAGTACTGTATTTCGTGCCAGGTGCAACGTTAGGGAGAATTCAGAGTTTCTGGGGTAATGTGTACCTGGAGCCCTGTACTAATGAGACTGAAGGTCCTCATCTGTCAGGCGGCCAAGTTGCTAGCAGAGGGGATCACAAGCAGCCTCCTTTACTTTCTTCACTCTCGTAGAGTTTGCTGTCTGAGGGATCTTAGTCAGTGGCACTCGACGCTTGCGAAAGAAGGCATTTCTACCGATGGATCTGCAACATGTTTCAGCGGTACAGTGCAAAGAGTCGGAATAGTAGCTGCAGTGCACGCCCCCTACACCTGACACCCGGCCATAATGCGGCTCAGGAATGCCAGCCTCAACGCCCCCTTATGGCGCAACAGATGTTACAAACACCATCCTCCACGACACGGGCGTTGGATATAGACCTTCATGCGTACCATTGATCGTCTTCTTCTAGAGTATTGTAGAGAGAAACTGTCGAAATCTGGTCATACTTTTTGAGCTAATGGGAAGAACCGACAATCTGTACAGAATCAGAGGGCATATGACATATACCTCTACTCTGTCCTTCAGGGACAAACGTATGAGGAACCATGCTTTCATCGACTTTCCCACTTTAGCTTGTATCTCTACTCATTTTTTCTCAAACTGAAGATCGGAACCGAACCTTACTGATGAATTGTTCAGCATAATTTCCTTTTGAAGTAAATGAAGGTTTTATTTCATGGCAAAATGATTTATTAATAATATGCTTGTGCCATTCATCTTGTCCATATACAATTTGTAAATCTTCAGCAAATTATAAACTTTTTAAGGCTGTATTATAAAGCTTTCATTGATCACCGGAAATATATTGTAATGCTACGATTTTGAACCTAAACTTAATCTTTAAACTCGCTTCCTAAAGAAAATGTTAAAGATTTGAAAGAAGATATTTTGTGTCATTATTTATCATGCCAAACCCAAAATTTCAAATTGGATGCAATATCACGCTTCCAAAATCGACCTGCCCTAATGTCCATACTTTGTTCAAATACTTTCGACCAACACAGTCATTGGGGGCGGTGTTCAGGCTTTGTTTAAATACTTTCGACCAACACAGTCATTGGGGGTGGTGTTCATGCTTTGTTTAAATACTTTCGACCAACACAGTCATTGGGGGTGGTGTTCATGCTTTGTTCAAATACTTTCGACCAACACAGTCATTGGGGGCGGTGTTCAGGCTTTGTTTAAATACTTTCGACCAACACAGTCATTGGGGGCGGTGTTCATGCTTTGTTTAAATACTTTCGACCAACACAGTCATTGGGGGTGGTGTTCAGGCTTTGTTTAAATACTTTCGACCAACACAGTCATTGGGGGCGGTGTTCAGGCTTTGTTTAAATACTTTCGACCAACACAGTCATTGGGTTGTTCAAATATGTACAGAATAATAAAAGTTTGGTCTTATATACCTCTATGTAACATCTGAGTAGCTAAAACGGTGCGTATTGAATTGAGTTACTCCTAAAATGCACGACCTTAAAGCAAGCAAAAGTTTGAAAGGGACTTGCAACTTACTGATAATATTGTCTTCTGTATTCGAGCTCAAATGAAAAAAAAAATCTTCAGATACGAAACGGTGTATTTCAATGAAAGGTATTGAATTTAAGGTTGCCTGAAAATGCATCTAAAATAAAATTAAAAAAAAACGAATAAATCATCGGATTGATTTGCATCTGAATAACTTATAGGATCAGCGCTCATTCTCAAGTGAAAAAAGGGAGATAGCTGTAAATGCTAATGATATTGTACCCTGCCTTATTTAATCGACCCATCAAGCCAGTGATAACTAAAATTTTCTATAAATGCTGTTATATATTCTCTTTATGAGCATATATATAAACCCTATATTGAATAGCTTTACTAAGCTTATTCAGACACAAAGTAACAATAGTGGAGCATTCACTGAAAATGAACTCTCTTTTAATGACTAGAGAAGCTAACTTAATAGCAATCACTCTACAGCAGACGACTCCTATGCAGCTTTTGTAAGTTGATATTTATGAGGTTTAGTCTAAAATGACACAGGGCAACGGAAAAAACGTCATGAGCGTTTTCATTAGTAATGGTTTTCGTGTTTCGCGTGGTAATAGTCACTTTATAGTAGGTAATCAATCTAATACCTATGTACCATTTTTACACTTCGTGTTTGCATATTCATAGAAAGATTTACTCACCTCCACAGAAGCTGACATTTGTCATTGGATGCTGGTTAATGAGCTCGTCTCTCCGAGAAAAGCGTGTGTTATAGCTAAATGGTTAGCAGCATATTGTTTGTGTGATTCTCCTTGAATACTCTACTGTTACGACCTTAAATCAAACGAATTATTATTAAAAAAAAAACAACTACTTCAGAGTAATTTTTAGCAAGTGTGTTATATAGTTTATCTCCACTTAGAGTTCTACTATAATAGCTGTATGCCAGATTAATTTAAATACATTAAATAACCTAATGTTGTTTATTTTAAAGAGATGGTCAGTGTCATGAAGGCAACCTCATATGTCTCCTCGAAATACTCGATTATAAAAGAAATTGCCAAACCCTTTATAGGGGCATTAGTTGTGATTGGGGCCACAATCTTTAAGATAAGACACGCAGATGACACAGTGCTAATAGGAGGCCCGGAAAGGAAACAACAAGACTTCATACAGAAAGTATCAAAAAGGAAATAAGAAGAAAAAAACTAAACATAAACTACAAGAAAACTGAACGCATGCTCATCAACAATAAGAGGGCCTTAAAATGACAATTACAGGTAAAGGATAGTAAAATCAACTAGTTAAAGAAATTTAAATACCTGGGAACAGAGGACAGTAAGTGCGATGCTGAGATCCGAAGGCTATTGGTATAGCCAAGGATGCATTCCAAAAGGAAAGCAGAGTATTGAGAAACAGGAAAATTTCGTTGGAAACAAAGAAAAGACGACTGGATTGTTATGTCCTTCAATATGGCAGCGAATGCTGGACAATTTCATCAAAGATGAAGAAAAATTTGAAGCAACCGAAATGTAGTTCTACAGAAGGAGACTGAGGATACCATGGACTGAACACGTGATCAACGACGAGGTTTTGGAGAGGATGGAAACGAAAAGGAAACTTATACAGCTGAAGTTTCTAAGACATTTAATGAAGAAGTGTGGGGGGGGGGGCTTGGATAATCTGATACTCACAGGACAGATAGAGGGAAAGAGAGAGAGGGTAAAGTAAGCCATGACATACTTTATAGGCTGGAGCAAGTAGATGACAGAGCAGGGTTTGGGAGAAATAACAAGGGAAAAGGTGTTAAGTGCTACAAGGGATAGGTGGAGGTGGAAGGCCATGATCATCTACGTCATGCAGGGACACGACACATAGAAGAAGCCAAAACCCTGCCCTTATGGATAGGTGACTACAATTATATATTTCAAACTGTGTCTTCTGACAGAGCGCAAGAGAAATAGAAATGAGAGATGCCTAGTCCCGGGGATTCCAGCCCTGCGCTAGCACATCCCTCATCGAACTAAAGAGGGGGTTCAGTGGAATATCTACGCCGTTGGTTGCGATAAAAAAAAACAAAAAAAAAAAACAGGATATCCCAGCGAAACGAGAATGAGAACGATCTATCTCCGTAGAATAAAATAAAAATTTCATTTCGGAATTTCCTGATGATTACCCGGATCAACAGATACCTGAAGAAGTTCGCAGGACACAATGACTGAAACGTTGTAATAGTAAGAACACAGATGAAGACATTAGTCCAACTGTAAATAATATAAACAATGACCATATTCATTATATTAGGAGTATACAGTGTTTTCCAGCGCCCCACAATTTTTTCAGAAAAAACTGAATACACAGCAAAAAAAGCATTTTTTCTTAATAAAGAAATACTGGAAAGTTACACACACCTAATACATTGAAACTTTTAAACTTCTTTTATGTGCCTTGTCCTTTCAAGACATAGGCGATCATGGCCTTCCACGTCTTTCTATCTATGGTGGCACTTAGCCCGCTTTCTCCTGTTACACTCCGCAACCTCCGCTCTGCCATCCACCTGCTCAAACCCGTCAAGCATGTTACCCCCTGCTTTCGCCTGTCTCTCTTTCCCTCTATCCGACCTGTGAGTATCATTCTCCAAGCCCTCCTTCCTCATCACATGTCCCAGGAACTTCAGCTGTCTTTTCCTGATGATTTACTTTTCGTTTCCATCCTTTCGAAAACCTCATCATTGCTCACGTGCTCGATCCATTATATCCGCAGCATCCTTCTGTAGAACCACATTCCAGCAGCTTCAAGTTTTTCCTTCACCCTCGTTAAGCTCGTCCAGCATTCACTGCTATACTGAAGAACCGACATCTAAGTCTTCTCAGTTAGGCCGCTGTACTCTCCCACCTTACTTATGAATCGTTTGCATTCGGTAATCAATGATAAATATCGAAATGTAAAGTTTATTTGATCCATTAGGCTATTATTCTCATTACTTGTAAATTTATACAAGGTTATAAAGCATTGTTTGTAGATTTGAGGTGAAGTATTGTCATCGCTCCGTTAATTATTAAGACCAATGTCCTACAAAATTACAATCCAGAAGAAATCTTTATGAATCAATCCAGATTATAGAATGAATTGCAGATTACCAATTACAATATACACCTGGAGAAGGTTAGAAAACATATCGGTCGAAATAACAAAATTAAATAATCGGTCGTGTTTTTGTTTTGTTTTTTTTTACTTTTTTTTCAAGTTCGAATTTACACCTCTGCTACTACAGTGTGCATCACAAACGCACACACAAAAAAAGAGCAAGACATTTTGGATTTACTGCATAATGAAAAAATGAACTAACATTATATAAAAAAATATTTTTTTTTAGTTTGAACATCACATCTAACATTTGGTTTTTGTTCTGTCTTAATGTACTAAACTTGTATCATTTGCTTTTAATTCAAATAACTAACAAAAATTCTAACAATTAAATATACTGTACCAAATTTCTTTGATTTTTTTTAGTTTGTATCTAGATATGAAAAATGATCTACATTCGTGTCTTGGCTTGTAGAGTACTGAGTGGCTGACAGTTAAAGCCATCATTGTCAAGATTAGTTAGACATTATAAGCTGAGGTGGGAATTAAGAAGATTAATAACGGGTAGATTACGTGAAATGATCTTATGAAATTAAACATAATCGTCGATTTGAATAATAAATTAATAGTTTTCATTATATATATATATATGCGTGTGTATGTCTGTGTTACTCTAAACCTTACATTAATGGATATCCATATTTGAGTAGACACCCTGTTTTTTGTTCTTTTTTTGTTTAAACAGTGGGAATAATGTCTACCAGCTGTACATTCGAGAGACTTAATAAAGAGAGTGTGCTGGAGAGCACGTCTACTTGATCAAGTCTCTTGAATGCACAGGTCGGTAGACGTAATTTGCACTGTTTAAAAAGAAACAGAACGTCTACTTAAATATGAATATTCACTAAACGTTTGCAATAATAAAAATGCCGGATTAAAAAATCCAATCAATTAATTGCTTAGAAATACGTATAACACTTTCTTTTGCAGAGAGAAGAGATGCTTCACTGTGATCTTAAACAGAAATATCCACGAGTGACACTTTAATAATAGAACATAACAGAAACTCTAAAGCTCGCAGAAATGCCTATTTATACGTAAATAATCCCATTACTTTTTACGGGTACTACACTAATAAACATTTAAAAGCTTACCTGAATCTGACACAAGGTTACACATATGGGCATTTAGTGAGGATGGAAATCACTCCGGTACTTATGGTCTTCGATACTAATTTTCTAACCACTGCTACACAGCTGTATTATATAAAGAATATACTGCATAAAATAATATAATATTGTACCTATAATTGTGTTTCATCGCTTCCTGACTACTGACAATCCTTTTCTTCTTGTTTGTAACTATAACAAATAGATTGAATGTCAAAAACTTGCATAAATTTTCAGTTAAAAATTGTAAAATTCCGTATTTGATCATCAATTTTTTCATCAACAGCTAGAAACATTTGGTTTGCTAGTGCAAAAAACAAAAAAAAAATCAATAAAACTAATCGTCGAAGTGATGGTGTAGAGTGAAGTCAGTGGGGGTTATGAAAATTCGAAAGAGTGTCCATGCATACCAGGTTCAAATGCAGTCACTGCTAAAATACAAACCGTGATTATTGTTTCCATTATTTTACAACCGACAGAAATTTCTGTCTTATGAAAACCGTACTTTTCGTTATATAAGACACATTTGTAGTCAAAAATATTTAACGTCAAAATCTGGTTGCGTCCTATACATCAAAGGTATGAAAACTGACGCTCACTCAGGTGTGTATACGGGTCAAAAATTTGTGGGAAGAAAAAGGTGATATAGTGATTAAGTCATTTAAGAAATGTGATATCAGTAAAACAATTGATGGAACCAAGGATATCATTCGACTTGAGCATAATAATGGATCCCGTGATGAAATGCTTCATCTCTTTCCAAGCGATAGTGAAAGCAATGTGGATTTTGTAGATTGTGAAACAAACTAATTAACAGTAAACCATTTTTTAATTATTTACTGTATTTTATTATTTTGATGATTTCAGCCTTTGTGTTTAGAATAATATACACTAATTTGCAGAGAATCAAATTGAAAGATTGTTCACTAAAAAGCAAATACCACTGTAACACGTCTACTAAAAAAATCGTTGTCTTTAAAAACAGGGTGCGTCTTAAACACCGAAAAAGACGGTATATATAATTATTCGAGCTATTTAAAATTCACTTAATAAATAATGCACGTGATATCATGGATTGCATTAAATGATGTTGGAAAATGTGACAGTTGTACCCAATTACTGACGAGCTAGGGACTGTTCCGAAGAGTTTTGCAAAGGGGTTCTCCTCTTCTTCCCCTCTTTCCATTTTTATGTGCCATGTCACTTCAGGAAGTAGGCGATCATGGTTCTCCACGTCTGCCTATCCCTTGTGGCTTTCAGTATGTTTGCTCCTGTTACACCTCGCAACCCCCGTTCCGTCATTCACCTGATCAGGCCCTGCAAATATGTTATCCGCTGCCTTCCTCTGTCTTCTTTTCCTTCTATCTGGCCAGTCAATATCAGGTTCTCCAAGCTCTCCTTCCTTATTGCATGTCCCAGTATTAATTTCCTTTTATGTGCCATGTCACTTCAGAGTGTTGATAATAATGGCTTTCCTGTCATTTGTAGCTCTTAATAATATTTTGTCTTTTTGTTAGCTCTCCTAAACTATGTTCTTTAAGAACTTGAAATCTAAGAAATAATCCAATGATTTGGGCGAGAGCATTACTAAATTATGGAATGAAAAAAGAAACACAAAGATGTATAAAAAAAACGTGAGAAAGGAGGAAAAAGTAGCAGAAAAATAAGATAGAAGGAATAGGCTACAGACATGGCTTGTATTTTTGTTCATGCAATAATACATCTTAATAATGGATTATCTGATTAACACTGACAGAATGCCTGTTAATCTATTCTCGCATAGGCAGACGGCCATTGACTTCATTTTTACAAATTATCTCGCAAGCGTACGGATCAAGAGTTCTTTGACCTTAGGTTTCTTTGTACAGATGTCGTCAAAACACAAATATTTACGGGTGTAGTTTAATCATTAAAGCATAGAATATCAATCCGAAAGGTCTGAGGATTAACCCTCAATCTGTCCAATTTAAGGTCCAAAGCCTTGACACGCTATCTGTCCAGTTTCATCCAAGGATGAAGAAATTGGTAAAACAACACACGCTCTTCCCCAAGACATTGTTTAAGCGCTTAAACAATATGTAAAAGCTAAATGATATTAGTCTATTTAATTGGATTTACTATAGAAATATATAGAGGGCAGGTTGGGTAGTGAGATGTATATTTAATCACACAGTCGAATAGTGTTAAAAAAGAGCAGCTTCGTTTTGGAAGCAATAAAATTTACCAGCCACTTCTTACCCTAGTCTACCACAGTGCTCTATATTTTATTCATAAAAGAAACTTAAAGCTTTTCCGATTAGAAATACATGTCTTAATTTTATTGCCGATTTTCTATAATTGGGGTGTCCTGTTTGACCAAAAGAATTTGATGATTTAAATTCTCCGATGACTTGTCTTTATAATAAATATGAACATTAAGCCATACAAAATATTCTTAAAATTTCATGAAAATTAAATGAATATGAAGTAAGAGATATAAAAAATATTTTTACAAAGATTTTCTAAAAAGAAAAAAAAATGTTAAAAAAATAATTCCATTCATTTCTGAAGAAGTACTGAATGATTCTTTAAAATTCGACAATTATTGGATTCTTGCAAGTATTTCTAAATCGATGTGTTTTTCTCCCTAAAAAGACTTTCAAATTTCCCTCACAAATTTAAATTCCCTCGTTGACGAAAATAAAATAAAAATAAAATTTTCCAAGGCTCTAAAAAGGATAAACGGAAATTTTTTTTACATAAATTCTTTGATCTTTCCTCTTGATAATTAAGATGCAAAGATTTTGGAGAATAAAAATTTCCTTTTGTTGTATTTTGGGCATTTTTCATCATGTACCCTCTTTTATAGCGAAGTTTTAGAGGTACTTAGTTTTAAGTAAATCACAATTAATTACGTAAGTTTTTCATTTAGACTCTAGTGGCTTTGGATGGCACCAAATAAATGACAATGTACTCGAAAACTGGACTATATAATCTAAAGCCTGATGTTTGACCTCTCTAGACTTTTCTATCTCAATATTTGATTTAATTCAGCCAGTTACTTGTTGTGCATTGAATTTTGTTTAAGTTCTCACAATTTCGAAACTTTACCAAACAAGAGAAACACTTTACTGGTAAATTTTATTGGCATTGTGATGTTGAAGGCCGTTTTGATTATAAATATAGTTTTCATCGTTTAGGTTTCTCGGAAAAATCAAATAAAATTTCTTTTACCAGTGACAACCTTGTTCAAAAATTATTTTTCTTTGTGCTGACCGAGAAAAGAACGATAAAAGTTGATTAGCAAATTCATGTAAGACCTATTTCCTTAACTTCTGAATTTTAAACGATTTTAAATTTATAAACGATGGACTGCCGTTGACTGATTACACAATCAATAAACTACTAAGTAAGCTTTAAAAAAATGGCGAAGAATATTGTCCCTAATATCATGCAAAAATGCTGCTGAGAATTTTTTGCAAAAAATTATTTTGCTTCAACTGTTCTTCTTTCAAATTTGTGTACTGTTTATTTTTGGGGGCAAAAGACCGTTAGAAACATTTTCAATTGATTATGAGAGATTTTTTCGGCATACGGTATAACTGATTTTTTTTTTCTTAACAGTCTTGCTGGTGTGTCATAACAACTGGCTTGCGGTTGGCTTGTTTTCGCGTGTTACTGTTCATTGGCTGTTTATTTAAACTCGTCGTCTGCTTGGAAACATCAGTATTTTTCCTTACACTCCACCATAGAGTATAAATGACAAAGGTAAAGATAGTGGCTGGAATTAGGCAGAACCTTTCAACTTGTATAGGATGTGAACAAGATTGATAGATGACAACTCCGGAAGTACAGAGAACCGTTTAATTATATCGATTCGTAATGTTTGTTAGCAATGACAACGAAACAAATATTCCTAAACGAAACGCTGACGTTGTTTGCAGGACAAGCCTTAAAGAAAGACAAGAGAGAAAGAAAGAAAAAAAGGGAAAGAAAAAAAGAAAAGAATGAAAGAGTAAAAATAAGCAGGAAAAAAGTAAGGGGGGGAGGATAAGAGAAAATAAAAGAAAAAGAAAAAGTAATATTTGATTATTTAATGATTGTTGTAGCAACACTTGTCATTTTCTCTCTTTTTTTTTTTTATTTATGTGCGTTTATGTGACTTTGCAAACGCACATAAATGATTTGTTGGTTGGAAATGGCTATCGTTGTACTAAAGTTCGAATGATATATGAGCTATTTTTTTAAAAAGTGAAATTGTTACGTATTCATCACGAAATCCCACCAAGACATTATTAAAACAAATAAGCACACTTTTTATTCTCTCTCTCCCTATATATAAATATATATAGTAGATAATCGATCCTGTTTTGGCATCTCGATTTCTATTCACTGATGTGATGTAGCTTCTCTTTGTCTTTTCTACAAATATTTTCATGGTAACTGCCCTGACAAGCCTTTTTTTCTGGTGCCTCGACTACATGAATTTAAGCGTGCTACTAGATTGATAACTAGGTCCTACCCGTTTATTGTTGAAATAGCTAAATGCAACCGCCACTTATACTCCAACAGTTGCTTTTCTCGTTCTTCCACGCTGTAGAATTCCCTTCCGTTTACTTGCTTCCCTGATAACTACAATCTTCAACAATTTATATGCAACGTCAATCGCCATCTTCAGTCTTCTTGAATCCCGTTCATCTTTTGTTCTTTCCTCAATCCTTCTTATACTCAATCTTTTCTCTCACCTTCACTCACCGTAATCCCCCCTGCGTACTAGCTGCATTACTGCCTTGCTTAGGGTGAAATGATTAAAAAATTTCAAGCCCAATAGCGCTGTTTAATATATTTCATCACTTAGCAATATCCGTTCGTTATCACTCAAACCTTTGTTATTAAGGATGATGACGCTGGAATCATAATACCGTAAATTATCCAACAAGATAAATCAATAGGCTCTTGATGGAAAAAACATATCGATCAGGATTTAATAACAAAAAACCCATCGATTAACAACGAGAATATAATGCTGGAGTTCGATCCTTACAATTTGTAGTTTTTTTTTAAAGTTTGGTAAATAGCTATTCTGACACTATGGTTAATGTGAAGGTGTAGTGACGAAAGTTGATTGGCGATCAAAATTTGGTCTAAGGAAGGAGAGATGTTTTCTATAAAAAAAAAAATAACAGGGAGAAAGAGATTTTAATGAACTTTGCCATATCAGTTTTGACACTAATGTAAAAAAGGAAATATTAATCGAGTGCAATCGATAAGGCTACCAAAAAAACAATGGTCAATGTATGAAAAGCAGACACGGTTAACAAAACAAATCCGAAACTGCACTCTTCTTCTATATTCTAAATTTATTTTAAATATCAAAGTTTCTGTATTGAGTAGCAACAGTGTAAGCCGCTCGACGTATAGAAGTCTTAAATTGTGCCTCACTCAAACAACTTAAAAGATTAAAGTGAAATTTTTTTAAATTGGAACACTGATCGATGGATAAGATTATGTCATGAATCAATAAATGACTTTGAACGTAATTGAGTTATTATCAATCTTCAGTGAGTATTTAAAGCCGAAATATATTTTCGATTGTTAAAATAATGCGTTTTTTTCATAAGTGAATATTGCATTAACAACCTTTTGAGAATAACAATGATTTTTCTAGATACAAGTCCTATTATTTAAACCATAGCTGAGGAGAGGAGATTGAATTATACCATTCCCTAGGATATTTGCGCATAAGTGAATGTAACGATCCCGACTGGAACTCGAACCCGGCTCTTTGATTTGTCATTTCGAGTCGCTATCCATTACAAAATTTGAGTCGAATTTGTCTTAAAACAACACGTAAAGAAAGTTTTAATTTTATGTGCTTTAAAAATCATTAAACATCCGTTGAGCGAAAATATTACTTATGGTAAATTTTTTGCGCAGATTAGATGCCGAAAGTATATGACACCCAGTGAGGATTGGACTCACTACTCAATTGGAGCGATTTTAGCAATACAAGCTTACTAACCGTTACACCACCGTGAGATGCCCTAACGAGTTTGCTTATGACATGAATGTAGTCGTTTGCTTTTAAAGAATAGAGTTAGTACTGTGCAACGGATGCGCTTACCAATTGTAGTGCGAAGAGGTTGAAAAATTTTTAAATAAATGAATTAAACTCGTGTATCATTTTTCATGTTTATTTAGAATATTACAATTCAAGGAGAGATAAGTATTCAGTGACGTTCAGATAAAGACTAGATGACGACCAAAGAACAGTTTTGGTGACAACTGGAGAAATAGTTGACAGCACGGAAAGACGGCAGTTTGGGCAAGTAGGGTTAGCACCCCTTCCTGCATCTCCCATTAGGAAGAAACCATTGTTGGCTACGAGTTTTACAAAAAATACATATTCCCAGGAGATACCGAGAGGGGGTGGAATGAATGGAATGAGATCTCTATCAGAACGGACAAAGTGCTTTCGACCATGGGTCACACCCGGATTACGAAAGTGAAGTGCATCTGTGGAAAGGAATGCAAAAATCCACGTAGTCTTTAAATCCATCAGACCAGGATGAAATGTCTGAAGAGAGAGATTCAGTCACAACGCAGAGGTAATTTCCTTGGTGAGACGAAGGAGGAGCATGGCCAGGATACACACCACAGAGTCGAGCCCTCTACGTGCCGGTCTCTCGAAAGCCAGAGAAAGTGCCCAGAAAGCGGATTAAATGGCCCACTGCACACTAGAAGAATGGTAAAAGTTTGACTAGGATGTGAGTGATATTTTAAGAACAATATCAAATGGGGACGCAGATAGATTACATACATTGACGACTATCATTATTAGTTATGCGTTGGAGAGATTCAGTGATGTTCAAATGAAATATACAAAAGAACAAAATAAACGCCGGGAAAAGAAAATTCGGTAAATTTTCGTTTTAGGTCCCCAAGGCTGTTCCTCCTTCATATTTTTCCAAAATAGCATTATTTCTATGCAAATGTATATGCCGAACTCAAATCAACAATTAGTTATTGAAGAAACCTACCTTTTTTTATGTAAACGTCCAGAAAAAAATCGAACTAGATTTTGTCTCCCGTAACTCTAACGCAGTCATGTAATTAAGGACAACACATTTCGGTCTATTTTCGGCCGATTTACTTCCTTTACTGAAACTTCCGCCTATTTACTTCCTGTAATGAAAGTAATACGTGATTGTATTTCTACTCGTCTTACTTTCAGTACAGGAAGTAAATAGGCGGAAGTTTCAGTAAAGGAAGTAAATCGGCCGAAATTTGTTGCCTACGCAGAAGGTCATTCTGCAGTTAATTACATGACTTCGTGAGAGTTACGGGAGACAAAAAGTGCGAGATATGGTTCTTTTTTTTTTTCTGAACATTCAGATCAAAAAAGGTAGGTTTCTTCAATAACTAATTGTTGATTTGAGTTCAGCATATATATTTGCACATAAATAATGCTGTTTTGGATAAATTTGAAGGGGGAAAAGCCTTCGGGACCTAAAACAAAATTTTACCGAAAATTCACCAGTTGAGACACGAGTTAAAACATCTAAAGAGACAATATAAATAAGCAAATGAGATGGAAAAAGCGCCTCTTTCGGAATTGCGAGATATATTAAGTACAAAAACTAAGAGCTCTTCGTAGAGCAGAAAGTCACAGAAACCGTTCGAAAGAGAGGGTTAGGAAAAGATCTGCTTTTATTTCAAACCCCTTTGGTTTTACGAAGAGGTTACTCGGAGATAAGAGAAATGGAAATCTTGAGTGTGCGTCGGAAGAAATACTCAAGAGAGAGGGAATGATCTAGGCGAAAACGATGCAATAGTGCACCCTGAACCACCAGAAACAAGTTTCGACTTGAGGGCACCAACCTTGAAAGGATTAAAAGAGGTCATATCGGCAGCTAGACCAGCTTCGGCCCCATGACCCAGTGGTGTTTCCTATAGTGTCTATAAAAGATGTCCGACATTCAATTTCATCTCGGGAAGATATTAAAAATAATTTGGATAAGAGGTAAAGTAGCAAAACAATGGAGGTTCGTTAATGAAGTATGGATTCCTAAAGAAGAAAATTAAAAAATATCGAACGGTTCAGAATGATTTCTTTGCTGGACACTGAGAACAAAATCTTCTTCACGTTTTGTTCCAACAATTATATAGACACTGCAATACAGAAAAAAGGGATTGCCGGCATTCCAGGTTGTCTGGAACATATCGGCGTGATAACGCAGCTCCCAAGAGAAGTAAAAGAAGGAAACGGCGATTTCGTTGTACTGTGGCTGGACCTAGCAAATGCATATGGTCTGTTCTACACAAATTAGTTGAGGAAACTACCATGTCCCTATTTGTGTAAGGAATCTTATACAAGGTTATTGTCATGATTTTAACATAAGAACAACTACTGATTTGATATCTTCCGATTGGCATCAGCTAGAAAGAGGAATTATAATTGGATGCACTCAGTGATATTGTTTACCTTAACAGTGAATATGTTAGTAAAATCAGCAGATTTTGAATGTCGAGGTCTAGTGATGAGAAACGGAGTACGACAACCTCCAATTCGTGCATATATGGACGACATGACAGTTATTACATCCACAGTCCCTGGATGCTGGTGGATTTTGCAATGTTTAGAAAAGATTATGGTGTGGGCAAGAACGAATTTTAAACCGACAAAATCGAGATCATTAGTATTGAAGCGAGGGAGTGTGATAGAAAACTACCGCTTCAAAACTGCAGGAACTATTATCCCATCATTAAAAGAAAAACCTGTCAAGTTTCTGGTAAAATTTTCAGTGCGAATTTAAAAGATACTAACGCTACTCAGAAATGTCTTCAGAAGTGGAAAATCAGGTCTACCAAGCCGTTTTAAGTCATGGATTTAGAGGAATGTAGAAGACATGTTTGACGAGCCCAGTGCGAACCGATTGAAATCGGTTGTAGAGGCTTTGCTGGGCGGTCTCTATGTAAGATGTCGCCAAAATTAGGTGTAACAGGTCTGGCAAAAGACAAAGGTGTATATATACACATTTTTAAAATATTTTTTCCAATATATATATTGGGGGGGGGGGGGATGACCTAAAACTACATCCGACAATGGAAGCTTGACTAGGGGACAGAATTAGGGTACACCGAACCATTGTTATTTACGGGTGATCCTTGGCTAGGATCTAGCACCTGTTTGCCCCCTGCAAGGGTTACAGTATTTTTTTTCAGAATTTTTTTTTTAACATTGCCTGAATATTAACATGAATGAAAGTGGGGATAAGTGTAAGCAGAATGTGATGTTTGAGTGCATTTCTCTGTGTGTATGTGTCTTGTGGGAGGGGGAATCAAATCTGCTTACCACTTCAAGCCAAACACGCTGCCACATTCGCGATGGAAAATTGGGGCTCGGTTTCCTTCCTTTTTATGGAAGAGCGTAGGCTTCTGATGAACCGGAAGTCATCCGTGATTGAACGAATTGCCAAGAAGAATCGTATGGTGTGCGTTTCAGAAGATGGAACAGTTGTAGCTGACAGAAAGTGCACAAGTCGACACCTGATCAGTATCGGCTGTCACCGGGGAGAGATGGTATGTGTACTGAAGCATCAAATAGATGTATTTTACGAACACACACACACACACACACACCTGTATGTACACAAACAACTCAGAAAAAAATTCTTGTGTTTGGTTGTACTACTATCTTTGTGGGGTGAGGGTGATGCGCCATGTGGTTTGGTTAAAATGAAAGTTGCCAACCGGGGGACCATTTCCCCGGAGGAAACGAAACATCCTGCCACTACTGAATTTCTGGGGTTGAGAAAGCAAAATCGAGAAAGATGGTTTATGTCTTTTGCCTTTATACTGCTTACTACAATGCCACCTATCAGGCGTTAAGAGAAGTCACTTGGAATGCGATTTGAGATAACCTCACATTATTTAAAGCATTAATCTATTTGATACATTAAATACTATTTATATATACCTGCATGTTCACACCGGATGTATAGGGTGATAGTCTTTTTGATAAAGTGCTAGCAGATTTCTTTCAATATCCTTCTCAGCACTTCTTTATGTGCCGTGTTCCTTCAGGGTGTAGGCGTTCATGGACTTCTACTTGTTTCTTGTCGCTCTCAATATTTTTTCTCTTGGTACCTCTGCTCCGCCATCAATTTGCTCAGTCAGTCAATTAAATGCCATACGTGATAAACGCTTGGGCGATCATGTCTCGAAATAGACATGACTGACTAGGCGGAAGATTATCCCGCAATAGGTTGCCATTACTTTCTGCGGTAGACTGGTTACCAGCTAAGGCTATAGAAACCAATTTGTCTTGTTGTTTAACCCATAACTGGAGGGAAGAGACGGATTAATACATTCCCAAGAGTATTTGCGCGTAAGTGAATGCAGGCAGGGTCTAACATAAAATGATACTAAAATATGGACATATGTTCATCTTACTTGTTTGGATAGCAAGGCAATATCTATAGGTATCGCTTTGTTGGATAGCAGCTCTACTCAAGAGACGAAAAAATTTAAGCCGTAATGCAATTTAAAGTCGAAACGCTTTCAAAGCAGAGGAATACGTAAAATGATAAGGAAGAACAATAAAAAAGAAAAGTTGTGTTAAGGTAAAAACAACGGTGCAATCACACACAGTATTATCTTAACATGGTTGGGGAGTTTGAATAAAAGTTCTTACCGAAATTCTATGCAGTAGTTAGATGCTAAAAATGACGGAACAATAAAAAGAAAAACAATAATAGTAGAGAGAAAAATAGAGTTTGTTTTGAAGCTATTGAACAATAGATGAGGGAAAATCAGTGTGGGTTGGATTTGATGCAATTGCACAATAGGGATGAAATGATTTACAATAGTATTAGTAGTAGCACTAATAATAATAATAATAATAGGCGGATGAAGAGAAAAATACAATTACAGACAGAGTAAATGAGAAGCTGTACATATTTTTGTATCTAACACTACCATGATCCACTGAATGGATCGATAAGAGATAATAGCTCACACTTAGATGGTATAAAACGTAGAGCATGATAGGAATGTTATGTTTGGTGCATGTACTTGCCACTTTTTTGATTCACCAAATAATTTAAGATCAGAAAATATTCAATTTGTTTAGAGTTTTTTCGTCGTCACTTAGTTCGATTTAAAAACAAATAAAACTATCCACCGACCAATCAAATCGTAGCAAGATACACTTTCATTAAGAATGAAATATAATTCCGTCATCAAACTATCTTTTTTTTTTTTTTAATGTCATGTTTCTTCTGGGCGTACATGATCATGGCTCGCCACAGATTCATTTTCTTTATTATCTGTGAATTTTGGGGGAAAGTTAGTGGAGTGGTTTCACGTTGCTTTCTCCACAGTTTGGAATTCAAAGTTTTCCTTCACTTTGTCTTGTTGACACCGAATGAGGTCACAGTCTATCCTGTTATTTAACCAATAGTGAACGCAAGAGTTAAGGTCAGAATTTAAAATCCTGCGTTCATATCCGTTACACTACTTATGGCTTTCAACAAAATTTTTTAAAATAATGATCCATCCTACCATATACAATATTTATTTGGAAAAGGATAGAGAGCTAACTCGCTGAAATGTACCAATCAAAATGAATAGCCCGAATAATTTAACAAATATCGACAATATTTGATTTTAGACAAGAAAAGGTTTCTTACTTGAGAACCCGAAAAAGTAGTCATGGATTTGATGTTCTTTGAGTATAAAGAATTTGACATTTTTTTTTTGACTGACCACACGAGAAACAAAAATAACAGATCATTTTGACCACTAGTGACTACTGTTGATGATGTCTCTTGAAGATGTTCTAAAATCGAAATTCCCGAATTTATAAACATCTACAAAAAAGCAGACACTTTTACTAGAGTACAAATCAAATACAACTAAGACAAATGCACTTGCTTACAAAGAAAAATTCCAGATCAAACTAACTAGAAACACTAGCAAGTATCCCAAGAAACATCATCATCATTCGTCCCATGACCGGGTGTGCTCGTAGAGTCGGTGCGCAACTGAGAATCTGAGCAACTCCCTCTATACGTTTCGGTTGCGTGCCAATGTATGAGTCTCTGTGAACACACACACACACACACACACACACACACACACACACACACACACACACTCTCTCTCTCTCTCTCTCTCTCTCTCTCTCTCTCTCTCTCTTCATCCTCTCTTCATCCTGGAGTTCTTGTAATTTCACGAAATCAACAATAGTTCAGAGATTATAGATTGTTGTTAGTACCAGTTCAATCTGTTGCGCGTTACTCAGAGAGGAGATGGGCGCTGTGTATGTGACCGTATATGTGTCTTTTTCCCTGTCTATGTTTGCAAATGTGTGTGTGTGTGTGTGTGTTTGTGTATGCGTATGTGTGTGTGTGTGCTTGCATACGTGCGTGTATGCTTGTGTATATGTGTGTGCATACGCACATATGACAAACAAAATTTCACGAAACCAACAATAGTTCAGAGATCATAATTTGTTGTTGGTAGCAGTTCAATGTTTCATGTTACTCATGGAGGATATGGGCACTACTAAATAATGCCTTCACTCCCCAAAAATGCCATGAAAGACACATTATGGTATCATCATCATCATTATCATCATCATCATCATTAGTCACATGACTGGGTGTGATAGTTGAGTCGCTGCGTAGCTGAACCCTTGACCAGTGGCTGTCGACTTTAGTCTAGGGAGTCTTCCTTCTAGCGATGCCTTGTCATCACCACACTGGCTGCATACACAACCATGGAACCCAGTCTATCCCACTGCGCTAGATGGGCGTTGACCTTACAAGAAGTTTCATTCGACCTTTGGGAGAGCTTATTTTTAATCCTGCTGGGTGTCTTGCTATCATCCTTACCAGAAATGCCTGGTTGGGAAACTGGTTTAGTCGCCAATGATCCAACAATGTGATAGATAGTACTGAGTTACGTGGAACAAGTAGCATTCGAATAATGACCTGACATAAATTCTTAGACTATATAATAATGATTGTGTCATATTTGCGGGTACAGTTCACAGAAGAGGCATTGGTTTATTTGATCCTGTACCGGTGACATAAATTTAATTTAAAAAGAAAATCTAGTTGAAACTCTTCAATAAATTATTGTCATTGTTCCATGAAGTAGGTCTGCAGTTAGAAAAGTTGTTTCACTGGGTCATGCTAGATAATTTTTCACGCCTCTTACATGTTTATAAGTCTACCACATTTCGTCTAGTGTTTATGTTATAGATCTAGTCTTAATAAAATCCAGAGAAGAATATTTAATGTTATTGATTCTGATCTGGCATATTGGCTTCAGTTACTTTCCTACCGCCGAAACGTAGCTTCCTTGTCAGTCAGTCAGTTAAGTGATATATGTGATACACGCTTTGGATGATCATGTCTCGAAAGAGACATGACTGACTGGACAGAAGATTATCCCGCAGTATGTTGCCATTACTTTCTGCGGTAGACTGGTTGTCAGCCAAGGCTACAGAACCCAAGTTTTCCTATTATTTAACCCATAACTGAAGGTAAGAGACAGATTAATACCTTTCCCAAGGGTATTTGTGTGTAAGTGAATGCAAGGAATTCAACTAGAGTTCGAACTCGGCTCCCCAATTTGTCGTTGCGAGTCGATATCCACTGCACTACAACGCACTTCCTTGTGCCTTTCCTATAAATGCTTTTCTGGTAATTGTTCTGATGAATCTAGACTTAGCAGCACCAGACTGGAAGCAAGGTCGTATCATTTTACAGTTGAAATGGCTAGATGTAACCGTACGTTCTATGCTAACAGTTTCTTCTCTCACACATCTCGCTTGTGGAACGTTCTTCCGGCTTCTTGCTTCCCAGTCAACTTGTAATATTAAAAATTTAAATGCACTGTAAATCGTTATCACCTGTATTTTTAATTTCTGTTCTTTTATTGTTCTTAATCTTTTTTCTCATATTCTCGCACATTTTGTAATCCTCTTAAGTCTTAGTGGCTTATCGGGTGCCATGATGGGCACATTGGGCTTTGTTTCTGTGCTGCTCTCTCACTCAATAATAATGATAATAATATAAGAATTATGACCCTCCTCACCAAAAAAAGGAGAAACAATGTCATTATCATATAATTGAGCCTCTTGTATACATTATTGAGCCACTTGTATACATATATTTCGTTTTATCATTCACGCACATACTAACGTTACCGACTTATAAACACACACATTCATACATTTACCCATGATTCTTCTGATACTCAGAATTTAGAAATTCGTCTATAGTTTAAATGCGCTTGACACGTGCATTATTTTTGCATATATACATTTAAACAGGCATTTATATACACTTACATTTAAAATAAGCATCTATTGCTTTTATTACACGTGGCACACACACATATAAACAGGCATAGGTTTCCTACCTTTAAAAATGATCCTCTATTGTTTTATTATATGCGACATGTTTTCTAACCAATGAAATCAAACCAAAATTAACATACTGTCTCTTTGTTTTTTTAATTAAAAAATGTCTAAATAACAATATCTGAAGAAGCTTAATAAAGTGAAACGTGTTAGATTAAAGACACTTTTCCTTATTTCTTTACTTATTCTATTCATCTTGTCGGATTTCGACCTATATATATATATATATATATATATATATATATATGCTAATGATGAAAAGGATGTATTTTATACAACAGATATTTAATTTTGTATAATCCCCTTTCTTGTCAGTGCACCTAATTTAATGCTTTTTTTATTAATAACATAGAACGAACATTATACACTGAAAATTTCAGGCAATAACTATGTTGAACTACAGACAATGATCCATTTTTGTATATATATATATATATATATACAAACATGGATCATTGTCTGTAGTTCAACATAGTTATTGCCTGAAATTTTCAGTGTATAATGTTCGTTCTGTGTTATTAATAAAAAAAAGCATTAAATTAGGTGCACTGACAAGAAAGGGGATTATACAAAATTAAATATCTGTTGCATAAAATACATCTTTTTCATCGTTAGCATACGAATTAATATACTTACATCAAGTACTTATGGAAACATTTGTATCGGTCTGTTCATGTCATAGATAAGTTTTCTTAACTACAAGAAACGCTAAGTATGACCTATTTTCTTCGTCTTCTGTTCATTCATTTTACATTTTCTGTAATTTTAGCAAATTTTCCATTGCAAACTAATCACTGATATGAAACAAGTCATCGATCTAATTGCATATTGATAATCTCACGTTCATCCCAAATAACAATAAAGAACTGGAACTATTAGAGTCAATATTTATGATCTTTGACACAGGAATAGAATTCATTATAGAAATATATACAATGTTAGCGATACACAAAGAAAAACATGTGGTAATAGCTGGAATTCAGTTGTCAGATAACGAATCAGTTAAAAAATTAAACACTAATGACCACGGCACATAATATGGAAACCTTAAGCGCGATTCTATAGAAAAGAGAAAGGAATTAATAGCCACATAAGAAAAACCATTTAATTTATCTGTGGGCCACTCCTATTCGCTGTCTGTAAGATTCGTTATCTTTTATCTTTGAAACTGGGTATTACAATCTGAGTGGCCTACAGACAACGAAGAAGCGGCTCGTAAAATTATAAATAGGCTAATCAGACAGATTTCCGAGACAAGAGAAATCTAAATAAAGGTATGAACACATATTTATAGTGAACTATTCTACGCTTTTAAGCTGGACAAGAAAGAAACTTTAATCGATGAATCTACAAACCATGAAATTAATGACTATGCATATAGCTATACACCCCCAAAGTGATAACGATAGACATGTAAGATGACCTTATTTGTCTTCCAAAGAACTTCTAGTAACAACCACTAGATGGCTTTGCCAAAGCAATATATAAGAAAAGGGTTCAAAAGTCTCATCTGTCTTCTTTACTCACAGAATGCTTTAGATAGGATGGGTTTTCATTCCCCTCTGGAGACCAAAAGATTCCCAGCGAACTCCATGTTGCATTGAACACAACAAATAACAGTACGTAATATGCAATGATGCCCTAATTTTTTTTTTTTTAACTATACACAGGCATATCTAATTATTCTACCAAACCAACAGGTAATGAACTTTTCTCAAGTGTAAATTTCGTATAATTTTTCATAGAAACTTCACCTATACGTGTATACAAAAAAGATATTTCTGTATACACATCTTCATTCAACATTTTTGTAGTCTTTCCATTCATGAATATACCATGTCAATCAGCACGGTCTTGCAGCAAAATAGGAAGGTCATTAGGAGACATTCTGTGTTATAGCATAGCTGGTCAATGTAGGTGGTTGCTGGGCGACCAACACGTCTTACTCTATGGCTAGGTGTCCAGAACAGTAGATCACTTGTGAGTTCTTGTTTTGCTTGCCAGCAGTGTCTTGCAAAGCGCATTCTTCGTTTGCGTAAGATTCTCAAAATATCAAGGGTGGGTCGCTAGAGCTATGATATGGATCTTGTCTCCAGATGTTAAGTATACCTCTCAGCATCTGAGTGTAAGTTCCATCAAGTTTAGACTTTTGGGGTTTAGTTAATGTCTAAACAGTGGCACCATACATTAACACCGGCTCTAAGGTGGCTCGAAAGATTCTTTGATTGAAGTTGTCTGGTAGATCATATTTCCAGATTACATCCATTTTATGTTCACATCCTTTTCAGTATGTATCCTTGTACGTAATTGTTTGTACATTAATTCATCCTATCTTGGTTGAGGGAACTCCAATGCGTCCAAAATGCTATCAACAAATAGCCTCCTCACTAGGCTCTGTTAAAGATAAAAGGAGAACGGGAACTAACCAGTGTTCAAAACCGTTAAATATGTCATGACTTGTATATACGCAAAAGAGCATAGAAAGAGTCATGTCAGTCACTTGAGACAGTAAAGTACAACAAACGACAGAGAAAATCATATTAAATGATGCTTTTTTTTAACTAATCTGTTTTATGAGTACAATTTTAAATCCGCGTGTGTGTGTGTCACAAACGAACAAAAGACTTGAAACAATTTTTTTTCTGTCGACGAATATTGTAAATACCATCAACAGACCATGCAACAAATGAAGACATTTTAAGAATAGAAAGTATGAAGAAACTGTCGCTAACACCTAGAAAAGGACAGCTGAAATTTTGGGGGCATACAAGAAAAGAATGCTTGGAAATTTTTAAAGTTCACAAGACTTAGAATGAAAGCATTAAATCTTTTTTAAATGTATACCATTCGCCCGTGCATCGAATATTTCTGTCAGATCTGATCTGGTACTTCGAGAAAAAAATCCAATGAAAAATCTGCAATGGTATCGGTCCTGTCCTGTCCTGTATGAAACCTCGGCTTCAATCACTCTCCCACCACCGAAACATAGCATCCCTACGCCTTTTTAATAAATATTTGTGTTGCATTTGTTCTGATGAGCTTTCATTTCTGGGGGCCTCGACCTAACGTGTTTAAGCACTGAACTACACTAGCAGCTTGATTTCATATTTTATTGTTGAAATTGGTAGATGTAAGTTCTATTCTGATAGTTTCTTCTCTCGCACATTCTTTTGACTTTTTGGTTTCCTGTCAACGATGATCTTCAAAAATTTAAATGCAACGTCAATCGTTATCTCCCGTCTCCTTGAATCCTGTTATTTTATTGTCCTCTCTCCTCGATAATGTTTTCTCAGTTTAAAGTGGTGAAAACTCATGCTGAATCATCCATGCTTTTTAGAAGAATTGAATACAGATACCTGATGCACATAGAATACCACGAGGTCTCCAAACAACCCTTCTCGGATTTTTAATTCAGAGGATTGTCAACCGACAAAGGGACAATTTTTCTTTACCAACGCGTTTCGTCCCCTGAGGAACTTCATCAAGGCAAACGTAAGGATTTGATTTTGCAACATCCATTAATAAACAGAAGTAAACTGGAGGAAAAATATCGTTTTGTTTTCAAAATTCTAAATTTATGAATGCTCTAAAATATTCTTAATTTTTTTTTTTTAAATCATATCACTCCGAGCAAGGCGGTAACGCCACTGAAGCGCAGGGGGCTACGTAAGAGTGAAAAGATTGGAAAAGAGAAAGCCGGAAACCACATCCTAAACAGGGAACAAAGGATGAGCCTCTTCACCTGTTTTTTTCCAATAAAAAGAGAAGTCAACGACTGCAAACCTCTGCCAAGGCAATACTGACATCATCTCAGCGATTAGCAAGAAATGATTATTTACTATTATTTAAAAAAGTGTATTCAGAAAATGTAATGATTTAAACTAATCTAGGGGATGTAATTCAGTATTTGGCACATAAACATACAAAAAAATATTAGTAAAAAACTGGAAAAATAACCCAGAAACTTTATCCTGTACAAAAAAAAAAAAATCTAATTCGTTTGTGCCAGTCATGAGGCTGATCCTCCCTGAAAGTCTGACCCAAATCCATCCAACAGGTCTTGAGATCCATGGACAGACAGACAAACGAACTGACAAACCTGACCAAATACAATACCCAATAATTAGCACTTCTGTGTGAGGTAAACTACAGAGGACGCTAAGTGAAGTAATTCAATGCCTAATAATGCCCTCTCTATATACAAATGGGTAGAAGAAATTTTACTTGCTCTCCTTTCATTTTGGTCACACGTCATTTTGACAATGTTAATGTTATTTATTTATTAATTCTTTGTACATTGACAGTACAAACTTATGGAAATTCGTCTGGTAACTTCGGTTTTTCATTTCTTCTCACAATCCAATTTTGTTCAATCCATTAACGCCATTATTAATGCGTTAAACATCATACAACCATCAATCTTATTTCGACTAAATATATTGTCTGAAACGAATTCATTACGTTCAGTGAGGATTTATTTATTTGCAGAAATATAGGTTAAGTGCGATTGAAGTATTTATTAATAAATAATTACGTATTTTGCCTGTGAAAATAGAAGTTTTGCTTATCAGGAGTTATTAAGAGTTGTTTGTTAAGTTCTGTTTCATGAAAGACATATTTCATATATGCTTACATAAGTGTATATTTTAAATAGCACCACAAATTAAAAAAGTGGTGAGGGGCTAAATCTGATATTAAATTTTAAAGATTCCTGATTACTTTTTTTTTCTCATCTTCTTTTAAAATGAATGCTTTTTAGATCTATTTTCATAATGTATTGTAAACATTTTTTTGTTTTGTTTTGATTTTAAATACACATTTATGTGAATGTGACAGATAAACTTTTTCCGCAGATAATACTTGTATAAAAGTTTTATGAACTAACGTCAGGGGTAAAAAATGTAATAAAAAAAAATGAAAATGAAGTTTACGATGTTTTTGAAAATTAATGATATCAATAAAGTTAGATAAATGATACAGCTCTGCTCATTAACACGGTCAAAGATTAAGGCTTCAAATCCAAATCCAAATCCAAGGTCTTCTAACTTCTATTGGCGGAATTCCGATGTGATTACTCATGTCTTCCGGAATGTATCCGTACTCACCATGCTAGGACAATGGCGGATAAGCGATGTTCAGTTAAGTGCCATATGTGATACACGCTTGGGCGATCATGTCTCGAAAGAGACTTGACTGACTAAGCAGAAGATTATCCTGCAGTAGGTTGCCATTGCTTTCTGCGGTAGACTGGTTGCCGACCAAGGCTATAGAACCCAATCTGTCCTGCTATTTAGCCCATAACTGAAAGGAATAGACGGATTAATACCTTTCCCAAGGGTATTTGCGCGTAAGTGAATGCAATGAATTCGGGTGGAATTCGAACTCTGCTCCCCGATTTCTCGTTCCGAGCCGATATCCAATGCACCACAACACATCCCCAAGCGATGTTATATAACCCAAAAGTCTAAAAAAAAAAAAATACAAATTTAGACTTTTGTTTATTTCTCAGTTCCAGGAAAAAAATGGGGAACTGAAATCCTCTCTCTAGCACCATTGATGTATTTACAATGTCTATACTTATTGAGGTTAACCCAATTTGAGCAAAACAAAGATTATCTAATTCGCAATTAACTGCGTGACGTTTTTTTTTCTATTTTTTTAAAATTATATCACCCCTAGCAAGGCGGTAACGCCACTGATGTGCAGGGGGCTACGTAAGAGTGAAAAGATTGGAAAAGAGAAAGCCAGAAACCACATCCTAAACAGGGAACAAAGGATGAGCCTCTTCACCTGTTCAATAGACGTGGATGGAGTGTGAACCGGGCGATAGTTTAGTCTATCTACTCCAATTAAAAAAAATAAAAAGAAAAGAGTGAAAAGATTGGAAAAGAGAAAGCCGGAAGCCACATCCTAAACAGGGAACAAGGGGTGAGCCTCTTCACCTGTTTAATAGACGTGGGTGGAGTGTGAATACGTTACGTTATCAACCTTTGTATTATTACGTGAATGCGATACGTTATTAACCTTTGCTTTTGTAGTAGTGTCCTGAAAATGTGCCCTTTTTTCTCGAATAATGCTGCTTAAAATAGACGGAACGTCTACTCAAATATGAGTATCCAATAAAAATAACGCTTAGAGTAATAAAAATATGACATTAAAAAATTAAAAAGTTTAACCTAGTGCTATTGGGTCAAATAAGTTTGAGCACCCAGTGAAGACTAAAACCATTAGCAATAGCTGGATATAATAATTAGATAGCTTTCTTTTTACGGCTGTCCTCTCTATTTATACACAATTGTATGCTTGATTTGGTATGTGCATGCCAATTTGTATAAATCTCTGCGTACATATAAGCCTTGCTGAGTTTCAACGGAAACCAACGGAGAATTGGCAACGCTATTCTGATAAGCGAGTCAAGGGAGAGATTAAGTTGTCATCACATGGAATATTTATTCTTCCGAGCAGATATCGAATATCTGCTATGTCGGAACTTAATTAATAATTAAATATTAATTTATTTTTTATGAGTCAGGAAATTAACTCCTCCGAAGGTAAAGTATTAAAATCCTTTCTAGGAGAACTATATATATTTTTTCACATTTTTAATCATTTAGCTGAAATGTACATTTTTACAACACTTATCCCAGTGTCCTTTCAACTTTTCAGAACCATCTGTAAAGCCATCCTTCGGGATTACCATCAGCTGCCTTCTTGCTTTCACAGAGATGTTAGCTTCGGGAAAAGCCAGAAGCCAAATCTAGACTTTAGCTGATGGAATGTTAAGCATGCGTGATGAGATGTTTTGTCAAAAAATAAATCTACTTCAAGACATGAAGTATCTACTCACTCGGTGATTGTAAATGTGACGGTCTCACAGTCACAATTACACAGCCTAACTCAGTTGGTGTACCAGTGATGAATGAGTAACTCGATACAGTAAAGTCAACTTTTGATTAGTTGCCAAGTTACATCATGACCACGTAGGTGTTCAAAATGGCTGGATATATCACGGACATATCTCATAGAGACCCTTCATATAATTCTTCTTACTTATCTCTCTCACACTTTCACATATATATATATTTTTTTATCAAACCTTATTCGTTGTGGATACTAATATTCGAGTAGACACTCCGTTTATTTCCGGAGAGCGCATTTTTTTAATAAGATTTCTCGAATATTCTAGCCGGCAGTCTACTAAAATATGAGTATCTATTAAAAGTAACGTTTAAAGTGATAAAATATATATCGAGTTAATAAATAAAAACTTCATTTCTTGTTTATATATATATACGTAGTAACATAGCAAATTATGCTAGTGGAAAAGAATTAAATATTAATCACTATCTTTCGCATGCCAAATAAATACTCACTCCCATCCGCCGCTTGTTTATTTGGGCATTTTTTCAATTAATGGAAATTTATTTTTGTTTTAATTTTTCAAGTTCTCGTTATAGTTTGAAAGACTTGTTTTTCATAATTCCCAAATCATCCCGTTTATCCCCAGATTCATTATATTTCTTTATTTTTTCGAAGCCCTCCCTCGTCCTTTTATTACAACTACCCACTTTTATTTGACGCACGAAATATTTTCTTTCCAAGTTTCATGAACAAAATATACTATTCAACTGATTTTATATTATCTCCCTCGAAATATAACTAATTATTTTAAACTCAAACAATAAACAATGCATGTGAAGAAAAATAATAAAATAGGGATTATACCGGGATAGAATTCTTCATCTGGATAAATTTGCGCAAAGATGTCTAGAAACAATGATGGTGTACATGTGTCCAGTTGAAACATGGCGTAGATTAATGAATAATCTGTAAGATTTAAACTGTTAGATTAACACTTTACCAGCTTAATGTCGGTATATTCAATTTAAGTTGCTCTCACAAAATGAAAAATTGTCGACAATATAATTTACTTTTTTAGATACTTTGAACGAAATATGTGCGTTGTGGTGCAGCGGATATCGAAGAACCGAGTTCGAATTCCAGTTGAACTCGTTGCATTTACTTACTCGCAAATACCCTTGGGAAAGGTATTAATCCATCTCTTCTCTCTCCAGCTATGGGTAAAATAGCAGGACAGATTGGTTTCTATAGCCTTGGTTGCCAACCAGTCTACCGCAGAAAGTAATGGCAATCTACTACTGGGAAATCTTTTTTTTCCAGTCAGTCATATCGCTTTCGAGACATGATCACCCAAGTGTGCATCACGTATGGCACTTAACTAACCGAAATATGTATTTCCAGCTGTCTTTTGGAAATATATATTCACAATCGAACTTGAAATGCACAGATGAAAACAAGCGAACGTATGCATACACCGAAATGTATACACCTGCGTTCATGTTCACACGGTCAAATATACATATTTATATAATTATGCATTTGGTCAGCAATCCCTCTTTTATACAAGTTTCATTAAAGACAAGGCACCCCGATGAAGCTTTTTATTATAAACAGTTCAATTACAGAAGACTAATATTATTTATGAATTTACATGCTCCTCAATATTCATGAACAATTATATTGGAGATGCAGCTACATGCCTATCAAGAACACTCACGTTGCATTTCTTTGATTAGAACTCAATTAAGACTCGTTTAAAGAAACACGGAAACTCACCCCGGAAACACACGGAATCACACTCCGTTCGCAACATACTTTGTAAAAATAATATAATCGCCTCATTCACATGTAAAAATAGTTTAAAATAATGCAAACAAAGAAAAAAGCCAACACCCAATAATATCAACTATGAACATGGGCACAATGTGCTGATAGTGTTTGGAAAATAAAAGTCTATAGGGATGGGAATGTTTTATTTTATTTTCCAAACACCATCAGCATTTTTATAAAAAAATTTAAAGAACTTACTTTAAACCTCGACCTTCTGTCACATTCGGTAGCAACGTGGGCACGCTGTAAAATCCACATAAACGTATGTTTCTATCTAAAGTTTTGTCAGCCGTTCTTGTTCGATATATGAGATACTGAAACAGTTCCATTCGTTGCATTTTTCTCCTTAGAAAGTTTTCGATTGTAAAGAATACGAAATATTTACGTTACATAATTGTACCATATCACGAATCCTCTAACCTATTCATGTTGTCGGGATATCCTCATGTACTGCTCCCATAGCAGTAGTTGATGTGTCTATGGTAAGATCGTCCATTCCTCTTTAGGCTGGTTTTGAATTCAGTGTTTGCTACCTAGAGAGACCCGCCTGCCTTATTAACTTAAAAACTAAGAGGTAGATTCATACTTTTCCTTTTCCAAGGATATTTATGCGAAAGCAAACGTAACAGCTTCAACTGAAATTTGAGCTCGGCATATCAATCTTATTTCACGTGTCCATAAGCAATACGCTATGCGTATGTCCAGGAATGCAAACATGGCTATCAGAAGTAAATCACTTGTTTATTTGTATATATGCTTATATGGGGGTGTTTGTCTTTTAAACAGGCAGAATCTTTCAGTTTCGTGAGAATCCGTTCCTCACTGGGACCCCATAATTTTGGCCTTGTGCTATATGTAAGCTAGAAAATCACAATATAGGTAACCTTTTCAAGTTAAGTACTCGATATTTTATATCATTTAAGCAACAGTGCTCAAATTTAACTAAATCTTAAACTACACCACTACTGACGTCAGTGTGACTTAAACAACTAAAACAAAAAAAAAAAACACAAAAAAAAAAAAAAGAAATCAAAGAAAAGGGTAAAATGAAACAAAATAAGTTACTAAATAGTTCATGGCATAGTATTCGAGAATGTTACCACGGGTAATAGTTTCGTTCCATAGAAATCTCTTTTCTATTTGGCTATCAGATAAATTCGTTCGTTTGTTTTTTCCATTTAATTTAAGTATTATTCATAAATAATTTTAACTGTAACAATACCACTCATTGCTCTTAAACATGATATGTAATGTAGCTCGCGAAGGCACTGTATTCCGTTCCTGCAGGTTATAAAAATAAAACCGTGTGGACATAAATTTCTTGACAACGTCAGTAGATTTCTTCCTTCTTTTTTTATTTTATTCGTTATTCGGGTGTATTGAACGAGAGAGAACGACGACCGACGACTGTCATTAGCAGCAGGTTATTAAACTGCTCGCTACCGGGGATCATCTTAATTCCGTTCGTAACCGGCCGTCTCACGGATCAGCCACCATCTTCCGGTTTAACGGCCTCAGCGAATTTCCCAACTCCAGAAGACTCTCTCGTTCTTTTCTCTTTTCTTCATCCCAAAACTCTTCCTTTTATCTCACGCCTTTTTGTGTGAAGGAGACGTTTCTAGAAAAGTCTAGATTTCTCCCGAACCATACCGAATCGGAAGTCCTTTATTTATTTAGGGAATCAGATTCCCGGCCTAATTATATAGCTAATACTGGTCGATCGCATTCACTCTTGAAAGCTTGGCGTGCCCTAATCAACCGTGGCAACTTTTCTCACTTAGGAGTTGACTTTAAAAGGCTTTTCACAGAATAATGTTTGGCAACTGAATGACCAGTGAGTTCACGTTTCTACTGTTGCTAATTTGTTTTTCTGTTTTCCTTCATTTTTTTTTAAAGAACCTCATAAATCTGCTGCGAAATTTATCACATTCTACCCATTACATAACATAAAAAATCAGTCGATAATATAAAATGATGAACAAAATTTGTAGAGAAGGAATAGTGCTAAAAAAAAAAAAAAAAAAGAAAGAAAAAGAAAAATGGTCCGGCAAAAATATTTTCGTGTTAATTCAAATAACATTGAAAATAAAAACCCGAACGAATTTATTTGACCACCCGTTACTAAGAAGCAACTATTTAAACAACTTGATTAGTTCTTGCACAAAAATTGGTCAATCGTTTAAAACCATCTCAAAATATTAGAGCTATTCTTGTTTTGTGTTTTTTTCTCTCTCATCTTTAACAGCCATTAATAAAAGAAGACAGGCTTATTTTTTTCTAAAGATTTAATTTTTTAAAAATTTTACTCGCACCATTGCATTTCTCGTTTGTATTCTTGACGTTGTCTCATACAGTTAAAAAATTTTGGAGAAAAAGTTCTCATCAAAGTCAGTGCACACTATACCGAACCCACCGACTAAAGGTAAATAGGCCTGATTGGAATCTACGGGTAGTGCTTTGTGTCCCTCGATATATTTGCTTTTATCTAAATTAATTTCTATTATTATTAGATATTATTATCTAAATTATTATAATTTATTTACGTTACAAATTAAACTAAATACAACTGACTATTAAAAGATGAAGAATTTCTGCGGAGCATTCTGGGGTCTTTTTTGCCAATGGTAAGTCAAGAAAAACATTATTATTATTATTATTATTATTATTATTATTATTATTATTATTATTATATTTCGATTTCTCCTATGGTCAAACTACCTAACAAGTCTGCGGGAAGATCTAAAGCAGGTAGTTGTGTATTGTTATGGCTACATTCCATTATTTGTTTTTCTAACTCCCATAATATCACTAACGTTATATGAACAAAGTTCTTAGTGTGTTGGCTGTACTTATCAGGACAATTTTTTGTATTTCCCTTAAGCTTGGATTTCCAGGAATTTTTTAATGTGTTGTTGTGTTCCTTTTTTTTATCATTCCTAGCGCACCTACTATAACTGGTACTATTCTTGTTTTCAATTTTCACACTTTTCAATTTCAAGGTCTTTGCTAATTTTTCAAATTCCTTGGTTGCTATGTTACGATCCTATGGACAAGCCATATCAATTAGTAGACAAGGTTTTTTTTTTCTTTTCGGGTTTTGATATCCAGCGTATTTGATTATTATTATTATTATTATTATTATTATATTACAACTTTATTCCTCATTTTAAATCCTTTATTACATTGCGTATTATTTTTCAGAACATAATATTTTTCATTATATTTTTGCCAGGCTCGATTGTGAAGCCTTAATTTTATTTGTTGTATTTTTAGGACAGTATTCAGTATAATTACTTTCCCTGAACTTGTTTTCTTCTTTTCTCCCTATTTATTTATTTTATTTCTCTTTACAGGCGTGGCTGTAACAAACAGTATTTTCACTTTGATGGTAATGTCGGTTGATCGTTACCTGTCACTACAATATGCCCATAGTACACAAAGATCGACAACACCTCAACAAGCTGTTGTGATCGTCATCACAATCTGGGTGCTGGCATCTTTAATCATGGGTCCGCTGCTCTTTATCCGGGAGACAGACGTTTTAATTCTACCAAACCTTGCCCCGATGACATTTTGCATAGAGAACTGGCCGCAGAATACTGACAGGGAGGCCTATGCTGTTTTTTTGTTCTTCGTCGTTTACATCATACCGGCCACCACATTGTTCATGTGTTACGTTCGAGTTGGCAAGTATCTTTGCCAACAGGAATTACAGAGAGACAATTCAGATGGTAGCACCAAGCGACTTGTCAGTCGGAAGAAAGCTGCACGCATGCTCATTATTCTCGTTATCGTTTTCATGGCGTGCTGGTTGCCTTACAATATTGTGTCACTAGTTAGTGATGTGTGGGGCACGACGTGGAACCAGATGGATCTTTTGCACTACGCTCTGTGGTTGGGGCATTCTCATAGCGCCATTAATCCTTTAATGTATTGGCTGCTAAATAAGCGATTTAGACAAGAAGTTCGAAAAATGTTTCGTCGCACTCGGAACTGCGGCAGTTCGCGAAGCTGTGCTGGGTTTATGAGCTTACCAACTCCGAAATATGTTTGACTTTTCTTTCTTCAACCGAACAGAGACAAATCCGAAATGCTCAAAAAAGTTTAAAAATAAAAAAGACAAAAAGAAAAAGAATGTATAAGAAAGAAAGAAATGAAAAAGAAAGAAAAACGAAAGAAACACAGGAAAAAAGAAAAGTGAAATGGCTAGAAAAAGAAAGAAAGAAAAACGAAAGAAACACAGGGAAAAAAAAGCGAAATGGCTAGAAAAAAGAAAGAAAAATAGAAAAAAAGCAATCGGCGAAAAACAACAACAACAACAACAACAACAACAACAACAAAAGAAAACAAGAAATAACACATTCCGATGCTTACTGATAGTATGCAAATATTGCATACATATTTTATACACTGGGTTTCAATAAAATAAACATGCACACACATCGACAAGTATAACATGCCCGCTCATATTCATTCATAATGTAAACCGAAGTAAAAAAAGAAAATTCTTATCAGTGCTTCATGTTTCACAAGAAAAGACTTTAAAAAATTAATAAATTAGAAGGAATAAATTAAAATACTAATGGCAACAACAATGCCGAGGAGAAGTGATGAAACAATAATGAAAATAGGAAAACTCGATTCGATGGAATATAATACCAACAAAAACGCTAATGGCAGCCCAACACTCAACATAGAGCGCCTAGACTTGGAATAATTAGTAACGAGGTAATCTGATTTACCATACATAGTGAGTTTGATCCTCACTAGGTACCAATAACTGTAACCATGTGCCAAAAATAAGCTAGAACACAGCACTCAGTAATTTTCAATATAGCGCCATTTACAGCTAAAAATTCAAGGACTTTAAGGTAATTTGGTGCCACAGGATTCCACCAGTAACCACGAAAAAATTGACAGAAAAAAAGGATAATATCTATGAACTACTTTAGAAAAATGCGACTAAAATGTAGGATATTTAGATTATTTACACACGAACTATTGTCCCCATACTTGTTGCTGTTATCGCAACAGTCTGTGTGTAAATAATAACTACTAATCCCAGAAATTCAGATAAATTAAAGTGTAATATCTGTTATGAGTTATTAATGGAAATATATGAAGACAAAATCTAGGAAAAAACTAGAACAAGAAATAATAAGATAATAAGAACAAACTATGTTTGCAATCAAACCCTCTCTCTCTCTCTCTCTCTCTCTCTCTATATATATATATATATATATATATATATATTGTTTTAAGTTATGCTATATTTATGTGTTTAAGTGCTCAATATCAGGAGAGATAAAGTGTATGCAAATATAAAGGTAGACATTGAAGTGAACACCCATCGGTGACAGTGTGTTTCATCGTTAGGCCATGAGCACATAGCCTGACGATTACCTTTGGTATAAAACAGATTGCCTACTCTGGGTGTTGACTTCAATGTCTATATATATATATATGATTGTATATTTGGGCCGCAACCTTTTTTTTAAACATCTTTTTTTGAATAAGGCAAACAAAGAAGATTTAATTAACTTTTTATTCACGTTTTCCACCATCCTTACGTTTTTCCGTTTTGTAGGAGTAAGTAAATAACATACAACCCAAGCAGTCATAACATTAGAAAAAGCTAACAACACCAAAAACAAAACCCCTGGAAAATGCCTAAAGAAATGGCCGAAATCTTTTGAAACAATGTACGTATATATATATATATATATATATATATATATATATATATATATATATATATATATATATACGTACATGCCAGAGTAGCTACTGTTTTTCAAAGTCTACCATTCTTCCAGAGTGCTCAATCAGGGTGTGAGAACGTAAATAGTCATCCGTAGACAGATCTGTTAAAAAGTCTGCCTTCTTCTACCGAGTGCCCATAGCCCAGAGGTAGAATCGCCGACTGACGCCAATTCGGTCGAGTTTCAATCCTGTGTTAAAAGCAATCGGAGTCTAACCGTACTGATGAGCTGTGATAAGGCGAAACAGATCTGTCTGTCTATATATATATATATATTGACCGGTTGTTTACGAGCACACCCGTTTGCTAGGGTGGCTTGCCAATCCCTGTTGCCGATGCCTGACGACTGTACTGCAACTATGGTGAGAGGACCTTAGTTATTTCGGGGAGATATAGCATAATCTGGCGTGAGCAACACTTTAAACAAGGCCAGTACGGTCAAACTCTCGGTCATGATGACTTGTGACTTCATACCAGCAGCACTATCGATGGCCTCTAAATAGTACATCTATCCAATTTTACTCACAAGGTTTGGTTCAAGCCATGGTATGTTTTTCCAGTGGTGCTACACACACACACACACACACACACACACACACACACACACACACACACACACACACACACACACACGATATTAGTGTTCGCCGATGAAAAATATTCTTAAAGTAGTTTTAGTTTGCTTTGGATCTTTTTAAAAGTTCATTAGTCTTTATGGGATCTCATACAAAATTTCCCGCTAATACAACTTGTCATGGTTAAGATGCTAAAGTGTTAGTCTGTGGCGTCAGTGTTTGGAATCCAAAACCTACATTTTAAATTTCAGAAAAAATCAAATTTCGCTCAGAAGGTCAACGCTAAAAAACATCTTCTGACTGGTGTGTGATAATCTACACACACACACACACACACACACACACACACACACACACACACATATATATATATATATATATATATATATATATATATAACTTTCGTGTGTGCATCTGTTTTATTGAAACCCTATGTAATTCATAACTTTGAGAAGAAAATAATTTTTCTTTGTTTCGTCGTCTAACCAAAGCTGATGAAGACATCACTAAAACCTTTACGAGAATGAATTCAACAATAGGCGACTTTTCGCTTAACAAGGTCTGCTGACAGCGACGCTGAGGAAAAGTCACTAGCCATAACCTGAACAAGAATTTGTAAATACCGCTGGAAAATACATACAATTATTATCCATACAATTATTCATTGCGGCAGACGAAAGAATGCTCATGATAATGTCAGGTAAAGAAAGTTCTTCAATCACAAATTACTTAAGAAAAAGAAGTCTTTAAAGCCAGGAATGGTGGTGCTATTCAGTTACAGATAATCAGCAATGACTGTAATACGAATGTAAAATGTTAAAGAGGAATGGGCACCGCCTGGTCGTAATATTATCTTGATAAAATCTGTCTGGAATAACTCAAGAAAAACTTGATTTGTGGATTATTTTTGCCTGTTCCATGCGGATAAAAAAAGAGAAACAATTTAAAACTAAATATGCTGAAAAATGTAAAAAGAAAGGTAAAAGAAATGTTGATAAAAGAAAACAAAATGAATGATAAAGGGAAAACTTTAACCCCTTGTATGAAAATCGACTTTATAGAACTGGTAATAAGCAAGTTTCTTGGAAATTAACTTGAAATTTTACCTGAAAAGAAACGCTAAAAAAGACATGTCATTTTGTCAGTGGCTTTTTTCTTTTACTTTGCAGGTCTCTCAAAGTTCTTTTACAGCTAAATATACTTATATATATATATATATATATATATATATATATATATATATGGATAAATAAATGTCTAAATGTAACAAAAATCTATATGAAACTCATTACATAGATTTTTTTCTATTTTGTCACTTAATTACCCAACATTGTTCTGATATCCTTAATAAAGAACATTCGTTGGTCTTTAACCAAACTTGTACACAAATACATGTATGCATAAGGTATATATATATATATATATATATATATATATATATATATATATAGCCATACATACTGCATATATTATATGTAAATATCTACTTGCGTCATGTATCTCATGGATGTAAACGCACATCTTATATATGAGATATATGCCCACACACACACACACACACACACACACACACACATATATATATATATATATATATATATATATATATATATATATTGTCTGGTGATTGTCAGACCTTGAACAAACAATCGTTTCTCCCATTTCTGTGATATTCAATATATTTATAACTCATGTCCATGTAAATGTATGTCTTTCAGTCTGAAAGTCTCAAAAATATACATAAATATATACATATGTCTGTGTGAACGTGCGGAATAGTCAAATTATGGTTGTATGTTAGCTTACGTTAAAGCAAATCAATTATACCTGAGAGAGAGTGTGTGTGTGTGTGTGAGAGAGAGAGGGGGGAGAGAGGGAGAGAAAGAGAGAAAGAAAGAGAAAGAGAGAGATGGACTTGAAATGTTTATATTTAAAAGCTGTCTCCCTCTATATCTTTTCCATTACATATATAGATATGAATCACACACACACACACACACACACACACACACACACACACACACACACACACACATATATATATATATATAATTTGTATGTAAATATTCACGAAGTTTTGTCTCGTTTGCCATAAGTACACATTAGTAATGTTTCCATTAAGCATTAAACTCATTAACAATGACTTGTTCGACTAACTTATTAACCAACGCTGCCTCGAAAGGTCTCATAAATTCTTTCTCAAGGATAGTGTCTTGAAGTTAACAAGCACTAGTTTCCTGTCTATAGTAATGTTCTTTTCATAATTTTATACAGCTCTCTGTAGATGATGTTTTAGATATAACTGGCCTCTTGTTGACGACTTGAATCCATTCAGTATATTCTTCGAACGTCAGCAGAGCAAGCATATCTAAAATACTTCTGGAAGGTTTATTTAATTCAAGAGTTTATCTTAGAATGTCATGAAAGAGGCGCTAAAAATTACTTAACGTGTTTGTTCTTGTGCTTTATAATCCAAAAGAAAAACACTATTGTTTACACTTAGTGAAGGATTTTGATTTTCATAATTATGGAAATTAAAACCAAAATATGGAAAAGACCCAGACATAACGTGTAGTAAAAACAGCCAAGCCTTACAACGGTGGTAAAATATGTAGACTGTGCCAAGAAGAAAAATTAGAGATTACGTTATTCCCAAACAAAAGCAAACTGTTGAATGAAAGAACGGAAATTATGACGAAGTGTAACTATACTAGAAAATACCTCTTAGGTTCATACAACCATGGATAAAACGCCATAATTCCTTGTAATTTGAAAAATTGTGCGTTCAGAAATTCCCGGTCACGTGAGCGTTAAAAAAAATACCGTTACGTGAGCGTTTTTAAAAAACGGTAAACGGTAAAATCAGTTATTTCAAATCGCCTGAAGACACCACTTATGGTAGAAACCTAGGTCGCGTAATAACTCGTTTACAAATGGAAAATATTCAAAAGTTCTACAATATAATTGTATTGAACACTTTTTAATACAAATGTGCACTGGTCTAATCTTATTGTGACGAGAAACTAGTAATTAAACAATCAATCAATATATATATATATATGTGTGTGTGTGTGTGTGTGTGTGTGTGTGTGTGTGTGTGTGTGTGTGTGTGTGTGGACTCATTACTTAAACTTAGCAGTAATAGTCTACTAAAGGAACTCGCGACAACTCTCTCTCCCTCTTCTCTCTCTCACTCACTCACTCTGTCATGTATGTATGAGCTGTGTCTATGAGGCATCTATTAATTTCGACACGAACATACTGTTTAAAAAATATAAATTATTTCGTCGAATCTAATGAACAATACATAAACCAAATCAGATGTTTCTCTTTTTCATTGCTATGTACTTTCAAGTGAATGATTTGGCCACAGTAATATAATGCTGAGTTGTCAAATATACCATTGTCATATTGTTTAGAGATACTACAGTTATCTCTCGTTTTTATTCAACAAATACGCACAAATAAAAGAAGTAATTTAAAAAGAAAACAGTAATATCGAAGTATTTTAATGTCATCCATCTATAGAACATCGATGCAGTTAGTTTGCGTTTTGCTTCCAATGAGAGTTTCCCAAACATTCTACCATATTAAAGTCGAAATCATTCACATTCCTAAGCTTACTGCGTCTCAAGTTAATTTCGACTCTTTGTCATATACACTTCGTGGGGTTGAGGTTTAATGATTGAGCCGACCACCACAGTATTTCAATATTATTGTTTTCAATGTAAGGTCTTATAAATCTTTGGTATCGTTATTATACTGGGCAAAATCACACCCGACCTATATAATACCCGACATAACACTATTAAATTTGATATTTCTAATTAAGACTTACTAAATTACATTAATTCGATGAAAGAAGCGACACCGTTTCCTTATATACAATCGCAAACGATGACAATTCTACCCTTTGTTTTTAACCATTTCCTTCATGTGGTACAATTGGTATTCTCCTTCTAATTTACCTCCAATATATTTCGATTTGTCATGAAATATCATTTTAAACTACTATTTTCCAGACACCACTTCTGACTCTCTTTGGATTAAATGGACGTGTGTTCGCCTATTCTTTAAGAAAATGCTTTTTGCAAGCCACCCGTCCCATGACTCATATTGCTTCAGGCGATTTTTTATTTTATTTTATTTTATTTTTTGGTGGTCGTGCCATAAATCATATTCCATTAAATCATATTCTCAGCTTACGTCATTTGTTATATCGACGGCGGCAGTCCTACTCATCGAAAATCAATAACCATACCTATTTATTTTGAGTTTCAAATAAATAATGGGTCGTTTTTTTTATCTTTTTTGGAGAAAAATCCACCGGGACATCCTTATTCCAACCACTCTTTTTATCAAATATTCAAATGAAACGTTTTGTTCTAGAATGCCTGTAGCCTAAATTAAGGCGGTTAGAGGAAAATGTCTGAATATTAAAAAAAAAAGATAAAGGTGATACTTGGAATAACGATGTCCCAAGTGCATCATTCTAAAAATAAATTGTTCCGGCCCATCTATTTGAAACTCAAAATTCTCCAATCTTAATGCGACTTTTTCCTTAGTTGTTCAGATCAGTGTTTATATATACAGTCATCAGTTATTTTGTAAATCTTTATGACATTATTAGTAACAGCATTTGAACTTTCCCAATTAAAAAACTATGTCTGTACGACCACTTAAATTGCTGCAATTGCACGATGTTTGCCCTACTTTGTGGTGACTATATTTTTGCCTCTCGCAACTACCTCAACTCCAATAGAAAAATGTTATAATAACGTATTTCACTTTATTTATAGATGAACTAATGAGTTCATCTTTGTTGTTATGTGAACGTGTCGATCGTTGTGCTCCCAGAGTTCTGTTGATCCGGTAACCTTCAAGGAATTTCGAACTTGAACTTTTTATTCCCTCTACAGGTGTAGACAGTCCTCGTTCTGCTGTCCATGTCGAAAAATATAAACTGATAATCGTTAAGTTATTGCTCGTTCTGTTCTCACTGAGTTTGAATATATCCGTACTAACCAGCCCAGGGATTGAATTCTCAATTATTATGTCACCAAACTCGCTAACCAACAATGTAATATTCTAGGCATTAAACGTAATGTTCTTCTTGCTTGGTGGTGCTGCTGCAGTCTTGCTTTATCAACCTTCAATGCAACAGATGTGGCAAGAAAAACATAAGAATTAAGGCTTTAAGTTATAGCTTCAGAATTTTCCATAACATTTTCCCAAGTGTCGGTTAGTAATGTAATAATTGTGAGTTCAATTCATAGGTCGGGTAGTATGGATCTAATCAAAACTACCAATAACTGAGCAATTACCCAAAATGTGATGCCCCTGGCATGAACAATTTAGATTGAATAAAGAGTTCAGTTCGAAATTTCCTGAAGGTTACACGGATCGAAAGACACCTGGAGAAGGCCGGGGGAATTAAACAATGGCCGAAACCTCGTGATTGTAGCAACAAAGATGAAATTAGTTCAACTCTAAAGAATATAAATGATAACTCCTCATATCAGAATGTCAGAAAGCAATTATCTAATTTATATTTCTCCTCATTACCGATAAATAAAAAAAAAGGTAACTGTGTCCTTAAACTAAGTAAAAATGATGTTTATGGCAAGAATATTATTTAAAGAGAAATGCTTCATTAAAAATTCTTCTCATCAAATTATTCCCATCAAAACATACATAATTTAAAAAAAACATAAAATGTGTATTAATTTTACATATAATAATATCGACATTAAAAAATTATTTTAATTTTAAAGTTAGTGCATTTTAGAATGTCGTAAAACAAAATGTCCGGTTTATTAATAATAAATGAATCGACCAATCACAGTCATTAAACATTCTCCACGTGATCTCTCGTCGTATTCATTTCTGCTTAAATAAAACCCAGCATAATTCTCCGGACCTCTTTGCATTACACATTCCTAGTAATACAATTAACTACAACAGTTGATTAACGTTTCATTCAACAAGCGAGCATGATTGAGAATTTTAACGTTTTGCTTTTCTTTCGTTCTAAACTCCAAATTTCTTAACTGTACGTTGCCTTCTTCTAACCCTATGTGATACCAGCTTATCCGTACCATCAAAAATGGCGGAAATATTTAATTTAAACAATTATGCAGTTGCATTGTACGTATAAATAACAAAAACGTTGTGTTGCTCTGAGTTTTCCTGTTTATATTTAATATTTTTTGCATATCAAACTAAGCAAATAACATTCTCTTCGCTAATGAATAATTGTAGAATTTTAATTGTCGATTTAACATTTCAATTACGTTATCAGAAGGGGAGACGACAAAGCGATGAACAATTCGCCCATCTCTGTGTAGGGGATTCTTCTGGTGACGTAAAAAGTGTTACTCAAAAATGTGTGTTAATATATGTGTGTGCACGTGCGTGTTTTTTTAATAGAATTTAAGCGACAATGTCTGTTACATTTTTATTACATGTTTTCTAGTTTACGGATAAGTACATTCAGATCCAATTTATTAAAAAATGGTTAAAAGTTTATACTGTTTTTCTTCAAGTATTTTCAACTATGAATGTTACTTATCAAGAATGTTAATATTATCAATTACAACAGTAAAATGTTTTCATTGATTTCATCCTGGTATTGTGATGCAGTGGATATCGGCTCGGAACGAGAAATCGGAGAGCCGAATTCGAATTCCAGTTGAATTCGTTGCGTTCGCTTACGCGCAAATACCCTTGGGAAAGGCATGAATTCATTTCTTCTCTCTCCAGCTATGGGTTAAATAGCAGGACAAGTTGGGTTCTATATCTTTGGTTGGCAACCAGTCTACCGTAGAAAATAACCTACTGCAGAAAAAATCATCTGCTCAGTTAGTCATACCTCTTTCGAGATATATATCACGTATGGCACTTAACTGACTGATTTTAAGAAACCCTATTTTAATTTAAATGTACATGTGTCGAACGCAATTAACACCATGTGACGTACTTACTAAATATAGTATTAGTTCCTGCTATCAAAGAATGAAATGTTCAGGAAATATATTTTTATATTTTATTTTATTTATTCATTTATTTTTTGTGTTGTAATTTTTATGTAGCCCTTGTCGCCACAACAGCAAATACGTTGCTGTGGGTCATTGCTAAATAAATCTTCCGTAAGTCAATCAGTTTCTCGTGGTTAATGAATTTCCCTGTCAAAAAAAGCGTCATACATATAATAATATAAAACGTGTATTATCCGTGGCCAAGGCGAGCCTTCAAGGTCGATGACATCGACTGTGTTTTGATCTGATGAGGGATCGGCTCTGACAGATCTAGTTATCGAAGACACACTACGCATAAACGAATACATCTCTGTCTTTCAACCCAGTTATGGGGAAGAAAGTTGGTCAGGTGCTCAGATGCGCAGTGACCCTATGACTATACCAAATCATGGCACTGATGATGAGGATGATGATGATGATGATATAAGTCTTCACTCCCAGCTCCTAATATTAAAACCAATATTTTAACATAAACTTCTTTTAACCTACACTAATCAAAACAAAATGATCGAATGTACCCAGAGAAAACATTATAGACTTTAGACAGATTCTGTATAAATTTGGTCTGCATGTGCGACTGCTAATACGCAAACTTGAAAAGTTGTAATAAAAACTTAGATAGCCAACCCTTGTCGGTTGAATTCAATAAAATGGGTATAAATGGTTTTTTGCTGCCTACATATACGTTACATGTGAATGTGCGTTAGTGTGCATTAAGTTTTATATCTGCGAATGTCGATATCGTACAAAAGTTATTGATACTAACGTTACATTATATTTCCATTGTTTGAAGAACTTATTTTGTTTATTGAGATTTGGAAATTGTCTAATAAGAAGGCTACTATATGAGATTTGGATTCTGTAGTAGATATTTAACATGAACTTATGTTACAATTTCTTCTCCTTAAAATAGCAAATATTTAAAATTCGCACTATTCCGAAACTATTTGAGATTTTCAATGTTGTGGGTGGCAATTATGGAATATAAAAAACTAAAAAAAGTTAATTTAATTGGCAAAAATTGTCTAAAAGAAAAGCTTACTGAAATACGAAACCCCACCTACCCCATCAAAGATACGTTTACCAACATTGTTGTAATTTCGTGACTCATCATCATCACAATCATCATCTTTATCATTGTCATTTTTATTTTTTATTGTAACTTTGATAATCTTCCAGTATTTATGGGTTTATTTCAGTTAGTGCAGCGTATAAACACCCAAAGAATTCAAATTGTATATTGATAGGTAAATGAGGCTACCGGCATGAAAGAAGAATCATTGATTTCTGATTATGAGAAATCGTCTGCTTTCTAATTGTTAATTCCAGTAATATATATATATATATATATATATATATATATATATATCGTGTGTGTATGTGCGTGTGTGTGTGTCTGATTATGAGAAATCGTCTGCTTTCTAATTGTAAATCTCAGTAATATATATATATATATATATATCGTGTGTGTGTGTGTGTGTGTGTGTGTGTGTGTGTGTGTGTGTGTGTGTGTAACAGGTAACAGCGCTGAACAATGATTCAGATGACCGATACCAAATTTCAGTAGAAAATGTTCAGGCCAACTGCTTCATTCATATTTTTTTAAATTCATTTCTATCTCTGCTCTTTTCCATCGCAAAATATCACTCTCACAATAATATATGGAATCAGTTAACCCCATGGTTAGCCATGTCAAGGGTCCTTAAATGTATAATCATTTTTTAATAACATGAAAATAATTTTGAAATTATCAAGTAATGAGACTCCGTTTTTGACTAATTATGACTTGTAGCTTGATTGTTTGCGTAGTCCACATCTGTCATCCTCAGTCAAAAAGCGAAGTGGACAAGAGACAATGTAATAATAAACTCAGCTTTTTTCTTTTTTCTCCAAATGGGCTGTGTGCTAAAATAAATCTTGACCCAACATTTTCTACATTCTTACGTTTATCTCTCGTCAGCTCTAAAACCAAAATGACCCATGAAAATAATCCGCCCGTGTTTTGTATCCCCATCATTCATCCAACCCAATGATTGTGTAGTGTAAAACTAAATCCTATTCTGTTTGCCCCTGATGCGTGCGAAACTAATCTATGGTTAGAAAGATGTTTTTCATCTCTTGTTAAATAATTAAAAAAAGTATTTTCATATCTGGTTTACATACTTATCAAAGTTATCATTATTGGTTGATTTTATTTTTAACATATCAACAACTAATTTAACATTGAACTGAAAATAGATAACTGACTAAAACAATAGAAAAATGGATTAGATTTGACTTGCATATCATTCTCTCCTTTTGTATCAATTTTTTTTTTGTATTCTACATAGTAACTTCTTAAGACCACCGTATTTGGTACGATCGTTTAACGGGATTCTTAAATGAGAAGTGGCATGTTTGTTTAAAATTTCCGTTAACCGAATCTAAAAAGAAGACATTTACCATTTTATAAGTTAATCCACTCTTAATAGCTAGGGATGATTTTTTTTTAATAATCGTTTCACATCAAGATACAAACAGGTACGTTGGCAGAATATTTTATTTACATAATGCATTTACATGTTCTTCGCCTGTGGATTAATTCTTTTATTATTCCTATAGAATCCGAACACATTTTACTGACAGTAAAAATTGGATTGAGGGTTGCGATTGTTCTTGTAGAAGAGCCGAGCTTCTTTCTTTCTGTTTTTATACTCATACAAAATTTTATATTACATTTTTATAGTATTTTATATTGAATTGACATGGACCAATCTATTTGCTTGTTATTTTTCTGTAATCGCACAAGCGTTTCTCCAAAGGTATGTGTGAGTACATTTGCATGTATCTTTTTCTGTATATATTTATATATATCATTGCATATATATAGAGACACACACACACACACACACACACACACACACACACACACATATATATATATATATATATATATATATATATATATATATATATATATATCATTGCATCTTTACATGTGTATACATAACCAATGGTATATTTGTAATTTTGTACAAAGCTAAATTATAACATGTGTTTATCTGTCATTTTTGTGTATAAGAGATACTAAAATCTTGAATGAGTGTATGCAGTGTACATTGAAAATAGACTGTAACAATTTATGATGTACGTATGAGATGCAGATGAATTTTTTTCGAGTAAAAAGAGAACTTGTTATTGTTACCGTGAACCAGTAAAGAAATCAATAAAATTGACCCAAAAAGGAAAAAAAAACAACTTTTGTCTTGTTCCAGTGTTTTATTTATTTAATAATATAAAGACATTTAGGTTTTATCCTCCAATATATATATATATATATATATATATATATATATATATATATATATATATATATATATATATAACGCTGATTTTTTCGCCAAGATCCGTTCCAAAGACTTACAGGATTAACGTGCTTTTTCTTCTTTTTCTTCTTCTTCTCCTTCTTCTTCTTCTTCTTCTGAGAGAGAGAGAGACCAATAAATATTGTGTATAGTTTGACCTCTTTTATCTGGCACCATTTAGACCTTACCACAGAAAATGCCGGACGACAGACATAACCCCTATAAACCCTATGTAAACATTATCATGTCAGCTCATTTCACATATATATTTGCTGTGTTATCAAAGATAAAACAAAGCTTAAAACAAAAAAATAAAACAATGCTTCCACACCAGCTTTTTATTGTTTCATGCAATAGAAAAAAAAAGGCCTAAAAGCAAAAGTTAATATATACCATACTATAGTAGACCTGTAGGGAACCGGTAACTTAAACAAGAAGTAATAGTGCATGTACTAAACAATAATTAATGCTTTCAAAACACTATACTGCTTTTGTCTGTTGTGGAAAGTTGTAAACATATGGTGTTACTATTTTAACAGCTCTACAAACTAATGGCGGATGGTTAAGAAAAAATGCCAGACCACGGAGTGCTTGGATTAAAGAGGTCGGATTATATAATTGTGTAAAACTTCATTTTGTAATAAGGAATTTCTTTAAAAAAATCACAGTTGGGTATGAATAAAATTAACTTTATATAACTCACTGATTTAAATAATGTTCATAAACTTAATTTGTCGCTGAAAATGTCTGTTACCAAATCCAAGAAAATTCAGATGTGCAACCTAAATCCTAAAAGGACAACAAATTTTGAAATTTAGGATTTCAGTCATTCATTTCGAATAAAGGCGATTTTACAGTTTCCACAATATTAAGGCTATTAAGTATAATAATTTAATTATCCCTAAGTAGTGGGTCTCCCAGAAATTATCGGATTGGCTACAGATTTCAATTAATCAGCAAGACAAACTTGCTAGTCATCGCGCCAGATAAGCGTCCTTGGGAATCGCGAACTGTAATTAGAAATATTTCGAGCAGTCCTAGGTTCGCAGCCCAAATCTGGAGAATCTTAGAGCTATAAATTTTGTTATAGCCTTTATATCTCTATGGAAATATGAAAAACAATCAAAATATGCCCCTAAAAGTATTTATTTCAAAATATAAGCACAATTGATCTTTAAAGAATTCAAAATTCTTATTGTTCTCCGTAAAACCTGTAATGTAGCGTTGTATCTTGTATTGCGATGTTGTGTATATTCTCTACCCTGCTGCGATAACTATGGACCCCCACATAAAAAGAGAAGAGGTGGCTTTATCTCGATTTCACGTGTTTCTGATTGATGGATCAGCAGATGATTCCGTTTGAAGTTTGGCCTTCTAAGTGACATCCGCTTTAACAGAAGGGAAATGGGACGTAAAATGGTGGATGTAGGATTTTTGGAAATCAAATGTCAATAAAACCGAAAATAAAGTATATCCTAGTCAGCCAGTTAAGTGCCATACGTGATACACACTTTGGGCGATCATGTCTCGAAAGAGACATGACTGACTGGGCAGAAGATTATCCTGCAGTAGGTTTCCATTGCTTTCTGCGGTAGACTGGTTGCCAGCCAAGGCTATAGAACCCAGTCTGTTCTATTATTTAACCCATAACTGGAGGGAAGCAACGGATTAATACCTTTCTTAATGGTATTTGTGCGTAAGTGAGTGCAAGGAATTAAACTGGAATTCGAACTTGCCACCCCGATTTGTCGTTCCGAGTCGATATCTACTGCACCACAACGCACATCCGAGTACTGGTCTATATTAACAGTCATGCTAGGAATCGGGAGTTCTGGTTTATCTTTGGCGGGAGAGAGAAGTCGAGTGGTTCCGAAGTTTCTATTTCGTATAGCCAGCCACTATCAGGGGATAAGCAAATAGGTGAAGAGCTGACATAGCAGAAGTTATCCCAAGTATCACTTACCAACCGAAACGGACGAGCAGGCGAACCCCTGAATAAAATACCTGTCATATAATACAAGAAAACAGGATTCATGTTCTTATTTCTCGACGTGGCGTTTGTCTTTCATCGTGTTACATAGTGAGCATGCAGCGCGCCCTTTCCTAGCTTTCAATGTACACCAATGAGATCAAGAATCCGAATGAAATGTGGGGTAATCATTGGCCGGTCGTTTGAAGAGCTTGGCCTAGGTTCGCATTGTATGTTTACACGACAACCCTTTTCCCACAGACGTAATATCGCAATACTCTCACTGTTCTATCGCTATATCCATAGAAAGTCTTCAGATGAACTGAATTCCTTAGTTTCCTGAGTTCTAACCTTCATAGCTAAACCCACCATGCCACATTGTAGTAAACCACCTTCATTCCCTTCGTATTCCGTTGGTGAGATGTAAATTCCACTCGAACAGCTTTTTTCCAGAAATTGTTACTTTGTGGAACCGATGTCCAAAAAGATGTTACTTTAATCACAACAATCTTAACCTGTTCAAGCATAGGATTAACCGTTACCTTTCCCCCATATATCCTCATAAACTATGCCCTTTACCTCTTACACTATAATTTCTGCCTCGAGTGGTACTTGGGCCTTGTACATGATGAAAATTACTGTAAAAAGCTGACAAAACTAGAGTAGATTATTCTAGTGCGTGCTCCTATTAGGAACTGCGTCTGACAGACAGAAATAAGTTCAAATAGGTCAAAGTTCTAATTTGATCATAAGCTTTTAGAAAAATGCACATTTTTTGTTGACCTTCTTGTTTTTATTTTGAGACTTTAATAATAAAAATATATAAATTTGCTCTTCAGAAATACAACTTCGAGGTTAAATCGCATGTACAAAGCTTTATTTTTAAAGAAGAGTCCATCCAATATAAGATATGAAGACACGGATACTTATCTTGGGCGAATATATTTTTTCAAGAATAACAGCTCAGCATGTCATTTAAGATGTAGCATCATAGTATTACGAGTAGACCCGTGCAGTCAAAAAAAAAATGACGGCAAAATATTTATATCGATATCACATCTAAAATGACGGCAACATATATATTGATGTACCTACTATTGAGTATCTTACTTTAAGACCTAAGAAAAAAAATAATAGTACAAATACCTGAGTGTAACAGGAGGGAAATATATATATATATTAGATACAAATATATGCACAGCGGTCTTTATTATCAATAGAGAGGTTGGATTTAGAAAAATTGTTTGGACCGAAAACTTTTCAGCCTCCATGCATAGTTTTAAGTAATGACAGGAATATACATTTTTTAAGTAAGAATGAGTGATCAGAAGATTATAAAGCACCAATTCCAGTAATATTTAAGAGAGAGGTGGGATACATTTTTATGTTTGGTTTAAATGTTCCATAATAATTTCAAATTTTTTATTTATGTTACACTTTTCGAAATTGACACGTAATTTATTCGATTTTTTACTAAGATAGAAACTTATTTTTGTAATTAAGACAATCCGATAATTTTGTAAATGAGGATTGTTTGTGTATATATACAGGGTGCGATGGATACATTGTCGTCTAAATTATACAATAATGAAATATTGACATCTCATTTTAACAAATATATTTACCAAAATTACGCAAAAATACCTTGAAATACTAAAGATTAAATTTAAATTTAATAAAATCGCTATTGGCTTCAACCACGGCCTGCAGACAAGTTCGGAATCTCTTACAGCTCTTCTGGACGTCTCTTTGTTTAAGTTGATGAATGCTGTCATAATCTTTGCCTTCATCTTTGGTGCTACAAGGAGTTTTGCTGGCCTCTCGCCTAGCCGCACCCCACGCATAATAATCAAGGGTTGCAGTTTGGGGTAAGGAAAGATGTGGTCGCAGAAACTGTTTGACAGCCATGACTAGATTCTATTGCTTGTGTCGCATGATGCAGAGTCTTGTTGCCAGACATAGGGCCTTCCATTAGGCGCACTCTTGAACCAGGACAGCACTACCTTCTCAAGGCCCTTGATGTAGGACTTAGTGTTAAGTCTGATGCCCTGGGGAAAGAGAAATGAAGGCATAATGTCCCCATCAGTAGTGACTACTCCAAACACCATGATGTTGCCTGCATATATCATCCAAATCTTACCGAATCTTCTGCACTGTCCTCAGATTGACGCACAAGCACTCTGAAATGTTCGTATTGGAGCTAAGCAGTACAGCATGCTGTTTCCAAATTTCTCGCGGAGTAAATTGCATCATGGTGCTCTTTTTCTCACAAACGGTGCCCAACTAACCCTACTATACTATGCAACTAACAAAATCAAAAACATGCAACGCGCATGCGTGAAATTAAAAATATAATATGGCAACCATTTACCAATCGTGCCATATATATATATATATATATATATATATATATATATATATATATATATATATATATATATAGTCCGTCTAACTTCAAGAACGCTGAATGATATCTTTATCTACTTTTACATGTTATCTGAAATTCTAAGATAAGTTGTACGGACCAATAATCCCAAGAAAAGATGCTTTCTTTTTAGCGACAGATGTTTGGTATTTCTGTTTTTACTGCTACTGTTTCGAATATTTTAATATAACGCAACAACCTAAATGAGTAGCGCCCTTCATAGTTATAATTGCATATAATAATAAAGCGTAAAAAAGAATTAAGAGAAAAAAAATCTTAAAATATGAATGCTAAAAATGACTATATAGTAGATACCACCATGGACTTCATACCCCACTTCAAAAAACACGCATTTTAGATAGGTATAGGTAAATATCTTCTTGGAAGTTAAAATTTGGTTTTATTTGAAAGATTGTAGCCTAAAGCTAATTAGCATTGAAAGAAAAAATAATGTCCGTATTTAAAACCTTAGCATGTTCGCTCGTCGACACCAGAAACCGCCATTATAGACGAAAAATGTAAGCAACAAAGTTAAAAAAATCTCTTTAAAATTCAATATTTGTCCTAGATACGTGTTTCAGAATAAATTGAAGGATTAAATAGATTTTGGAAACGTAATGTTTACTTTTTACTTAAAACATAATGAAAATAATGTTTGTTTATGAATAGTATCCCGGTATCATAGGTCAAAGAGTTTTGTTCTGTCATCCCCTAACTTAAAAAACACCGCAAAAAACGTTAAAAAAAAAGAAGATAAAATAAAATAAAATGAAATAAATGGAACACCAACAATGTCTTAATTAAGAAATTGGTATTTGTATTTAAAGATAAATTCTTTATCCTTATATAACCAATAACTTAAGAATATAATTTTTCATTCTATACGCTTTTATGGAACTTAGTAGAATTAATAATTTTATTTTTTTATATTACATTAGAAGTATTTTTCTTGTTTTTCATTCTTTTTATTTTAGTTAAATGATACTTTTGAGTTTAATGCATTACTTTTATTCTTAATTATTTTTTTACTTATTTCTTGCCATAAAATATTTAAATCCTATCCAATGTGGTCTTTTTAAAATTATTCTGAATTTAAGAGTTATTGAATTATCATATTATTCTTCTGATAGGGAAAAATATTCAGTTAAATGAGGTACTTCAAAATTATACATACAAGAAAAAACAAAAAAAAACTCCACACTATCCAAAATCAGACAAAGACTTAAACTGCATTGCGCGTTGAACGCTTTTGTGTTGCATAGTTTGTTAGATTGAACATTTGACGACCGACGAGATGTGGCCTCCCTTTGTCTGTTCTATAAATACTTTCATGGCTTCTGCTCCAACGAACTTAAGTCACTGGTGCCTCTGCAACAGGTGTTTAGTCGTGCAACCAGATTGGCAACTGGGTCCCACCCATTCACAGTTAGATTAACCAAATGCAGACGACAATTCTACTCCACCAGCTTCTTCTATCGCACTTCCCGCCTGTGGAACTCGCTTCCATATTCTTGCTTTCCTGACGGCTATAACCTCCAGGAATTTAAATGCAATGTCAATACTCATCTATTAACCACTTGACTCTCGTTCTTTCACCACCCGTATATCCTTTCCTTTTTCTCCCCCTTTGCAACTGTCATCACACCTGTATTCCCATCCTTCTCTTGCTCCTTTCTAACTGGTTCGTCTTCCTCTTCACTCTCTTCTAATTAATCTTTTTACTCTTATGTAGCCCCCTGCATATCAGTGGCATTACCGCCTTGCTCGGGCTGATACGATTAAAAAAAAATTGGCACTACTTAAATAGACTGATCCATTTATTTTTATAATCCACTAGTAACGAACTTTAAGAAAAATTTTGCCTTGATACCTGTTGCAATGAAAGCGAAACGTATACTGTGCACCATTAAAACACTACACACACATACACAGATCGTAGTATTAAAAACTAAATGAGAAGTTGTAACTGAAGACGTAGTGCTATCGGCTAGTCATAATAACTGTAGTAGAATCGTTAGAGACAATTCGCATTGGTTTAAATGTAAGCTTTAATGAACTAATATTCACTACCTCACCACTAGAGTGAATGCTCGAGGTGGATGCGGCACAAGGCCAATTAAAATAGGAATCCTAGTTCTTAAGCTCGGCCAAAAAATTAAAGCAGGGTCTGGCTCTTGTCTGTTTACCCCAGACAAGTCTCTATCCTTCGGTGGAGCCCGGAGGCAGAGAGTTAATCAAAAGAAAGCTTTAATGAACTCTGAATACAATCAAAAAACTTAACACAAAGAGTCTTTTGATGTTAGCCGAAACCAATGTTCGCGCCAGAGACTCGGAGCTTAGTTAAAAGGATATAAGCTCACAGTACTAAGCTAGACGACAAGAACGAACAGCAAGAGTAACGAAATAAGACGCGACCACCGGGAAAACCAACCATACCTGACGCGTGAAGAAGTAGTTTAGGTGTAATCTGCTAATAATATTTCTGCCCTGCAGTGTCAAACAACGCAGAAAGAAACGGTTAGAAATTTTGGGACACATGATGAGGAAAGAAGGCTTCGGTAATTTGATATTCATAAGAAAAAATTTAGTAGATTGTCACGAACTTATTTCCAAGATGACTACGATTACTATCAAATACTGTCTTCTACTCTCTAGAATACTGAACCGAACTTTCTCCAAACTACTACTAATATCTGCCTTATATACGAACATTTTGTTACACCGAATACTAAAGGACTTATTCTAAACGAATAAATAAAAATATATTATCTATTTTATGAGTCAGTTCATTTTATTCTAAAATTTCCAGTACAGAAAATCCTACCAAAACTCCACAATATAAACTAAAATAAAAGCTTTACTCAATCTCTATCGTTGCCTTTTTGTTCAATGTACGTTTTACCTTTTTACGGAGTAACTTTTCCAAATCACTATGCAAAAACTTATCTAATTTCATTACAAGGTAACAAGACAAATAACTTTGAAAAAAGCAGTTAAAAATTTAAAACAAGATAAACAACAGAGATTCTTTGTATTGCTTTCTAATTATAGACTTTGTGAAAAAGTTCCCAGCGAAAAGCAATTTTCCAACTGTCTACCTAATCTGTAGTTTTCGGGACAATTTCCTAACAGACGAATAGAAAACTTGAGATGACAAATGTGGTTCTACAGAAGAATACTGAGAATATCATAGACGAAGCAGGTAAGCAGCGAGCAAATTTGAAGAAAAATTGAAGCAATTATAGTAGGAAGCAGAAACAAACTGTTGGAATTTTTGGGACACAAGATGCGGAAAGCGGGCTTGGAAAATTTTATACTCATAAGACATATCGAATTCCACAAGAACAGAAGAAAACAGTAACCTACCTAACAAGCTTGTGAAAATGGGTCACAGATCAGGGAATGAGAAGGATAAGTAAAAACAAACAAACAAACAAAATTCTTCACTAAGTAATACAAAGGACAGTATGTTGTGGAGGGTTATGATCGCCTACGTTCTGAAAGGATAGAGTGCACTCATTTTTTTTTCTTAAGACGCATTAGTGTACATGGTTTTGCACTCTATTCCATATCCAGGAATCGTAACAAAACGTCTTGTCACAGGCATACCACGATGATCCACGGAGAGGTGTAGATGAGCAAACATTCGGGGAAACAATTCTTCCATAACTGCTTTTCCTGCCAAGGAGTTAGCAAAAAATAAAAGTTATCTCACTGTCGACTTAAACATAGAGCGCCACCCCATCTTCAAATTCTCAATCTAGTAAATTGCTTATATTTGTGCTGTAGTGTGTTTAAGCAAGGTCCCGGTATAATTTTCTGAAAACTATTTCCCGGTATTTTCCAACCGTCCCGGATATTAGCGTAGCAGACAGATCGGGGATCAATAGATCATTACGCAGTGAGAAAGCTGATATGACATCTCGCAGACGTGTACCTGGGGGCAATCACTGTGCAAAGCAAAAGGTCAAGCCACGAGCAAAACGCGTTGTCGCCGATATCACAAGACTCTAATTTATTCATTTGTTTCCATTTTATGACTTGGAAATGTATTGAACCTCGAATCTGGATTGGAAAACACGGACACTACTACACTGAGATCTAAGTGATGAATACCATCATTATCTAAATGACTCCATTATTTAAGTCGGTTAGTGCGTTGTGAGTGCGCAAAAGACATCATCTCTTGTCTAAAATGTAATGACATCTTTATAAAGCCTTAAGAGTCATGATCATAACCGATTGTTATAAACAAAATAAAAGAACAACGAGCTGGAAAAATTTAGTCGATGACAATTCTCTCAAAATCATTTCACGGTTGTCTTAAAAGATTGAATCTTGGGACTGATTTTTTCAGATCTTTAGAAACTGAGTAAGATCTAACTTTTTTACCCACAAGGATTTTAGTTTTTAACAAGTTTTTTTTTTATTATAGGTGTTCTCCGCCAAACCGTACGATTTATCTTTCGCAAAATATTTTCAGTGTCAAACAACGCAAACTTCTGAAGCAATTCGATACGAGGCTTTATTCCGATACTCTTAATGTAGCTTTTATGTTTAGTGGTATAGAACCCAACGATAACTAAGACAATAGTGGCCTGAACGTCATACATTCTGGCAATCTCAATCAGGAGGTTCTTAATATTTTATCTATTAAAAAATAGCACCAACCATAAAGTGAGGTTTTGTAAGTTCATCTTGCAAACTAAGTGCTCACTGCTGTGGCCCTGCGACAGACTAAGTTAAACTTAGTAAATAACTACATGGAGCCTGCCTATTGAAAATAGTCGCGAATTTGCTTCCTATGCTGTGAATGTGTACTCGAGGTCCAATAAAAAAAATGCATTTCAATGCAAGTCGACTTTCAACTAAATAAAGATTGGCAATAACAGAATCTTTCAATCTTCTTTCCTACACTTCTAATTTGGACTCATTTTATCATGAGATAAACTTAGTATACAATTCGAAAGCGTTCCGTATTTTTGAGCCAATGGTTGCGTTCTAAGTCCAGACAAGAAAAGCAGAATTTTGAATGCTGACCATTAAGGTTTTAAACGGGGTGCCGAGTTGGAATTCCACTTGAATTCATTGCATTCACTTACGCGCAAATACCCTTGGGAAAGATATTAATCCGGCTCTTCCTTCCAGTTATGGGTTAAATAACAGGATAGATTGGGTTCTATAGCCTTGGCTGGCAACCAGTCTACCGCAGAAACAATGGCAACCTACTGCGGGATAATCTTCTACCCAGTCAGTCATGTCTCTTTCGAGACATGATCGCCCAAGCGTGTTTCACGTATGGCACTTAACTGACTGACAGTGAAGGCTCATATTTGAAATAGATGCCCCCTTTTTATTTTTTTACACGGCGTATAACGTTTATCAACCAGCACATTCGAGAAATCTTTATAAAGAAAATATGTTTTCCAGCAAGGGAAAGGTTTGGTGTAGCTTCATTCCCTGCAGGAATTTTCTTTAATATTTCTTGAATGTTCTGGTCCGTAGACACTGTTTTAAAAAATAAAAATAGAGTGTCTATTTCAAATACAAATGTCCATTATAATAACGTTTGAAGTAATTATATATTTCATACACAGTAGTGCTGAAAAGCTGTCGGCATGACTGGTATTTGGTCATCTGCTTCAATTTCGGTTAACGCCACCTCGTATATATGAATACGCGTTTCGCTTCATAGATGTGTGTATGAAATTTATAATTAAAATTATTCTTAAACGTTTTCTTCCTTAGCTCAAACCCAATATTCAGTCCCAAATGGTTACTTATGCTTGCAATCCATTTTCTTCCAATCAATTTGGAATAAAAATATTTTTCGACTGATTGGTAACGTGGATTTTCTCCATCTCATTTTATATGTTCTTTTTTCCTTCCATTTTGTTCTTTCCTTTTAACATTCTTTCCTTACTTTCTAATATATATACTTTTCCTTTTCTCATTTTTACTTCTCTCTCTCTCTCTCTCTCTCTCTCTCTCTCTCTCTCTCTCTCTCTCTCTTCCATTTTTGAGTTCGTTCGGTCTAAAATCTTCCTTTATTTCTTCCTATTTCAAATACAGGCTTTCCTCTTCCTTTCCTTTCTCTTTTTCGATTAAGGAATTTCTGCAATTATCTCAACAGACGATCAAAATGATGAGGTCATCGGCCTACATGACTCCCATCCGGCTGCCAAGACTAAATCTGATTTATAAACTTGTTCGATGAAAATCACGAGTGTTGGACTCACAGATCCCATGTCCACTCACGGCTAACAATGCTTCTTGTGTAGCTGTAAATTCCCGTCCTTTTCAACGTCTTATAAACAAACAAAAAAAAAAGAAAAAGTTTAGAACGCGTCCGTTTCTATGGATTTTCTCGCGTGGTTGGTCGTTTTAAAGTTGATTTATTGCATCGGATGAGCTTATTTCTTTATTTTCTAAGTTATTTTAGTAAGCAGAGAACTATATAGTCTTAAAACGTGCGTTTATAAAGATAGAAAAATACTTTTTCTACTATTTCAGTCAATTTCAAATTAACTCAAACTCTCTAAATACTTCTGGAAAGGTTAAGATTTTTTATGTGTAGGGTTCCTTCAGAATGTGTGCGATTATGGCTCACCATAGCTTTCTATTCTTTGTAGTTCTGTTTACTACCCCTTTCAGTAATCCATTTACACGAGTTCGTTAAGTAGATTACTGTTTCCATCTACACCTCACGTCCTGCGAGTGTCAAATTCTCCAAGCCCTATTTTCTCATTGTGCATTCCAGAAATTTAAAATGTCTCTTTCTGATTCTAAGTACACGTTTCTTTTTTGTTTCTGCTTTCCTTCAAACTTCATCGTTGCTCTCATGGTCTGTCCATGATATTCTCAGTATCTTCCTGTAGAACGAAGTCTCTATTGCATCAATTCCCCTTTTAATCAGGCTTGTGGCCACATCAAGTTGAAACACCAGTTCCTATACGATCACATAAGTTAAGCAACGTTGAGCCTTTTCAGTACCTAGATGGGTAACCACTTGAGAATACCAAGCGTTATAAGTTTGGATGTGCAGTTGTAATGGGTAATGGCTTAGACAATCAAGTTTCAATGCCCGTTGGGTTCGTTATATTCGTTTACACACAAATATCATTGAGAAATGCATGAACCACCTACCACCCCGCGATGAGTTAATTAGTAAGATTTGTATCACTAAATTATTATCCCCCACCTCAACAATAAAAAAAAATTCTTACAGTCTAAAAATATTTTCGGACAAAGGGTTGATAAGCTGTAGAAAATTAATCAATTGTCTTAATCTTTGAAATAGTTACCCAACATTCAGTGCTATATAAATGGATTGATATTACATAGCAGTTCAGGACATTTTTTTTTTTGTTTTGTTTAGTTTCTAAGAAAAGTTTCTTATTTCTTAATACTGTGAATCAAAATAACACAAATGGTTCTAGGAGACATGAATGAATGAATGAATGAGGTCGACCATCGTTGGGATCACGGAGTCAATGTGAATTCCACGATTCTTTTATTAGCAGCATAGGAGACATATACTAAGTTGAAACAAAAGTTGGTAGCATTTTATAAGTTAATTTCAAAGACAATATTTAGATATTTGTACACATATTTATTCAGCCACATATGTGTTACTTTGTTCTGCGAAGTTTCATCATCTTTGAAGCAGCTTCAAGTTGATGAACTGGTTTAAATGGTTTTTACCAGTGTTACGAACCCGTTTGGGTCAGCAACACATAAAAATACAATTTTAGTTGGAATAATGCTGAAGGGAGTGAATTAAACTATAACGCAAGATAATTTTATACAGAAAGGAAATTTATTATAACACACAAAAATATTCAGCAAACCCACAGGAATAAGGTGACAGAACTATAATATACCGGACACTAGAACGGGTTCAACTTCGTACTAGTTTCACACAATATTCACTGGAAAATAAGAGGTGAGTCTAACGAGGAAGATATTTGGAGGAAGTTTAGGCGGAATGGAAAAAGGTCATTCAACTCGTCTAAAGGTTATATATATATATATATATATATAACTATACACAGCTAGGGTTTGGTCAGAGTGATTAACAAAACAATCCATACCTTTTAGGGCAGCACGCCGTGTATTCTCTGGATGTTGAGAAAGGTCTTCGTGTGGAGAATTTCGGCAGGTAGCTTGGTGGAAAGTTCTTTCGACGTCTTGAACGAATAGCAGGAGAGAGGTCACGCCTGGCCGATAGCCCAATAATTCTGGAGTTTTCTACTATTTCTTCCCTTTTAAATAGAAACAGGGGCCTATATTCATTGGCCCTCTCTTTCTCTGGTCTTTTCCTTCTTTTCACTGTAACCATAATTACCAGACTATTTAATCTCTTTTTGGGAAGGGTAGAACCAGACCCAGTGACCTAATTCATACTACTCTCCTTTCTGGAGTGGTAGAACCCTGACCGAATGACCAGTTACTACTACTGTTACTAAGGTGACTATTTTAGTTATGACCCAAGGCTTCTGGGGTGCAAAAACGCTTTTAACTTCCTCGTTACAACCAGAAAATTGAAATTCTTTCTACTAAAAGAATTTTGTAGGAATTGAAATAAGTGATTATCCGAACATGCAAAATCAGGTGAGTATGGCGGATGTAGTAAAACAAATCAATGAAGATGGACCAATTTCTGCCAGACCTGCAGAGAGACACGGGGCCTGCGTTTGTCCTGATGAAAGATGGCCATCTTCCAATTAGCCAATTCTGCAAGCTTCTTGATTACTGCCTTTTAAACAGTCCAACTGACGTTACTTCTCTGAACTCAACAACTGATTTTGTAGAATAGGCTTGCAATATACAATACCTTTCTCATTTTACAAGTGAAACAAAATCAGATGTTCAAACACAATCTATTGAAAAATGCTACTAACTTTTATTCCCACCCAATATTATGAAATCATTTTGTTTTAGAGCTGAAGTAATATATTTTGTGGACATGTATCCTCCTGTTTAGATTACTAAGCTTATCTAAGAAGCCACAATAATAGTAAGGAATTCCAGAAGGATCAATTTGATGATGCTAACAGTGTGACAAACTTTCCAGCACTCAATTTATGACTTAGGTTTCTCAACATTCATGGCTCAACAACTGATAATTCATTAACTTGAATGCAATCTATCCTAATTAGACACCACTTCTTCATTGTATTAAAAATATCAAAAGCTAAAAATACATTCTAAGTTCTTTAGCAATGGCCAAGAAAAAGCAAAGTAATTTCTGGATAACTTGCCATAAACTGCAACACAAAGTCATTTGCTGTAGTGAATGAGTATAAAGTCGTCTATATACTAAAAAACGTAATTGGGTGTTGTTAGTAAATCTAGCTTAGTTCTGGCATAAAACTACATATGCGAGGCACCCAGTAAAGATCAAACACTCAAAACTCAGCAGTAATTATCTTTGGTACCTTGTGTATTACCATGACAACACTAGTATTTTGAAGATACAAAAGTTAATTAGAAAAGGATACAGCTACATAGTTAAATCTGAATGACACCTGATTAATTGTTGCAACTTAATCAGTTAAATTTTGTCAAGGTAAAGCAGGCTACTATGGTAATGGAAGCGAGTTAAAAATCTCACTAGAAGCTTGTTTCTAATAACGGTTGTAGAGTTGTGATAAAAAGTGAAGTAACTTAAATGAAAGGAATTATTTGTCAAAAACTAAAAACATTAAGTTAATTTACAATTGGAAATAAAATAGAGCTATTAGCATGCATTAATTTTACAATTTAGTTTAGTGATGTCAATTTTCAGTGAAACATCTTGGTCAAATTTCTTTCTGCTACACATCAATAACAAAATCCTAGACTGAAAATGTGTGATGCCAAATTAAAGACTAACTCATCTAATAAAGTTTGGAATTTTTTTGTAACGAAATAGATTTAATGTTTGGGTAGAATCTAAAATAAAAACAAAATTAATCATAGCAATTCTCTGTTCAAACTGACAACAGTTCTCTTGACAGCTCACAATTAAACAACACCTGAGGAGAAATTGAAAGAGATGCAAGCTCCATGGTGGAGTTCAATTTTAATTGGCAGGTATGTCAGGCTTCCTGCTGCTAATTGGAATTGGTGGTAGAAGAACAAACAATATCAGCAATGATTAGTTAACCTTCTCTTATACTATAGTGGTATGTAAGTCTAAAGTAGCTATTTTCTATGGTTACATTGTTGTTGTAATTTAAAATGCATATTTATAAACATTACTAGTTGCAATACCTCCTAAAGCTATTAAGCCAAGCTGAGGAAATATTAATCCACACTATTTTGCACAAAATTGTATTGTCTCCATAAAAATTTTAAAGAATTTACAAAACATAAACCTCCGATACAAATATAAATGTAACCATTGTAGATTTTAATTTTGTTCTGAGTTTCTCGCTACGATAATCAAACAGCCTAACATTAAATACAAATTTTCTATCACAAACTTTTCAGCCAACATTATATGCCATAGATTTACAAATGATCTTAAAACATACAGTAAAAACACCGCTTTAATATAATTTAAGTCATCATTGATATAATACTTATTACCTTGTCGGATTTAAATTAATCTTGTCTTAGTTTAGTCAGAGTATACAATTATAGAGTTCACAGTCAGGATCACATCCACTCCATATGGTTTATTGTACACAATCTTTTTATAAAACACCCAGAAAGTTTTTCTTGTCTGAATCCATCTTTCACATATATAAATCTACCATCCGCCCGTGTATTGAATACTGCTGCCATATCTGGTTGGGTGCCCCTGCTATTCACTTAAGGGTTCTTGACAAAATCCAACAGAGAATCTATGATGTGATCGATACTGACTTGGCAGCTCAGCTGCAGTCGCTCTCTCACTGGCATGATGTGGCTTTCCTGTGCCTCTTCTACAAATACTTTAACGACTTCTGCTACAATGAATTTAGCTCACTGGTGTCTCTTATGTATGAATTTACTCGAGCTACTAGACTAGCAACTAGGTCCCACCCTTTTACAGTGCAACCGATAAAATGTAACTGCAATTTCTACTCTAACAGCTTCTTTTCTCACACTTCTTGCCTGTGGAATTCCCTTCCGTATACTTGCTTCCCTGAAAGCTACAATCTACAAGAATGTAAATGTAAGGTCAATAGACATCTATCTCACTAACTCGCATCCTTTCTCTCACGCTCTTTTCTCTGTCCACTCCATCCCCATCACACCAGTATTCTCATCCTTCTATTACCCTCTTCATGACACCCACTATAACCTACCCCTCTGTTTCATCACTTTCTCCCTATGTAATGGCCTGCGCAACAGTGGTAGTAGAACTACCTTACTTGGGGTGAAATAATAAAAAAAAAAAACAACAAATCAAAGTAAAAAGAAAAAAATTTATTTAAGATCTACTTATCAATTTTTTTATTTTTTTTGTACAATTTTTTTCTTTTCAAAAAGAGCATAAAAAGTATTTAAAACAAGTTTAATAAAAAGAACAAGGAAAGGGGTTCCTCTCTTGTCCCAATAACAATAACAGCCAAAAGAGACAGAATTGGAGCATAAAAAAAATCTTGGTCAGACAGAGAGGTTAACAAGAAATTAACATTAATCTTGTATAAAAAAAAAAAAAAATCACCGCTTGTTTCCAATGAAACACATCAAAATACAAGTAATCATTAACTTAAAAAAAAAATAAAGTAATAATCTTAACACTCTAAGCACTACTTAATGGGCTGTTGCACCAAGAACATCTGCTTTCTCAGCAGTGCATTGCATCAAGTTAACATATTCCATGTTGAATGGTTAATATTCTTTTCTTCCATTCATTCTCCTGGTCTTATAGAATATGCATATTTATAAACAATGATATATTTCTTTAAGCAGAGAATCTAATGCTGCCATGATTTCAATATATTCAATTTCATGAATGTCTTTATGATTAAGATTTTTGATGTTGCTTTAATGGTCAAAAGTAAAGTAAAAATAATTACTGAAATAAAACATCCAAGAATTTATATATTCACAAGCAATAATGACAAATAAAAGAGGCTGTTAAGCCCCATGATCACAAGAAAGATTGAAAAGAAGTTTAAATTGTATCAAAATTTGTAAAGTTGAAAGCATAGAAAGTTCCAATTCACAAACCAATTTTTATCAGGCAACAGCCTAAAACTCTCAGCAGCCATATAATAAACTGCTTTATTTAAACTCGTGTCCTCAATTTGATAGTTATAGTCATAATATTACAGGTAATATACCTTCTATAAGTCAGTCAGTTAAGTGCCATACGTGATAGATTTGGGCGACCATGTCTCAAAAGAGACATGACTGACTAGGCAGAAGATTATCCCCCAGTAGGTTGCCATTACTTTCTGCAATAGACTAGTTGCCAGCTAAGGCTATAGAACCCAATCTGTCCTGTTATTTAACCCATAACTGGAGGGAAGCAGCGGATGAATACCTTTCAAGGGTATTTGCACACAAGTGAATGCAAGGAATTCAACTGGAATTTGAACTCGACTCCCCAATTTCTTGATCCGAGCCAATATCCACATCTATAGGTACCTTTCTGATTTGGTAAGGTTTTGGGAATTTTAAACCAAACCTTTTATCAAATACTTATTCCACTGTCCATGCTAAGGAATTTGTTTATTGATGTTTTTTCTTAATTTGTATGTCTTGCCATTTCTTACTCTGCTGAACCTGAGCATAAGAATTTTACTGCATGCCTCTTGGATTAAAATCATGCCAAGTAACGTTCATATTTGCAATTTGAACTATTGTCCTTACCTTTGTTGTTGTTGTTATCACAGCATTTTTGGCCTTTGCCAATCCATGTAACCTACAACGAATTTCAAAATGAATCCTCTATTTAATTTACGAGGGTAGATGGTTTCCTAGGTTGGGTAGAAGAATGAAAAACAATCTACCCCCATAGATTAAATAAAGAGTTCAATTCAAAATTCCCTGTAGATTACCTAGATCAACAAACACCTGATGAAGAGCAGAGTCCATGATGGCTGAAATTTGTGATAACAGACAGTGTGTAAATAATAATAATCCCTTATCCCAAAGAGAATGCAGACTGAAATTATCATATATATATGATGATAATTTCAGTCTGCAATCGGCTGTCTAACCATACTGATGAGCTGTGATACAGCGAAACAGATCTGTCTGCGGATGACTATATATGTGTGTGTGTGTGTGCTTACCCAATGTTTGCATCATTGTCTTATAGAATAATCTGCCTCTATTTATATAATGAATGCATGTTTGGTTCAAGGTTGTGACTATAATACCAAATATAACAAGCAACTAAAGAAGGTAAGAATATTATGACTAATGATTAAGGTGAGAACACCAATATGAATAAATCAGTGTATAAGGATTCCTTATTTCGTTTACTTATATCATACTTTGGTATAATGTAATATCATGTTTCTAAATATACAACAGAATCTCATTTTTGGCTACCTGCCTGCTATTGAAGTCACAAAGATGCTTATATTCATCAGATAACAAGTTGTTAATTATTCTGGATCAAACAATTCTCATCCTTCAATATTTTGGTTACAAGATTTACTTAATTCTCAAAGTGTGATTTTTGGCTACATCAACCAAACCAAATTTGATATGCAATGAAAACCGAAACTGAACTTCACTTTGAACTTTACAATGAAGTTTACAGTTAATGACAAATTTTTTTTAACACTTAAAATGTTCACATTTAATAATTTTATGTAAAATGAATTTTGTAAGTTGAATGTTAAAAAAAAATAAATAAAGACACTTACCACAGGGGTATGGAAAGTGGAAAAATTCATGAAATTATTAACTTGAATAAAAACAAATAAAACAAGCCTTAAAAACCTGAGTATTATAAGGAGTGTGGTGATGGTGGTGGTGATGGTAGTGAGTCCTTCAAGAAACAGATCCCTGAACTGACCACACATTTTAAATGATGTTGATTATCAATTGGATGATTTATTTCAATATTTTCTTTTTCAAATATAGATAATTTCATCTTTTGTTTATAGTTTTTATTTTTCATCACATTCATCCAAAATATTCATTGTGTTTTCTTTTTTGCTTTTTAAACAATAGGCACAAGTTGAACAAAAAAAGCTTTTTTTTTGGTATCATATTTTAAAGGAAAAAAAAAAACAGGGAAAAAATTAAAAAAACAGAAACTTGTCCTAAAAAAAAAAAAAAAAAAAAAATTTGGAGGCAACCCAGAGGCACTGAAGCAACATTACATAATACAGGCTAAAAGTAATATTGCAGATATTATCATATGATAACACACTTAAAATTAATAATGTCTACAAGACTGTGACTATATAATTTGGTGCTACTGAAGTATGTGATCTACATGCCTGATTCTTCTAAAATATATGATCTACCTTAAAGAGAATTATCTACATGTGCAACTTTAATTAAGTAGCACCGAAGTAGCGAACAGTGAATAAAAATTTCCGGTGGATTTTATATATATAAACCAAATTTATTTATTGCATTTCTGAATAATGTTCAAGGTGTTTATAGACAGTGATAGTATTAGTTAAAATAATTTTCTTTAGATTGTATCATATAGTATTATTTGTTTAGTATATTGCTATAGCGTATATTAAATAAAGACTACTTCTTTTTCTTGTCTTATTCCAAATGTGTCTATTTTAATGTAGAGAATGTTCTCAATTTGTAGATCAAATACTTTAGTGAGGTGTTGTCCTGGTAGATCATATACTTAAGTAGCATTAATAATTGTATATTAATATATGCAATATCTTATAACCTTCAGTATTGTACAGGCATTGTCAATGAGTAATGTTTCTTACAATAATGCAGTAAAATATTCGTCTGATAAACATGATGATGTTAAAATTAGCAAATAAGCAATATTGCATATTATCAATGCCTTTAATATTGGACAGAAAATATGCTTTAATAATGTGGCATGTATTAATTGCACAGACAATATTATATGATAACACTGTTTATAACAATTTTCACATGCAATATTGCATACCTGTCACACTCAACTCCTGCCTCACTAATTGTTTATTCCTCTCCTCCTGGTTCTTCAAAGAGAGGTTCAAATTGCTCATAGGTTTGTTGGTTCTCAAGATGTTTGTCAGTTTCTGGCTGTGATTTGTGCAATTCTGGGTTTTCTTCTTCCTCTGATTCTTTATCACTCAGTTCGATTTGGATGAGGCCGATTGCAAAGGCATAGCCAACCATTGCTGTGATAGCAAAGATGCCAGCCAATATCATGTTCTTTGTTTTGTTTGGATTGTCCTCAGCCAAACCACTCATTTGTTTCTTTGCATTCTCCTTCTTTTTCTCATTTTCTGGAGAAGAGAAATAAAGTTAACATTTTAAAATTGTTTTTACTTTAAAAAAAAAAAAAAAAAAAATTCAGGTAACAAATTATAGCATATATATATATATATATAGCACCGATGAGGTGTGTGTATATTCACACTCCACCCACATCTATTGAACAGGTGAAGAGGCTCATCCCTTGTTTCCTGTTTAGGATGCAGTTTCCGGTTTTCTCTTTTCCATTCTTTTTACCCTTATGTAGCCCCCTGCACATCAGTGGCGTTATCGCCTTGCTTGGGGTGATATGATAAAAAAAAAAAAAAAAAAAAATATATATATATATATATATATATATATATATATACACACACACACACCCCAGTCATCATGTGTGATAGGATAAAACAAAAAGACAAAATTTTGTCCCCACCACTTTTTATTAAATCAAGCAAACTTTGTAAACCTCAGTTTCTAAATATTGTAAATTATAACAATAAGTAAGGAGAATGTATTAAAACATTACCAACTTTACCCTTTTTTGTCTGTCAGACGAGTGAGTTAGGAAAGGCAAATATAGTAAAAAATAAAAATGACAGTTGGCAAATATAATTGTTAGAAAAAAAAAAAAAAAAGAATTTCCATTTCTAGTCGGCCACTCTGTTTTTCTGTCTGTTTTTTTCCATTTACACAGAAAATAAACTCCTATAAATAACTAAGGAAATTAATGAGGGGAATACACTTAAAGAGCAGATCAGGTAAAAACAAAATGGGACTTTAAATACAAGTATGTATATATATATATCTTCTGGTTATATTTATGAGTTTGGACCAATGTTGAACATGCATTTCTTTTCTACTACTTAATTCCTTCAGAATATGGGCAATCATGAATCTAGTTTACTTTTTGTTATTATCTGTGATTTGCCATGCATTATTAGGAAAGATAACAGAGTGGTTTCCCCATTGCCTTCTCCATGGTGTGGAATTCAATTTTATTTCACTTCAACTGGTTGCAACCAAAAGCTAGTTTCAGTCTACTTTGACATTTAATCCCTAGTTGGGGGTAGGAAGAAGAAACACATTCATTCCTTTCCCAAAGGCATTAGTACAAAAGCAAATGCTTACCAATTTCCCTTTTCACACAATATCCATCACACCACATGAGGAACATATAAATGACTAAGCAATAAGAATACAATAAAAGCTTTTTCTTTAATAAACAGCACAAAACATTGATTGTTATGCCACCTTCACAGAACAAGATGCATACAAATACTACTTGCTGGTATATCTTAATAGTAGAATATGGAATCCTTCAGCATCACAAGTAATTGATGTTTATTATCAAACACTCATCTTACTTTAAAACAAATCTATTTTGAGCCAATCCTTATGAGCTCAAAATAATCAAATAATTCACAAAATACCAATTATAATTAAAGAAAGAATTTATATTATAAGCTATTGTTAGAGAGTTCATTTCACATAAAGCGTTTCTTGAATGTGGCCTCATACCAAAAGTGAGAGGAGGGTTGTCAACTAAGAGTAAGAAGAGAATCAACATAATACAAATGAAAATAAAGGAAAAAATGAGAAGGAATGAAGGTTGACAGGAAAGTTACAGAAAACCTACATAAACTAGTAAGCGAGATATGAAAAAAAACAAAGCACCAAAGTAAGAGGAAATAGTAAAGGGTGGGGGGACCAAAAATGTGTGGAGATGACAGAAGTTGGAAAAGAAAATGGGGAGTGAAAAGAGGGTAAAAAAATTGACACAGGTTTTCTGCAGCTAATGCAAGAAAATAAAGAAATTGTTGAGATGACAAATGGCACACATACAATTACATTTGAAAAGAAAGAACAAAGCAAAAGTAATTAGAAGAAAATGAAAAGGAAGAGACTGTGATGGAGGTAGAGGAAAAGAGAGAGGAGCCTTGGAAGTACATCCAATTCTGTCAGGCATGATATCTTTACCATAAAAGGACGTAACTATCCGTGCATACATTTGCAACTTATGCAGCTATATATCAATACAATAAAGGAGTGCAAGCACAGTCATCCTAGTCTATGATTGGGGTCAATAAATGCGTCTCCAGATACAGTCAATATTCTAAAAGCAATGGAGGTGGGATTATACTAGTTTGAAGTAGCCTATATCCAGATTCCAGGGCTGGTCAACCAATGAGAAAACAGACTGGCAACAACAAGAGAGGTGGGAAAGAAACAAGCATTTTCATGAATGGAAACACTACCAACAGTGTTTTATAACTGCTATTACAAAGATGCCTGCTGCTATCAAGGGGAATGCAGTGACATTGATTGGAAGCAAAAAAAAAAAAAAAAAAAAAAAAAAAAAAAAAAAATGTTTACTTACTACTGCTAGGAATCATTTTTACTCACTTTTTGTGTGTAGGTGGCAGAATAGACAACAAATGTCTCATGCAAAGAGTGAACCTTTAAAAATTCTTAATCAAAATCTATAATGTAAAATTCATGGTGTATGTGTTTGTACATCTGAAACACTTATAAAAACCTAAAATTGATGTTTTCACATTGACAAGCATTTTGTTTTCTGTATTAATTTTATATGATCATCAATGACACTAAATAAAATAAGTATTTAAGTTCTAGCGAACTACGCACACAGCCATCATACATGTTGTGTAATTGAATGACAAAATAGAAAAAAGTTCTATGTAACACAATTTGTCCTTTACAGATTAAAGTAAATCTTCTTATTGATAGAATTATAAATATGTAGTGGGAGGTGGGATGTAAACATAAATGCCTGTTATAATTATGCTCCAAGGAGAAACAATGATGATGTTAATTTTTTTTAATTTATGGTTTCCGGCATGTATAGACATACAGTTCAACCAATCTCAGTTTCGCAATGCATACTTTTTATCACCAAACTTAAATATCTCACACTGCAATAACCAAAAACTTGTTAAAACAGATGAAAACTAAGAACCTTGATGCAAATTTATTGCAGAAATCGGTGCACTTTCTATACAGTTTCATCTTAGTGAATTATTTTTCCTTAAAAGGAAAAATAATCAAAGCAACATTTTTTAGATTGAAATGACTGGTCAGATTCATTACAATGAACAATTAATGCACTGTGTTTTGTTTTTGAAAAAAAAAAAAAAACCTTTTGTGGTCATTTAAAATAGTCATTTTTCCCCATTTTGTCATTCAATAATCATAACCATAATTTTTTTTTTTTACTCTATAGATATTTTTAGTACAATTTGGTTAAATTTCTGTTTATATCCCCTTTAAAATTTAGCTGAGACTGGTTCTACTTAATAAGAACAGTTACTAGAGCTTAAAATTTAGCATTAACAAATTCAAGTCTTGCCTTGTTACTCCTTTATCTATGCTCTTTATTTACTGAGTGAACATAAGAAAAAAATTGTTTTGCAAAAAGTTACCTTAACATCAAAGGGCTTGTATTTTATTCAGTCAAACAAATCAATGTTGGTCAAATAATCAGATATATTGACATGATAAATATACTAAATGAATTTTAATTTACAATATTTGTTTTTATTAGATATATTTAAAATAACTTATATGGTGGTATTTTGCATCTGTAAAATGGATTCTTACGAGAAAAACTTTCTGGCCCAACAGAGTGACCCAACCTTCCTAGTGGAAGCTATAGATTAGATGTAGTTGTTCTACTTGAGGTTGTCTGAGAGAGTGAGGACAAGGAGGTGCAGATCTTGATTTTGCAGTAGAAATACAAAGATTATAAAGAAATATATATGAGAATGGAAAATAATATTCAAGCAAAGAATCTCAATTCCCTGTAAAGCAAAAAAAAAAATAAAAAAAACGGCTGCAAGTAATGTTAAAGTTGAAAGGTTATATAAAAAAAAATCTATGTATAAAAGCTTGGTGAAAGCGATAGAATATCAAGGAGTTCAAATTATTATGCATTGATTGTATTTTTATGGGTTATTTAAAGCCAGGAAATATTTTTAGATTGTAAGAAATTTTTGATGTAATAATGATTTACTGATGCAAGTCTTACTAATTAACCCATAGATAGGAGAAGAGGTGGATTCATATGTTTCCCAAAGGTATTTGTGCATAAGTAAATATAACAAACCCAAATGGAATTGGAACTCTGCTTCCTTATTTCCTATTCTCATGGAGCCATCAAGAAAACCCAGTCCAACCTATGCTAGCATGGAAACAAATGATAAATGATGATGATAATGAGCTCTTATTCATTACACCGCACCTGGTATTTCACCCATCTAAGTATTGACAAGGCTTGATGTTACTTTACTTTGATGATCATATGAGAACAGGTGTTTCAATGTGATATAGTTGTAAGCCATATTATGTAACAATGATTTAATTGTATAGGACATTGTGTTAATCAAATATGCTTCCACAATCTCATGAATAAAATTTAATATTGCATTTTGCATAATTAAACCCAACACTAACAAAACAAGTTACCAATATTTTTAATAAAAGATACATAAGTTTAAAAGATATTGTTCACATGTCACCTGAAAATTTTTACTAACATCAGCTATGAGAGAAAGGAGGGGAAAATACTTGCATAATAAAATCTGACAGTATACATTAAAAATAAATGAAAACTTTGCCATAATCAGCCAGGTTACTCAACAATATAGGTGAAACAATTTTTTTAAAAATAAATATTATAATACTTCTTACTATGATGATAACAGTAAAATATACAAATCTGAATACAGAAATTATTATTTATACTAATTAAATATCTAAGTGTTTAAAACCAAGTCACTTGTTGGATTTGCTCTCATGAAAATGATAAAAATAAAATTTGACATTGTATCCTACTAGCATAATGAAATGTTCTTATTTAATGCCTTGATGATGAAAAAAAATTAGTTTAATATAAGCAATGTTTAGCACATATTTCTAAGCTTGATTTCAAACTCTGGTGCAGGAAACCAATTTGTAGATTGGATCAGCTCTCATTTTGTAGAAATGTGAAACTTGAAGACTACACAGATTCAGAAGATATTCTTCGAATAAAAATTAGATTTGGGAATATTTTAGTTTATCTTTAACCATGGCTGAGATAGTCACATATATACCACCAATGCTAGTGCCCAAGTGAAAAAAAAAACAAAAAACAAATCACAATTTTAAAATACTGAGGATAAAAACAATTAAGCCCACCTCTTGAAAGATTGAGACAATCTTTCTAACCCCATTCATCCTATGTGTCTCAGCTAAACTGTGTATATATCTTCATAGCAAATAAAACATAAGTGTTCTTGAGAGAACCAATATTATATTAGAAAAAAAAAAAAGAGGCCCTTTTCATTGCCATCAAATAAAAGTTATACAAATTCAGTTACTAGTTTATCGTTAAATCACTTTTGTAAATATTTATATCATGTTTCATGGAATAAGAAAAAAAAATCACTTCAGTCAGATATGCTCAATAGAAAAAGACAACACCTAATGTTACAAATTTTATATTGAATAATTACTTACCATATATATCATTTGGAAAGTAATCCTTTAATATCCGTTTGCAGAAGTGAGTGAGATTTGGACAGGCAAGTAAATGACTCTGTAACTGATTGTTGGACAGCGGGGCCTTCATGATGGGAGCCAAATATCCAAACACAAAGGCATCAAAAGAGGAAGGCCTGGTTAAAAAAAAAAATTTAAGTGATTTTTCTTTTACAGTTTATCAACCTTTTGTAGGTTATTTAAAGCCCTTTTTGTTTTGGTGAGGGAAATGTAAGAATAATTTGATTTTTTCTTTTGAGATAATTTACCAGATACAAGTCCTCCTATTTAAACACATTGCTTAGAAAAGAAGAAATTGCTTCATACCTTTCCTAAGAGTATTTGCAATGAATGCACCTGGAATCATTGATTTCTAATTTCAAATTATTATTCCACCCACACTCCCACCAAGAGAAGAGAGAGAGAGAGAGAAAAAAAAACAACTTAAAAGCATCATCTAAATAATTTTTATCTTCATGATTTTATAATGTATCAAAACATAAAACTCCTGCACTGGAAAATGAGAAGCATATATTACCTTCATTTTAATATTGGCAAAAGGAAAAGCAGTTAGCAGTAGAATACACTCTAAAATGTCTGATATCCAAAGAACACAAAAATTAAAGATCTATTTAATAATTCTATTCTATATTTACTATAGCTGCATATTTGTGAAAGTTGAAATTTTTTGCCTTTGGCAACACTTGCAGTTTTCTCCAAAGTTTCTACAGAAATACACCTCACCAAGAAATAAATTTTTTTTTTTCAAAACAATTTTTCCTATCAATGTAACACCTTCTCTACACAAACACACACACCACTCCCTCCACACTCCCATAATTTGTCTCTTCTTACACTGTTGCTAGTTCTGCTAGTTTTGTTAAGTAATACCAAACTTAAATGTCATCTGGCTTTCTATTCTCACCTTGTGGAGTGGGTGGTTGGGTGAGTGGTGGCGGCAATATGTTGTCTCAATGGTTGATTTAAGGTTTCCTAAAATTTACAATATTGAAAATGATGGCAAAATCTAGTGTGGACCTCTCTATATATGTTGTGTACCACAGTTAAGAATAAATAATTCTCAACTTACAGCCATTATAACTTTTGCCTCTTTACATTCAAGGATCACATTGCGAATCGATGATGGAATAAGAACTCCTTCAATAAAATACACAACACTGTTGATAACTCTAACAAAAGTTTTATTAACTATATAGAAAAATTGGTTGAATAAAATGTCTATTAACTACTGCAAAACCAAGTCCTCTACTACTAGATAGTGATTTGAGAAATCTATACCTTTTCAACTTCAAAATGGATCAATCAAGTTCAAAAAGAGAAATAATCAACTTAAAATTGGATTAATCAACTTAAAATTTCGAATTAATATAATACTAACAAATTTAATATTTATACTTTTATTTTTACTTAAAAGGGATATAAAAAATATAAACGTTCCTAAGAAATTTATTTAAAAGATTACATCATCTAAGTTAATTACAGAGGGAAGTAATCTCTGTATTCCAGATACGAAGTTAGTGCAAGTCTCAGGGGAAATATTAATTGCCCCGGAGATCATCGCTTCTAACTTGCTGAGGCGGAATTCTGAATTCTTTAGTAGTTAAAGATCCCTGGCCATCACCTCTTAAAATTCCAACAATTGAGTCTGCCATACTTCTTTTTACGTCAGCTTTAATGACTAACCAAAAGTTTTCAATGGTATCTAACATCGGACTATAGGGGGTAAGTCTGAAAATTTGGTGTTGCCTAAATTCATCCTCCTCCACAACTTCTTCAATTGAAGTATAGCAAGGAGCGTTATCAATTACTAAGACAACTCCACTTTCGTAAATTTCATTTGCCTTTCTAAAGCACCCCTGGGCCCATTCTTTTGCGTCCTCTTTTTTGAAAGAACCTCTTTTAATTTTATGATGAATTAATTCATTATTACTAATATGTCCAATAACATGGATGTTATTTCCCCTGGATCTGGCCGTGACTGTAGTGCACCGCGTGCATTTTTTAGAGTGACCTTCTCTTCTTGAAATATGGAGATTAAAATTGGTTTCATCCACATAAAGAATTGGCACATATTGGGGCTGAAATTCTAATAAAACTACTGTGTAATCATTACGTTTCAGCCTTATTGACATTATTATTGGCAGCTTCTGGTTCATAATGAACCACTTTTAAAGTAAAGGCCATGGAGTTCAAATGCTTTCTTATGCATTCTTTCGTCACACGACCCTCATACTTTTCAACCAACTTATTTACAATGTCTTGAAAGGTGATCCTAGGAGAGTTTTCAATTAATTCAGCCATAAAATTCTTATGTTCTTGCATAATTTTATATTTTCTTGCTCCTCTGCTAGAGTCACTCTTATCAGCACCCTGGTCTAACCAACGGTACGCTGTTGGAAGAGGCACACCAATTGTTCTTGCCAGGTCTTTCCATTTTTTTTTGCCAGCCACAGTTTTCTTGAGGAAAGTCCTCTTTGGAGCTGTTACTAATTCTTCTTCAGCTTCTTTTCCAGCATCATCATCAATCATCATTTTTGCCCATATGGGACTCTCTCCTCCTACTTTAATTGTAGGCTCACCCAATGCTTTCTTGGCCTCTAAGTTGTTTGCATTTTGGTTTTTTCTTCATCTATATAATGAAGACGAACAATCAATTTCCTTACTCATGGGGTAAATTAATTGAAAAAATAATTTTCAATTTACCAAGAAAATATCTCAATTTGTTCATTCTTATTTTGAAGTTGATTGATCCATTTTGGAGTTGATTAATCTTTTTACTTGAAAATAAGTCCATTTTGAAGTTGATTATTATCATTTTGAAGTTGAAAAGGTATAGTTTCAAATGCTAAAGTAATAAATAGCCCATTGACTTTCACTCAAATTCTTCAGAGTAATAACCAGCCAGTCAACTCTCACACAATTCTTCTATCATGTGTGTTTGTGTTTTTGCTTCAGCTATGGGAAATGTGACTGGAGCGAATCTATGGTGACCTTCCTTCTTGGATTCATTTCTTTGATTATCTACTTGAGCTCAAGAAGTTGTATTCTTTGACCTTAAACAAGTGAATATTACTTCTGGCAGTCTTTAGAAATTGTTTTGTGCTTTTTCTTCCTTTTCATCTCAACAAGAATACCATAAAGTCACAGAACTAGGTGCTAAAATCTTAGTGTCAACATGGCAATCAAAAAGATTGATAAATTCTCAATTTTCTATGTGCTGTGGGGCTTCAGGAGGTTGGAGATTATGGCTCTCCACAGCTTTCAATTCTTTGTAGCTTTTAATAACTGTTGTCTTTTAGTTATCTCCCCCAAATCCTGCTTTACAATCAATAGCTCACTAGGCATAGTTTTCTTCATTATGTGTGTGTATATATATATATGTGTGTGTGTGTGTGTGCGAAAAGTGTATGCATATAACTATATATATATATATATATATATATGCAATTTGTTATATATATTATATTGTTTACATATTATATATGCGTGGTACTTATTTAAAAGCGCTCAATATTAGTGATAGAGCAGACATATTCATATAGATAGGTGTCAGTTTGTAACCCTGGGTATCACACTTTTGCGATCGTCAGACAAACTGATTAATTTTTTTTAAAAATTGGTTATATTTGTGTATTTTTGTGGAAGTGGGGAAATCTGTCGTCACGACAGATGCAGACATATATAAATACATTTTTAAACTTACAACATTTTAGTAGTTTTTCCTATATATATATAAGAACCATGAATATGTTATTGCTGATCTTACATGAAAAGTAATGTTTTATTTACAAAAATTGCTAAGAAACATGTCTCACTGATAGTATCGTCCATCGCTAGCCACTACTTTTTCCCATATTTCTGGCAGCATACTGTTTCCAACAGAGCATGGTTGCCGTAAATCACAACAAGAATTTTGTGTGCTTCAACTGCAGATTTTTTTTTTTTTTAATAAAGTAGAGAAGTAAAATTTCCTGCAAATACACTTTCTTTGGCACAAAATCCAACATGTTTAAAACTATGAAAAACAAAGTTGTTTACACTTTGGCAAAATGACATACACTGAATTTAAACTTGCTTATAATACTTCATTAGTTGTGTTACCATCTGAAACTACACACATTTCTGGGAACGCCATCTGTTGGAAAACGGTGAGAATTTATTCAAAGTCTTTTATATATATATAAACTAAATTGTGGTATACAAGTCAACTTTTCAAGCCTAAAAAATATTTTTGCTAGCCAACCAGATGTTTTATTTTGGGTTAGAGTGCGTGTGTACTGAGGGGGGCAAACTATATAGTAAGTATGGGCCCACCTTGGAATTTTTACCAAGAAATATTGTTTGATTTATATGCTGCAGTTTATGGTAATAATGATAATAAAAATTTTCCAAAACAGTAAATTTAAGCTGTTTATTAGTTTATCTATTTTTTTTATTTTCTTCTCCACTCCATAAAACCTAATGGAAATTGAAACTGTAGCACCACACTGAAAATCTATAAGTTCAATTCTTAAATCTCATATGTTCTTTACATGAGGAATATCCTTAAAGAAGTATGTAAGAAAAAGAAAATTAAATCCTGCTTATATGTACTAAATTCAAACACAGTCAGTGCCAAAATACAACTATTATACATATTGTTTCTAAAACCAACATATCTATAGTGTGTGTATGTATATGTGTATTAGGTGCGGTTCTGAATAGAGCACACACTAACACAAGCAACTTTGTGATAGCAAACATATAACACAACAATCTATCATTGTATAAGAGTTACAAATTAAAATTGTCTCTTCTAGCATAAATTGAGGTTAGAGTTTAGTTAAAATACTGTTTTTGTTCCCCAAGTTGTTACTGTAACAGAGGTTCCAGAACTGCAGAAAGAGATGAAATACTTTTAGGCTTAATGATGGTGGGCACAAATTAAAACCTCAAAAAGACAATATGTTTGCTGTTAAAATCCATTTTACTAGTCATATTTCACTTTTATGCCTCCACAAATTAAACATATCTTTATATTTAAAAGGACATTATAGTATATAACAACATAGTACCAGCTATATGGTCTAGATTTCAGAACCCATCTATGATGAAAAGCATTATAAACAAATTATTAGACCTGGTATATTTGACACAAAAAGTGTCCTTCATCAGAATACATAGACTATTTGCTATAAACAAAATCTTAAAATCAATATGCAAGCAGCCAAAGAAATGTAGTGGGTGACTGAAACTGACCTTATTTATTAAGGATAAGGCTTCACCAGAAATGATAAGATCTGAGACAGTCTGTTAACAGTCTAGATAACAATCAAGTCACTGAAAAACAAAATCTAAGCAAGTACAAAATTAAAATTACAAACCCAAAGCCAAAATAAAAACTTCTAAAGTGACATAATACTATGAGAAAATGTAACAAGCCATGAAGCCTCTTTTATGTTTTGAAACCAAAAAATGAAAAAAATATTAAAAAAAAAAACTCACCTGTCACCGAAAAAAAAGGGGGCATTTCCTAATTTTTTGGAAAGTAGATTTAGACATTGCTTTGCTTCCTTGTAAATCTGAAAATTTATGGAAAATATAAATTTGTATTTTGAAGTTTGGAAATTTTTTTTTACTTATTTTTAATAATTGTACATATCTCATTTTCTCCATTTTTATTTTTTTTGCTTCATAGCAAAATCTTTTGAAATAACATCATACAAGTCTTTCTTCTTGTATTCAAATAGACAAAAAATATAAAATTACTACTATATGCAACATAAAAAAACAGGATATCAAACATACTCTCAAATCAACTTCTCCATCTGTGACATTTTCACCACTTTTAGAATATATTCTTAGTCTTGCTTTACGGCGCATATTTCCTGGCAGGATGAAGTTCAAGGGGAAGGGTGATGCCTTGGCAAAACCTGGTCGAGTGAGATCAATGTAGTTCTTGCCATCTATCCACCATAAGTGAAGCTGCAAAATTAAAAACAAGAAAAAGATTTTCTTTCATAATATCTCAGTTGTAAACAAGACACAGTTCATTTTATTGGTGGTCAATCAAAGTAAAAAGATCACATCCCTTTATTTTATATAGCTATCTTCATTGAAAAACCAAATATATAGCAACAGACATTAATATATATATATATTTGGACAACAAACTTTCTTTTAAGTATCTTTCATTGAGTTTTTTCAGCATTCTAATATTTTTTCCATTTTTTTAGGAGTTAAAGAATATGAAAATTGCCAATAGTTTTTATTGCTCTATTGTTTTTATTGTTTGGAGCAGTCACGTGCCATGCATGGCTAGGTTTATGTGAGGGAAATTTCTATTTTTAGAAAACACTTAACATGCTATCTCCATACTGAACAGTGACAGATTGATCTGACTAACCACAATAGGTTCACATATTAATTAACATCAACAATAATAAAATCAACCTATTTAAATAGTTAATGACTTAATTGTAGAAAAATTTGTTAAAATGTCACTAGCTTTTTAAATAAGAATATTTTTGTATTGTCTCCAGTACAAATAAGCCTATCATTTAAAATTACAAAATTTATTGTAAAATCAATAATTTGTATACCTATAAAATTTATCATACACATCAAACTATTAAAAAAAAAAAAATTAAGTATTATTTATTAATTCAAAATTAAGTTTAATTGTGGTAATCTATGAATTATATAATTACTAGGGTACAAATGAACAGGATAAGTTACCTCAGGTGAGGTGAAAAATCCATAAATTAAAGTATTACTCTGGTAACAGTAGTAAAAATAATAAATTTAAAAAAGAAAGGAGATAATATTTGGAGTAGGAAGCTACTAATAGCTAGTAATAATATTCGAATAAGAGTTATCTACCTTGATTCAAGTAGCCCGTTACGTCATAAAACATTTAAAGTTATAACTTTTTTTAATTTTAAGACGATGTTAAAAGAATTGCTAGCATTTTTTTTTTTATGTATGACGTAAAATGACCGCTACAGCAAAAATTCTTAATAATTAAAATCTAGTTTATTCCAGTCTTTTGTTTGTATATTTTGTCAATTTTACTTTAATCCAAATAGTAATTTACTAAGTACCTTACTCATACTCTCCTTTATCATTACAAGATCCAGATCAGGCCAAAAATTGGAATATTGTTGCTATATTTGGATGTGAGTTGACTGGTCCTCATTTTCCAGTCTTTATCAAAAGTGTCCCCGAGCCCTTGTTGGAGAAGAATTATTTTCTACCCTCCAACCTTTCTTTCACAAGTGGGATGTGTCAAGTCTCTCACTGCTAATTCCATGGAAAGTGCTCGAACAAACTACATTCCTTCGTTCTACCAGGTCTAACCTTCTTGACTAGGACCCCCTATGCCAATTACACAGCAGCAAACGATCCACATTCCCCCTGTATTCTATTGATCAGAAGTAAGTTCCACTCAAACATCATTTTACCACGAAGCAGTGCCCTGTGGAACTCCCAAGAGATTATTTCCCCACTCCAATCTCAACCGCTTCTTCCCATATCTATATAAACTATTCCTTAATGTACCCTCTACCTAGAGTACCTCACCCCACCTGGGCCTGGTACAGAGTGAACTTTACAGTAAAAAAAAGAAAAAAAAAAAAAGTACAAATTTAGTCAATGTTACTATACTGGAAAGCTTCAACTTTACTTTTTTAAAGATAAAATTTTTGCTAATGGGCTTTTTTTACAAGAAAAAAAAATCAAATTATCATAAGTGGAAAAAATCCGCTTTTTTGACACTATTATTTTTGTGGGCAGGGCAATTTAAGATTGCCAAATTTTTAACATCATAGAAAATATTAAATAGCTCTTCTTCTTCTATGTGCCTTGTCTTGTCTTTTCAGGACCTAGGTGATCATGGCCTTCCACATCTCCCTATCCCTGGTAGCTCTTAGCACACTTTCTCCTGTAACATCTTGCAGCCCCCGTTCTGTCATCCACCTGCTCAGGCCCTTCAAATATGATATCCGCTGCTTTCTTCTGTCTCTTTTTCCATCTATCTGGCCTTTTAGTATCAGGTTCCCCAAGCCCTCCTTCCTCATTACATGTCCCAAGAACTTTAGTTGTCTCTCCCTGAAGCTCAATATTAATTTCCTTTTCGTTTCCATTCTTTCTAACACCTCATCATTGCTTACGTGCTCAATCCACGATATCCACAGCATCCTTCTGTAGAACCACATTTCAGTTGCTTCAAGTTTTTCCTTCATCTTTGATGATATTGTCCAGTATTCACTGCCATATTGAAGAAATGACATCACATAGCAATCTAGTACTCTCTTCTTTGTTTCTAGTGAATGTTTCCTGTGTCTTAATACTTTACTCAGCTTCTGGAACATGTCCTTCGCCATGCCAATTTGCCTTTGGATCTCTGTGTCGCACTTTCCATCTTCTGTTAGAACACTTCCCAGGTTTTTAAATTTTTGTACCTGCTTGATTTTAGTATCCCTGACCTGTATTTGGTATTTTGGGCTGCTCTTTTTGCTAATGACCATGCATTTGGTTTTCTTGTAGTTTATTTGTAGTCCTTTTTTGTCACTCTCTCCACCTATCTTCTGTAGGAGGTTTTGTAGTTTCCTTTCTGTTTCTGCAATCAGCACTGTATCATCTGCGTACCTTATGTTATTCAAATAGTGGTCTCTGATGAAAAATCCTAGCATAACATCTAGGGTCCTCAGAATAATCTTGCTGTACAAGTTGAACAGATCATGTGAAAAGATGCATCCATGTCTCATACTCCTTTCTATATCTGCTGAATTCGTTACCTGTCTGTATGCAAGCAGTTTGCTGCTAGTAGAGATTCTTAATTACTCTTATTTCCCAAATATGTTGAGGTTGCTGAGCATCTCCATCAATTCTTTATGGTGTATTTTGTCAAACACCTTTGAATAATCGATGAAACACAGATACAAGTCGTTCTTCATTTGCATTGCCTTTTCGGAGAGCATTCTAGTCAGAAATATGGCGTTCCTTGTTCCAGTGTCTTTGATGAACCCACACTGTTCTTGTCCTATCTCTGGCCTGATTCTGCTTCTTGCTCTATTCATCAAGATTTGGACGATCAGTTTTGTGATATGACTCATTAAGCTGATAGTTCAGTGGAGTTCACAATCATTTGCACCTGGCTTCTTAGGTAGTGCTATGAAAATCAACTTGCATAAGTTGTCTGATATTACATCACTAATATAAATTTCATTTAATATTTCTGGAATTTTCTCTATGCTGAATTCTTCCAGGGCTATCAGCAGCTCTATTACAATGTTGTCTGGACCAGCTGCTTTGTTTCTATTCAGTTTGGCCATTGCAGCTTCCACTTTGGACTTTAATATTTCCGGTCTGTCCTCATCTTTATGTATTACTGGTTGCTCTCTGTTGTTGTGGAAAAGATCTTTTATATATTCTTCCCATTGCTGGAGTATTGCCTCTTTCTCAAATATTATCATTCCATCCTTGAATTTTTTTTACATCCTGTTGAGGAGCAGGTTTTTTGTCTTGTCAGTTCTCTTATTTCTTTATGCATGTCTGCTTTACTAGTCCTGCTCAATCTCTCTACCTTTGCACATTTGTCGTTGAGCCATTCCTCTCTAGCCTGTCTGCATTTGCATCATACCAAGAATCTCTTCAGTCATCCACATCAGAACTTAAAATACATCTTAAAAAATATTAGATTACCTGTTGGTTTTGAATTTACTTAAATTGGTACTTATTTGATTACAAAATACATGCAGTTATTCATTGAAATATCACAAAGATTTTCACCTGAGACATTGAAATGGATAGTCCCAAAAGGTAATTTAATATTACCTTAAAATATGTTTACATATAATCCAACTTAAAAGTTTAGAAATTCAAAATACTAAATAAATTCCAAAATGAAAATTAAAAAATATAGTCAATTTGGTATTGTTTTGATTTTTAAAAATACAAAAACAAGCTTACAATTGCAGGCAGCAGCTTCTCTTCAAGAAGAGAACAGAATGCTATTGTATCAGCGCATTGAATATTGGACAGTTTGTTATCACAACCCCATTGCTGCAAAAGGAAATACAAAGAACAAGTGAATATAATCAATCATTGCTATTTTCAAAGAAAAAAATTATTACTTTGAAAGAATGTATTCATGCAAATATTTTTATGTGAATGTGTGAAGGAGTTTAATCTTGCTATAAAAATTATCAACTTCCAATGCAAGAGATTATAAATATAAAAAGAATTATTTAGAAGATTGGGATTCTATAATTAAATTTATCAAATCAGTAATTAATTTTCTATTTATTGCCATATATTTTATATTATATCTGTCATTTATCTGTCATGATTTCAAATCTCAATGGAGACATAACGCACATTGCTAAGCCATTATATATAATATCCAAACATTGACTTCAAAATTTCATTGCACTGAATACTATATAGTCATAGCAAATGAAGGAAAAAAAAAAAAAAAAGAAAAATTGTTGCATCAATTCTTGAAGTAGAGAAGCCTGCTCATTTGCCTTAAAAATAACCATTTAAAAAATTAATGGATCATAAAAAGTATGATGAACAACAAATGGTCTACTTAAATCATTTGAGATCACTCTCTACAACTCAGTTTTTATATTAAATAACTACTCTCAAATACTCACATGTTCCCGTAAATAGTTTAAAATATCCTCTGTTGTACCCTGAATTTCATTACCATGTCGAAGTACAGGAAGCTCTCCTGCAAAATAATAATTTTAGAATTATTAAAAAAAATAAAAAAATAAATAAAAATAAAAAATAGCCTATGAATAACAGGATTAAGAATAAAACTATAGTGCTAATGATCTTTTGGAAATTATTTTAAAAACAACTCTGAGAACCTCTGAAATTTTTAGATGAAAAATTATTATAAAACCCTAATTTAATTGGATTACTGTCACAATCTTTTGTTCTTTGCTCTCACTGAAAAACCACCTAGAGAAGTCCTAAAACAAAAAATTTCTGACCAAACATGCTCATGATATAGTAGACATGTAATCTTAATCCCCACTTCCATCTATACACACAAACATAAAGGACTATAATTTGCCATGAAAATAATAACAGGCATTCAAATTTTTTTGTTGAAATGGTGCATAGAATGTTTGAATTAATTTTGAACAATTTCATGGTGCTGAATCTAAAAATAACATCCATTTTCCACCATTAGCTTTGCTATTTCAAAATATCACATTCTACATTAAATAATAAAAAAATGAATAAAAAGGCAATGATCGGGTTGTCACTGTAACTGAAGAAAAACAAATGCTCACTTGAAACTTAAACACAATCTTAGTGCAAAATAAAACAACTTCAGAAATTGCGAGCAATTGATGGTCATGAAAAAAAACTTATTTGATTTTCATAAAGGCTTAGTAGACTTGTACAATAGTAGTTAGCCATCATTCTTTTGTCTCATTACTCTTGATACCATTCTTTCATAACTTTCACCTTGCGCAACACTGGCATTACTCAAATTATGTGAAAATCTATCTAAACAGCTGTTCAGAAAATCTAGCTTGGTGTTCATTTCAGCAGCAATTTGTCTAAATTTTATCATCATCATACTAGAGTAGCAATACAATTTTTCACACATCCTTAATAGATAAACAGATACTTTTTCCTTTTAAGTCAATTTAATGACCAGGGTTTCTCAGGAATTTTGTCTCTAGCCTATCTTTGAGTAAATTTAATGACCAGGATTTTTCAGAAATCCTATTTCCAGCCCACCTTTGAATTGTTAGTGTTTTTAGATAGACATAAAAATAAGGTCCTTTGAAAGACTAACTACTCAAAACCTGTGTGAGTGGTCTCCCTTTTTGTTTGGTGGAACACAAGTGGACAGAGAGAGGTGGTGGGGTTCACTGGCCAGTATTCATATAAGTAGTCAGTGAAATGACCATGAGTGAAGCAGCAAAGCAGTAAGTGTGGAGGGGCCTGTTTTCCATGTTTTTCATATTTTTTTTGCTACTTCCTGAACAAGCAAGTATCTTTAAAAACATTTGTCATTATTTCTTTGTTGATGGTGTTCATGGCCATAATCGAGACAAATCTGTGGAACATAACAAGCACCTGTGTATTTGCATACAGCTGACCTTCAATGTGCAGAAATGGATCATCACACTACAAAAACAGGGTGTTTGAACAATCCAGAATGCAACATTTATAATTTTCTTTTTGCAGGAGTCATTCAGAATCAGTTTGAATATTATAGAAAATTTGGCTAAAAATAATATTTTTTTTCTGTACAGCAAAATGAGGAGCTAACCAATAAAAATGAACTTGATTCAGCCCCAAAAGTTATCTAAGAAAAAGTATAAGCTAACATGTACCAATACAAGTAGGCCAGCCTAATCAATTCACTTACACCAGTTAGATAAGAATTTTGATTTTTGAAGAAAGTTATTAGTAAATAATACTATGAGAAACTCAATCTTAAATGCCATTTTCTCTGTATTCAGACTTAGCCCTCTACTAGACTTCCCTAAGTACACAGGTATAGCATTATATATCATTTTATTCTGCTTTTAAAGAGAAAGGATAGATTAAATATTTGTTTACAAGATGAAATAAAAGTAAATATATCCACTTCAGTGCCATCAAGTCAAGTTAAATTGAAATAAGAAATGCAATTCATAATCATATTCTGTTCACAATACTTCAGCATGAAAGTTATATTATCAAAGGGAGGAAAACAATTCAGTGTATACATAAATATAGATTTATATTAAATACAGCCAATGCAGCAACAATAGGTTAAGTAGCACAGCCTTTTCATGTATTATCATCAAAGAGCTTCCACAGGGATTTTCTATCGAGAGGAAAAATAGACAGAAACTTATTAGTTTGAGCTAAAACGTAAATCCATCAATTATAGATTTGCAATTATAGTGGTGTTTTTAGGATAAACCTTTATGATTCAATAAAAAAGAGCCATATTAAGTGTAATTCCCAAAGAAAAATACTTGGCAGTGTGATTAAATAGTTAAAGCAACAGACTGGATTCCACAAGTCTATTTCCATTGAAAATGCCAGTTTCAGGAAGCCCATTCCTCAAGATAAAATGACATTATTAGAAAACTGATTCTGAGTTAAATTAAAAGTTTATATATAAGATAGATAGAAAGTGTGAGCCGGGAAAGAGAAAGACTATTTTTCTCAAAATATATGTACAATTTCTCAATGCATTTAAAGAATAGGAAAGCATATAACTTATAGGTAATTCTACCACTAAGCAGTTATTATCTCTGCCATTATTTTTAAGTTGACTATTGAATTTATTTGTAATTTCTATTTATTTATATCCTTCTATCCTTTAAAAAATTAACTAGTGTCATGATTTAGATCATCACTGATATTTGAAAAATCATCTTACTATCTATAGATTAAGAAATATTTTGTGGATTTTTTTTAGTGGCATATCAACCTACATGGGTTATTTAATGTTGAAATCTAAATGTCCTACATGCAACTTTATGCTTCCAACTACAGATACCTTTTTACACTATGTACATTTTAGGACTATTGCCCTCATCTTTATTGTCATATACATGATGTTTCAGCTCTTGTACACTCCAACCTTCCTCAGGTGATATACGTTAGAATTTCAAACCAAACCCTTTATCTATTTCTACAGGCATAGCATTTTTTTTCTGGATATCACAGTTTCAGTTAATTCCCTTTAACTGTTTTTGTTCACCTCTGGTGTGGCCAGGTATTGAACTCACAAGTCTTTGGATCAAGTTACTGGATTATTTCAACCAATGCTTTTATCCACTGGGCCATAAATAGTTACAATACCTCATCTCAGAAATACAAAGAGATGTTACAGATACTTTGTACATAATATTATACTCCCAGGATGAAGGTATTTTTTTAGATATAGAGTTTGTAGATCATAAAATGTATTTTTGGTAATTTTACAATATATATATATATATATATATATATATATATATATAAGGTACATATGGATGGAATAATAATCCATCTAAAAAGAAAAAAAAAAACTATCCTTAAAAAAGAAATGCTCAATACAAACTAGAGCTAACAATATTTATTCAGAAATTTATACATGAATCTGTTATATCACTACAAAAGTAGCTATTTTGTTTTGATACTTCTTGTGTCTTATCAAGTGATGAGGTTTATTTCAAGTTGAAGGGTTTTAAAAAGTTAAAAACAAGCAAAACCCTCTTAATCAGGGAGGCATTGTTGCATAGATAGTGTTGACCAATCAGAATAAAGTAACTTCTAATTTGAAGAATATGTGATTGTTAGATTTATTTTATTTTTATTGCAAATTTTAAATTCTAAGTTTAACAAATTATCAGATCTAGAAAGTCATTCATATATTAAACAAGGAAAATAATGAACACACACATATAAACCTACAAACATTCACATGGACAGACGAGTATACACACATTAACAGACACATATACAGGTTAATATACACACGCATATACACATACACAAATTTCACAATTTTGTTTTTATCAACTTGTCAATTTGTCTGTTAAATTTTAAAGCTAGATTTGGAAACTGACTGAACTGCTACAATATTGGATACACATAAAGAGCAAATTCATAAGATGACTAGCCTTGAATGAATGAGGTCATGGCAGACAATATCACATTTTAGTGCATGAACACACAAACATAATTAGATATATACTCATGCAAATACACAAGCTAAAAACAAAAATGTACATGACTAAAAACTCCAAAGATCATCATATACAAAATAAAAAATATAACCACATACATGAAAATACTTATACAAAACTTCTGGAATCAAAGTTGGTAGATACACTATTTGAATACACCAATCAAATGCATATGTATGTACACAATGACACACATATACATATATATGCCAAGTCCCATACTGATCACATACAGTTATGTTTGTGTGAGCCCTGGTGTGTCTGCATACGTCAATGGGTGTACAAGTGTGTATCTCTGTCTGTATTTGCATGAGAGACATCATGATGTTTTCCAGTGTATGTGTGTATACTCATCTATTTGTCTATGTGTGGATGTTTGTAGATTTATATGTGTGCGCTCATTCTTTTCCTCATTTACTATATGAATGCCTTTCTAGATCTAATAATTTGTTAAACTTAGAATTTAAAATTCACAATAAAAATAAAGGGAATCTAATAGTCAATTAATAATGCTGATCTCAATTTAATCAAATATTAATATTAATGCCCCACAAAAATTATTTTTGAGTCTGCTCACATATTCTTCAAATTAGAAGTTACTTTATTCTGATTGGTCAACACTATGCAACAATGCCTCCCTGATTAAGAGGGTTTTGCTTGTTTTTAACCTTTTAAAACCTTTCAACTTGAAATAAACCTCATCACTTGATAAGACACAAGAAGTGTCTAAACAAAATAGCTACTTTTGTAGTGATACTATAACATATTCATGTTATAATCTCTCTCTCTATATATATATATATATAATGTTACATTTATTGCTATTTTATAAAAGGTACTGTTGATTTATGTTTGGGCTTTATTATTTACCCATAGCTAGGATCTTCACGGGTGCTACTACCCCTGGTTAAGGTGAACCTGGGAACAACAGTTAAGTTTTATTAAATGGAAAAAGACAATGAGAAGTCATTCAAAATTTTTCAGTCAACCAATGTCTAACCAAAGAGTAGATTGATTTGCTTTATGGTTTATCAACCTTTTGCAAGTTACTTAAGCCAGAAAATATTTTTCGATTTTAAAATCTTCTTGGAGATGACAATGATTTACTGATATAAGTCCTACTAACTAACCCAAAGCTGGGAGGATAAAAGCCGGAATTATACTTTTCCCAAGGGTACTTGCATGTAAGTTAATATAATGAACTCAACTGGAATTGGAACCTAACTCTCAGATTTTCAATTCCAAGTTGCTAACCGTTACACCCCATACACATCCGAACTTACAGCACCTGGTATTCCTAAGTGATCATCCATCTAGATACTGGCCAGGCTCAATGTTGGTTAACTATGGTGATTGTACAAGTACTGGTATTTCAACAGGATATGGCTGTAAGCCAACCAAAGAGTAGAATAGAATGTAAAAGTGAAAAATAATTATAACCAGAATAAAAGAATAGCAAAGTTGAAGTGGAACATTTTCTCCAAAGTCCCAAAAATTTAAGTGTTTTCTTGCTGAATCCTGAAAGGCTGACAATGGATAAACAACTTTTTACAGTTATTACTGACAAGACAAGAGTTATGGGAGAATAGCTTAATATATTCTGTGATAAAATACATTAACATTTTCATTATTTTATCTGTTAAACACCAAATATTATATGTCTCTCTTCATGAAATTCACGCTTTCCTTTTATTGCCCTCTAAATGATGTTGTGACTAATGCCTGTGTTGAAATCAATCAGAAGAGCACTATTTTTAGAGATGGAAAAACGATTTGTAGACATCAAAGATAGATGTGTCCTTGAGTTGGGTAGAGACAGTCCTTTGCAACATGTCATGCTCGACTTGTTAATAAAGACAGTTTTTTGCAACATCCACTAGTTCCCCTTTTCAGAATTAGAGAGAAGCCATGTAACATTTCTATACTCTGTTGACGTATTCTTTTTTTTTTTTTTTTAAGAAAATATAAATTTAATTTACATTTATCCAACTTCTCTCTAGCAGTCTATTTTTTTTTTCATTATAAATGTCCAGGTGATTACTGATAATGCTGTCCAACATGTTTGGCAACATGACACTTTTTCTATTCTTGATCTACACATGCCAGTAAAAAATAAGTAGGTTCTGAACACGTTAAATATATTTTTGTTGTATTTTTGTGAATAAAAAGTCAGAAAAAAAAAGTAACATTTAATTAATAGTAATAAAATAAGCAATATTTTAATAAGTAAATGTCAACAATTAAGATGAACTTTCCAACTGACGCCATGATGAAAATCTATCACAATCTTGAGTTCTTCCCATCAATTTGCATAATTTATGAAAGTATTAGTTTTATTTAATTTATAGTTGTTGATTACAGTCTATACTAGGAATTACTGCAAAACACTTTCTTCTCCCCAATTTATAGGCAAAAAAGTACAAATGCATGCTGGGATATCTTCAACGCCAATAAAACAGGCTGGTTCTCCATTTCATATGACTTGGTCTCGATCTGTCTTGTCTTGAAGTCAAAATGCAATGTTCGCTCATCTGAACTTGCTTTCGTGTGTCAACTCCAATTCTCAGTTTGCAAACATTTTGCTAGATTCCTGTTATTTTGTCTTGCATGTCATATTTGCTTGCTTTATATTATTTTTTGCCCTCTCCTTTTCCTTGTAATTGTTCATTGCAAACTTTGTCAAATCTATTGGCTGGGCAGTTCTGCCATTTATTTATTTATATTTAAAATAGTAAATTGTTTTATTACTTATTTTATTATCATGAGTCACTTTCTTAGAATACTTGAACTGCTTTGTTAAACTTCATCAAACTACAGTAGATAGTTTGAATAGGTTCTCTAGGCGTAACATTGTGTGTGTAAAAAAAAGGAAAAAAAAATGTCAGATTTAAAAGAAAAAAAGATCTAATAATAAACAAGCATGCATTTTGTCGAAAATATTTCAGAAATTCAATATAATTGACAGATCAATTGATTGTCAGAAGTGTAAAAAAGTGCCTTTTCATTGGCCTGTGTATTGATGAACCAGCATCTAGTGAGAACTTGAGATTTTGTATGTAAAAAGAAAACAAAGTTCCTTCCTCACAAATTTTTCATTGAGAATTTTTCACTTGGTAGCAAATACGAGTTAAGATGCTAGTGAGTTTCTCTCACTCACTCCAACCTCTCCATTACTGACAAAAAGTTGGCAAAATTTCCCTACTGGGGAACAATAAAAGTAGCCAATACAGATCATAAATATTGTGCTATTTATTACAAGAAAGACTTTCTTCTGGTAAAAAGATAGTTGATCTGACTTTCAGAAACAGAAACGGTACAATTTTCATGAAGTGACACAACTGGTATGGCCTACAATGGAACAATGACAGTTGTTGCCGAAACACCATTTCGTGGCATATAAAATGTCATGACAATATCTTATAGGCATTTTGGTGAAAGAAAAAAGTTTAGTCATTAATTAGTTAGTATAAAAATGAATATGTGCGCCAGCTTATATCTAGACATTGAGTAAATATTTCCTGATCACTTAAATACATTCATCTGCTTATAAAATGTCCACAAGAACAATATGATGACATTGTAGGATAGAAAGAATGCTCACACACAGAGAAAAGTTTATCTAGATTGCAGATAGTAAAGATACCAGACTTTGTTAATGATTAAATAAATAATTAAAAAAAAAAACAAAAAAAAAACATTCAGTTCTTACCAGAAGGAGATTTTAAGGGATTTCCTGTTTTTCTAACAATTACTGGAACTTCTGAGAATTTACAGTAAGTCTAAAATAACACAAAATGCAAAAAAATAAATCAAAATAATAAACAATCATTGAACATTTTCTTGGCATCAGTTTATGTAATAAAGCAATATACAAATCGACAAATCCTTCTGAACCAATAAATAAGCATCAAATAAAATAAAAATGTTATATTTCCATGTCTCCCAAATTAGTCACAGAAATTAATAGGATATATATTAATTTATCTATCAAAAAACGAAGCTGCTCTCCTTTAACCAACATACAGAAACATTCTTGCCTACTATCAGAATGGATAACACTAGTATCCTAGAGAGCAACACACTGCACCTCCTTGGCCTTACTTTCTCAAATGACCTCAAATGGAATGACTATATAGAATCCATAGCTCCATCTACTGCTAGGAAGGTTGGTTCAATGTGACAGGCCAGGAAATTTTTCTCGTCAGAATCCATTACGTACATTTATAAATCTACTGTTTGTCTGTGCATTGAATACTGTTGCCATATCTGATCGGGTGCTCCTGCTATTTATCTAGAGATTCTTGACAAAATTTAAAGAGGGATTTGCAATATAATCGATCCTGACCTGGGAGCCTGCCTTCAGTCAATTTTTTACTGACATGGTGTAGCTTCCCTCTGTCTTTTCTACAAGTATTTTCATGGCAACTGCTCTGACAAGCTTCCCAACTCCCAATATTCTGACCACACGTATTTACTCGTGCTACTAGATTAGCATTAAGGTCCCCTTCTTTTTAACCATCAAAACAGTTAAATGTAACCACCTTTTCTACTCAAACAGTTTCTTTTCTCACACTTCCTACTTGTGGAAATCATTTTCATAAGCTCCAAAAGTTTAAACGCAATGTCAATTGCTATCTTTTATCTACATGATTCCCATCAATCTCTTATCTTTTCTTCAACATCTCTAGTACCTTTTTGATTCCCTCACTGTAACCCTCTATGCACCAGTGGTATTTCTACCTTGCTTGAGGTGAAATAATTATAAAAAACAAAAAACAAAAATACCAGTAATTACATAAGTAGGATTGGTATGGTGGTCTACTTCATGATTGAAATGGTTACATATTTCCCTACTAGTGCTAGGTAAAAGCTATAATTTTAAATGTTGATAGTTAACACAGGTAGGTAGATAGGCCATTTCATTTGAATGATTAGAATAAATCTATACCTACTACTTGGTTGACTAAAATTAAAAAATATGAAATATGAAGTTCATGAGCATCTATCAGTTATATATATGTAAGTACATCAGTAAGTCTATAGCTAAGTAATGAAAAAAAAAAAAATGGTATTTTGTGCAATAAATATTTATTTTTCAATATAAAATTCTCCCTTGTCAATGAATTTAATTTTGTGAGGAATATTAATCCCAGAGCAAACATTATACAGTGAAAATCTAAATTTAAAATCAAAATTCAGATAATGCCATGTTAAGCTACAGACTTGATCCAGTTTTATATGTATGTGACATGTTTGCTACCATTGAAAAGTGCCTGAAAATCATAACATGGATTGACACAAGCCTTGTGAGTGAAATTTGGTAGAAGAAAATGTTTGGAAACCGATGGTTGTGCTAGCACAGAGTCACAAGTCACCATGTCCTAGGGTTTCAAAGATTTGTTCAAACTACAGATAAAGGCATATTATATATTCTCTCCCAGAAACTTTAAGGTCTGTTCAGCATAGTTACAGCATAAAGCACAGGAAGACTTTATGGGTATTTGTTAAAACACAAACATGCCTGAGCAGGGTTTTTTTTGTTTGTTTTTTTATAGTGAAGTTCACCTCTACAAGATCCAAGAGCCACTCAAGGTAGAGGGTTATAAATAAAGAGATAAATTATGTGGATACACAAGGAAGGTAACAATTAACCCTAGACTTGAACAGCCTAAGATTATAATGATCGGGAAAACATATTCATGAAGGTCAATTCAGAAGAAGAAGCTGCTTCAATAGAACTTACTTCTCAGCGATGGAATACAAAAGGAATGAGGGTGGTGTGCTACAATGTGTGTGGCATGGCGGCTTGTAGCCATGAAGGTTAAAACTAGTAGAACTAAAGAATGTAGTTTATCCGAGCACTTTCTATGGAAGTAGCAATAGAACAGTGAGAAGCTTGCTACATCTAGTCTCTGAGAAAGAGGTTGCTGAGTGGAAAATAATTTATCACCCACAAGCACACGGAAACATTTTTGGACTCTATTGAGACTGGAAAGTGATGACTGGGTAGCTTCTACCCAAATATAACAACATTAGTAAATTTTGTAACTGATCTGACTCTTGTAAAGGTAGAGGATAGCAGGAGGAGTTAGGTACTTTGTAGAGCAAGACAGAGAACCAACCATTTTTTGTGTAACTTTACTGATGGATTGTATATAAGGGTACCACTTGAGGTCTGTGTTAAGTTTAAGGCCCAGTAGTCACTCAAGCACAGGGCCTCCCTAAGGGAACAACCAATCATCATGACTAGTGGTAGTTTGAAGTCTGATTGGTGATGATGGAATCTAACTAGTTTGATTTTTGAGGCATTGAATATAATTCCACCCACGTCTTTTGAACAGGTGTAGAGGCTCATCCCTTGTTCAGGATGTGGTTTCCGGCTTTCTCTTTTCCAATCTTTTCACTCTTTTTTTTTTCAATTGGAGTAGATAGACTAAACTATCGCCTGGTTCACACTCCACCCACGTCTTTTGAACAGGTGTAGAGGCTCATCCCTTGTTCCTTGTTTAGGATGTGGTCTCCGGCTTTCTCTTTTCCAATCTTTTCACTCCTACATAGCCCCCTGTGCTTCAGTGGCGTTACCGCCTTGCTCGGGGTGATATGATTAAAAAAAAAAAAAAAAAAATCCAGCCAGTTTTTCTACCACTAAGAAGGATTGCTTAGCCACACCAGTAGACAAGTGTACTTATTTATTCTCATTATATATATAAAATGAGAATAAATACAACTAGGCTCTCCAATAGACTTACCTATCACCTTTCTGATCAGAGTACAATTAAACAACATTTCTTAGAAAAACAGTCATGTAGGTAATATCAGACAGATTTTAGTCAACAATGCAATAATACTCACTCATGCACACAGTAGAACCTTCAGATATTGGAGGCCATCTACATTAAATCCAAAAAACCCACACTTAATAAAATCATGTTTAAATCTGGTCATAACACATTACATTGCATTTAAATATATGGCTCTGTTATCATTTCAAGTTCTCACGTGGTGTGACGTCATAGAACCACATTACAAATTTACGAACTGCATTTGCTATTTTTGGTAACTGTTATTGTTGCCTAGTAATTTTTTATGTCAACACAAGATAAAATCGCCGCTGATGTTTTTATGTTAATGTCCTTGTAACCTCTCTGAAGATGGCTCATGTGAGCCAAAAGCTTAGAACCAACTTAATAAAAAATTATCTAAATGTTGGAGAATTTTGTCTTTATTTTCACCTGAAATTAAAGCTAAAATACGATGTTCAGAACAGCTCATGATTAAACATAATAGACATTCATTGTCTCTTATATTTAACAGTATATGTTTAGAAAATATATATTCATCATCCACATACAAGTCTGTTTTGCTGTATCACAGCTCATCAGTGTGGCTAGACATCCACTTGCTTCTGGCCAGGATTGAAACTCGACTGATTTGGTGTCAGTCGGAGTGGCGAACCCCTAAGCCATAGATGCATGAAATCAGAGAATGAAAATTTTTTGTGTGTTATATATATAAGCGGTGTATACACATGCCAGTCACGGAAAAAACTCAATTCATTGCTGAAGAGTTATGCATAAATTGCAGAAGTGCTAACTGTTTTTATTTCAATTTTCCTTTTTTAGAGAGCTCAATCGTACACACACACAAGAATATCCCATAGGGATTAAACATAAAATAAAAATAGTTTTCTTTCATGACATTTTTGTCATATCTAAATTAAAATCCCAGAAGAAAACTTTCTCAAATTAAGAAGCTACTATTAATAGATATGTTACAATGTGCAGGAAATATAACAGTAGTACGGAAAGTGGAATTTAGGAGATATTACCAAATAGCATATTTATACTCTCCATAAGAAACACTAATCATAGACAATAAACAAATTTCAAATTTGTACTTATGTTTATTAAAAATACAGAAACATTTAAAAGCAGTATAATATAAGTATATTAAAGTTAAAATGATTTTTTTTTTATGTATGCTCCTTTTTTTGCTGGGGGACCTACTGTTTATTTATTAGACTGCTTATTTAATGTTGGCAGATTTTTTTAGGCATTTTTTTAAAATGAGCCATGATTTAAAACTTTTTTTTCAAAATAAATATTGCATTGTATTTAGTTTACATATTTTTATAAATTTTTATGAATTTTAAATGAAAAAATTCTTTTTAAATTTATTTCTTTATAAAAGGTAAATAATAAATATCACATTGTACTTGATTCACACTTTTTTATAATCTTGTAAATAAACATTGCCAAGGGCATCAAAAGCGTATACAGTAATAGCAGTGTCAAGAGAATAACAGTCCTTTTGACACTGTTTTTGTGGGTACAAAGGTTAAATATTGCTGATCTTTATTGTCTCTTCTCCATATTCTAACACCCTTTTCTCACACAGGTTTGTATCTAATTCCAGCTTGAGGATGCCTTTTCTAATGGACAAAAAAGGAATAACTGGCTTATCGACTTCACTTTGTTCTGCTATTGTTTCACATTGTATTACTAATTTCTTGATTGAAATATATAGCTCCAATGTTGAGTGTTACAAGAATGATTTTGATGAAATTGAAGGTAGCTGGAAAACTAGCTGATACAGAACTTTAGATCTATTATTCTAGTAAATAGGTTTGAAGTTTGTGTTTTAAGCAAGAAGGCTCAATATATCAGATTTGGCCATTTGAACTAAATTGTTAGATTTGAAATGTCCAAATGAGCCACATAGTACCAGTTAGATTTGAAAAGAGAAAGAAATTAACTCATACTGGTTTATATATATATGTGTGGCCTACCTTAAAAAGTGTATTATAACTGTCTGGTTATACATAGTTACAGAACTGCTTGTTTTAATTAAAGGATGCTGTTTTCGTATGTTTAGTAACAGGTATTTAAAGATACTGTTTTTTAATGATTAAATACGGAGCTTACGACTGAATTGCATTTCTTAAAATTAAGTAAATGTAAAAAAATAATTAGTTTCAATAAATATCCGAATACTTATATCTATAAATATACTCTTAGGACACATTCAAATCAGTTAGGCCACATACTATACAGGCATCAATTAACTTACTTAAAATCTCCTATATATACCTTTAATATATCAGACCCCTGTTTTTCATTATTTTTCTCTTGTTCAAAGTAAATTGATAAATCATACCTCCTAAAATTATGAGTAATATGAGAATGAAAAAAGTTTACAGATTTGTCTCCAATCTTTCATATTTACAAATGGTCCAATTTCAGCCAAGTACAGACATTTTCAACAAATTGATTTCAGAGAGGCTTTCAATTTTTGCATTTGTTTACTTAAGGGTTAACATATATTTTTATATCTGCAATTTCAAATGTAAATACAACTGGGATTATATTATTTTGAAGCAGACAAAAATCTAGTATTTACATTAAATATTTCCCCATCTCTATTTTTTTTTCTTTTTTAAAAACAAAAAAAATCTATCATTTAGCATTTAAAATTTATATATGCTGAAACTCTCTTTAAGTGTATTGGATTGATTTGTTGAAGTATTCTAAGTTTTGTATATTTTGAAATGAAAAATGTTAAATTCGTTTCTTGTTGAGTAGCACTATTTTTTATTTATTTTAAATTAGTATTGAATTATATACCTTACTGCAAATTCCTTTTAAGAAATCTGATATTTTTGTAATCTTTAATAAACCGCCATTTTCATACATGACCGCAAGAAAATATAAATAGCGACAACTAATAAATTAATTTTTATGACATTTCTTTTTTATTAAATATTTGTAAAAAGATAAATATGTGAGAAGTAAAAATGTTTAACTTCTAAAAAACAGTGAAAAATTTTAAAGCATTTTTATACTTTAAAGTTTAATTTGCCACATAAATTTAGATATTTTTCTTCAATTACACATGTCAATGCTGAAAAGAAAAATTTTAAAAAAGCTAATGACGTACATTTGGATCATTTTTTACGTTAGTTCTGCTTTTGTATATACATTATTAATTAATGCATTATTTTGAGAAACTACTAGTTGCGTATTCAAGCAGACTTGTGTTGTGTAGGTAGTAAGTTAAATTCCAATTCACTAACCCGGTGTAAATTTTGTGAATAATCAATCAGGAATTCACAATCACAATATCAATGTGACTGTGAAAGTCACTTACAAAAACAAATGGTCAAGTCATTCTTTTTAAATGTAAACAATTACCACCATTGCAAGGTTACACTGACTGCAAACAGAAAAGTGATATGTTTATTTACAAATACATTTTTAAATGACAACTTGTCCGTGATTAGGAAAAACACATATTTTTAAATTAAAAAAAAAAATTTTAAATCAGTGCTGCCATTCTAAATAATTATGATGATAAATAGGAATATATCCGAACAGGTTCTCACGTGCCGTCTCGCATTTTTTATCGCCAAGTTTAAATTAGGGAAAAAAAAAAAATCATAAATGAAATCAAATTGCTATGTTGATCTGTTTCTGTAAGGTCAAAAAAAAAAAAAGTCAATGGACAGAACACCAAGCCACAAAAATAACCGAATTAACTTACCTAAAGTTACATTTTCTAATTTTTCTTGCGTCCTCTAAATTTTTTTGTTTAATTAATTCGTGAATTATGAATGACAACTTAAAAAAAATATTTGATAATTTAATTAATAAAAAAAGGCTAATCAAATAATACCTCGAGTTTAAAAATGATAAATAGTTTACTGTTTATTTATTACCATTCATTTCATTTCATTTTGTTCGATATCTTATTCCTTTTCGCCTAATGTTTTAAAAATAATGACACCCAAACGTTTTTAATTTTATTTTTTAACAATATTATTTAAGCACCAATATATAACATCATCATAGCTATATGGACTAAGTTTAGTTTACGAATGCTCAGACGAACCAAAATCTACAAATTTTACTCCCAAGAAAAATAAATTTAATACACGGGTTACTAAATACAACGAAAATATTTTACAGTTTCAACATAAAATTTAAGGGATGCCTAAAACCAGAAAAAATAATTGGAATCAGCTTTGGTTGGAAAAAGTTTTTAAAAAAATGATTTATGGCCAATTAAATTTAGGATTTTAATATAATTTACTAATGAACCTTGCGAAATTATGAATTCAGTAAGAAATAACTTCGACCCGTAAAAAAGATTAATTCTAACGATCATCTTTACTTTTTTTATTTTCCCCCCTAAAAAAACTATTTTAACACCATTATTCCCGTAAGCAATTCTCTCACCGATGCACGTGAGAAAGCATCTTCAGGTTATTTTTATTTAGATAGCAGATTTGGTTGGTACCTAACTCATACAAATAGAGATTACATTTTTATGATGCCACATTAAGAATACAATTCATTAATAAGTAAATAATTGTAGGCATAAATCAAACTAAACAGGTGAAAAAAAAGAACCGTCAATCATAATTAATCCATACAACCGCCGGTCAATCGATTTAAAGGACTTCTTATTCATAAAAACGGACAACGATATTGTGAAATAATGTTGCAACATATGAAAGAAGATGGAAAAGTAAATTAAAATTCAAGTTACCAATACAGCTAAACATTTAGGCTCGACTGTAGGCAAACCCCAATCTCCATGCCATATATCCAGCTCTATATCGCCTTCCATTTTGGCCGCCGATTATATTGACCTTGCTTTCGTATCACTCCGCGACGAAGGCACTTTGAACGGCGAGCTATCACGTGACTAAACACAGGTGACAACCATTATTATAAGGGTTGATTAATGTATTCTATTGCCCTTATAACTCAAAAATGTCTCTAAATTAATTTCCCCTGCTCGTAGGTTATTTTTATTTCTTCTGAAGTGATTGGATAAAGATTTGCAAGTTATTTTATAAGTAGAATACTCATACTACTTAATGCTCTTTAAAATAGGTTTGACATTTTTTATTTCAAATGATAAAATCACAAAAATTCTTTTTTACACTTATTTTTTTTAATAACATACAAACCTGTTAAGATATTTTCATTAAACCATAAGAAATTATAAACATTTTAATTCTACTGAATTCAAGTTCTTGTGTCAAACACAAAAACTTAGTAGAATAGCAAGACATTAACAGGTGAAAATTTTAAAACACAAGACAACAACTAACTGTGTAAAACTTTGAAAGGAAAAATACATTTATTTACAGTTTATAATTATGATGTGATAGCAATTTATGATAAAGGATCACAAGTGAAAAATGGGAAACATTTACAAGACAAGGATTTTTTAAAAAGGATTAAAAGAAAAAAACAAGGCAATAAAAGCAAAGGTTTATAGTGGGTTGCTTATCTATTCTTTTTCTAGTTGTAGTAGGATTCCGTTCAAGTGAAGGGTAGTTGTATACCTTTTCAGATTAACGGAATTTGGCCTTGTGGTAGATAGCCCACTATAAGTTATAAAATGATTATAAAATCAAGAAAAGCAAATTGAGTTGAAAATAACATTTATATATAAACACATATCAATTAATGTTTTACAATTAAAGCAATACTTGAATATAAAGGTCCAACGGAGGTTAGGATGTTCATGGCAAATAATGAGCTGAAAGAGATAAAAGGCTTGGGAACATGGGGAGTGGAGGTATGTGAGGAATGTCTTTGAAGTAGTAGCTCTTGAGGTCAGTAAGTACTTTTGAGACAGTGAAGAAGTGATGCGAGGTGAAGGGAGGCGAATGTAGTAGCCTTAGTAGCCTGTAGTAGACTTAAGTCAAGGGGATATTATTTACATTCTTCTCCTTGGTCTCTGCGTCAGTCTGTCTGCTAGAGTCTTGTCTGTATCTGCTTTTTGGATCAAAACAGCTCATTTGGAATTTCATACTTGTATTTGATTCTGGGCTTCCCAGTGGCTGGTAAATAAAATTTGCGTAGGCTCGCGAAATGGAAATTTAATTTGATTAATTTTTATTTTTCAACCGGAACATCAGCGCGAACTTGGATGCGCAACAACTATTTTTGGTCATTTTCCTTCTGGTCGGTATAGAGCAAACATCCAGTCCCTCACTTTTGCTCAGTCGGTATCACCACAGGTTCAACCACCTTTGATAAAAAGATGAAAAGGCTGACTTGCAAATTGCTCCATAAGCATCTCTGAAACACAATAATTTTTTTTCAAGTCCCTTTTTATACAGTTTGTACCTGAAAAAATTTCCCAGAAATCCTTTTGTTTTAGGCTATACAATCACAGGAGTATTTTCACTGGAATCCCAATTTCTCTCATCTCTCTGTGGCTTGCTAACTGGTAACTAAGCTTTCTTGATGCCTTCTTGATGTCAATTCTTTTTTTGATGCTGTTGCAATATTTGTACCTAGTATATTTTAGATAATAATTAAGCGATACAAGTATTAACTTGTTAAAACAAACTTTATTTAACTTCATCTACATTCTTGTGTGAGTCCCTCGTGGCTGGCTAAAATATGGGAGTAGCACGTGTGGCTGGTGTGAAATCTTTTGAGGAATTAAAAAAACTGAACTGCTACTAGTTGTTGGTCAGTAGGGATGGGCCAGAGAGAGAGAAAGAGAGGGAGTGAGAGATGAAGGGATTTCTGGGAAGTAGTTAGTGTCCTAGGTGGAAGCACCTGGAGAAGAGGAGGGAGGAGAAGACAAAGTTAATATGTTTAGGTAGTGTTATTTCTGACCTCTAACGAAGGTCGGTCGTAGTACTACACTGTTGTTGACTTCTTTCCTTGCTTTCAAAAAGTCTTATCTCCTTATTGTCAAAATGTCTTACTTTCATATCAACTGACCTGAACTTCATTTAAACAGAAAATTGAGGCTCGCTCTATCCCACTATTTGGTGTGTTATTAGAGTTTGAGAGCACATCTCTCATTGGTCAATACATACAAAAATGTAATTATCATGAACTGGAATAAAATCCTTCACAAATTTTGGTAAGTTTTAACTGCTGAGCCAAAAAAAATATACATTTGTAACAAATTTTTCACAGTCTAGCCTACATAAAAATACACTTCTTTCAAAAGAATGCATTAAAAAACAGCAACCTAGACAATTCAACATTTAAACAAGGGTAAGATTTTTAAAATAATAAAAATAATTTTGTTATCAAATAAGTAAATGAAATATATTATCTGAACAATAATTTTACTGTATGAAACTATTTCACAATTTATTTAATATTGTTTACTAAGCATAGTCTAGTTTTTGATATATGACCAGAAATATGAAACAACCAGTGAGTACTGAACTCGGTGTTAGTGATGCATGTCCAGTTTGTTAACCATGATAAGGTACCCTAAAAGCCTTATTTAATGCTATTTTCTTACACTGTGCCAATATAGATGTGTGCCCTGACATATAGCACCGTAGAATCTTTGTTTATAGTTAGTTACCAATTTTGTTTATGTCTGTTAAATTTTATACTTTAGAAAGAAAGCACATAAATGGAATGATTATCACTTTTTTATTAATATGCAATAAATTACTATGATGAAAGAAAAATTAGAGTAAAAGTAAAATTGTGTTAAAAATAAATATCTTCACCTGATAAAGAGAATCCCGAAAAGATATTATTTTGATGTTCATTCACAATGTAGCAGACAACACATTTCATGACATAAAAAATACACTAAAACACAATTTAGGCATCATTAGAAATAAAAAATTAAAGTCCAATTTATACAATTATTAGAAAACATATATCTAACTATGCGCTAATTTTCATCTAGCTAAGTGACACATATACTGCACTCTACTCAAAATAAATTTTAAATTAAACATACTAGAGAATGTTGGATATTTGACACACTCTTCCTTGTCACAGGTGCCTACAACTATGTCCTTTTGTTTCTCTCATATAGGCTGTAAAAGAAGCTGGACAAAGGGAAAAAGATACTTGACACATATGTGCTAACCGCAGAGGCTACAAGAGAGCATAGCTGACTGTCCATCTAACCATTAGACTGTAAAAACAACCTCTTGGAAGCACAAAAAGAGAACTCCACTATGAACATGACAAGCCCAAACAGATAGCCAACTAGCAGTCAGCCATATAAAGTATACTCTCTTTCACACTTTCATTTTTACTCTTGTATACAGTACACTTGAATGCTGCACTATACAACATACCAGAAATATTTTCATATTTTGTAAATGAAAATAAATCTTTGGTCCTTTCTCCAAACCAGTGCCTAAATTGTTTCTTTATTTTCACCAAGTTCCACTCTGGATCAACTTCTGCCTATTTAAATAAGTAAGCACATGAAAAATAAGAAATAAATAAAAATAATCAAATTAAAATGGAATAATTGTAGTTATTGAGGAAGATGACCATGGCAATCAAAAGATAAATAGCCTGATAGCACTACTTTTTCTTGAAACTGAGACCTAAACATAAGAAGACTAAAATTCTCTTCTTGGTTTTAATCTATGAGCTGAACTCTATTCAGTCAGTTAAATGTCATACATGATACACACTTTGGGCGATCATGTCTTAAAAGAGACATGACTGACTGGGCAGAAGATTATCCCGCAGTATGTTGCCATTGCTTTCTGCAGTAGACTGGTTGCCGACCAAGGCTATAGAACCCAATCTGTCCTATTATTTAACCCATAACTGGGGAGAAGAGATGAATTATACTTTTCCTAAGAGTATTTGTGCACAAGGGAATGCAAGGAATTCAACTTGAATTTGAACTCGGCTCCCCGATTTGTCGTTTCGAGTCGATATCCACTGCACGACAACACACGTACTTGTCTAAAATCTGCTATTAATTTTCCAAATATGAAAACCCTCATTTTATAATTTTCTTTCTTTTTTTTAAATATTAGTCATTAGTTTCTAAAACTTTCATATAAATCTTTGATGCAGAGAAGTCTATATGTTTAATTCCATAAAATAAGTACAAGTGAAAAACGAAACAAAAATTGAGTATATGAAATAAAAAATAAATATTTACAGTAGAATAACATATCTAAAAAAAAGTTTCATTTTATAAAAGGCATAGATGAAAAATATAGAATCAAGAATCTTTAAAACTCAGTATCTAACCATGATTGCCTATGTCCTAAAGGAACACAATATATAAAAGAAGAAGAATCTGATTTAACTCCCCAAACTCTTTAATATCTGATTTAGTACACATACTTTTTATTTTGTAGTTCTCTGCTTGAAGTAGAAAAGAAAGGAAATAACAAAGGCATGCAAATCAACACAAATACTAGATAGAAAAAGTTGATTTTACTGAGAGGGATGTGAATAAACACCAAAAGCAATTAACAAAATGGCATTATGTTATCAGTCCAGAAAACAGAGTCTGCAAAACAAGTTTAAATTCTTGCAGAGACTGTTTGTGTTCACATTATACTAATGTAAAACACAAGGATGCTTACCTATCTGTGTTCTATCCTATCTCAAGATACTTTGGCAAAATTTCTCCTTCTTAACAAACTGTAATAGCTAACAAAGGAGAGAATGCCAATGTTTCTCTTGAAAGTATAGCACTTGTGTAAGACTTTTTTTTTGTCTTTTCAAAAACTGTTTTGAAAGTAAAGCTTATACATTTTGATCAATATTAAATGTTTAAGTATATTAAAAAATATAATTTTTAATATTTCAACTGACATTTGATACAGGGTCTGTTATCTGGGCATATGTGAACAGACATTGTCCTAAGGAAACTAAGATGTCATTGAGTAATTGAGTACTGTATTACATTCGGCATTTGCAATAATCAAGTGAGAAGATCGATGAAGTCTTGTACAGGGTATTTTGGCATCAACATTGTTAGCCCTTGTACAGTCTTGATTTATTTGACTCCCTCTGACTTTTGACTATCGGCATTGAAAGGAAGGTTTTCAATAGTTGATGAGATTAAAGAGAAAACAATGCAGCTGCTCATGGCAATCCTCCCCAAAAAAATGAGTTTTCAGACTTTTCCAGTGGAAAAGATACTGAGATAAATATGTGAGCTTCCAAGAGGAATGCTTTAAAGTGGACTGTGTCACCACTGACCAAGTTGGACTATTTTTCTGTTGATTTTAAATAGCCAAATCATTTATGAAAAACCTGACATGAATATGGTTTTTAAATAACACTTTTGAATATGTTATTTAATAGGATGGATATTTTTATATTTTATAGTATGAAGTACTTAATGCTTGTGGGTCAAATTCGACTATTTTCAACAAATATCTTAAACTTGACATATAGAGGATAGACATCATCATTATTGTCATTGTTGTCATTGTTTAACGTCCATTTCCATGGGTTGGACAGGGTTTTCTTGATGACCCTGTACATGAACCATCATGAAATATTGGAGTGAGTTTTACAGCTGTATGTTCTTACTAACACCAACCAGTTTAAGAGGTTAGAAACTCAGTGCTTTTATTGAGACACCATCTCTTGAAAGATTACCTACCTAGTTCAGCCTACCCTATCCTATGCAGAGTAGGTGTAGAAGTTTTTATATCAGAGATTTTCTTCTCCTAGACAAGTTGCCATCCAAAGCTAAAGACACTTACCCAGCCTAACTTTTTCTTTTCCTCTTAAATCACCCCAGTCTGGGGGTTAACTATTTACCCTTATCTGGGACCCTAACAGGGGCTACTACCCAGGTCAGGGTGAACCTGGGAACAACAGATGGTTTTACATTCTTCTAAACCACCTGATCAGAGGCCTTGCTGTCAGATGTAGTTTATCGTCATACCAAGGACAAAAATTTCATTTTTTAATGCAACATTTTTCACATGATTCCCAGATGTTTTTTTTTTTTCATTCTTGATTGTTGGCATGTAAGTGTGCATATATATATGTGACAAAGTGAAAAAGCTTTTGAGTGACAATGTGTTTTGCCTTTGTTAGGTAGTTAGGTAGGTGTCTTCAGGTCTGTTCTACTGGGCTTAGGGTGAAAAGGTATATTATATGAAACTGGCCATTGAAAAGTCAACGCAGCACAAAGACAATACGATACATGATAAACTCAACAATGCATATATTTAAACTTCTTGCTGGATCCATCTTGATTGTAGCATTTCCTAGTGGGACCGGAAGTTTTTACAATCATCATCATCATCATCATCATCATCATCATCATCATTAGCAGCAGCAGCAATATTACTATAACCTTTCCTGTCACAAGGTAGTTTATTTTCTTTATTAACTTATAAATTTTTCAAATTACAAAATAAATAATCAAAAATTAAAGTTTGTTTTGATTGCAGTCAAAGTGTAATATCCCACTCCTGACACCATGTTCTACTGAGCTTAGTGTGGAAAGATATATTATATGAGACTAGCTGCTGAAAAGTCAAAGCAACACAAAGACGACACAACACATGGCAAACTTAATAACTCATTTATTTAAACTGCCTGCATGCCCTAGTGGGACCAGAAGTGATTATAATTATCATCATCATTATTGATGTTGTCAGAATGATGCTGTCACAAGGTCAGAATGAATGACAAATGGCATTATATTATCAGTACAGAGAACAGAATCTGCAAAACAAGTTTAAATTCTAGCAGAGATTGCTTGTATTCACTTTATACTAATGTTAAACACAAGGACGCTTATCTAAGGAATGTGAAATGCATTGTTAATAAAAAAAAACTTTTCCACAATGTCATCTTTTACAACTTTTGTTCAGATTCTTTATCCTGCTAACATACGTGTTTGCACATTTACATGCATAGATATGTGCATGCATTTCTATATAAGAAGATAACAAGACATAGTGGAAAATTTTATTAAAAACACATTTTGTCAGAGAAGTGTATGCTTGTTGGGATCCATCTACCCAGGATGTTGCTTTTGTCTGAGTGTCTGGATTTCAAATATTCAACAACACCAACACATCTTTTAAGTGAAGCATAAAAAAGGTTTGTCAATCCTGTAAAAATGGAGAAAATAATCCAAAAGATCTTATCTAAATAATATTAAATAGATAAAAATAAAGAGCTCAATGGATATTATTCAGAACAATATGAAATATTGAGAGAAAACTTCAACATATATTTAAACGGTGATAAATCTAGATTTTATTTTGACAGCAGTAAAAATACAAACAGTTTTTATTCTTACTACTGCCAAAATAAATTCTGGCTTTATAACCATTTAAATATGTGTTGATGTGTTGAGTTTTCTTCCTAATACTTTATATATATATATATATATATATATATATACACACACACACACACACACACACATTCAAATCCAAATGGAATTGCATATCTCTGTAAGATTGAATGGTACTGTTCTTTCTTCATAATCCCTTTTACTTCAACCAAGTTACCTGAACACGTGCCTGAAAAACAGCCCCAAACCATGCAAGATCCACCATGATGTTTCATCGATGACTGTACACACTCATCTTTCACTTGCTCCCCAACCCTCCTTCACACGTACCACCCTCCTTTTACTCCCAAACAGTTTGAACTTAGACTCATTAGTCCACAGCATTTTTGACCACTGTTTTGGTGTCTAGTTTTTGTACTCTCTTCCCCATGCTAATCTCTTCTTCTTACTGGATGGCTGAAGCAAAGACTTCCTGGCTGCCACTCGTTCAAAGAGACCAACCACTCAAAGCCCTCGCTTCACTGTATTTAAAGAGACTGGATCAACCCTGTCAATATTCACTTCTGCTTGTATTTGAGGGGCAGTTTTTCTCATGTCTCTTACACTCTTCAATACTAATCTGTGGTCCTCTCCTGCTGATGTTTTCCGTTTTCTCCCTGTTCTTTTTCATTTGGTGTGGCTTTCAGTTTTGTCTCTCCTATGCAGTGCATACTGAACTACACACCTGGACACATCCAGTCTCTTAGCTATCCTCTTTTGGGAATAACCTTCTTCATTCAAGATTTGAATTTGCGCTCTTATATCTACAAATAATTCTTGAGGCATGGCTATACTGAAATACAAAAAAAATTAAAAAAATATCTAGCAAGAGCACCTCCTAGTGTAATGGCATACAGAAGAATGAAGAAAATTTAGGTTGATTCAGACGAGTTCATCTTTGCTGCCTTGCCTCGTAAAATTTTGCAAAGTAATAATAACAAAAGAACCATTCTATTTTCATTTACAATTATTCACTTGGCAATAAATACTAAAAAATAGTATAAAATACATAATTTTTTTAAATCACTGGGGTGGCCTAATAATTATGGCCAGTAGTGTATATGTGTGTGTGTGTGTGTGTGTGTTTCATTTTGCTCTCAGTCTCTGAAGAAACAGCTAAGCACTGACTCATTGATTTTGTTAGAAAAAAAAAAGACTTGAATTTACAAACTTTGCTTAGCACACATACAAAAGCAAATCTAAAACAAAACTCATGAAATTTCACACCTTGATGCGAAATGTTTTTCGGCCAATAGAAAACTAGGAAACATCTAAAAACAAAATTCAAATAATCTTCAATTCTCAGAAACAAATTATTTTATGGAGCCAGCACAAAGTTTGTTCATCATCCAATGGAAAAGCCAGAATCACATCCAGGAGTGAATTCCCAAATGACCTTTTTGAGCCCCACAAACAAAATAAAAGATGGGCAAGTTTACCTTTCACCAGAGAGAAGGAGATGAACGTATTAACATGTCCCTTGACAAACGTCTAGCGATTGTTATTATCTATATCTTTCTCTCTCACCTCCTTCCTTTTCATCGTTCACACATCTGTCTCTTTTAATACTTGATAATTAAATGGAACCATTTAAGACTGAGAGAGTACTTCAAAGACATTCATACCCAATGATAATGCTCATACATACATACACACAAGTTACTACTACAAACTCTTGATACCCTTAACTCCTTACACTATTACTACTGTTTTAAATTTCTATTTAAACATACAAAAGATATACTTTTATTCTTTGACAAACCCACCTTCTGATAATTCTGATAAAACCTTAAGTTAGAGGAATTGTCGGGTGTGTTTGTGACATGACCTTGTACCAGACATGGCTGACCGTCCCTACTGCTACAGTGATGACCCCTTGTACCACATATATATATTTTGTATTTGTTCTTTTTTCTATTATATATATATATATATATATATATATATATATATATATATATATATATATATATATGTAAATTTATGAAATCCATCATGAAATGGATTAACTCTGACATATTTCAGTTGAGAAATTTTATGTGTCTTCTGGCAAGATTTGTACCTGCATTCTCTAGAGAAAACTATCAAAATTGATCTGACATGTGGTAACCACAAAATTTGTGGTTATATATATATATATAGTTATGAATTAATTGTACATTGCAACACAGAAATTTCTGTTTCGAGATAGAGAAATTTCGTGTTGCAATGTACAATTAAATCATAACTATATAATTATATTAAGCTCTATAATACTTATTATATTGAGCACTGTTCATAATAAAATAAATGCTGGAGCACTCAAAATAATAAAACCTTGAATCCTCTTCACCTGATATATTAATAATATATATAATGATATGTATAATAATATATTAATAAAAACTTATCCAAATGTTAGAAAATTTTTGTCTTTATTTTCACCTAAACTCAAAGCCAAAATACGATGTTTAGAATGGCTCATGATTAAACATAATAGACATTCATTGTCTCTTATATTTAACAGTATATGTTTAGAAAATTATCTGCTGCCTCGATACCCTATCTATCTATCTATCTATCTATCTATCTATCTATCTATCTATCTATCGGTCGGGTTTCAATCCTGGGTAAAAAAAAGCAATTGGAGTCTAACCGTACTGATGAGCTGTGATACGGCGAAACAGATCTGTCTGCAGATGACAATATATATATATATATATATATATATATATATATGTGTGTGTGTGTGTGTGTGTGTGTGTGTGTGTGTGTGTGTGTGTGTGCCCTCAATAACTTAAAGCATTCATATAATAATGCTTTTTCCCCACCATTATAAAATTTTATTACACTTCTAACATGTTGAGTTGTTCATACCTAATTCATTTATGGTTAATTCTTTATACAGACACAATATCTTTTTTAGCCTTTAAATTCATCATGTTAATTAAGTAAACTCTTTGTTAGCATTGTGCGAATTTCTTATTTAGTTCAGCTTTTTTTTCTTTTGCAAAATCTGTATCTGTTGGCATCATTTTGAAATTAGGAAGCTTAAATAACTTTTCCTATACATTTTATTTTATTTATTCTATCACTGTAAACATCACATTATTCTTCTATTATTTTATTTATCTCACCACTACTATTGTTAAAATATATACGGTTGTCTCCCCTTATCCATGCTTTTGTTTACTATAGTTTCTGTAATATAGTCAGCCCATGAAATAATTCACGAAGTCTTAAATAATGCCTCCAAACACAAGATCAGTTATGCTGGCAATCTTGATATGGCAAAGAGAAATGAAAAACTAAAACTTCTCAATATAAAAAGAAGAGAATTGTATGATGTGGTTGCTATCTTCACTGTACACAAGGAATGAATTATTGTCTCTCTACTCATCCCATGGCTTTTAACTTTTAATTTCATTTTTATTATATTATATTATATTATATTATAATTATTTTATTTTTATTATATTGTTATTTTTTTTTTATGCTTAATTTATAAATTAGATGTTATCATAGATATTTATGTATAGTGAAATTTATATGAATCTAAAGCTGGATATTTTTGCACATATCTTGGAAAAACCTTGTAGCTGGTCAAATAACTAAGCTAGAAAATTAGTAACAGGACTCAGCAGAGAAGAACCGTGTATAGATGTTGCTGACCCCAGAGGTCACTAGAATCACCACACACCGATTCAGAGTTTAAACTGCTATTTGTTTTCAGACTGAAAAAAAAAAAATTCGATCATGTAGTATGGCAGAAACTGAAAGTAACCAAGTTATAGACATGTAAATGTTTTGTTTATTTTGAAAAATAAGAGTAGAAGAGACATCAACCAAGGAGTTAGCAGTAAAAAATGGAATCAACAAGCAGGGCCATTTTTAACTAGAATCATTTGTTTCACTTTAGATTAATATCCTTGTTCAAGATAGGGATCTGAATAAATGATACTAGTGAAATTAAAAAAAATATTTTATTAAAAAATTCATATAACATTTGTTATATAAATTTATAAAATTTTGTTTCTGCCAAATCCAAGTTCCTGTGCTAGACACAAAATCTCAGTAGAAATAGCAAGACATATTAATAGGAACAAAATTATAAAACACAAGACAACCACTGCATAAAATTTTAAAAGGAAAACACATTTGTTTATAATTACAATAAAAGGTACAAACAAAATTTTTCAAAAATTTCTTTTTGCATGCCTGTTAAGGCAGGGGATGTGTGTTGTAATGCAGTGGATATTGACTCGGAATGACAAATTGGGGTGCCTAGTTCAAATTCCAGTTGAATTCCTTGCATTCACTTATGCAAAAATACCCTTGGGAAAGGCATTAATCCATCTCTTCCCTCTAGTTATGGGTTAAATAATAGGACAGATTGGGTTCTATAGCCTTGGCTGGCAACCAGTCTATTGCAGAAAGCAATGGCAACCTACTGCAGGATAATCTTCTGCCCAGTCACTCATGTCTCTTTCAAGACATGATCACCCAAAGCGTGTATCACGTATGGCACTTAACTGACTGATTAAGGCATAATAACAATTTATGATAAAGTCACTCATGTCTCTTTCAAGACATGATCACCCAAAGCGTGTATCACGTATGGCACTTAACTGACTGATTAAGGCATAATAACAATTTATGATAAAGGATTACCAGCAAAAAATGTGTAAAAACTACAACTCATGAAAAGACAAGAATTTTTAAAAATGATGAATGCCTTCTTTGATATTGATCTGCTTTCTTCCCTTGCTGTCAAAAGATTTTCTCTCTTTGCTGTAAAAGATTCTTCTTATATCTTCTGACCTTAGTTTCCTTTATTCAAATATTTAGGCTCACCTCTGCCGCACTATTTGGAATGTTTGAGACCACATCTCTCATCGGTCAGTATACACAAAAAATAATTTTCATAAACTGGAAATGGATTCTTCAAATTTTGATGGGTCTTAAGTGCAGAGCTGAAAAAGACATACATTTGTAACTGCCTGCCTGCCTACATAAAAATATACTTCTCTCAAAAGAATGTGTATTAAAAAAACTGTATAAATTTATACAGTATACATAGGATGTGCATTGTGGTGCAGTGGATATCAGCTTCAAATGAGAAATCAGTTTTAATTCCAGTTGAATTCATTGCATTTATAGGGGCAGCTTATCTGTCTATTCTTTTTCTGTTTGTAGTGGGATTCCATTCTAGTGAAGGGTAGTTGTATACTGTTGCAGGTTAACAGAATTTGGCCTTGTTGTAGATAAGTCATAAAATGATTATAAAATCAAGAAAAGCAATTTGAGTAGAAAATATCATTTTTATATATACACATATCAGTTAATGTTTTTACAATTAAAGTAATAGTTGAATATAGGTCCAACAGAGGTTAAAATGTTCATGGCAAATAAGCTGAAAGAGATTTAAGGCTTAGGAATGTGAGGAGCGTGTAAGTGAGGAATGTCTTTGATGTAGTCGCTCCTTAGGTCAGTAAGTAGTTTTGAGACAGGGGAGAAGGAAAGAGGCGAGCATAGTGGCCACTTGACTTAGGTCAAGGGGATATTGATTACACTCTTCTCCTGAGATCTGCCTGCTGGGGTCTGTCTGTATCTGCTTTTTATATCTCCTTTTTGGATCACAGCAGCTCGTTTGGAATTTCACACTTGTATTTGATTCTTTTTTCCGTTTTCATTTGAAATAAAAATATGTTTTCTCTTCCATTTAACCATTCTACCGAACTTTGTTTCCTTGGTACAAGAGGGGGGAGTATTCAAATCCCATTTTGATTCAATGGAATGTTTTGGTTTTCGGTTCTTGTTAAAAGGTTGAACAAAATTTTTTTTTTTTTTTTATTGTGGGACTAGCCATTGGTTGGTTTGGTTTGTAGTTTCTTCCACATCCGTTGCCATTTAGAATTTGTGTTGCAGAGAAATATTCATATTTCGCTGAAAGTCCAAATTCTTTTTTTTTTTTTTTTTATGGGAATAGCCATAGGTCTGTTAGTTCTGATTTGTTGAAGTTTCTTCAGCGTCCATTGCCATGTTGAGTTTGTGTTACAGAGAAATATTCGAATTTCGCTGAAAGTCCAAACAAAAATTTTTGTGTGTATATATATTTATATATATAGATGTTGAACTCACGCCAGGTAGTCACTAGTTTATGGTGCGTTTGTCATTCTTTTAAATTCACAAGTGACTATCCGACTGTTTTTTTGTTTTTCTCTTTTTTTTTGTTTTTCAATTATTTTGCGTTTTTTTTCTTTCGTTCTTTTCGTTCTTTTTGTTCTTTTTGTTTGTTTTGTTCTTTTCATTCATCTTGTTCTTTTTGTTCTTTTTTCATTTTTTTTTTCTCTTTTTTTTTTTTCTTCATTATTAATTGTTTGTTCCGGGGGCCTATTTACTTTTCAACCACGTGTCTGAAGCACATGGAGTTTTTAGTTGTGAGTCCGACGGCCATTAGGTTTTTCATTTTGGTGCCAAAATGCTGAAAAAAGTAATTTGGCTTACGGTAGTAATAGTTGTTCATTTTGGTGCCGATGGACGTTAAGTTTTTCATTGCTCGCGAAATGGAAATTTAATATTTGATTAATTTTTATTTTCAACCGGAACATCTGTGCGGGGCCAGCGGCGCACGGATGACTTTTGGTCATTTGCCTTTTTGTCATGAGAGAGCAAACATCCGGTTCATCGCTTTTGCTCAGTCGGTATCACCAGACATTCACTTATGCACAAATACTCTTGGAAAAGGTATTAATCTGTCTTTTTGTTTTGGGTTAAATGGCAAAATGGAGTAGGTTCTATAGCCTTGGTTAGCAACCAGTCTGCCACAAAAATTAATAACAATCTACTGCAGGAAAATTTTCTGCTCAGTCAGTCATGTCTCTTCAAGACATGATCACCCAAGTGTGTATCACATATGGAACTTAAGTGACTGACTGACATACATAATGACATACATACATGCAGGTTAGGTTCGTTGAGGAAGGACCAGGATTAATCTCACACAAAGCAATGTGAGATCTACCAGACAGAATTTGTCTTTATGACATGGTTGGATGATCTTCCTTATGAACAAATCAGACACTCACAATAGTCTAAATACACTAAGTGTTATCAAGACACCATCTCAAGGAAGCTTGTCATTCAAGCCTTGAGATACCATTCTTGGCTTATATATATATATATATATATATATATATATATATATCCGAGTGAATAAGGAACGAAGAAAAAGATTTTTTTTTTACAACGTTCAAAACATTAATTTAAAACAGTGCTCGATATATAATATATATAGAGCTGTGAATATATATTATAAATTATACTTTAGAACATATACAAAATTTTTTATATATCCATTACAAATCATACATTTGTTTCGACACTGAAACTACAATGTCTCATCACCTGATGAGACATTGTAGTTTCAATGTCAAAACAAATGTACGATTTGTAATGGATATATAAAAAATTTTGTACATGTTCTAAAGATATATATATATATATATATATATATATATATATATATATATATACACCTTTATATGGCTTTATGCAAAAGTTCTTTGGCTTCTGAGTTGAACGCTTTTCGGTTTGGCTACTGAATTGAATGCTCTCAGATGCTGGCATTTGTTTACACTCTGTAAATAAAACACTATGAAATCTACCTTTCTCTGTCATGTGCCAATAGCTTAGTGGTTAGGATCTCCGACTGATGATAAATCAATCGAGTATCAATCCTGGCATGAAACAAACGGTTTATCTAACCACACTGATGAGCTGTGATACAGCAAAACAGGACTGTATGCAGATGATTATTTATGCTCTCACCAGTCGATAGAACACTGTAGAGGAAGGTAGACTTTATAAAGTAGCCACTTACCACTTTACACAAAAGTTCTTCAGCTGCTGAGTTGAACGCCTTTTGGATCAGCTACTGAATTGAACGCTCTTGGTTGCTGGCATTTGTTTACACCTTCTAGATAATACGCTATGAAGTTTACCTTTCTCTGATGTGCACCAATAGCTTAGGGGTTAGGATCTCTAACTGATAACAGATCAGTTGAGTTTCAATCCTGGCTTGAAGCAAACGGTTTGTCTAACTGCATTGTTGATTATATATATATATATATATATATATATATATATATATTCAATAATTAAGGAATCAAAAACCAAGCTTAATTCCTTAATTATTGAGTATATAATTTTGCTCTACTTTCTTCTGATTGATTTTGTAGTGAGCACTTTTTTATTGCTTCATGCCTGTGGAGAATTTGTTTACTGTCTTTCTCTGCATTATTATTGTTATATATATATATATATATATATATATATATATATATATATCTTGGCTGTTAGCTCATAAGATGTTCATTCACTCTTTTACAGTCCTTGTTTTTCATCCTATGGATTAACATGTCACCCACTTTACTAACAGAAAAACCAACGGGGGAGTTGGTTTGGATGCAAACCACTTGTCTATGCAGCAAGTTGTACTGAGTGACATGCTACCATTAGCAAGCCTGACCAGACTTAAATTATTTTAAAAACATGTATTTTGAAAAAAAAAAGATTTTTAAATGATATGACTGAAATTGGAAAATTTATTTTCTTAAAAAGAATTCACATTTAATAATAGAAAAAAAGATTGCTTCCTTGTTGAGAAAAAGACCAAGGCAAATTTCGAGCCAGTGTGAATTATTTTCTAACCAATTAAAAGAGAGCAATAAAAAAAATAACAAATTGAATATTCAATGACCTGTGTTATGTTTCTTCCCACCCAAAAATGACTGAGTTGGCCTATTTACTAACATGCTTGCTTAGTCAGGGAGTGTTGGAGTCAGAAAAAAAATGGGAGAGAGAGAAAAGCAGAAACTATGCACTTGAATAACACTGGTGTCAAATTACATGCTGATACATTATCAGCCTCTAATGACAACTGGGAATTTCAAGGAAGTTAAAGATAAGTATTTCTGCCCAGTCAGTCATGTCTCTTTCGAGACATGATTGCCCAAGCATGTATCACATATGGCACTTAACTGACTGACCTAAAAATATATGTTATTTTGAATTCAACTGTAAAACTTTAGTGTGAAAAAGCAAACTCTCTCACTTTGTTTTAAGCATTTTGGAAATTTACTTTGTGTCTGATGATTTAATATGAACATTTTCTCTTCTTGACTATTCATCGAATCTACAAACTTTTAATGTGTGATTAATTGTCTTGAAAGAAGCTACTGATGATTACAAATGCGTAAATTTGTAAATAAATTCCTTATCTTGTGTCATTAAAATATACATATGTGTTTTTCCACTATTATACCCTACATCACCTTCCTTCATGTACATCTTTGAACACCTTGACTGGGGCAGTTGTAAGCCTGACTGGAGGCCACTGGGTCCTAGTGTTTTAGGACTCTCACTATCTTATCAACATTTGCATTTGATTTTTTTATCCGTACATTCATATATGCTAAATTAAACTAAGCACAATTGACTGTTGAAAGATGAAAAATTTTTATGGATTTCAACATCATTCTGGGGTTGTTTTTTTCATGTAGAAATTCATGGATTTTTTTTTGTTCATGTTAAGACTTGAAGAAATGCAATATATAAAATTCACTATTTTTTTATCCATTATGTTGAATGTGTTAAAATTATTCAGCTTTTTAGTGGAAAAAATCTCAAGTTGATGTTAAAAGTTGCTGCAAAACATTATTGATTTATTTGTAGGAATTAAATAAAAATACGAAATAAAATAAAAAAGCACTAAATAAAATAAAAATACAAAATAAAATAAAAACTATGAAATAAAATAAAAATACAAAATAAAAGTACGAAATAAAATAAACATAAAACATTCCCAGGAGTCCTCTGACAGGAAAGACAATTGATGTATGTGCAAAAAGAGAGGCCTCCTGGTGCCAAAAATAAACTCAATCTCTTTTGCTGTTGGGCTTTGGCTGGTAAAGATGTGCCAAACTGTTCGGGAAGGAATTTCCCCAACAAGAGGTCATTGGAACAAAAAAAATAAAATAAAATCAGTGCCCAAACAGTCCCTCTAGTGTCTCTGTATCTTTCCTTTTCTCTTTGCCTATTTATTTCAGTGGTGAAAGCCATTCAACAAGTTTTGGGATGTTTAGGCAAAAGAACCAACCCAGCAGTAATAGCCATAACATTCCATATATTTAAGAAGAAATAATATATTATGACATGTCTTTAATTTGTATTTAGATACATTGTATTTATTTAAAATTTTTCTAGTTAAAGTGTTCACCTATATTGCATAAGATCCATTATTATACATAATTAGGGCCAGTACAAGCGTCCTATGCCAACTTCCTGCTACATTTAAATTTTCATAAGTTAATATTCATATTGTATTTTAAAATTGTATTTTATATGAATACTAACTTATTCATATAAAATTGTATTTTATATGAATACTAACTTATTCATATAAAATTGTATTTTATATGAATACTAACTTATGAAAATGTAAATGTAGCAGGAAGTTGGCATAGGACGCTTGTACTGGCCCTGTATGTATACACACATATATAATGGTTTCAGGAATATTTTGTAGATAAGTGGGGGTATATTGTATTAGACAAGTGATAAATTACCATTGTGATTCTATAGTAATTCATGATTATCTATATTTTGGGTACAAGGAAATAAAGGCTGATCTACAAATTGAAATTCAAATTTTAAACATATTAAGGAACAAATTTTATGTTGGTGGGCACATCACTTGTTCACAGTAAAGGCTACTAGAATATGAATTTGTCATTGAAAACACAAACTCATTTACAAAACAGAATTTATATATATTTATATTGACTAGCAGTATAGCCTGGCGTTGCTCAGGTGTAATGAAAGCTTTAAAACTAATCCATAGTCCTCAAACTCAGACTCTTTGGACATTGGCATGAAAGACTAAAAAGCAATAGTTGTTTCCAGTTAAAGCAAAACCGTAGACTGAAAGAAAAATGAATGGATGTAAGTCAAATTTTGATTTCCTGGTATCGATATCAAATAATTTTTTTTGTCTTAAACTGAATTTTGAAGGCTAAATAAGGCCTCTGAGTAAATGCTATCATGGCTGAGACTAAGAACTACAATTATACCTACTTAGAGCCAAACCCAAAGCAAAAACTAAAATAAAAGGGCTGAAAAAAATACAAACATACAGGCAGATAAACAGACACACACACAAACATCTTGCTTTTATATATATATATATATATATATATATATATATATATATATTATCAATTTTCTGCACTATTGTAAGAACTGCAACCTTGAAACTTCTGAATATCATTTCTTATGTATTTGTCTATGAGTGTATCAAATTTGATTAAAATCGGATCACTCCTTCTATAACCTGATTTTTTGATTATCAATTTTCAATATTTATTGGGGGTACCTCGACACAAAACCTAGCTAAGAACACTCGCAGATGCTTATAATATAACTGTAAATTTTCAAGAAAATTGGTTCAGCTATTTCGGAGTCTATAGGTCACACACACACACACACACACAGACAAAGTTCCATTTATAAATAAGTTTAGATATATATCTGCAAAATAAAGTACTTCTAAAATTAAATGGGATCATGTTTTATTTTCAGGAAGTGTTTTGGGGTGATTTTGTTCAGCTGTATATCAACCTGTATGGGTTATTTAATGGCAAAATCTAATTATTTTTAACACAATTTTATAGCTTCAACTAAATATATTTTGAACGCAACTACAGATGAAATGTATTGTTGGTAATTTTACAATAAAATATTTTGTTGGTAATTTTTTATATAAAATGTTTTGCTATTTTTACTATAAAATGTATTTTGATACCTTTATAGTGTTTTGTTTTTACTTGGAGGGTCACTATTTGCCCATAACTGGAGCCCTAGCAAGGTGACCTAGAGACAACAGCAATTAAAGGTGGTTCCATGCTCCTCAAAACCTCCAATCTCCTGGTCAGAGGCCTTGTAATTTATCATTATACCCAGGACTAAGGTGGCATTGTATGAAGCAGTATAAAAGAAAGGTCACAAATTCTATTTTTCTTCATTCTTTATTCAACCATGTTCCCCTCTGTAGACTTCTTTATCCCCAGTGAATCATGTTACATACAGCACAATACTATTATCCTACTATTTCCTTTTCCCACTAAAAACTCATTTGACCACAATATCCCTACTGCAACCTAACACATATGTGTCACTAAATGATATCCTTCTTCAACAACTGTTATTACACAACAAAAATATTTACGGAGAGCATGTCAACTTGCCTAAAAATAAAACATATGAAAGTTATATTAGTGTTTGAAAATAACTGTAGAATTGTTATTATTTTATTAGTAGTTTTGCTTGATCGTTAATGTGGCTTTTTATCATAATATTCTTATTCAATATTGTTAGTTTCAATCTGTATGAGAATGATTAAAAAAACTTCCTCCTCCCCAGTTTATAGACAACACACACAGATGCATGGCAGTATTTCTTCCTAGCCAATGACATATGCCATTTCTCAGCCTCATCCAACTTAGTTCTAATCTTTGTCTTGAAGCCAGAATGTTACAATGACTTGTCTGTACCCATTTTTGTGTGTTAATAACATTCTTAGTTTATGAACTTTTTGCCTTGTTGCTGTTGTTTTGCTTTATTGCTGTTGTTTTACCTTGCATATATTGTTTACTCACCACTATTTTGCCCTGTTCTCATCTTTACTTTTGCTTGTTATTGTTTATTGCCAAACTTTGTCAGTTTTGTTTGTTCAACATTTCTACCAATTACATTTAACCATGGCCAATTTACAAAAATGCTCCTTGATCTTTAGATAAAAAGCATGCAACTGAAAATCAAGAAGTAATTTTTGATAAGATTTGAACCTGTATCCCATGCCTTAGGCACATATATCAATATTGAGGGCTGCAATTTAAAAGTAGCAATAATAAATAACTACAATTATAATAATAACAAAAATGTTCCAAAATGTTTTAAAAGCAACAATAATAAGATGGAGTAAAACTATACTGTCAAATTTTATGATACAAGTCAATGTCTGACTAATAAAATTTGTATTAACCAATTGATGTTAGTAAAGTTTTCAAGATAAACCTATATGAGCAATACAGTGATTTTCTATGCTTATCTGAGATATGGCACATGGCCAGAAGTATGGTGTACACACTGCCTGATGAAACCTTTCTGTGGTAGCATAGAGGTAAGTGTTTCCAATATTCTATATCTTAAATTGCCCGATATTTTGTTTTTAAAATTTGTATTGAGCATTCTATTAATTTAGTAATTCCTATTGGAAAATAGCACTTTTGCCATAAATTGAATTTATAAAGTATATATATATACATTATATGTATTATGCTAGCAGGAACTGTAACTCAGCATAGTTGCAGTATAAACCACAGGTGGGCTCTGTAGAGGTTGAAAAACACAAGTATGCCTGAGCAGGCGTCTGCAATGGGGATCAGCTAGTTACCTTAGTAGACAATCATCCTTAGATATGAGTGGCCAACTATACCATATATATATATATATATATATATATATATATATATATATGGTTAAATAAAATAAAGACTAAGAGGAAAACTATTTTAAATCACCTACGGGTTTTGTCCTGTAATGGACTTTATCAAGGCAAAAAGATGAAATGAGCTTTATTCTAAATTACGTATCTATAAACAAACAGTGTTGGCAAACACAAAGACACTCACAAATCATTTCAAAAGATTAACAGAATATTTTAGTTTTTAGAATTTCTTCATGTGTAGTGCAAAACGCGTAGGCGATTTAAAATACAGTTTTCCTCTTGTCTTTATTTTATTTAACCATCCTGTCCTTAATCTCAGATCATAACTGAGTAGTATATTTTTACATATATATATATATATATATATATATATATTGTATATTGTGCTACAGAAAAAGTACTTTGTATATATTAATGCTTTGCACATTTTTAATATAGATATAATGAAAACGGCCATTGTCATAAAATAACTTTTGACCGACCAGTATAGTAGCTCTTAGCAATATTTGTTTTTTTACAAACCCTTTCACTTCCTGTTTTGCTATCCATTTACATACACTTATTAAGTAGGTTACTTGCTCTTTCCTTTTTCTTTCAATATGTCCTGTATCCTGTGAGCCATTCTCGTGTGCATCTTTCATTTGTTCAATCTTTTCTTTTTGGATTCATATCTAGAGAGTCTGGTGGCCATTATTTTGGTATCATTGAAATCTTTTTTTTTTTTTTTTTTGGCAAGATGGGCAACAGACAGTTTTGCAAATTGTAAAGAAGTATAGCTGAATGGGGTTTGTTGGTTTCACAAACTTTCATAAAACAAAACTTGTGTAAATTTTTGAAGAATAAAATATTCTTCTTTGAAACTTTTGGTTATATATATATACTATTTACATTATTTGGACTATTGTTCTCATCTTGGTTGCCATTTGCATGATGTTTCATCTGTTGTATGCTCCGGCCTTCTTCAGGTGCTAGGAATTTTGTACCAAACTGTTCATTACAATCACTGGGGTATATCATTCTCATTCCTTGTGCAAAGCCTCTTTTGATATACCTCAGTGATTGTAATAAAAAGTTAGGTTTGAAATTCCTAGCATCTGAAGAACGCTGGAGCGTCCAATGGCTGAAACATCATACAAATGGCAACCAAGATCAGGAGAAGAGTCTGAATAATGTAACTAGTGTAATTACTACCTCCTCTCAGAAATATATATATATATATATATATATATATATGTGTGTGTGTGTGTGTGTGTGTGTCTGTGTGTGTATATATATATTTTCACTTTAAACATTAATTTTAGTGGATATTAATATTTGAGTAGATATTCAATTAAGTCATTATACAGTATATTTATTTAACGGTATAACATATCTTAAAATAAATAACACACACACACACACACACACACACACACACACACACACATATATATATATTTAGTATATCGAGGCAGCAAGTAATTTTCTAGACATATTCTATTAAATATAAGAGACAATGAATGTCTATTATGTTTAATCAGGAGCCGTTCTAAACGTCGTATTTTTGCTTTAATTTCAGTTGAAAATAAAGACAAAAATTCTCCAACATTTGGATAATTATTTATTGGTTTTCTTCTAAGCTTTCGGCTCACATGAGCCATCTTCAGAGAGGTAGTTTAAACTGAAATATTATAAAATCCACCATCACCGACGATTTTATTTTGTGTTGACATAAAACTCCGCTTGGCAACGGCAATAGTTACCAAAAATAATAAACGCAGTTCTTAAGTTTGCGATGCGGTTTTATGACGTCACACCGCGGGATAGCGCGAAATGACAACAAAACTATCTAGTCAAATGCAATGTAATATGTTATTTCCTGTTTTAAAGTTGATTTTATTGAGTGTTGGTTGTTTTGATTTGATGTACATGGCCTCCAATATCTGCAGGTTCCTCTTACTGTGTGTATGAGTAAGGATCACCGTATTGTTGACCAAAATCTGTCTGATATTACCTACATGTTTATGTTTTTCAGAGAAATGTTGTTTAATAGTACTCTGATCAGAAAGATGACATGTAAGTCTACGGGAGAGCGTGGTTGTAGTAAAACCAATATATGTACTAGGTTTTTGAGTAGTATCAGAGATGCAATCTCTGAATGGGCATGTAAATTGGTACACTACATTGGTTTTTTGTAAAGAATTTAGTTTAGTGCCTGTTGGGTTATTATAAACTATGAGGTCAATTGTTTTAAACTTTTTATAATATATAATGAGTTTAATTTGATTATTACTATCCACTGGTTTAACATTTCTACGTATTATGTTTTTGAGAGTTTTTTCATCTTGCTTATAATTATTATGCATTTGGTTGCAATAGTATAAGTTAATAGTGTTATGTTTATTTTGATGTAAACCATTATTATTAATATTGTCATTATTGTTAGAGCTATTGTTAAGTTTGTTGAGATACATTTTAATTTGTTGATCAATAACGGAGTTAGGAAATCCATTATTGACTAGTGTTTGCTTAATGTTGTGTAATTCTTTATAAAATATAGATTTGGAAGAAGATATCATTTGTGTGCGTTGAAGTAAGTTTTTTATAACAGCTAACTTATATCGTTGGGGACATTCACTATTATAATTAAGAAGACACGAATTTATGCTAGTTGGTTTCCTATATAGAGAAGTAGTAAATTTATGTGTGCTAGAATCAATTAATACATCAAGGAATGTATATATATATATATGTTATTTAGTAACATATATATATATATATATATATGTTATTTAGTAACATAAATACATATATATCTTTTTTCACTTTAAACATTAACTTTAGTGGATACCCCCATATTTGAGTAGATATTCCATTAATTTATTAAAGAGTATATTGATTTAACTTTGTCTACCAACTTGAATATTTCAAAAACCTTATTAAGGAAAAATATGTGCTCTCTGTTTTCAGAGAAAGCATCATTAGATTCAATTTGCTTTAGAGGGAGAGCGTATTAATCCAGCAAGACTAAATATATGCCTTATAAGCACAAATCCTTCCCAATTTCTCAAAAGTTTATATCTACTCAATTTCAAATTAACAGAGTAATTTCTAAAGAAATGATGGATTTTCTTATTTATTAATCTGAAAGATTTTATCATTTTAAAGATTATTTTTAGTGGATACCCCTGTTTGAGTAGGTGCCTTTTTATCTTTTTTAAACAGTATATCTATTTATTTTATCTACCAAATTGAATATATATATATATATATATATATATATATATATATATATATATATATATGTCCAAGTGAATCCTTTCAAAAAATGCCAAAAATTTGTAGCCTTATACTTCACTAATACAGATATGTTTATCCACTACCAATTCCTGGCCAGAGTGTTTAAAAAAAACAAAAATACAAACCCTACCACTTGGCTGGTTATGCTGTCTCTCATACTTCTCTCTTCTTCATCCATCTTCTTTTACTTCCTTCCACCCCCTATACATTTTCTTACTTCTTCCTCTTTATTAAACCCAAATGCAGGGTCATCAAAAACTGTATATGACCATACTTTATTTTCTACTGTTAAACCTGGTGCCTTTCTCTGAACTTTTTCACCATGTTCCTTAACCACCTCTCCTCTCCCATTTTCCTCTTTTTGTTCAATGTCTCTTTTACAATCCCTTATTCTGATCTCTTATTTTCTCTACCCCCTTTACCTTGCACACAAAATTTACCAATATAAGAAACTGAATTTTCCATCTCCCTTCAAAAAATAGCATTTAACTACCTGATAAGGCATTGTGCTTTCAATGTTAAAACAAAATGTACATTTTGTAGTAGTTTATAATTTATACATGTTCTAAACTATAATTTATAATAAATAAATATATATAACTTCAGATCAAGACTTTCATATGGATATCAAGCATGATGCCCAACCCATTCAGAAATGTTTAAACTGTCAACTGTATACAACTGCTTATTTAGATCAATGATTAAAATAGCTTTTAGCAAATGAAGCCTTTAGTTTTTTGAGATGGTCATTTTTCTTTAAACCTTGTGGATTAACTTTACAGAATTAGCAATAATATGTGAGACCACAACACTTGAGAACTTTCAATAATAGCAGTAACTAAAATGTACAGCACATGAACCACTTGACTCTAGCTCTTTCCCCACCCCATATATCCTTTCCTTTTTCTCAACCTTTGAAACTGTCATCACACCTGCATTCTCAGCTTTCTATTGCTCCTTTCTAACTGGTTCATTTTCCTCTTCACTCTCTTCTAATTAATCTTTTTACACTTATGTAGCCCCCTGCACATCAGTGGCATTTCTGCCTTGCTTGATTAAAAAAAAATAATAATGATGACATAATGAAGATGTTTTGAGCAAAATGTTAGCAAGAAACCCTCCATCAAAACTAGTAAGAATGTTAGAAATTAATGAATTGGAGAAACTTATTTTCCTGAAAAAATGATTTAATAGAAAAATTTAATAAATTTCAACCAAAATTAGTACTGGCTGCTAGTTGTGCATATATATATATATATATATATATATTTTCCTCACCAGTATCACTTAAGGTGAGGAAAAAAATGTATATATATATATACATACCAACCTTCTTTCAAAGAAAATGATACCCCTAGCTATATTAGTCAATTCCAACCACCCTAATACTATTATAAAGCAAATAACCAACATTGTTCACACTAATATTAACCAATTCTCTTCCAACCCCAAAATTGTCAATGAAAATAAAAAAATTATATAAGAAAGCACCCCAGGAAAGCAGCTTCACGAATAGATTAGTATATGAAAAACCAGTTGTTAATTCTGAGCCATCTAGTGCGAGAAATTGACATAGAAAAAGGAAAGTAATATGGTTTAAGCCCCATTCTGTAAACTATCTTAAATCAATATAGGGAAATATTTTCTAAAATTAATAAGCAAAAATTTCCATGCCAACAATCCGTTACACAAAATCTTTAATCTATTCTTACTCTTAAAATTAGTTACTCCTGCACACATAATATGGACAATATTATTAATTCTCACAATAGGTAAATTTTAAAGAATTTAGATAGGACAGAAAAAATGGTATTTTACCATCTTGCAATTGTAGGTCCATCAACAAGTGCCCAGTGAAAGGTCTACCCAAGTAATCTACCAAGCCCATAAATAACAAAAAAATTATCAAGTTTGCATTGTAATTTTGGTAGGAGAATTTCAACAATGTTACTAGTCTCATAAGCACTTCTTTTCCAACCCCAATCTGAAATTTCAGACATCCCTTTCCCAAAGATTTTGGGAAATGGAAGAAGAGAGACTCAACCCCATAGTGAGTTGGGGACTATTAGGTTTAGTTCACACCCTCAATAAACTTTACGATAGATACAAAAAATGTTGAAAAAATTAAAATAATAAAATATGCTAAGCAAAATATGCTTTTAAAACTGCAAAAGAAATTCATAAGTAAATGTTGTCATAAATCCAAATTTTTAAATTTTTAATTTAAGTTTAACTCTCCCTAAATATAATCAAAATTTAAATTTCTATTTTATAGTTATTTCCTTTTCTTTCTTCTTAATTACTGGAGAATTCATTGCAACAATCATATATGTTTACCTCTTTTAACCCTTATTTTTTTTAGTTCAATTGTTTGATATTAGTCAGCATGTTAATTTCCAAATTTAATTTTTAAATCTATAATTTATTTCCCTTAATCTAATTGGATTATTTCCCCTTATTAGCACTTTACTATTGAATAATTAAAACAATACCTCCTGTTTCTCTTAGCACCCTTTCACTCTAGTTCTGAGTTTTTCCATTTCTCTCTCTCTCTCTCTCTCTCTCTCTCTCTCTCTCTCTCTCTCTCTCCATATATATATATATATATATATAATTAAAACATTTGGTTTAGCATAATGCTGTCATTATCTTAATTTAATTGAATGTAATTATCTTATTTTATTTACTTGATAGTTTTAATTATTCTTAATTACTTTAGTTAAGATTTTTCTCCTTTTTTTAGCAATATAACTTGAGATTAAATATTTATATATATATATGTATATATAAATTTTTATATTATAAATTAATTTCTATTATTTGTCCAATTGGTAATGTATATATATATCAGAAGTATTACTTAAGTGTTTATTCCAACTTAAATTTATTTCTGCTTATTTCTAATCTATTTTACATTTATCTAAATTTGAAATTTTCCTCATAGTTGTTTTTCTCTTTTTTTAGGTATATTATTTACTTATATATTATTTACTTATATTATAAATTCATTTTTGGTCTTTCCCTTTTTATTTCTGAGGTAAATTTGAGTATAAATTATTTTAATCTCAACAATAGTCAGGCCCTATTTTAGTTTAAAATAGGAAAAAGATTTGAAAAAATTCAGCAAAGCCAAGGCAAGCCTGTCATCCTTCCTGCTATATTCATTTTTATCTTCTTTATTTGTAACTACCTCCCCCACTTTCCTGTCCAGCATTTCACCCTGTCTGCAAATCTAACAAACTTTATTCCTCTTCTTTCTTCTTTTCCTATTCTCACTCTTCTTCCTCCTTATTTTTTCTTTCTTTCTTCCTCCCTTCCTTTCTTTCTTTCCCTTCCCTTTGCTGCGCTTCTTTTCCTTTTCTTTCACATACTTTCTTCTGGTTTCTCTATCCATCCACACACTCAAACAAATTTTTAAATTTTCCATATTAAAAATTGCTGATAAAGCAAATTCAATTTGCTGAAATGATCATACAATCCTGTAAACTTTTAATTTTTATATGTAATATATATATATATATATACACACACACACACACACACACACACACATATATATATATATAGGTATGTATGTATATGTATGTATTCAGAGTTTTCCTAATAAATTGGTTGCCAACCAAGGCTAAAGAGCCTAGTGTGTCATCCTTTTTAACCTATAGCAAGGGAGAGACAGAAGAGATGGAGTCATACCTTTGCATTTGCATTTAAGTGAATGTAACAAACTTGACTGGAATTCAAATTCAGCTCTGATTTCTCATTCTAAGCTGCTATACATTAAATTCCCATACTTCATTTAGAGAGCTTCTGCCACACTATATGCATCAGTTCTCTATATATGGCTCTTCTGAAAATTATGGTTGGTTCTGCACAAATCTTTCATAATATAATCAAATATTGTGTGAGCATAGTTTGACTGCTCAGTTCTAAGAACTGAGATGATGAACCCTTGTACATTGAAAATGGCCAGTTTTACATTTCTACATTTACAATTCTACATTTCTTACTCTGCATTTACAACATTAGTTTCTGAAAATGCTTTCCTACTGATAACCCTTTTAATTCTTCACAGATCTCTTTGCGACATTCTTAAAGATAAGAACAAGAAAAAAACTATCTTGTCAACATTTTCAATTTACTTTTTGCTTGTTTTCTGATCTCTATTCAACTTTTTTACAGATTATTATTTTGTGCTTCCATAATTCAGTAACTTTACCCTATTTCCCTTTGTATTCATATCTTTCTTGAAATACATAATAATATTTATAAGCATTAAATTAAAAAATAACCAATGACTATAGTATTATATATAATAGAATAATTATTGTGAATATGTTTAATAAGAAAAAAAAATAACAATTCAGAGCCATTATCCATTACAACACCCAAACTTACAGCACTTGGTATTTCCAAACGGTCACCCATCTAGGTACTTACAACAACAGGAAGAGCAACAAGAAACCTGAGAAGGATGACAGGTCTTGGAGGTTAAGTATTAGAAATGAGATTTCCTTTTTGGTCTACCCAATGCCCAGGGTCGTGGCAGAAAATAATAAAATAATAAAGGATGTGTTTGTAAAACAACAGATAAAAAAAATAATTTTTGTGTTTTCAGTAAAAGAAAAGCAAAAATATTTTTTTTTATGTTTGTTTTCTTACACTTTGTGAAAGTTACTTAAGCTGACTAGTCTTACAGAATAAATACAAATTTGAAATCTTACAGATAGCAGCTTGTAAAAAGATTATAAAGAAGTCATTATCAAAGTGGAAATTAGATCCAGTGTTATGTTTTCTCTAATGTTATTATTAGTAAGTTTTTTAAAATGTTTTTTATCTATATTTATAAATAACAGTAATATTAGAAAAAGTAGCAATGCATTAACTAAGATTGTAAAACCTGTTTATATTGTCAAAAAGACTTTAAAAAAAGATATTTATGAGAATGTTGGCATAGAGTGAAAATTAAAATTGGTTTTCTTTAGATGAATGAATATGTTTGCAATGTGACACAGAGAGATTTTAATCTGAAATTTTTTAATCTTTTAACTTTGAAGGGAGTTAACTTTAGACTCGAAATGTAGTGACACAAATACCATTATGGACACTTAATATATAATACAAAAAGCAAGTAATATTAATAATAATAACAACAATAAATCTACATTTTAAACAATACGTTCACAACTTCTTGCACTTTTTTCTTCTATACCATTTCTCTCATTGGAACAACCCCAATTTCTGTTTTCAATATATATATATATATATATATATATATATATATATATATATATATAATAGAAAAAGAGAGAGAGAGAGACCAACTCTGAAAGTAATGCCTTCTATTATATTGGTCTACAATCTCAAACATAGATCTTGGTTCTGAAACACTAGAGATTGAATTTTCCCACCAATAATATATTTTTTTATATTTTGTCCATTTTGCATATTCAGAAGTTTGGAAAAATAGCAGGCTGGAAAAATGCCATCTGACATGAAAGTCTGTACAAATTCCTCTATATAAAAAAAAATGCCCACATTGATATTCATCATTTAAAAACTTACACCCATTGACATTCTTCAAAGTTTGCTGAACATTTATAGAAAACAAACAGGGGATATAAGCATTGTTAGGAAGTGAGTAATGCATTTCAGCAGTGGTGACTGCAATCTTTTGAAGTGTATATTATTATTTCTCTTATTCAATGTTTTTATGCATAACATCAATATATCCTTCTGTCCTTCAGTGTAGCTATCTCTCCGCCCACAAATATGACTATTTATGGGTATATGTGTGTTTCTTCCTGGTGTTTGGTTTCCACATCATTAGTACAACTTTCTGTTTACTCTCCTTCCTTCAGTTGAAATCTGAGACAAGATCACCTCTAAAACAATTGAACATGAGAAATTAGCCACTAATGAGAAGAGAAAAACAGACTCACTTACAAGGAGGGGCACACACAAACAGAGATCCCAACACATACTAACAACTGCATGTATTTAAAATTAGAACTTAATTGGGAATATGTTTACACACACACACACACACACACACACACACACACACACACACACACACACACACATGCACACACATTTAAATTCATATTTGCATAAATAATCTTTTATATATACACACAAAAGAAATGCCTACTGCAAGATATTGGCAAATTTGTGAAGAAGCACTCATTTGATTGAGTTAAGATCTTTTAGCACCATCTCATGCACACATACATACACACACATGTATATATAAAATGTGTGCAATATATATATATATATATATATATATCAACATGTGTGTGTGTGTGTGTTCTATAAATATATGTGTGTGTTCTATAAATATATATATATATATTATGTGTACGAAATATATGTGTGTGCATGCAATATATATATATTTGTGTGTGTGTGTGAGTAAGTATGTGATATATATATATATTTATTTATTACTAATTATACATTAGAACATGTACAAACTACAAAATTGTACATTTTGTTTTTACATTGAAAGAACAAGGTCTCTATTTTTATTTTGAGCACTGTTTTAAATTAATGTTTTGAAAATAATTGCAATGTTTAAAACATCAATTTAAAACAGTGCTTCTAGCAAAGGTAGGGTATGACATGCTTTGGGTACACTAGCATTTCCTAAATAACCAATCAGGCACCTGCCTTTTAATCACTTGATCAACCTTGTCTCCTTGAGTGCCTCTCACCACTGCCCAAGAGGCATGGAATGTTTCTCCATCTTCCCTGAAATTTCATCTGGACCCTTTCCTCTTGGTCACCATCACTGCCTCTAGTTTAAACAGCTAAATCTAATTATCCCACCAAAATTTCTTCCTTATTGAGCTTTTATGTGTGGTCATTTTTCGCATCTGGGATTTATCACTTTTTTCCTTACCAACCCTTTTGCCAACAAGTGACAAAAAAGGAGACAATCACTTGGCTTGAAACATTTTTAATCATCTAACCTTCTTGCTTTGTATTCAATTGTCATAAAAACTATCTAGTTTACTTTAGGAGACTCTTTAAATACATTTTCCCTTATCTCTGTCTTTGAGCAAAAGCTAGATGGTTTCTTTGTTTTTAAAAATTTAATTATCATCTTCCTTCCCTTATTTTCTTTCAACAGGTCATCAGTATATTAAAAGTTAGTTTTTATCAATTGCCAGCAGCTGCTCTTGTATTCAAGATTTGTAAAAAATTTTATCTTAGCTGGTTGCTCATTTTTGATGAGCATGAAAAATATTTATCTAATCTTCTTAGGTGGTCTTTTAGAATATGCTTTTCTAGTGGATAAGAAATTAAGAACTAAAAACATTTTGCAAAAAATTCAAACCATGACTAAAAGCATTTGGGAAAAACCCAAAGTAAAATTGCACACTTGCAAAAGTGGATTCAAATGATAATCACAAGTCAGTATGAAAAGTAAAATCCTGAATCCTGATTGGATTAAAAACAGCAAATTCATATATGACGTATTTTCACACCTCGATGCAAAAAGGCTTCCTGGAGAAACATCATGAGAAGTTTCACTATTTAAACCACATCACTAATCTGTCAAAGGTAGTCCAACATGGGAGTGGTTAGCTGAGGACCTCCTGGCAATGTAACAAAAGAAAATTCAAGAAGTCAACCAGACGCAGGCCACAACACAGTTTCATTTGACCTCTTCTTCCAATTTTCTTTTCTTCTTTTTCACTCCACACTGCCAGAGAGAACAAATGGACACGTTAAATACAACTTCTTTATTTGTTTTGCCCTCTCTCTCTCTCTCTCTCTCTCTCTCTCTCTCTCTCTCTCTCTCTCAACCTGTCACGACCTACCAAAAAGAGGAAGGAACAAAGACTTTACATCCTGCTACTACACAATTGTGAACTCTAAACTTCTGCAGACATTTTAAATACTGACATTACTACTATGAACATTTTCTACAACACTTGATACCCATAACTTTATCATTGAACATGAACTCTACCCTTAACTTCTTAATAATGTTTCTAATTGCACATTAACTTCTACAACTTGTGTTCTTCATTTTTCTTTTAATAAATTTCTATTTTAAAATGCAAAATGTATATTTTATGCTTACACTATTCCACACTATTCCACACATTCCAACCTGCCAACGACCAACCTTCTTATAAAGATGAAAACCTTCTGATGATAATTATGGACAAAACTTGTATGCTGTAGGGAGTTCGGTTAAGTCAAGGCTGAATCAAAGAAATATTAACCAGCTCCCCTACAGCTACACCTTCACTTATCTCAACTTTGGACTAAATCCAGATGTCTTTTTGCTTACCTTTCTAGCGGATGAAAAGAAAAATTCAGTTACTATTTTCTTCAGCCTTCCCTCATCTGGTCATCAGTTTCTTCCAGTGTATTGTGTTTTCTGTGTTCTTAGTTTTTTATTCTTCAATTTACTACCACCTTTTCCAAAGGGTGTCACACACACACACACACACACACACACACACACACACACATATATATATATATATATATATCTGAGTGAGTATAGAATGAGGAGAGAAAAAAAGAAAAAAAAATTTTTTACGTCCAAAACATTAATTTAAAACAGTGCTCGATATATGATGTATAGAGCTGTGAATATTTATTATAAATTATGTTTTAGAACATGTACATAATTTCTTCTATATATGTCCTCTTCTCTACAATCATATGGCTGTTTCAGTGTTTGGACTCAAACACATCATCAGGAGAAATAAAGGTTTGGAATCATTCTCTGTTTATATTTGGTTCGTTGTTGTTGTGGGGGTTGGTTGGGGTTATTGGGAATTAAATTAATGTGTCTCTCATTTTGACCGTCAGACCCTCAAAGAATCTGGTGTGTAAGTGCAAAATTGTTGATTAATGGTATTATCTGTTGGAATGTACATACTGTCGGTCAGGTATATCTTCCAGTTAGAATTTCTAAGAGGGCTTCGTGTTGAGTGGTCATTTTTATGGTTGGTTATCGTTTAATTGGTTGATGTCTGCTGTTAGTGGACCTAATTCATGTATTTACTTTGATCCTGTGTCTAGGTTTTCACTTTGGGGTTTCTTAGATAGACGTGATAGGGGAGGGGTGTTTTTTCTTTCGAATTTTGATTTTTTCGGTATGGAATATTTTTTTATTTTATAGGGTTTTTTTTTTTAAATATATTTTTTTTATGTTTTATAGTCAAGTTTGGAGTATTATTGTATTTAGGTGAAGTTATTTCAAGAAATCTAAATTTGTATTCTTTAGGAAGTAAATGCAAATTAGCATTTTATCAGTTTTTTGTATAAAGTTGTATGTTTAATATTAATTTTAAGTTTAGAGGGTCGGTTTTTTTCTTTTACTTTTTTTATATTCTTTTTTCTATAAATTATCATTTGGAATTCTATTTATTTCTTTTAATTTTTTAAATATTTTATTTATTTAGATATTTTTGCGGGCATTAGATCTTTAAGGATTTATTACATCAATTTTTTCTATAGCATTTTTTATCTTTTATAATAATAAAAATATATATTCAAATTTCCAGTACTTTTTTGTGTGATTGTAGGTTTAGATCTTACATGTGCTTACAGTTTATTTTTGTGTATGATAGAATTATTCTGAAGTAGTATATTTAATCTTGATTTTGAATATATGAATTTTGATTCTTTTTCGAGTTTGGGAGCCATTTGTTTAATTTTGATTTTTCAAGTACGGAATATTTTTGTATTTAAGTAAGGTTATTGTGTTAAGTAAGGTTATTGGTGTAGGCTTTAGTGATAGACCTTGCTTTAAGGATTTATTGGATCGATTTTTTTCTATAGCATTTTTTATCTTTTATAATGAGAATATCTAATCAAACTCTTAGTATTTCTTAGCATGATTGTAGGGTTAGGTCCCTAATGTGCTTGCAGTTTACTGTGGTTTTGTGTCTCTGATTTAAGAGCTTGTTACTATTTATATATTTAAGGATCTCTATTTTTTCTTGAAGGCAAAGAAAGCATGGTTCTTTTATAGATTTTGCTGTTCTTGCTTTTTTGAGAATTTTCCATTTGACCTTAGGTGTTTTATTTTCGTTTTTTAATTTCCAGAAGTGTTTGGAGAGAGATGTCATGTTTTGTCTTTCTTTGTTATTGAAGGATGAGAGGTGATTGTAAAAGCGCTTTTCATACGTTCATGGTATTCCCAATATATATTTTTTCTTCTTTGGGATTTTCTATATATATAGGAAAAACTATTAAAAAGTTATGAGTTTAAAAATGTATTTTTTTGACAGTATTTGTTTATTTCTATTATTATATTTTATATTTCAGACCGCTCTCGGTCCTTCATCAGAAACAAAACTTTTGTTTCTGATGAAGGACCGAGGGCGGTCTGAAATATAAATTATAATAATAGAAATAAACAAATACTGTCAAAAAAATTCATTTTTAAACTCACAACTTTTTAATAGTTTTTCCTATACATATTAAGACAGTATACGTGGATCATCACTATGTTATATATATATATATATATATATACGTGTGTGGGGGGTGCAAAATATATTGCATTGTCTGGAAAGGTCATGCCAATTTTTAAGAGAAATTATAACTCAAACCAAAAGTATGCTATTAATTATTTATTCAATTAAATATGAATCACTTTGTTGCACAACCTTTCTACATTTTTCATTCAGCTTAAAGATTCTGTCTTCCAAGGATTTCAGTAGTTTCTCAGCAAAGAACTCATTAAGGTTTTTTTTTTTTATGTCATCTAAAGAATTAAAACTTTTACCATCAAGATTATTTTGCAAGGACCTGAATAAATGAAAATCTGAAGGAGCAATGCCTGGTGAATATGGCAGGTGGGATAACTCATCCCAGCCAAGATGCAACAATTTTAGTTGGGTCACCAAAGAAAGATGAGGTCTGGCATTATCCTGATAAGAAAAAAAAACTTTTCTGTTCACCAATTCTGTGCATTTTTATTGAATTGCTGCCTGTTCAGTTGCAAGCAGTACTTTTCAGAATCAACTGATTGGTTACTTAGGAGAAACTCAAAGTAGTGGATTCCTTTCCAATCCCACCAAATAAACAATATGGCTTTTTTATGATGAAGACCTGCTTTTGGTGTGGCTAAAGTTGGTTCCAGATCTTTTTCACTGAACATTGTTGCAAACAATCCATTTCTCATCACCCATCACAATTTGCTTAAAAAAAGGTGCATTTTCATTGCATTTATGCAGCAAATCTTAGAAAAAAATTCAAAAGATTCTTTCCACTCAGCTCATGTAGTACCCAAACATCATAGCAATTTGAGTGTCCAGGATTCACTATGTGCTCATAGATGGTAGATTTCGATAAATTTAATGTTTTCTGCTAAATCCTGTGTTGTGAAATGCAGATTATTCTCAATCAATGTCTTGATTTGGTTGTCATCTACAGTAAGGGATCTATCTGAGTTTTCTTCAGCAATAAGGCTACAATCACCAACTCTAAACTTAGTGAACCACTTCCAGACAATTCTGTCAGCTAAAGCACATTCACCATACACAGCACATATCTTTTTTGTTGCTTGCGAGGCATTTTTGCCTTTATGGGAATAAACTTGATGTATCTAAAATGCAATTCTTCTATTTTCATAGAGATGCAAAACTGACATGAATTAAGTTATTCTAGAAAGAGTTTGAAGCATGCTCTGATTGAAAATGTAAGTATATTACATAAATTTTGTTTATTGGAACATAAACAAAACTCAGCATGAACTTTTCAGACAACCCCATATATATATATATATATATATATATGCATGTGTGTGGGGGGGGGGAAGATATATATATATATATATATATATATATATATATATATATATATGTGTGTGTATGTCTTTAGGGCATGATGTGTAAATTGTCCTCATTTTATATTTACACATGCAGGTCGTTTATTATGATTTTGTCAAATACACTGTATAGTAGTATCAGTTTTCTTTGAAGAAAAGATCACCATGGCACAATTTACTCTGCCAGAAAATTAGCATTCATGTCATAAGCTTCAATACAAACATTTTCAGAATGCTTTGGTGCCAATCTGAGGACAGTGCAGAGGATTTGGAAAGCGTTAAATGAGTTTAATGGTAATTACAAAGTTACAGTAGCTCAGAAAATTCACTCAGATAATTTTTATAAGAAAAGAGCTTCTGAATTTGTTGGTGAGGGTCTCAGAATCAACATGGAGACCTATATCAAGTGCCTTGAGGTGGTAGTGCTGTCTGAGTCAAGAGGGTGGCTACTTGATGACCACATGTCTAGCAACAGGACTCTGAACCACATCACATAAGTAGGAGAACCCAGTCATGGCTGTCATTTAATTTATGTGCCCTCATCACTTCTTATATCTGGCCAACTAACTCCCCAGGTTACAACTCCCTTCATTGTTATGTATGGGGTGCAGTTGAGTGAGAGACTAACAAAACTCTTTGTCTCACTAAAAATGAACTGAAGGCAAGGATTATGGCAGCATTCAACAACTTAAACAAAGAGATTGTCCAGAGAGTTGCAAAAGATTCTGAAGTCGTCTGAAGACTGTGGTTGATGTGAATGGCAATTTTATTGAATAAATTTACATTTCAATAAATTTTGTGTAATTTTAGTGTGTTAAGTGTTTTCTAAAAGTAGAAGTGACCCTCATGTCAACCCAGCTGTGTATGGCATGTGACTGCTTCAAATGGTCACTCTGCCACAAGAATGTTTACATAGTAAAACTATGTAGCACAATACACAGAGAATGAATGTATCTAATACAACACCCTGTGCAAATGACTATAGCACCAGCTGAAAATGCTCAGGACAATAGAAAACTATGGACAGTTTTTATATTCTTTAAGTCTCAAAAAAGGAAAAATATTAGAATGCTGAGAAAACTTGTTGGCTGTATTCAAGAATATATATATATATATATATATGTGTGTATATATTTTTATTTTTTTATAATCATGTCGCCCCAAGCAAGGCATTTTACTGCCACTGTTTTGCAGGGGGTTACATAGGAGGAAAGTTATGAGAAAGACTGACAGGTTAAAGGGGGTTTCAGGAAGTGGGTAAGAGAAAGATGAGAATACTGACAAGAGTGGAGTGGATGGAGAAAAGAGTATGAGAGAAAGGATGCAGGTTAGTGAGATAAGAGATGACTACTGAATTTACATTTAAATTCTGGGAGATTATAGCTGTTGAGAAAGCAAGTAAATGGAAGGGAATTCCACAGGTGGGAAGTATGTGAAAAGAAGCTGCTGGAGCAGAATTTGTGTTTACAGTTTCACAGTAAAAGAGTGGCACCTAGTTGCTCTTCTTGTGGCTCGAGTAAATTTATTTATAGGGGGCACCAGTGAGCTAAGTTCATCAGATTAGAAGCAATGAAAGTATTTGTAGAAGAGACACAGGGAAGCCACATTGCGCCAGTGGGAAAGTGACTGTATTCAAGGTGACAAGTTGGGATCTATCACATTACAGATTCTTTGTTGGATTTTGTCAAGGACACCCAGGTGAATAGCAGGAGCACTCGACCAGATATGGCAGCAGTATTCAATGCACAGGATTGTTTCTGGCGGAAAAACTTCCTAGCTCTACACAGAGAACCAACTTTCTTAGCAGCGGATTTAGCTATGGATTCTATATAGTCATTCCACTTGAGGTCTGTTGTGAGAGTTAAGTCAAAGAGGTACAGTGTTTTGCTTTCAGGGAGACTAGCCTGATCCATGCTAATAGGGGGTGGGAGCGATTGTCTGTGATGGTTAATAGATAGCAACTTTGTTTTGGAAGCATTAAAATTCACGAGCCATTTCTTAACCCAGTCAGCCACAGATCGGAGGTCCTTTTCAAGCTCGGCAGCAAGGTTTGCTTTGTCAGCCTCAGCAGATTTTTGATCGATGCAAGAGTAAACTGTAGTGTCATCAGTGTATATACCTACTTGGGATCTTATTACATCTGGGAGATTGTTAATGTAGATAAGGAAAAGCATAGGCCCTAGAATAGAGCCTTGAGGGACACCCGCATTTTTATGATAGTACTGAGAGGCATATCCATTCAGTACTGCCTTCATTGTGCGATTTGAAAGGAATGACTGGATAAGGTCAAACAATTATCCAGTTATACCATAACCTTGCAGTTTGCATAGAAGGCCAGCATGCCAGACTCTGTCAAACACTTTGGAGATAACTAGGGCAACATTTCTTGTTGAGAGCCTGGTGTATATCTTCAGTTATGGTCGTGAGCATATCAGCAGTAGACCTGGTGAAGCGAAAACCATACTGTTTGTCAGAGAATAGTCTGTAGGCTGTGAGATGTTGAACCACTTCGGCGTTGATGATAGCTTCACACACTTTGCCAAGAATAGGTAGGAGGCTGATAGGGTGATAATTAGAAGGGTCAGAGGGTTCACCAGTGTTTTTATATATTGGAACCACGGAGGACTTCCAGCAGGCAGGAAAGCAAGAAGCAGAGAGGCAGTAGTTATAGAGTTTGGAGAGAACAGAGGAGAGTTCAGGGGAACATTTCTTCAGAACAGTGATTGAGATTCTATCATGGCCGCTGGCTTTATGGTGGTCAAGCTTTGAAATTATGTTAAAGACCATAAATGCATAAATATATATATAAATATATAGCAGGTTAAAAAACCTATGAGTTCCACAACTTTGTTACAATATATATATATATATATGATAATTTTAAGGAAGAGTTTGAGTGAGTTTTGTTTAACGCCATATCAACCTCTGTGGGTTATTTAATGCCAAAAAGGTAGGGTTTTAAGGTATTTTTTTAATGTTCGGTTATAGTAAGAAGGTTGATTTAGTCAGATTTTGATGAAATTTTTTATTTTAGAAACTGAAAATGTTTTCTAGTTTTGTATTCAAAAATGTATTGCTGGTAATATTTTTTTCTTCAAAATTGTTGGTAATATTTTTCATTCAAAAATGTATATTTTTCTATAAAAGTCTATTTTTATAGTTTCATAATGCTTTGACCCCAGTTTGGGGGTTAACTATTTGCCCAAAGCTGTGACCTTAACAGGTGCTATCATCCCCATTTCAGGGTGGACCTGGGAACAAGACCAATTAAGAGATGATTCCATGCTCCTCACAACCTCTCAATCAGAAGTCTTGCTGCCGGATGCATTTTGCGGTCATAACCAGGACCAATTTTAAGGAAGAGGATCATTATTTATTGATAAAATAATATACAATAGTATCAAACTGCATAAAATTTTTGATACCTTTTGGCTGACACTTCCTCAGAAATAATCATTGGCAAAATAAAACTGAGTAATTGATAATAAAAAATTTTATCAACACTGAACTAAGAGAAAAAAATGAGGGGAGGGAATGGGAAAAAATATATATATGCATATATATATATACCTTTTATATGTGGGTCATGCATGTCTATTTATATAGTTATCTCAGTAAATCAGCAGCTTGATGATGAAAAAACATTTTTTAAACCACAAATATTTGTTAACATAAACTTTTTCCTTGTTAATGTACTTAATTCAGTTAATAATGTCAAACTGCAGCTTTAATGGTATATCCTCATGGATATACATATTAATAAATATATTAATATATTAATGGTATATCTTTAATGGTATATCCTCAGACACTGATGTTGTCCACTGTTCAAAGATGACAATGGGTGTAACAAGTATTTGTCATGATGACTGCCTAGTCATGTAATTTAGTCGAAAACATTTTTGCCTAAGATTTCATATATCTAGTCTTTTCTCTACAAAAAATTGTAGTATTTCACTAAAAAGGTATTTTGTCAAGCTATTCAGCAATGGGACAGAAAACAGAGAGAAGTGAATTTATTACTTTCTCAAAATCATAAAAATTACGTGAAAAATTAAGTGAAAAAAATGAAATACAATTTTCTAAACTCAAGGAAGGCTAGTAACTGTCTGAAAAGCTGGATGTCAAATTGGTACAATTGAAAGAGAGAGAAAAAGTATAAAAGCAATAAAAAGCCAGTATAAAGAGACAAGAAAAAGGAAAAACAGGGGAAATAACCACAAAATTCTACATATAATGGCAGTCTGGCGCTTGCATGTGCACATGCAAACACACAACAAAAGGAAAAAAATCAACTTAGTACCAATAAAAAGTGCATATATAAAAGAAAAATGAGAAAATAAACAGTTAATTGCTGATATCCCTTGATGATTGCATGGAGTGATTACTGTCTACAAAATTCTTGTCAGGAGGCCTGAAGGTAGTGGTAAGTCCTAAAGGATCCTTAATATTAAATATTAATACTGATCCAGCCAGAGGACTCAAGCTAATTAAATTTATTTATGTACAGAGCCAATATTACATATAAAAATTCAAATTTTCTTTTATTGGATGGCCATTTCGATGAGTAAAATTTAACCACTCATCAGTGAGAGCAAAACGTTATGGAAAATAAATGTATTTGTGTGTGTATATGTTATGTCGTGAGTAAGAATAAATAACTCAACAACAGGAATAGGTTAATTGTTGTATTCCGTGAAAATAGTATTTACAAAGGTTATTAGTATCCAATACAAGAATAAAGGTTAATCGTCTCAACCGTCTTAAGACGTAGTATGAGCAATGGTTACTTCCGGGTCGTCACTGGAAGTCTACGACTGATTTGTCGATTGGCTGCTCGGCACACTCTCCTATGTAGATGCCACCATTACTTTACATAGTAATGGAATAGTCCATTATAGCTGAATAGGCGTGGGCATCCCAACAGTATATAAAAACAGAAGTAAGGGTAAGGAAAAAAAAGAGAGAGACATACCATTGCTACCAAACATGTTAGACCTGGCCTGTGGATGACAGTAACGAAAAGCGATATGATAAATAAATTTAAAATAAAAATAAAAATAATTAATAAACAGATCAGACAAAATTATGGTTTATCAAGGCCACTGTTAAAGGGCATAAATAATGTTAATACCAAAATAAACTGGTTAAATATAACTTAAGTTAAAAACTAAAATGCTTGAACGAAAAGGAATAAAGATTTAAGAAAGGGAAGTTATTACATAATATAATTTAATTATACAACTATTTTAAGGAATTTTAATTTTAGTTTAATTATTAGGAGGTTTGAACTTAAATTTATGATGACATTTTCTTATAAATTCTTTTCTTAAGTTTAAAAGCAAATTTTATTTGGTATATTTTGATATTCTAATTTTTTCAAAATAAACATAGATTGCATTTGTTGTAAAGGTTATTGAGGGTGCAGGCAGAACCTACTAATCTCCAAATCACTGCTGGGTTAGGTTCTTCCTTTTTCATTTCCCAAAATTTTTGAGAAAGTAAAGTTTGAAATTTTAGATTGGAATTAGAAAGGGCGTGTTTATGGGAGTAGTAACGTTTAAATTCTCCCACTGAAATTCCAATGTAAACGTGATAAATGTGTCAACACCTTATAATAACAACCACCTGTGTGATAAAAATGTTTTCCTGCAATATTTTAAATTGTAAATAATATTTGCTTCAATTAAATTAATTAAACTTGAAATCAGTTAATTTTTCTCAAATAATGTTCCAAAAAAGTATAGTTTATTTTTGAAAGATTTTAAAAAAAAAATTATGTAGTGTTAAGAAATTTGTCAATATGGACAAGTTTATTGATTTCATAAATAATCAGAATAAAAAACAATAATTTCGATCAATTTAAATTCGGTTTAAAATACAGCAAAGTATTTTGTTTATGTTTTGGAAATATTAAATTAAATCTATTAGCTCAGAATCAAAACTAAAATAAAAGTTTCAAAAAGATTTTTCATTTATAAAATGCATTTTAAACCTGAGGTTATTTTTTTTTGAAGATGTACCTATATATATATATATATATATATATATATATATAAGTGTAGGGTATGTATGGATGGGGTAAAATTCCGCATCCAAAACAAAACACTATTCTTAAAATAGTACTCAATACAAAATAGAGTAAATAATATTATTTTTAATTTAAAACATATATATGTTATAATATTACTACAAAAATACACATTTTGTTTTAACACTAACTGTGTCTTATCAAGTGGTAATGTTGATTTTAAGTTAAAGATATAAAAGGTTCAAAACTAGTCAAACCCCCTTAATTAAGGGGATTTGGCTAGTTTTGAACCTTTTAAAATCAATATCATTACTTGATAAGACACAGTGTAAAATATGGTTATTTTTGTAGTGATATTATAACATATTTGTTTTAAATTCTAAATAAATACTATATATATATATATATATATATATATATATATATATATGTGTGTATATATATATATATATATATAAATTCTAGATAGTTATCATAAAGTTCTTTGGGACAGTGGCATAGTGGATACAGTAGTTGGTTATACATGTGTTAGTATCATCTAGTGGTCATGAGTTTCATCTTTGGACTTGGTAGTGACAAACCAAATTCCAACATGAAAGAATAATAATTAATTTCACAGGATATTTTGCAATAATCAACAAGATAATCCACATCAGCCAATTTGTGGACACCTGATGATGACCAGAGTGTCAGTCAGTTAAGTGCCATACGTGAAACACGCTTGGGCAATCATGTCTCTTTTGAGACATGACTGACTGGGCAGAAGATTATCCCGCAGTAGGTTGCCATTGCTTTCTGCGGTAGACTGGTTGCCGACCAAGGCTATAGAACCCAATCTGTCCTATTATTTAACGCATAACTGGAGGGAAGAGATGGATTAATACCTTTTTCAAGGGTATTTGCGCGTAAGTGAATGCAATGACTTCAACTGGAATTTGAACTTAGTCAAAATGTTGTGTCTATTATAAGACCTATATCAACCAAGATGAGAACAAAAGTTCGAAATAATTCCAAGATAATTGAAAATTACTCATCTCAGAAATAAATACAATATATATATATATATTGATTGTTTAATTACTTAGTTTCTGGTCATAATCAGATTAGACCAGTGCACATTTGTATTAAAAAGTGTTCAATACAATTATATTGTGGAACTTTTGAATATTTTCCATTTGTAAATGAGTTATTACATGACCTAGGCTTCTACTATGAGTGGTGTCTTCAGGCGATTTATTGCAAATCACCTGAAGACACTACTCATAGTAGAAACCTGGGTTGCATAATAACTAATTTACAAATGAAATATATATATAGTTGATTAATGTACACTAAAAAAGCAATTACGAAAATTATATATATATATATTATTGTAGCCCCAGATTACTTACCTCAAAAGCTATGGTTCTTACATCATGTGACTATGACTCAGCAAAACAAAAATGAGGCTCACAATGACTGTGAGATACACAGATTTGTATAAAAGGAGCAGTCTAAAGAAACAAATCAGTAGCTGCCCATGTGTGTGTAAGTGCATGTGTGTGTATGTTCGTACACCTGCATGGGTGTGTATGTGCACTTTTGTAGGAAGTTATAGTTATTTTTTCTTTTCTTAATTTTCTTGTCTCCTTATACCCTCTCATTATTCCATTCCTTTCTTTCTTCTATCTTTTAACTCTGAGTGTCAAAATATAATAGAGCAATGTTTCCCTAGTGTCAGAGACAGGTTTTATATTTAGGCTAATTCTTCTTGAATATTCTAGAGTTTTCTAAAGATTTTGAAAATGTAGGTGTATTCTGTCCTTTATTTATTTCTTGTTGAAATAATTCTTTTTTTTTTAATTAATGCTTAAATGGTGTATTTAGGCAGCAAGAATTCTTTCCAAACATATTTGGTTGAATAATATTGACAACTGTCTATCTAATTTTTTATTAAATTTTTCAATTTTCCAAATTATATAATCAATAAATTTATCAAAGTTCATTTTTAGTTTGTGTTTTTTTTTTCACTGACTAATTTAGAATGTTGAAAAATTTGAAGCAGTTAATGAAAAAAATTGGATCTACAAAACGTTGATATTATTCAACCAAAACAATGGTACATGTTTGAAAAACAATATTTATATACACACACACACACACACACACACACACACACACACACACACACACACACACACACACACACACACATATATTTTAAATCCCAAAAAGGAAAAGCATGTAGGTAAAATCCCAAAAACTTGATCCTATTGATATTAATTTTATTAATATCAAAAATAATCCAGGTCGAGGCTTCAATGTAAATCGTATTATCTATTTACAGAGCCAACTATGTATATTATATCAAATAAAATTCTGAATTCTACATATGTTGTATAGCTATTTCAGTGAGACAAATTTTGCTTCTTCAGCAATGATCAAAAACAAAATTATTTTATTTCAAATATGGTACAAAAATTCACATACCAGAAAGAGCCCCAAAACAGGAGGGTTACATAAAAAAGTGGGGGGTAGGGGTAAAGAAAGAAAAAATGTTTTTAAATTTGACATCCAGACATAGGTACAAACGGGGAGAGAAAGAGATTCAAGATTTGATATTAGAAAAATAACTTTTAGATTATGTCTCTATTAAAGAATTAAATTAAAATTTAACCATGTTACAGGAATAGAAGTGGTGGGAGAAAAAGAAAAGGAAAGAAAAATGGGGTAGACAAGGGAAGAGTTATATATATATATATATATTTTTTTTAATTTTTTTTTTCCAAACATATACGGTTAAATATAAGAGACAATGAATATCTATTATGTTTAATCATGAGCCGTTCTAAACATCGTATTTTGGATTTAATTTCAGGTGAAAATAAAGACAAAAATTCTCCTACATTTTGATTATTTTTTATTAAGTTGGTTCTAAGCTTTCAGCTCACGTGAGCCATCTTCAGAGAGGTTACAAGGACGTTAACATAAAAACATCCACCATCAATGACAATTTTATCTAGTACTGGCATAAAACTTTGCTAAGCAATGATAACAGTTACCAAAAATAGCAAATGCAGGTTGTAAATTTGTAATGCAGTTCTATGACGTCACACCACGTGAGAGCTTGAAATGTTAACAGAACCACATATTTAAATGCAATGTAATGTGTTATGACCAGATTTAAACGTGATTTTATTAAGTTTTGGTTGTTTGGATTTAATGTAGATGGCCTCCAATATCTGAAGGTTCTTTTTACTGTGTGTATGAGTGAGGATTATTATATTGTTGACTAAAATCATTTAGTTATCGTTATATATATATAATCATATAATTAAATTTGTTTTTTAATTACAAATACATTGCAACGTGGAAATTTCTAGGTTTTGAGATTTCTACCTCATCATCACGCAATGTTTAGGAAGTGTGATTTTGAGATCCAAAGATGCGGTGGCATGGCCAAGGATGCATTTCAAAAGCTAACCAGAGAACTGAAAGACTGGAAAATTTCATTGGAAACAAAGAAGAGAGTGCTGGATTGCTATTTGATATCTGCCCTTCTGTATGACAGCGAATGTTGGATGGTCCCTTCAGAGATAATGGAGAGGCTTGAGGCAGTAGAAATGTGATGTTACAGAAGGATGCATAAGATATCATGGACTGAGCATGTGACTAACAACAAGGTGTTGGAGAAGAATGAAATGAGGAGAAAACTCATACTTAATATAAGGAAGAGACAAATGAGGTCTTTGGGACATGTAATGAAGAAGGAGGGCCTGGAAAATTTAATACTCACAGGACAGATAGAGTGAAAGAGAGACAGGGAAAAGCAGCGCAAGACTTACTCCAAATGAATCGCAGGATGGGGTTTAGGAGAGATACCAAGAGGAAGAATTTTGAGAGTGGTAAGTGACAGAGCCAAATGGAAGTCTATGATTACCTATGTCCTGAAGAGACATGGTATGTGAAGAAGAAGATATATATATATATATATATATATATATATATATATATATAATGAGGCAGAGGGAGAGTTAGGTACAGTTTGTAAACTAATAGTGAAGCAAGCACTTATTTTACACATTTTTTCATTATAAACACCACTCTTGTCAATGCACTTAACACAATGCTTCTTCATTAATCACATAGATTAAATTTCATATGAAAATTCAGTTAATCATTGTGTCAGGAATCAGACTTTTCTTTTCAAGCATCCATCTATTTGTTTTCCACTTGACTCTTTCCCCTTTTGTGTTGACCAATCAAAATTGCTTTCAGCAACACACCAAATATCCAAATAACTGACAAACCCTAGCACTCATTTGTTAGACATTCTTTCTACCCACAAACCTGTTGTATTTTTGTTTTTTACAACACAGAAAGAAAACAACAATGTTTGCCAGTGGACTAAGGTTTTCTTTGATTTTGACTGTAATTGGAATGGCATTGGCTAGTAAGTCACCAATTTATTTATCAATTCAGTTATTTTACTTTGATCAGTTTAATTTCTTAAATGTCAAATTTGCAAAGTTTTGCAAGAGAAGACTTGAAAGAAAATTAAATTTTAAATTTGGAAAGTGTTATTTGGTAGAAAGAGTTGGTAGAAATTTAAATTCAAAAATATATTGCGAACGTTTTCAATCCTATTTTATTTACTCCTATTTTATGAGTAATGCTCTCATTAATTCTTGATCACTGACAATCTTTTACTTTTTATTTACAATGCCTTTCTATCTTAAAATGACTTCAAATGCATTCACCTTATAAACACATTAGTGATACATTTATGTTATATGAAGGTGTGCTGGAAAAAGTTTTCAACTTAATCCACTTCCCAAAATCAGTATTCTGATGTTTAGTCATTGAAATACTGATTTTGGGAAAAGGGTCAAACAAAAAACTTTTCGGTTACCCTTTTTACATATTATAATCTTATTCTGTCAGTAATGCTTGCATTAATTCTTGACCATTAAGAATCCTTTTTAAATATTTTTCCATGCACAGTATATAGAATATGCACCAAAACTTGTTTAAACAATTTTCAGGTAAAACTTGAAAAATTTGGGATCTAATCATAAAATTTTCTCTTACAATTAGACATATTTACTTTAATAGTATAGAAAATCCTTAAAACTGAATGAAATTGATTTTTTTATAGCTTATCAATCTTTTTCAGGTTATTTAAAGTCAAAACATTTGTTTTATTATCAGAATAATTCGTTTTATAAAGTAAATATTGCATTAACAATTTTATGTGAATAACAATGATTTTCCCAGATACAAGGCATACCATTAAACCCATAGCTGGTAGGGAAGAGATGGATTCATACCTTTCTCAATGATATATGTGCGTAATTGAATTTAATGACCCCAACTTGATTCTCTGATTCCTCATTCCAAGCCACTATTCATTATCCCATCCACACAAACTGAATGGGGAAGCAGGTGGAATAGCATTAAATTTGGTAAAAAACCTTGACCAATACAGACCAAGTTCAAATGCAAGTTGCACTAAAATAAAACCAGGATTATTTTTTATTTTGTTCATCCACACTGTCAGAACTTGCAATCGTGAAAGTAAATTTGATTTTTAATATATCCTATTCTGGCACTACTTAAATAGAGTGGTTCATCCCCCCTCACCAAAAAAAAAAAAATAGGGAAAAAATATTTTAAAATAATTTTTCTAGACTAGAATTTTTTAGACTTTCCTTAGTCTGCAATACCTGTCTGAATCCAAAAATATTGATTTTTCTTTCCAATTTAGAAGTGTGGGAGGGTCCTGTTCATAATATTGATGTGGCATCAAATCAATCCCTGATTTTTACAGAGTTATCATTTATTATTCATGTAAGATAAATAATTATTAGTCCCAGTCTTTGTGCATGTGCTTCCACCCCGAGAAAGGTTTTAAGAGAAAGAGGAGTAAAATATAGAATTAAAACTTTTAAAATTTCTGAGAAGAAAAAAAAAACTATGCAGATATCAGTGACCTAAGTAAAGTTTAAAATATAACATTTTCAAACAAATTACTCAGTTTGAATAACTCTGTAAATCTTAGGGACTGATTTTATATTGTATCAACTTTATGAACAGAACTTCCCCATTGTAAAATGATTAAAAAGATTAATATTTTTTGTTGCAGCCAAAGGAAGATTAGAATAATCTACAAAAATGTTTCAAAAAGATTTTCCCCCTATTTTTAACAGGTGGACTACTCTATTTAAGTAGTACTCTTCTTCCTAATATCACAGTTTATGTAGACAGCAATTTTTTTTTTTTAATCATATCACCCCGAGCAAGGCGGTAATGCCACTGAAGCGCAGGGGTCTATGTAGGAGTGAAAAGATTGGAAAAGAGAAAGCCGGAAACCACATCCTAAACAAGGAACAAGGGATGAGCCTCTTCACCTGTTCAATAGACGAGGGTGGAGTGTAAACCGGATGATAGTTTAGTCTATCTACTCCAATTGAAAAAGTAAAAAGAAAAGAGTGAAAAGATTGGAAAAGAGAAAGCTGGAAACCACATCCTAAACAAGGAACAAGGGATTCGCTCAATTTTTCTATATGTTGTGTCTCTTCGGGATGTGGGCAAGCATGGCTCTCCACAGCTTCCTATCCCATGTGGCTCTTAGCAACATTTATCTTTTTTATAATCCCTCTCTTTTCATTATGCCATCCAGCTTGTTAGGTCACTGTTTTCCCTCTGCCCCTGTTGCTTTCAATATGTCCTGTGAGTGAATATTTTCCAACCCTTCTTTCCTTGTTACATGTCCTAAAAATTTAAAGTTTCTCTTTCTGATTCTAAGAACAAGTGTCCTTTTTGTTTCTATTTTCCTTACATGTTCTGTCTATTGAATTCTTAGTATTCTTTTATAAAATCACATCTCTTTTGCCTGAAGTCATCTCTTCAGCTGTTTGAAAATTGTCAAGCATTTACTGGCATATAAGAAGATTGATATAACAGCAGTCCAGCATTCTTCTCTTTGTTATTAACAAAATTTTCCTTTTTCTTAATATCTTGCTTAGCTTTCAGAAGGCATATTGCAACTTCAGATTTCAGTGTCACACTTGCCATCATCAGTTAAAAATACTTCTTGTTTAATTTTTTGATTTAATAATAGTAACTATAACTGGCAGTGCCCATGAAAATTTCATAGTTTTCCTATTTGAATTTTCTCATAAATCATAATTCTTCAGTTAATGATTGAATGGGTTCTTTGAAAATTACACAACTTTAAAATTCCCACAGTAATACTGCTATTGCATTGTTAAATATTTGAGCCTAACAATTTTAACAAAGCAGTAAGAATCATAAACATGAATACAGGTCATTATTTAAAGAAGTAAGAGGATACAAATGAAAAGACTTTAAATTAACAAGGTTTTCCATTTTCACTTAAGAAATTGATAAATGCGTGTGTGTTTCACCTCATCTATCTTTCCTTTCATTCTTTTCATTTTTCCTTTTCTGTTATTATTCCCTGTTTTCTTTTTCCTTTTTCTACTAAAACCAAATATTTTCTGATAATTATTTTACACCATTTCTTGCAATCAACATGGATTGATTAATTATTTATTTATTGTGATGACAGGATTTAATACATATGCTAACTTACTAAGTAGCAAAGGAGAAAGCAGACTTTTGCTTCTTCTTTGTCTTCTTCTTCTTCTGATGATGATGATGATGATGATGCAGCTTTACTCATTCTTACTGGCACACTTGAAATAGTTACAAAGAGCTTTGTAAAAAGATTAGAGAAATTGGAATCTGATAAACAACTGAGACTTGTCAAATGATAGCAATTATTAAAATCAGCTGTAATAGCAAGATGAAAATTTTTAGGAGATTTACTGTCCGTTAATCTCCAAAAACAACAACAGTCAGTAACAGTCACTGCTGTGAAAACTCAATGAATATAAACATAAAATATTCAAAATTAATTGTTTCTTACATTTATATGTAGATCTATTAACATTTTTTCCATATTTTACTGAATTCTCTACATAACCTCCAAAATGAAAAAGAAAAGTCAAAGATAAACATAAAAAATCCTCCCTATTATAATAAAGACTGTTGTGCATTTGTATATATATATATACATGCTTATATGAATAGAATAAGGAAAGAACAGGTAGGAAAAGTGTCTTTAATCTAACATGTTTCACTCTAATAAGATTCTTCAGAGATTTGTTATATCATTCATATAGAAATTTTAAAAACATTTTTAAAAATCCAAAGAGACAGTATGTTGACTGAGGTTTGATTTTATTGGTCAGATATGTGTCACATGTAATAAAGCAATAGAGGGCCATTTTTAAATATAGGAAAAACTTATGCCTGTTTATATGTGTGTGTGTGTACCACATGTCATAAAATACACATATCTGACCAATATTCAAGCCTTTCTTGTGGGACAGGCTGGTAGATGAAAAATAAATAAAAAAGCTGTTTAATAAATAAATGGAGCAGTGACTCAAATATAGGTATCATATCCTGTTGACACTACCACAATTTTTTTAAAAACAACTGGAAGAAATAACTTAACCAGTAATGTTGTTAGACTGATTCAGGATATTAAGAGACCTCAAATACACACACACACAAAAAAAAAATAACGAGCATTTATGAGTCCTGTTGTTGGATGTATGTCATCTCTCAGTTGTGTCTCTGTATACAGACAGTTGTTCCAAATTAAATGTATATATATCTGTATAGTTGTTCACAGACAGTCATGTTTTACTGTATCACAGCTCATATATATATATATATATATATATATATATATATAAGAAAAATTAAGGCAGACACGTTATTTCATGGTAAATTGGAAGTATAGGCCTATTTCATGTGAACCATCATCAGCTTCCGTCTTTATTGTACAAAGGATTCGGGTAAAATCCTTTGTACAATAAAGACAGAAGCTGATGATGGTTTGCCTGAAATAGGCCTATACTTCCGATTTACCATGAAATAACATGTCTGCCTTAATTTTTCTTATATTTGCTTTATATGTATTTATATACATATATATTTAGAGATCTCTTAGAGAGTTATCGTACCACTGAATGTACAGGATACTCCTTTGGATTCTTGTATATCTACACCGCATGCTGATATATATATATATATATATATATATATATATATATATATATATATACTAGCAGTATAGGCCGGCATTGCTCGGGTGTAATGAAAGCGTTTAAACTAATTCATGGTCCTGGAGCTCAGACTCTTTGGACGTTGGCTCGAAAAACTAAAAAGCAATAGTTGTTTCCACTTAAAGTCAAACAGTAGACTGAGAGAAAAATGAATAGATGTAAGTCAAATTTTGATTTCCTGGTATCGATATCAAATAAGTTTTTTTGTCATAAACTGAATTTTGAAGGCTAAATAAGTCCTCTGAGTAAATGATATCATGGCTGAGACTAAGAACTACAATTATACCTACTTAGAGCCAAACCTGAAGCAAAAACTAAAATAAAAGGGCTGAAAAAAATACAGACATACAGGCAGATAAACACACACACACACACACACACAAACATCTTACCTTTTATATATATATTATCGATTTTCTGCACTATTGTAAGAACTGCAACCTTGAAACTTCTGAATATCATTTCTTATGTCTTTGTCTATGAGTGTATCAAATTTGATTAAAATCGGACCACTCCTTCTATAACCCGATTTTTTCAATTATCGATTTTCAATATTTATCGGGAGTACCTCAACACAAAACCTAGCTAAGAACAATTGCAGACGCTTATAGTACAACTGTGTAAATTTTCAAGAAAATCGGTTCAGCCGTTTTGGAGTCTATAGGTAATGGACACACACACACACACACACACACACACACACACACACACACACACACACACACACACACAGAGTTCCATTTATAAATAAGTTTAGATATATACTGTTAATTGAATTTATTAGCATGTTATTATTGTTTTAATTCAGTGAATATAATTACAAAGTTAATTGAGTAGTTAAAATCTTCTTAAAAGAACAACAAAAGTAACTCTAGATAAGAAGTTAGTCTATTTATCATAAAAAAAATTCTAATATTTAATTTTGAATAATTGTTAACAAAAAAATCAGCCAATGATGTAGCAATAATTTAATGAATATAAACAATTAAACCTGGTCATGGTGAATATTATTTTATGCATTCTCTCATAAGCAAAATGTCTCAAGACTCTCACTGCTCTAACACTACTGCTATCTAAAGTGCTCAGACAAACTATATTCCTAAGTTCTGCTATTTTTAATTTTCATGGCTAGGATCCACCATGCTACATGCATTGTAGCTAACCAAATTCATTTCTTTGATATTCTATTGATGTGAAGTAAATTCCACTCAAGCTGTTCTGTGGAATCAGCTCCTAAGATGTTTTCTTAATTACTACATTACTACAGTCTTAACCTGTTCAAGTCTAGGGTTAACTTTATATAGAGGTTTTCTTTGCATATTCACACAAACCGTGCCTCTTACATTGTAGCCCTTTAACTCAAGTGATTCTCAAGCTTTGTACAGGGTGAACCTCACTGTAAAAAAAGAAAAATGATTAAATATGATCATGGCATAGTTGTTCATGGCAAACAAGTGGATCTGAATACTTCAAAAGCTGCTGAGCTACTAATATTTTCACACACAATCATCTCTAAGAATTACACAATGAACAGAAAAAGCAAAACATCCAGTGAGAGGCAATTCTGTGAACGAGAATCCCTTATTGAGAAAAGTGGTCAGAATAGAATGCACAAAATAGTTCAAGTTAAAAATAAAAAGGCCAAACAAACTCATTTTTGACTGCCTGTCTAAAGACAGATGTCTCTCCTTTAGTAAGACAACGAAGAAAAGCATTAACAATTGGTTTTATAGACAAAAATACAGTGCTAAAATTACTCCCTAAAAACTGCCTTACTTTTTGAGATGAAGTGAAAAGATTAAGCTAACAATTGAAGGTAACTAAGTGTCCTAGCTACAATGAATTCTCTCATCTGCTTTTTCCGTATGATTGGGACAAAAGTATCTATTTTATTTTATTTTTTTTTTTGGTGCTCAAGTGTCATTAATACCTGCCTGCTACCAAGACAAAGTAAAAGCACCTCAAAAGTTCAAATAGTCAATACGCCCATTACTCAAATTTATGACACTAAATTTAGACTTATGACATGACTCTACACCTTTTCTCATTATTGTGAATATTGAAAAATCCATACTTTGTTCAAAATTTCCGCATACATATAACCTGGTAAAGATGCATTAGCATTGTTTGATTAGGAGAGTTTTGTAATTTGTTTGAAGCATTGTGTATATTTGGTGTAATGAGTAGTTTTTTAAGGCTATCACAATGCGTTTTAGAAAAATAAAGAAAGGCAATGCAGGTGTTGGATTTTGCCTATTTATTAATCATTAGTATTTCAAGATCTCCAAATATTCTGAAGATGAGACTATGATCTCAAAATATTAATAATAAATAAACAGGCAAAACCTAACACCTGCATTGCCTTCCTTTATTTTTCTAAAATGCATTGTGATAGCCTTCAAAAACTACCCATACACCATTGTTTGATTAACTTAAAATGTATCTTATGTTGATAGGATCTATTCTGTGCACTGATCCCTTGTGCTCCACTGTGGCTAATATTGAAGACAGTCCTAAATTTTTTAAGTTCTAATACAGTTTTCCAATATTACCAAAGTGTCTTTTTAATACACAAATTTTGCTGCACAGCATAATACATTTCCATCACCGGTTCACAACCCTAAGAGAGAATTAATGCAAGATAATGGAGTTGTGTATTTTCCATCACTCAAATAGTAACTAGCCATCTCCACTAAGTCTGGTTCTGTAATCACATTTAACACCCTATATATGGATATTATAGGGTGTTAAATCTGATTACCAACTAACATCGCATATACACAATGTTACAGCTATTGTGCAAGGCCAAACGGTTTTTGAAAAAAATTGTATCTTATTACTGCTTGCCATCAAATCCCCATGGAGCCTGATCATATTCCTTTGACTACCATCACAACATAGCTCATCTTATTTGAGTTCCAGTGTGTTTTGCTCAGGCTTTGGAAAGCATCACAGTCTTTCCAAAGATTCATTTACCACATTTTGAATGGTTTGAATTCTGTTTATACTTATATGGACGATATTCATATATTTAGTTTCTCCATGGAGGGAAGTATACAAACTGTACAGCTCATTTTCAAACGCTCCAAAAAAATGATGTCTTAAAAAACCCTATTTAGCGAATTTGTAATGTCCAAAGTTAACTTGTTAGTACATTATATCAGTTATCTGCCACCTGAAAAAGTAACAGCGTTATCAAAATTTCCTGCACCTAACAACATGAAAAATAATGAAACAGTTTCTAGCTTGTGTTTTATATATAGACGTTTTTTTCCTGAATGTACCCAGACATTAAAACAATTTATAAATATTTTAACTGGCCTAACAAAGAAAAAAGTACCGAACTGTTATGTGATATATGTTCTCCTATATGTAGCAAATACTGGACAATCTCCAAGATTACCAATCTTCAAAGGTGAAGAAGAGACTTAAATGAACAGAAATGTAGTTCTACAGAAGGATGCTGAGGATACCATGGACAGAATATGTGACAAAATTTTAGAGAAGGTAGAAATAAAAAATAAATTTATGATTAACATTAGGAAGAGACAACTGAAATATCTAGGGTACGTAATGAATAAATGTTATAGGAAAACACACCTATTCCTCAGATAATGGACTCTCCCTCCTATATTAATAAGAGTTAACAAGAAGTTCTTTGGAAGTTCATAGGAGTTCCTTAGACTTCTATTGGAGTTCAGTAGAACTACTAGGCAGTTGATATTAGTCGGCAGTTAGCCGAATACTAAGGAGTCAGCTTTCAGTGGAAGATTACCAAGTTCCTAACATTTTGGGTATGTTAAATCAATTAGCAACTGACATAGCACGATGATAACCTTCAGTGTGAAAACTACTCCACAACAATAAAGAGGGCTTGGAAAATCTGATACTCACAGAACAGATTGAAGGCAAAAGGGACAGAAGAAAACAACGCACAACATACTTAGGGCAACTGAGTAAATGGATGGTGAACAGGGATAAATAACAGAAAGACAAAATTTATTAAGAGCTACAAAGAACAGGAAATTGAGGAGAGCTATTATCACCTATGTTCTGAGGGGACACATGACATAGTTCTTTCAGATTCTGATGCAGAATCCTTTCATAAAAGTAAATCTATATTATTATATATGGACAAGTTAAAAGGCAGTTGTAGTAATTTGTAATTCATTGGTAAAAGTTTACCATCCCTATAAAACAATGCAATTGCTTCATGGTTGTGGGTGTTGGGAAGTCTTGAACTCTTTTCACTTTCTCTCATAATGAAGTGATACTATTAGCATCAGTATGGTACACAAGGAAATTGATGTGGTCCAAGGAATCAGGCAGCAATCAGGTCTTGGAGATGGCATCATCCTACCATGCCCATGTTGGGTCAACTTCTTCTTCTTCTATGTTCCCTGTCCCTTCAGGGCGTAGGCGACCATGGTTCTCCACGTCTCCCTATCCCTTGTGGCTCTTAGTATGTTTGCTCCTGTTGCTCCTGGCAACCCCTGTTCTGTCATCACCATGATCAGACCCTGCAAATATGTTATTCACTGCTTTCCTCTGTCTCTCCTTCCTTCTATCTGACCAGTCAGTATCAAGTTCTCCAGGCTCTCTTTCCTCATTGCATGTCCCAGGAACTTCAGTTGTCTCTTCCTGATGCTCAGCATCAATTTTCTTTTTGTTGCCATTCTTTCCAACACCTCATCGTTGTTTGCATGCTCAGTCCACGATATCTGTAGCATCCTTCTGTAGAACCACATTTCGGCCGCTTCCAGTTTTGTCAAACTACTGGAGAAATTTAGATTTAGACTGCTGCTTTTATATGTCCACATGTATGTCACAGTTGTTGTGAGCCTCATTTTTGTTTTGCTGAGTCATGATCATGTGATCTAAACACTGGGGCTTTTAGGTAAATAGCTTATGTTTACAATAGTGAAGATTCAAGGTTTTGAAAAGACATTCTGAATTTTATATAGTGCCTGTGTAAAGAATGCAACTTAAATAATTCTATTGGACAGGCTAAACTCTCCCTTTTCAGATGTTACATTATTTTTCAGCAGACACTCTGGAATCATTTGCATCATCTATACATTGAATGTTTCTAAACAGATTATAACATGATCTAATATTAAATGGTTTAAATGTTCACTACTTTAACTCATTCTTTTTGACAATTTAATTCAATAGACCCTGTTTTTTTGTTTTGCACATATATATATATATAACCTTACAAACACAAAACTGTTTCTTTCATTAGCTGTGAGAGTCTGCATCATGCATGGTCTAACTGAAAAATGAAGGGACTGATGTCACAAACAATATATTTCAATTCTACATGGCTTCCCCTTCAAAGTACCTCGCCAAATCTAAGGCCCTTTTCCATCCTTCTCTGTCATACTTTTATGCACTATTGGGAGGACTCTTCTTGAATGCCTGTTAGCTCTGTCATTACAGCCCTCTTGATGGCCTCTACAATTTCAAACATGTCTCCTTGATAACCCCTTGAGTTTGGTAAAGGAAAAAAGTCACACAGAGCATGATCAAGTGAATAGGTAGGTTGTTCTAGTATGGTGGTGTTTCTTTTCTTAGCCAGGAACTGTCAAATGCTTAAGGCATTGTGAGCAGGTGCATTGTTGTAGTGAAGTAGCCATGATTTTTCCAGTCACAACTCTTGTCTTTTCTTGTGCACTAAGCAAAACAAATGCCACAGGATATATTTGAAGACTTGCTGGTTGATCTTCTGGCCCTGTGGCAAGAACTCACTGTGGACAATGCTTTTCACATTGAAGAAAGGATAAGTCCCATTACTTTTCAGACAAACATGGTATATTCTTCGAACTGTTTCTTTCATTTTTGCACATTGTTTTTTTTCAGCTCATATACACATGTTTGCTCGTATTGTTCACATGCCTCCTGCATTCTGTTTCAAAAGATATGTTTTAGAACCTGTTTAGGGAGGAGACACTGAAATACTATGCAAAATAGTTATCTACCATTACATATAAAGTAACATGTGATAGCTTCGAACAAGCCAAAAAATAAAGCTAATCACAGTAAATTCCAATTAAGCGGGAATGGCCTGCATTATTTTTCACTGCTTGAGAGATATCAGCTCCACAGGACTAACATTGATAAATATTGTGCATTCAAGTAAGCAGCCTTTTCTTTTTTTATCAGTATTTTCCCTAGCTTATCATTGTCAGCATGTGATAATTTACTTGGTAACAAGAGCAACTTAACTTACATATTTATATATAAATGTTGTATTGCATATGTTGTATGGAATCCACTTGTCTCTTTATGCTAGTCTATTTCAGTATTGGCTTCTGACCATACCATGCTGAAATACTAATTCTCATCCAATCACCAAATTTAAATAACATCGAGCCTGGTCAATACCTAGATGAGTGACTGCTTGGGAATACCAGGTGCTGTATGTTTGGATATACATGTAGTGTAATGGATTTTGGCTCAGAATGAGAAATCAAAGAGCCAAGTTTCAATTCTAGTTGGGTTTGTTATATTCACTTATGCACAAATACTCTTCAGAAAGTTATGAATCTACCACTATTCTCCACATCTGTGAGTTAAATAGTAGGACTTGGATCAGAAAATCATTATTTTCTTTTCAAAGATTCTTACAATCTAAAACTATTTACTGGCTTTAAATAATCTTTAAAAGATTGATAAGCCATAAAATAAAACAATCAATGTTTTTTGTTTGTTAATCCTTTCACTCTAAGCAAGGAAATAAAGCCCCCAAGACACAAGGAATTACTGAGCGTTAGAGAATATTAGAAAACACTATTAAGGAGAAAGAGCAAAACAATAAACAGGAATTATGAAGACAAAAGATAATGATTGACATTGCATTTAAATTATTAAAAATCAAAGTTGACTGAGAAGCAAGAAGTCAAAAGAGATTTCTACAAGTGAGAAGAGTGATAGAAGAAACTGTTAGCATAGAACTTATGGTTGCATATAGCCATTTCAACTGCAAAAGATTGAGACGTTGCTGCCAATCTAATACTACCCTTAAATTCATAAAGTCTAGGTATCATAGAAGAAAGTGCCGAGACTTTTCAGTGTTAATTCAGTCAACTATCTGTATTAACACATGCTAAGAGTTGTTGCATAGAATATCCTTTTTCCACATTTATAACATTTATGTCATGAGGACCATAATCTATAAGAGTCGTGAGAGCATCATATGTACTGCAACCATAGTAGTAACTGTGTGTTTAGGGTTAGAAAATCTGACAGAGCCTATTCCTCTTCAGACTGGTTTTGAATTTGCTTTCTAGACGGATTCCTACCTTAAATCAAGAGAGCCTAGTCAGCCTTTTTATTTCTCATAGTTGGAGGGAGAAGAGATGAATTCACACCTTTCACAAGGGTATTCATACAAAAGAAAAAAGTATGTTTTTCATATATATATCTTGTAGATCATAAAATGTACTGCTTGCAATCTAACCATAAAAATGTATTGTTGGTAATTTTTTTTAGAAAAAATATATTGCTTGTATATTTATACTTTTTTACTATTCTAGTGATTGTCATTTTGTTATAAAAATGTATTGTTAGTTATTTTACTATAAAAAAGATCTGTTGATTTTTGCTTGTGGGTTCACTATTTGCTCATATCTGGGACCCTAACAGGTGCTACCCACCAGTGAACTTGGGAACAACTGCAATTAAGTGATGGTTCTACACTCCTCAAAACTTTTAATCCCCTGATGAAAGGCTTTGCTGTTGGATCTAATTTAACATTATACTCAAGACGAATTACCAATGGAAAATACGTAACTATTTTAATCCATCAAGAGAGAGTTTTATTTTTGATATTTGTATGGCACATTATTATAGAATAAAAATCAAATTGAAATTGCCCTGAGAATCTGCATTCAAAATATTGCATTTTATGTTTGGTTCAGTTGAAGAGGGGGGTTCTATGCAATTGCCTAACCAAAGTGAAACTGATATTTACCAAGATAAGCTTAATATCTGCAAGCTCAAATTGAAGAGATGAAGATAGAAAGATTGTGTTGTGCCAGTCTTTCCTTTAGAGAGGCCTGCTTGCTTGTCTAGTTTGCAAATCAATCTTCAGTATTCTGGCTTTTATCTGAGATTAAACAATGATCATTGGCACTTGTGAAAAATATAGAAATATCTTGTTCCTTGTTAAAACAAAAATAAGCCACTTATTATGGATCTTAGAATAACAATATAGTGTAGATTGAAAATGAAGAAATAACATCTGTTTTTATTTGTAATCTTCTTAATAGTTGTAGAATGTAAAATGTCTTGAATGTTGTAATAAAATGTAGCAATAATATAATGAGAGATAAAATTATGGTGTTGCTTGGATACACCAGGCCAGGGCTAAAATATTGAAAGTCAACTAACCAAGAGAGAGAGAATAACTGACCTAGCTTTGGCAGGATGTAAAGTTGTAATAAAAATTTGTTATGACATATCTTAAACAATTGGAGAAATTGACTACTGATCACATGTTGTAGAACAATGCAATACAACAAAACTAATTAAAATTAATGGTAAAAATGCCTCTAAGAAATTTAGAAAATAAAAATTATTGATGCTTACGCATTTTGTAAACCTGAGCGATTTTGAATCATTTTTATTGTGTTGCTTTCTCACATTATTTTCTTTTAATTCTTCTTCCAGACAATTGCTCAGTTCCAATTGAATATCCAAATTCCTTTTTTGAAGTTAATGGAAAGGTGGTAACTTACTATTGTAATGGCGGTTTCAAATTTGAAGGTAAAACCAGGAATGTCACTTGCACAGATTATTCATTGGAAAAAATTGATTTTTCTTGTATAAGTAAGTTTGAATTTTTTTAAAATTTTAAGCTTGAATATTCAAAGGCACCCCTCCACACATACACAACCCCCTCCCCCCCACAAAAAAAAACAGTTTCAGTTACTCAACATTAAACTATTAAAATAGATAGGAAACATCTTTTTCTTAAAGTAAAATTTGATTAGGAATAAGTGAAAAGTTACTGGACTTTTTGTACAACTATGCATTATTATACTTGAGTGTTGTTAGAGTAAAAACAAAACCCAAATTCCAAATTCAATGAAACATCCTCCATTCTAGATTTAAGATTTTGTTAAAAAAAAAAAAAAAGGCAGTGTGAGTTCTGAATTCAAGCAAATCACAACTACAAAAAAAAAAAACTTTTCATAAGTATATTTTAAGTTCAGCATATTATAACAGAAGGCCATAAATATTGGGTCAGAATAAATGCTTTTATTAAGTAAATTTTTATTCAACTATATATGTACCATTTTGTTCCGCTACCATTTCAACATCTTTAAGGAAGCTTTATGATGATTCCATCCTCTCAGTATTTTTCTAGGTTATGAATGGTTTAAGTGGTATTCATGGGATTCCAGAGAATTGGATTTTTTGCCATTAAGAGAATATTGCAGGGATGTAAATAAGTGGTAATTTGAAGGTGCAAGATCAGGTGAATATGGCAGGTATAGTAGGATATCCCACACATACTTTATCCACAATATGTAAGATTTGAAAAGATAGAAAATGACACCTTATGGGCACTTTCCCTTAATTCATGTCTTTAATCCATACAATTGAAAACATTCAGTCAGTTAAGTGCCATACGTGATACACGCTTGGGCGATCATGTCTCGAAACAGACATGACTGACTGGGCAGAAGATTATCCCGCAGTAGGTTGCCATTGCTTTCTGTGGTAGACTGGTTGCCAACCAAGGCTATAGAACCCAATCTGTCCTGTTATTTAACCCATAACTGGAAGGAATAGATGGATTAATACCTTTCCCAAGGGTATTTGTGCACAAGTGAATGCAATGAATTTGGCTGGAATTCGAACTCGGCTCCCCAATTTCTCGTTCCGAGACGATATCCAATGCACCACAAACTTGTCTGAATTCATCTGATTTTGTAGAAGACCCTTATAATGCACAATGCCTTTCCAATCCCACAAGATAAGATACACAGTAGCATTTTCTTTGGATGAAAACCAGCTTTTGGAATGGTTAATGATAACTCATTTCATTTTCACCAGAACATTTTTTGTACCACATTGTTATAAACAATACATTTTTCATTTCCTGTGATCATTCAATTTAGAAAAATGGGTTGTTTTGCTGCATTTGAGCAGAAAATCACTCATGTGGTCCAATAATTTTTCTATTACATCATAAGGCACCCAAACATAGCAATTAACATATCAAATTGTTTTCAAATACCTTCGAACATCCATTTGAGATATGTAGGGTATCTCCATGATGTGTGACCTGCATTATTTTTAATCAGCATTTACTTATATTTCTAATATTTATCTATATTTCTGAGATGAGGTAGTATTTACACTATTTACATTATTTGGACTATTGTCCTCATCTTGGTTGCCATTCGTACAATGTTTTGGCCGTTGTACACTCCAGCTTTCTTCTTGCTAGGAATTTCGAACTGAACCCTTTCTTATGTTTGCTAAGGTATATCATTCTCATTCCTTTGTGCAAAGCCTTTTTGATAATTATGAGTTATCTCCCTCTAACCTGGCTATAAGTTACTTGTTCACCACTACTGTAGCCTGATATTGAACTTACAACTCTTTGGTTCAAATCACTGGAACTAACCAACGTCTATATCCTTAAGGACACATGGCCCAGTGGATATAGGCGTTGGTTACAGCAGTGGGTAATAAGTAATTTAGAGTTGGGTTAGAGGGAGATAATTTATGACTACCAACAAGGCTTTGCACAAAGGAATGAGAATGATATACACCAGTGATCATAATAAAGGGTTCGGTTCGAAATTCATAGCACCTGAAGAAGGCCAGAGCGTACAACGGCCGAAACATCATACAAATGGCAACAAAGATGAGGACAATAGTTTGAATAAGGTAAATAGTCTATATTTCCAAATTTAATGTCTTTCTTTATTTTAAATTGAAAAAATTGCAAAAAAATTTATGCTTTTAATATCCAAGTTTGGTCTTTAATCTCTTTGCTGAATTCAAAGACATAAAAAGTATTTTAATTTCACAATAGGCAATAGTTTAACAAACAACTTTCTTAGTTTTTCTCTAATTATATCTATAGCTACCCAATTAATTATTTTTTCTTTACTTTTTTCCCATAAAATTATACATTAAATCTATATAATAAATACAGCCAAATAATAAAATACATCAGAAATAAAACATAAAATGTTTCATTTTCAAAGTCAGTCATTCAGCCATTTCATTATTTTTATTAAGAAGATAATTGACAAGTCTTAGTCTATAATATTCTTGATTTTTCAGAAACCTGTGACTCTCCACCAGAAATTCCAAATGCATATCTTCTTTCTTCAAAAGAAGATTCAGCAATTTATAAGTGCAATCTGAATTTCAGCGCAAGTTCAAACCTAAGTACCAATTTTGATATCAAGCTCAAATGCAATGAAAATCAGTGGGAGATGCCAAACATTACATGTCTGAGTAAGTTTGCCAAAATCCATATTGGAATTTTATTTATTTTTTTATCATTTCACCCCAAGCAAGGTGATAATGCCACTAAGATGCAAAGAGTTGCTGAGTGAAAGAAAATGAAAAGACATTAGTGAGGAGAAAGAACGATAACAGAACAGATATCAAGAAGATGATTGACATTGTATTTAATTTCCAAAGATGCAATGTCACAAGCCTCTCACTACTCTATCAGTATTTCCAAAGAAAATATTCTGATAAACTATATTCCTTAACTCTATAAGTTCTGGCCTTCACTGCTAAAACTACTATGCTACATACACTGGAATGAATCATCCACATTCTCTTCATATATCATTAGTAAGAAGCAAATACCATCTGAACAGTTTTTTTCCCAAGAACCACTACTTTGTCTATACTTCTGAGATGAGATAGTATTTACACTATTTACATTGTTTGGGCTATTGTCCTTATCTTTACTGCCATGTTTACAATGTTTTGGGAAATGTATGCTATCTCCAATAGAAAATGAATTGGTTGGATGTATGGGAGAAAGCTGAGACTACATTATGAGAGTCTGATATGGACACGTCAGAAAGAATTCTGTGGAGTGGCGAGAAGTTCACCTCTTCGCAACTGATCTTGTTCTTTAAGCATCAGCTTAAAATCAAGATTAGGATGGAAAGGCAGTTGCTCCTTCCATCTAAATTTCGTAAAAGGTGGGTGAGTCTTGTGTGCTTGTGTAGAGTAAGAGGGCCTGATTTAGAGTGGCACTTTTATGCAGGTTAGACCTTGGGATATTGTTCTGAGTGGATTGCAAACCCCTCCATTAGTGTAGGTTTGATTATTGTGTTTAGTTACTGTTTTTAAAGTTTTATTTAGTTGGGGAATGTAAGCTCATTGGCCTCTTTTATTTCTGTCCCAACTTCCTTTAGTTTAATCTCTTCTCCCTCCCCCTATTGGGGGACCAGAATTATCAGTTCTCTGGTAGATGTGGGATGCTTTTTGTGCTTTGGGTGTGACATTTTTGTATTTGTGCGTATTTTTGTGAGTGTTTGGATGAATGAGTGCTTTATATTATTAAAGTCTCACATTGATTTTGTCCAGTCAAATGATGTTTCTGCCACAATCAGAGATTGTGTTTTGTTTTATTACTAACAATATTTTATTTAGTGTTTTGTAAATAGTTTGTCTCATCTTGTAAATACAAATTGGGATTTAGAGATTTTAAATTGTTTTATTCCACTCCTCCTCCCCAACACACAGACAAAAATTGTACATATCAGAATTAGTTAGGACGTCATTAATATTCTGAGGTGTTATGATGAATGTAGTAAGAATGATATGTAAGGATGTGCTGTTTTGATGTAAGGAACATTGTGGTATGATTGTGGCTAGATAAGTTTGATTATAAAACAGAAGACCAGCCTTTTTCCCATTCCTCATTTGACCTTGCACCACATTTTTGTATTTTTATACAAAGTAAATATTCTTAGAGTCATTCTTCAGAATATTTCTTACAGATGTCACAGCAAGTGCCAAAGCAAGACTTCATATTATAATCGATAAAAACTGAGTTATAACAGTGACAAATCTGAAAGCATTTCTACAAAATTTATAAAGAAACTTTAAACAATAATTCTATTCATTACTGAATGATTTTTGAAAAAGTTTAATAAAATGACATAATTAACTGATATTTTTTAAGGTTTAAAAAATTAAGATTTTTTTTCCCCCAATTTCATGATTTTCTCAGCCCAGGGTATGTGTTATCCAGACTGAGTGGCAGGGGAACACATTATTCCAATTTTTTTTTATTTCAAACTTAGTCAAATTGTGTGAGTATATATGTGTATAGGTCAAATGACACTAGCACATATAAGTCACTCATGCACAAAGCATATATTTACATATACATTAAGTATGTGTGCAAAGACAAACACAGAGAGTGTGTGATGGACAGAGAATCACCTATTCATTTATAATATAGATAATAATAAACTTATCTTGCATCAAAGACAGTTAGGCCATATTGGTTTGAATGTCTGACTTTTTTTTCTTTTTTTCTGACACTTCCTGCATCTAACATAATGAACACACAGCAATGAATAACTTATATAACCAAAAGAGATTATTATTTACATGACTTACATTTAGAATATTGACATCATCTTTTTAACTGTTGTCTCAACATTACAACCATTTTTAGGTATCTGTTGAGAACAATCTACCCAGAGATTAAATAAAGGGTTCAGTTTCAAATTAAATGAAAAGTTAAGTTTGAAATTTTCTGAAGGTTACCTGGATCAACAAACAGCTGAAGAAGGCTGGAGAGCACAACAGCTGAACTGCTGTGTTAATAACAAAACAAGAAGAAAACTTTTGTCCAAATAAAAATAATTTAAATAACTCTGTATCCTAGAAATTCAGATATTAAATTATGTCAACACTGATGCACTGAAAAAGAAATGCCACCCACAACTGACAGTCATTACACATGTCTATTTCACTTTTAGTTTCATCATTCTCTCTTCCTGTTGCTTTAGCAACAGTAACAGTTAAAAGTTACTAGTTTTGTATACAAGTAAATAAATTATACATTTATTTACTCATCCTCAATGTATACATTTTACTTGAATTTACGTTTGCCAGGCAGAGAAGGAATTAACCTCCATAACAGTAACAGCAACAACAATGTTGTCTTCCAGGTTATCCATTTCCACCTCCACAACATGCTTTAATATTTATTAAGTTTAATTTAGTATAATAAAAAGCTGAGTAGAGGAAATTGAATATGAGAAGGTTATGTTATATCAGTCTTCCTCATAGGAAAGGCTTGCCTATGTTGAAAGTCAGCATTCAAAGTCTTGGCTTTTATCGGAGCTTGAACATTGAGTAGTGGGAAACAATTACTGAGTTGTCAAATGAATTTGTATCTTTTTCCATTTATTTCAATCCTGTTTGTCTTGTGTAAAGGTTTTGAGCCTTACCCATCAAGTGAGGATGACTGGTAACAGTATCGTGAGGGTAACTTATAAACTGAGGCAATTCTCTAGTAGTGGATGGGTGCAGATTCTTGTGGATAAGCTCATTCAATTGATCCTGACTGAACTGAACAGGTCAGCCAGATTGCAGAGAGTGAGGACAAACATCCCATTCTTGAAGCATGAAAAACATTTTTGTGCAGTTTTTTTCTTTTCTGTAATATGGTCTTCTTTTCTGCAATAGAGTCTTCTTTGCTGTAATAGAACCTTCTTTGAATACATCACAAATATCTTAAGTAGCTTTGGTAGTTTTATAATCGTGTTTGAAAGTGAAAATAAGCAGGTGTTGAAAATGCTCATTTTTGTCTACTTGGCTGAATATGTTAACAAACATTCACAACAACATGGGCAAAAGTTCAAATCTAGTCTCACAAATCCAAAAGGCATGAAAGACAAGCAGCATAAAAATCAGAAATCATAAGTTCAATGTAAAAATAAAATAGGGTAAAATAATTCAACTCACAGATTCTAATACAGTAAACTCACTCTTGCCCATGACCCCAAAAATAGGCTGTATTCATCAAGAAAAGCAGCAGCTTTTATTGAGGAGGTAAATTTTGCAATTAATCTTGATAGTTGGGAAGGATAAAAATATTACCATATATGAGGCAGTAATTATCTAGAATTTATTATTATTATTATTATTATTAATAATAATAATAATTCTTTTCTTTAGTAAACTGTGTGCAGAACACAAACTATTTTTGGGGGTAGGTGATTTTTCCATTTGCCACACAATTGTTATATATCTGAAAAAAGGTAAGATGTGATCAAATTTAAAAGACAATAAACAAAAGTTGTTGAGGAAAAGAATACTCCTAGAAACCTATAAAACACAATGTTAAAATATTTTGAGTGTTAATTCAGATAACATTGGAAAAAAGAAATGGACAAATGTATCTGACAACCAAATAGTTCATCTACTACACAAACCAATGCTTTCATTATCAATGTTTAATGAGCTTATTTGCATGAAGTAGAAAATAATGAATGAAAAAATTGTGTTGAGCCAATATTACAGGTCTGGAAATCCTACCTTCCTGAAAATTAATAATTAAAACATATGGCCCTAATTGAACTCAAACACGAACAACTGAAACTGGTGAGAAATATGTACCTATCTGATATTTTAAAAGCCTCATATAATTTATGTATTAATTTTCTAGAAAATGTTTGTAAAATCTTATTTCCTATTTCTTTTATCATGTTGCAGAAACATCAAGAAACAGCTCCTATAATTTGCAGAATATCACTAAAGAAAATGTTATTTTCATACCAGTTGTTAACACTTCTACATCACTTTATGAAAATGATACCTTGGATAAACTGAATACTTCTCACTCAGAAAGTTAGTATTGTTTTTTTTTATCTATCTATCAGATGTTTATCTATATTTTCAATTTATCTGTATATATTTATAATACATAACAGAATTTCAAAATTTATTAACATGTGAATTTTAAAAAGAAGCCTTAGACAGAATTATTTTTCTTTTCTTCTTATTTCATTTGCTTTGCATCTCTGCAATAATTTGGGATCATTGCTTCAAAATATCATTAATAAACTTATCTGTAAATGATAGGATCACCCAAAGACAGCATTATTAAATTTTGTTCATGTTTGTTAATTTACTGGATGGGTTTTTGTCAACTGACACATTCTGAATCATATAATGTGAAGCAAGGATATAAAACCACTAAGATGCAAGGAGTTATTGATGTTGCATTTAATTTTTGAAGGTCAAAGTTGACTAGTATGCAAGAAGTTGGAAGAAAGTTTCACTATTGAAAAGTGTGAGAGAAGAAGCTGTTAACATATAACTTTTGATTATCTCTCGCCATATCAACTGTAAAATGATATGAACTTGCTGTCAATCTAGTAATACTAATGAACTTGATTCATAAAGTCTACTGAGATGCCAGGTCAGGGCTAATATCATTGTAGATTCTCATTTGTATTTTATCAAGAACATCCAAACACACAACACTAGAAGTACATGTAAATAATAAACATTTAAATATAACACACTTATTGATATTTACTATGCTAATCTAGAAATATAAAAACAAATACCTGCCCTTGTATAGAAAGTGTTACATAATAACTTCACCAGAGCATAAAAGAAATCTGCTATACTCATTTTCTAACTGAAAAGGCAAATAGGTCAGCTTGTCTTTTTGTATCTCTCACAGCTCAAGAGATGCTTACCTCATATAGCAATCAATTTTGAAACATAGTTAGATTTAAGTAAGAGGTTTATATTTCCTTTCTCAGCATTTTTCTTTACTTATTATTCTCAGTGTGCTGTAGTTAAGTTGGCAACAGGGGCAACTTAGTTTTTAATACTCTTTTCTAAGACTGGCTCCCCTATTAGTAAAAATTGCATAAAATCCAGCCAAATACTAGACTTTGAAATTTTTAAATATTTTTACATGTCTTTCAATCTGGGAAATGCAGTGGCAATGTTCAAAGTTACATAGGCAACATTTTTCTCCAGGTCATTGCATTTGTGTGTATGGATATGAAGTCGTAGTTTTCTCTGAAATAGAACAATAATATTTCAAATGACAAAGAGATGTCTTTGAGATTCTTTAAGAAAATAGTTTGAAAATGTTACAGGAATAGTGTCAACTTTTTCAAGGCAGAGACTACAATTTTAATTCAGAAAGCCCTACATCCACAGCAGTGAAGATACAGGAAATAAATGAATTCCTTGAACTCATTGGATCAGTCATGTTTTTAGGTTTTAGGTTTTAAAAAACTATGACTTATTCCATGAAGTGCAGACATTCTGTTACCACTCATGGAGTTCACCAAGAAATATCCCAACACCAAAACATTGCAGTTTTTATTGAAAAAGGCTTTCTCAAGTATGAAAACAACCCTACCAAAGTGAGTGGATTTCTTATCCCTGTTTCAAATGTTACTACCATCTGTTTTCACATGATTCCATCTATGCCATTAGAGCAGAATTACATCAAATGATTGATAACAGACAAGTTTTTATAGTTTCCTTTCATGAACTTTTCTTAGATTTCTCTCAAAAACTGAAGAAAAACTAATTTTCTTTAAAACTTTGACATCATTTCAGCATATAAAAGTGAGCATTCCTTTTTCTTTTTTAGAATGCGAGTCAACTTTTATTTTTCTACTTTGAATTTAAAGATTGAATAAAATAATTTTTTACATAAAAATATTATAAAATGATATCCACTGATTTACTAAAAATGAGCATATCATGATGAAAAATATTCCAAACTTAATAAAAATGTTGTTTCATCGTTAAAAACTTTATTATTAAGAGAAAAGACCAAAAGATTTTTTTAGTATTAAACTAAATTTTTTATCCTTTTTAGAGTATTCAAAAGTTTTGTCAAATGTTTGTTTTTTATGTCTGTTGGTAGGCAAAAAATTAGTATAGGAAATTTTATTGCTTTTTTGCTATGAAAAACATGTTGCTTAGGAAATTCTTGTAAATATCAAATAATTCTGAAATTTTAATGAAACTTTAAGTATTTATTAAGAAACTAATAAATTATTTAAGAAATATTTCTTGCTTAATAAATCTTAGTAAAAATATGTTTTTTTACATTTGTTTCCCACCCACATATTTAATTTTATGAAATTTTAAAAAATGAAATTTTGTAGTGCTTATATTAGTTAAAAAAGAGAGAATTTAAATCAATTTCTTTTTGTTAAATAAGATCCCCATTTACTGAAAATCTGTTCTGAATTGTAAAGTATATAATGCATTAAAACTAAGATATTATTTAATTAGAAAAGCTTGTAATTGCTTTTATGAATAAGATATATTATGAACACTATTGTCTTAAGAAAATACTTCTAGTGATGAATAATGAATTTTTACAAGAATTGTTTTCTTTTTTTATTTTAATAATAATAATTTATAAAGTTTTAAATCTTTTAAAATTCTGTATTAATTTGTCTAAGTTAGGAGGTATTGTTATTAAGTAAAAACTATATTTACTAATCATAAATGGAAAAGATTATTACAACTTACTAACGATCAATATTTTAAAAAGAATTCTGAATATTTCTTCTATGTGTATAAATGTGTAGATTTTTTTAAATACAGATGTCCATAAATGGCATTATCAGAAAATAATAGCAATAAATATAGTAAATTTAAAGCCAAAGTACCTAAAGTTTAACAATCATTAAATGACGCAGAATATTTTCCTAAATTTTTAAGATTACTGGATAGCTAAAAATTATTTCAAAAAGGTGTACATATTATATTCCTCAAATAATTTTTACACATATATCCACCATCGAAAAAAATTAGATAAACTTCCATCTGTTAGTCAAGCTGTCAACCTGTCTACACCTGAAATAAGCAGCTACTGCTGTGTTATAACAAATGCATTTCTGCTAAATTTTAAACTTAAAATAAGTAGTAATATTTAAAACTTGGATGTGCAATGTGGTGCAGTGGATATCAACTTAGAATGAGAAATCAGAGAGCCGAGTTCAAATTCCAGCTGAATTCCTTGCAATCACTTACTCAAAAATACCCTTGGGAAAAGTATTAATTCATCTCTTCTCTCTAGCTATGGGTAAATGACAGGACAGACTGGGTTCTATAGCCTTTGTTGGCAACCAGTCTATTGCAGAAATTAATGGCAACCTACTGCGAGAAAATCTTCTACCAAGCCACTCATGTCTCTTTCAAGACATGATTGCACAAGCATATAACACATATAGCACTTAACTGACTGACTGGATATGTTTCAAATCAAATTAAACTTTAAATCAGTCAATAAAGTTTCTAAAAACTATATTTTATTTTTGAAAGATTTTATAATAAGGAAAATTACATTATGATGACAAGATGGTTGACTAAAGAAGAAAAAAAAGGGTGCTAAAATCAACTATTTTAGCTATTTCAAAATCAAAACTTTTCCACTCAATTTAAATTAGTTTTGAAATACAGAAAAAGTATTTTGCTTATTGGAAATATGGAATTTAGTTTATTAGCTTGAAATTAAAACTGAAATAAAGGTTTTAAGAAAGATTTTTCATTTTTAAAAATTCATTTAAACCTTAGGTATCATGCTTTTGTGGGGGTACCAACTTTGCTGTATATCTGTGCTTAGGAAAATCAGTACATTTATACACATTAAAAAACAATCAAAATTGTTTTTTAAATATTAGCACTCAATTAACAATTGTAGTAAGTTTTGCCATTTAACGTTAGTAAATATGATATTTATATCATAAACATATCACCTAATCAGTATATAATAATACAGAATGTTAAAAGATTTAAAACTTCATAAATTATTCTAATCAGAATTTAAAAAACCTAAACAATGAGTGAGGGTTAACAAATATAAAAAAAAATATTTCCTCAAGATTTTCCAAAATAAAAGTTAAGAAATCAAATAATTAGAAAATTTGACCTTAATTGAACTCAAACACCAACAATTGAAATTGGTGAGAAATATGTATCTATCTAATATTTTAAAAAGCCTCAAGTAATTTATTTCTAGAAAATGTTTGTACAATTTTATTTCTTATTTCTTTATAATGTTGCAGAAACATCAAGAAACAGCTCCTATAATTTGCAGAATATCACTAAAGAAAATGTTATTTTCATGCCAGTTGTTAACACTTCTACATCACTATATGAAAATGATACCTTGGATAAACTGAATACTTCTCACTCAGAAAGTTAGTATTGCTTTTTTTTATCTATCTATCAGATGTTTATCTATATTTTCAATTTATCTGTATATATTTATAATACATAACAGAATTTCAAAATTTATTAGCATGTGAATTCAAATAAAAGCCTTAGACAGAATTATTTTTCTTTTCTTCTTATTTCATTTGCTTTGCATCTCTGCAATAATTTGGGATCATTGCTTCAAAATATCATTAATAAACTTATCTGTAAATGATAGGATCACCCAAAGACAGCATTAGTAAATTTTGTTCATATTTGTTAATTTACTGGATGGGTTTTTGTCAACTGACACATTTTGAATCATATGATGTGAAGCAAGGATATAAAACCACTAAGATGCAAGGAGTTATTGATGTTGCATTTAATTTTTGAAGATCAAAAATGACTGAAAAACAAAAAGCTGGAAGAAAGTTCCACTATTGAGATGTGTGAGAGAAGAAGATGTTAGCATATAACTTATGGTTATCTCTAGCCATTTTAACTGTAAAATGCTGTCAATCTAGTAACACTAATGCACTTGATTCATAAAGTTTAGATACCAAAGAATAATTACCATGAAAATATTTATGGAAAAGGCACACTGAAGATATATTATGGTGGCAGGAAAGAGAATGAAACTGAGATGCTCATTTGTATTTTATCAAGAACATCCAAACACACAACACTAGAAGTATATGTAAATAATAAACATTTAAATATAACACACTTATTGATATTTACTATGCTAATCTAGAAATATAAAAACAAATACCTGCCCTTGTATAGAAAGTGTTACATAATAACTTCATCAGAGCATAAAAGAAATCTGCTATACTCATTTTTAACTGAAAAGGCAAATAGGTCAGCTTGTCTTTTTGTATCTCTCACAGCTCAAGAGATGCTTACCTCATATAGCAATCAATTTTGAAACATAGTTACATTTAAGTAAGAGGTTTATATTTCCTTTCTCAGCATTTTTCTTTACTTATTATTCTCAGTGCGCTGTAGTTAAGTTGGCAACAGGGGCAACTTAGTTTTTAATACTCTTTTCTAAGACTGACTCCCCTATTAATATATATGTACATAAATATTATATAAATATTCAAGGAGTCTTTTTAGCTCCTTCTTAAATATTTATGTACTGAGACATGTTTAAGGTGAGGAAAACATCATAATCATGCCAAGAATGTACAAAAAAAATTTGAAAAGCAATGGAATATCAACAATGCATTATTTATTAATTTTCCAAAAAAGGAATAGATAGGTTCACCTACCATTGTTGTATATCAATAAACAACAAACACGCATATATATAAAAATATAAGTTATATTTTTATTAATTACGATGAACCGTGTAGCATAGGGGACAGAGAATTGAGAGAGCGTGCCTCTAATGGGTTGACGGGAGTGTAGTCGTATCTGTTGTGTCTCTCTTTCTCTACTGCTACTCTGGTCTACTGGCGAATCCGTGTGACGAGGTCTTTATATAATCTTCCAGAACCGGGACATTTTCTTCCGGTTTTGCCTCGCCCATGCACGCCCACGTAATTCTCAGAGACACCTGTTCTGTTTGCCTCTGTAGCCATTTCCACTACTGCCGGAAATAAGGTCAAACAAACATCCGTTCCTTTCAATGACCGGAAACACCCTCGCTTGCATCAGCCTTCCTCGGGTGGGGCCAGATTGTTATATTACACTCCTCGCCCTCCCATTTTCCAAAATGTTCACCTAAGAACATTTTAAGCGCAACACCCTCACACTCCTCCCCATGCCACACAAGCCCGACAATTGTATAAAACATGTGCACGCCAAAACAACAAAACATGTGCATGCCGAAACAAAAAAAAACAACAAAAAAAATATATAGGGGAGCCTACATCGGCAACCCAACAATGTTCGTGTCCATCGTGAAAATTGTTCTACCAGCTCGATGTTTCATTGTTCTTTTTTTTTTTTTTTTTTTTTTTTAATATCCATTTTCACAGAATTGGGCAAAGTTCTTAAAAATGTTCATTTTCTTTCTCGACTCTGTCCATAAGCGTAGACGCCTCGATGCATAACCACATGATTATAGGCGGTAACCGCGCCCCAGAGTAAATGACCTTTGACCAACACCATGCGTGTTTCTGCTCGAGTTTATTGTTACACATGTAACTTCATTTAATTTAATTTAATTTCAAACATACTATGTTTGAACACAGAAAAATGGCCATTATCTGCTGTACATATCATTCATAGTCTGACCGAGAAATGTTCAATAGAAAATGAAGAAAATTACCCTGATTCCAACGTTAATCCGCATGCAATTTACTTGTGGAGGATTAGAGGTTTCATCTATATTAATTTAGTCTAAAAAAATGGACCCGTGACTCGTAGTTCGTTAGTTTGTACAATGTCTTCCATTCCCTGAACTACTTCCTCTGGATTCGAATCCAAGCATATCTGATTTGTTGACATCTCTCTGTTTAACGCAGAGACATTTGAGTGTTGAACACCCGTTGACCCCGGAGTACTATTCACAACGGATAACTCCCTTTCCTTTCCCGAAGCACTGTTGCTTCTTTCACACTTAAAAATCCGCTTCCTAGCTATTATTCCAAGGATTATCATAACGCCGACTATGCCAGCAATGACTCCTATCGTCAACTTCTTCGGGAGTTCTTCATATCCTTCACTAAATCTTTCCATATCTATCTGTTCCAAGGTATTTACTAGTTTGCGGATAGGAATCTCCTCCATATCGCGCAATTCTACCGGCATGGTGTCCACTGAAAAATTGGGAAATTTCTGCGTAATTGGGGACCAAACCACTGAACCAGAGACGTATAATTTACTTTATGCTTTAGATACTATTAATAATTTTCCGCGTTTGTATCTTCCTAACTATTTCACTTAAACTATCGTTAATCCTCCCACTGCTTCTTTCCCAATCCTATAGCATATCAGCCAATAAGTCTACAAGACTTTTCAGTTGTTCTTTCTTTTTTGTTCCGATCAACTGTGGAATCTGCAGGTCTATCCGTGTCAATATAAAGTTTTCAGAAATTAATATATCTTCAAAAGATATTTCCCAAGTCACATAAATGAAAATTCACAGAGGATGTTGAATTGATGGGAACCTGCACAAAAGCATAATTCACAAACATAGAAATGTAAATCATTTTGTATTGTACAGTCATTGAAAAGAAATAAAAAAAAAAAGAAAACCTAACACTGCACAAACCAAAGAAAACATTGTTATCAACAAGTTAATCCAATTATCCACTTTAAAGAGTAGAAGAAACTTCCTTTACATGATTTTACATTCCACTTACTCAATAAAAGTAAGATTAATTAAGCAACATACCAGTAAACTCACTTCACATATATGGTAAAATTTTAACAAAAAAAATAAATCATTAACTCAGTTGTTTTATACTTACAGATAGGTAAATATCTCAACTTTATTCCTCCCGTCAACCCCCTTATGCGCTCTCCGCTAGGCGTACTACTCTCTGCATATAGTCCTGCACCCCCTCCGTTCTACCCCTAATGTGTTCGACACCGAACAATCCATATTTCTCAACTCTAGGGCCAGATCGGCAAAAGCACGCTGTTCCATTTTTTTTTCTAACTAGACTTATAAACACGAGCAGAAAACACACACACTATCAAATCAAAGAGTCACCTACCTTGGCTGATGTCTATAGTCGTGCGGCTGCTGTCGTCCTGTTGTTTACTATTTTTGTCTTCTATCTGGTAGTTTTAAGTTCGTTGAATTTTCAATCGTCGCCGTGGCAACCAGCTCGCATCTAACTGTTTTGTTGTCTCAAAACAGCAAGTCACTTAGGCACCAATTTGAAAGTCTGTTGTATATCAATAAACAACAAACATGCATATATATAAAAATATAAGTTATATTTTTATTAATGACGATGAACCGTGTAGCATAGGGGACAGAGAATTGAGAGAGCGCGCCTCTAATGGGTTGACGGGAGTGTAGTCGTATCTGTTGTGTCTCTCTTTCTCTACTGCTACTCTGGTCTACTGGCGAATCCGTGTGACGAGGTCTTTATATAATCTTCCAGAACCGGGACATTTTCTTCCGGTTTTGCCTTGCCCATGCACGCCCACGTAATTCTCAGAGACACCTGTTCTGTTTGCCTCTGTAGTTATTTCCGCTACTGCCGGAAATAAGGTCAAACAAACATCCGTTCCTTTCAACGACCGGAAACACCCTTGCTTGCATCAGCCTTCCTCGGGTGGGGCCAGATTGTTATATTACACCATCTTATCTATTGTGTTTTGAACAGAAGTAGAGGTTTATTCCTCCTTTCTTGTTTAGGATTAGGTTTTGGGTCTGTCTTGAATTCCATATCAACTCTAGACTCATAACATCTCCAACTAAACTCTGAAATCATTTACTATTCATTTGGTTTTTTTTTTCTCCATAATAATAGAAATAGGTTCACCTATCACCTGGTTGACACTTCTTTTTTAGAACAGAGTTTTGGGTTCCTGGCCATTTCTAAATTCTGCTTCAACTCTATACTTCAAATGTCTTTACCTGAACTCTGAAATTTATACTATTATTGTTTTTATATTTCTGTTTCTTCCGAAGGGTTTTGCTTCTCTTTCAGTTCCAGTGGGCCATTGTGTCTTATTGTATCTTAGCAATATTATCATCTTGAATGAGATAAACTGATTAAAAAATTTTCAAAAATAACGAATGGACTATTTTTACTGCAACTTATATAAAGTGTTTTAAACGATGTAAAGTGTTTCTTTGTGTGTGGGGGACAAATATAGTGATGTAAAAGCTGACAAGGTAGGAGTGGGAGAAGACGTGATCAGAAAAGGCTCAACTCAAATACCTATTATCTCTACAGCTAAAATCTTCCTGTTGGCTGAAGTAGAAATATTTGCTAATCAATTGATATGTTTCATGAGGAGCAATATATTGTAAGCTACCTACAATGAATGCTACAGGGAACAAACACATGCTATGACATCCTCAAAGACTGAGGTATCAGCTGGAGTTTATCAATTCTATAGACATCTGCATATTCCATGAATATTTATTTGAGACAAATCCCAAACTGGAAAACCATAAAGTCACTGGCCAGCAAAAATTGTATAAGATCCAGCCAAATTCTAGACTTTGAAATTTTTAAATATTTTTACATGTCTTTCAATCTGGGAAATGCAGTGGCAATGTTCAAAGTTACATAGGTAACATTTTTCTCCAGGTCATTGCATTTGTGTGTATGGATATGAAGTTGTAGTTTTCTCTGAAATAGAACAATAATATTTCAAATGACAAAGAGAATTCTTTGGGATTCTTTAAGAAAATAGTTTGAAAATGTTACAGGAATAGTGTCAATTTTTTCAAGGCAGAGACGACAATTTTAATTCAGAAAGCCCTACATCCACAGCAGTGAAGATACAGGAAATAAATGAATTCCTTGAACTCATTGGCTCAGTCATGTTTTTAGGTTTTAGGTTTTTAAAAATTATGACTTATTCCATGAAGTGCAGACATTCTGTTACCACTCATGGAGTTCACCAAGAAATATCCCAACACCAAAACATTGCAGTTTTTATTGTAAAAGGCTTTCTCAAGTATGAAAACAACCCTACCAAAGTGAGTAGATTTCTTATCCCTGTTTCAAATGTTACTACCATCTATTTTCAGATGATTCCATCTATGCCATTAGAGCAGAATTACATCAAATGATTGATAACAGACAAGTTTTTATAGTTTCCTTTCATGAACTTTTCTTAGATTTCTCTCAAAAACTGAAGAAAAACTAATTTTCTTTAAAACTTTGACATCATTTCAGCATATAAAAGTGAGCCTTCCTTTTTCTTTTTTAGAATGCTAGTCAACTTTTATTTTTCTACTTTGAATTTAAAGATTGAATAAAATAATTTTTTACATAAAAATATTATAAAATGATATTCACTGATTTGCTAAAAATGAGCATATCATGATGAAAAATATTCCAAACTTAATAAAAATGTTGTTTCATCATTAAAAACTTTATTATTAAAAGAAAAGACCAAAAGATTTTTTTAGTATTAAAATAAATTTTTTATCCTTTTTAGAGCATTCAAAATTTTTGTCAAATGTTTGTTTTTTTATGTCTGTGGGTAGGCAAAAAATTAGTATAGGAAATTTTATTGCTTTTTGCTATAAAACAACATGTTGCTTTGGAAATTCTTGTAAATATCAAATAATTCTGAAATTTTAATGAAACTTTAAGTATTTATTAAGAAACTAATAAAATCTATAAAGAAATATTTCTTGCTTAATAAATCTTAGTAAAAATATGTTTTTTTACATTTGTTTCCCACCCACATATTTAATTTTATGAAATTTTAAAAAATGAAATTTTGTAGTGCTTATATTAGTTAAAAAAGAGAGAATTTAAATCAATTTCTTTTTGTTAAATAAGATCCCCATTTACTGAAAATCTGTTCTGAATTGTAAAGTATATAATGCATTAAAACTAAGATATTATTTAATTAGAAAAGCTTGTAATTGCTTTTATGAATAAGATATATTATGAACACTATTGTCTTAAGAAAATACTTCTAGTGATGAATAATGAATTTTTACAAGAATTGTTTTCTTTTTTTATTTTAATAATAATAATTTATAAAGTTTTAAATCTTTTAAAATTCAGTATTAATTTGTCTAAGTTAGGAGGTATTGTTATTAAGTAAAAACTATATTTACTAATCATAAATGGAAAAGATTATTACAACTTACTAACGATCAATATTTTAAAAAGAATTCTGAATATTTCTTCTATGTGTATAAATGTGTAGATTTTTTTAAATACAGATGTCCATAAATGGCATTATCAGAAAATAATAGCAATAAATATAGTAAATTTAAAGCCAAAGTACCTAAAGTTTAACAATCATTAAATGACGCAGAATATTTTCCTAAATTTTTAAGATTACTGGATAGCTAAAAATTATTTCAAAAAGGTGTACATATTATATTCCTCAAATAATTTTTACACATATATCCACCATCGAAAAAAATTAGATAAACTTCCATCTGTTAGTCAAGCTGTCAACCTGTCTACACCTGAAATAAGCAGCTACTGCTGTGTTATAACAAATGCATTTCTGCTAAATTTTAAACTTAAAATAAGTAGTAATATTTAAAACTTGGATGTGCAATGTGATGCAGTGGATATCAACTTAGAATGAGAAATCAGAGAGCCGAGTTCAAATTCCAGCTGAATTCCTTGCAATCACTTACTCAAAAATACCCTTGGGAAAAGTATTAATTCATCTCTTCTCTCTAGCTATGGGTAAATGACAGGACAGACTGGGTTCTATAGCCTTTGTTGGCAACCAGTCTATTGCAGAAATTAATGGCAACCTACTGCGAGAAAATCTTCTACCAAGCCACTCATGTCTCTTTCAAGACATGATTGCACAAGCATATAACACATATAGCACTTAACTGACTGACTGGATATGTTTCAAATCAAATTAAACTTTAAATCAGTCAATAAAGTTTCTAAAAACTATATTTTATTTTTGAAAGATTTTATAATAAGGAGAATTACATTATGATGACAAGATGGTTGACTAAAGAAGAAAAAAAAGGGTGCTAAAATCAACTATTTTAGCTATTTCAAAATCAAAACTTTTCCACTCAATTTAAATTAGTTTTGAAATACAGAAAAAGTATTTTGCTTATTGGAAATATGGAATTTAGTTTATTAGCTTGAAATTAAAACTGAAATAAAGGTTTTAAGAAAGATTTTTCATTTTTAAAAATTCATTTAAACCTTAGGTATCATGCTTTTGTGGGGGTACCAACTTTGCTGTATATCTGTGCTTAGGAAAATCAGTACATTTATACACATTAAAAAACAATCAAAATTGTTTTTTAAATATTAGCACTCAATTAACAATTGTAGTAAGTTTTGCCATTTAACGTTAGTAAATATGATATTTATATCATAAACATATCACCTAATCAGTATATAATAATACAGAATGTTAAAAGATTTAAAACTTCATAAATTATTCTAATCAGAATTTTAAAAAACCTAAACAATGAGTGAGGGTTAACAAATATAAAAAAATATATTTCCTCGAGATTTTCCAAAATAAAAGTTAAGAAATCAAATAATTAGAAAATTTGACCTTAATTGAACTCAAACACCAACAATTGAAATTGATGAGAAATATGTACCTATCTAATATTTTAAAAAGCCTCAAGTAATTTATTTCCAGAAAATGTTTGTACAATTTTATTTCTTATTTCTTTATAATGTTGCAGAAACATCAAGAAACAGCTCCTATAATTTGCAGAATATCACTAAAGAAAATGTTATTTTCATGCCAGTTGTTAACACTTCTACATCACTATATGAAAATGATACCTTGGATAAACTGAATACTTCTCACTCAGAAAGTTAGTATTGCTTTTTTTTTATCTATCTATCAGATGTTTATCTATATTTTCAATTTATCTGTATATATTTATAATACAAAACAGAATTTCAAAATTTATTAGCATTGGAGTAGATAGACTAACCTATCGCCCGGTTCACACTCCACCCACATCTATTGAAGAGGTGAAGAGGCTCATCCCTTGTTCCCTGTTTAGGATGTGGTTTCCGGCTTTCTCTTTTCTCTTTTCCAATTTTTTCACTCTTACGTAGCCCCCTGCACATCAGTGGCGTTACCGCCTTGCTCGGGGTGATATGATTAAAAAAAAAAAAAAATGTGAATTCAAATAAAAGCCTTAGACAGAATTATTTTTCTTTTCTTCTTATTTCATTTGCTTTGCATCTCTGCAATAATTTGGGATCATTGCTTCAAAATATCATTAATAAACTTATCTGTAAATGATAGGATTACCCAAAGACAGCATTATTAAATTTTGTTCATATTTGTTAATTTACTGGATGGGTTTTTGTCAACTGACACATTTTGAATCATATGATGTGAAGCAAGGATATAAAACCACTAAGATGCAAGGAGTTATTGATGTTGCATTTAATTTTTGAAAATCAAAAATGACTGAAAAACAAAAAGCTGGAAGAAAGTTCCACTATTGAGATGTGTGAGAGAAGATGTTAGCATATAACTTATGGTTATCTCTAGCCATTTTAACTGTAAAATGCTGTCAATCTAGTAACACTAATGCACTTGATTCATAAAGTTTAGATACCAAAGAATAATTACCATGAAAATATTTATGGAAAAGGCACACTGAAGATATATTATGGTGGCAGGAAAGAGAATGAAACTGAGATGCTCATTTGTATTTTATCAAGAACATCCAAACACACAACACTAGAAGTATATGTAAATAATAAACATTTAAATATAACACACTTATTGATATTTACTATGCTAATCTAGAAATATAAAAACAAATACCTGCCCTTGTATAGAAAGTGTTACATAATAACTTCATCAGAGCATATAAAAAAAAATCTGCTATACTCATTTTTAACTGAAAAGGCAAATAGGTCAGCTTGTCTTTTTGTATCTCTCACAGCTCAAGAGATGCTTACCTCATATAGCAATCAATTTTGAAACATAGTTACATTTAAGTAAGAGGTTTATATTTCCTTTCTCAGCATTTTTCTTTACTTATTATTCTCAGTGCACTGAAGTTAAGTTGGCAACAGGGGCAACTTAGTTTTTAATACTCTTTTCTAAGACTGGCTCCCCTATTAATATATATGTACATAAATATTATATAAATATTCAAGGAGTCTTTTTAGCTCCTTCTTAAATATTTATGTACTAAGACATGTTTAAGGTGAGGAAAACATCATAATCATGCCAAGAATGTACAAGAAAAATTTGAAAAGCAATGGAATATCAACAATGCATTATTTATTAATTTTCCAAAAAAGGAATAGATAGGTTCACCTACCATCTTATCTACTGTGTTTTGAACAGAAGTAGAGGTTTATTCCTCCTTTCTTGTTTAGGATTAGGTTTTGGGTCTGTCTTGAATTCCATATCAACTCTAGACTCCTAACATCTCCAACTAAACTCTGAAATCATTTACTATTCATTTGGTTTTTTTTTCTCCAGAATAATGGAAATATGTTCACCTATCACCTGGTTGACACTTCTTTTTTAGAACAGAGTTTTGGGTTCCTGGCCATTTCTAAATTCTACTTCAACTCTATACTTCTAATGTCTTTACCTGAACTCTGAAATTTATACTATTATTGTTTTTATATTTCTGTTTCTTCCGAAGGGTTTTGCTTCTCTTTCACTTCCAGTGGGCCATTGTGTCTTATTGTATCTTAGCAATATTATCATCTTGAATGAGATAAACTGATTAAAAAATTTTCAAAAATAACGAATAGACTATTTTTACTACAACTTATATAAAGTGTTTTAAACGATGTAAAGTGTTTCTTTGTGTGTGGGGGACAAATATAGTGATGTAAAAGCTGACAAGGTAGGAGTGGGAGAAGACGTGATCAGAAAAGGCTCAACTCAAATACCTATTATCTCTACAGCTAAAATCTTCCTGTTGGCTGAAGTAGAAATATTTGCTAATCAATTGATATGTTTCATGAGGAGCAATATATTGTAAGCTACCTACAATGAATGCTACAGGGAACAAACACATGCTATGACATCCTCAAAGACTGAGGTATCAACTGGAGTTTGTCAATTCTATAGACATCTGCATATTCCATGAATATTTATTTGAGAAAAATCCCAAACTGGAAAACCATGAAGTTACTGGCCAGCAAAAATTGTATAAAATCCAGCCAAATTCTAGACTTTGAAATTTTTAAATATTTTTACATGTCTTTCAATCTGGGAAATGCAGTTCAAAGTTACATAGGCAACATTTTTCTCCAGGTCATTGCATTTGTGTGTATGGATATGAAGTTGTAGTTTTCTCTGAAATAGAACAATAATATTTCAAATGACAAAGAGAATTCTTTGGGATTCTTTAAGAAAATAGTTTGAAAATGTTACAGGAATGGTGTCAATTTTTTCAAGGCAGAGACTACAATTTTAATTCAGAAGGCCCTACATCCACAGCAGTGAAGATACAGGAAATAAATGAATTCCTTGAACTCATTGGCTCAGTCATGTTTTTAGGTTTTAGGTTTTTAAAAATTATGACTTATTCCATGAAGTGCAGACATTCTGTTACCACTCATGGAGTTCACCAAGAAATATCCCAACACCAAAACATTGCAGTTTTTATTGAAAAAGGCTTTCTCAAGTATGAAAACAACCCTACCAAAGTGAGTGGATTTCTTATCCCTGTTTCAAATGTTACTACCATCTGTTTTCACATGATTCCATCTATGCCATTAGAGCAGAATTACATCAAATGATTGATAACAGACAAGTTTTTATAGTTTCCTTTCATGAACTTTTCTTAGATTTCTCTCAAAAACTGAAGAAAGACTAATTTTCTTTAAAACTTTGACATCATTTCAGCATATAAAAGTGAGTGTTTCTTTTTCTTTTTTAGAATGCTAGTCAACTTTTATTTTTCTACTTTGAATTTAAAGATTGAATAAAATAATTTTTTACATAAAAATATTATAAAATGATATCCACTGATTTGCTAAAAATGAGCATATCATGATGAAAAATATTCCAAACTTAATAAAAATGTTGTTTCATCGTTAAAAACTTTATTTTTAAAAGAAAAGACCAAAAGATTTTTTTAGTATTAAACTAAATTTTTTATCCTTTTTAGAGTATTCAAAAGTTTTGTCAAATGTTTGTTTTTTATGTCTGTTGGTAGGCAAAAAATTAGTATAGGAAATTTTATTGCTTTTTTGCTATGAAAAACATGTTGCTTTGGAAATTCTTGTAAATATCAAATAATTCTGAAATTTTAATGAAACTTTAAGTATTTATTAAGAAACTAATAAATTTTTTAAAGAAATATTTCTTGCTTAATAAATCTTAGTAAAAATATGTCTCTTTACATTTGTTTCCCACCCACATATTTAATTTTATGAAATTTTAAAAAATGAAATTTTGTAGTGCTTATATTAGTTAAAAAAGAGAGAATTTAAATCAATTTCTTTTTGTTAAATAAGATCCCCATTTACTGAAAATCTGTTCTGAATTGTAAAGTATATAATGCATTAAAACTAAGATATTATTTAATTAGAAAAGCTTGTAATTGCTTTTATGAATAAGATATATTATGAACACTATTGTCTTAAGAAAATACTTCTAGTGATGAATAATGAATTTTTACAAGAATTGTTTTCTTTTTTTATTTTAATAATAATAATTTATAAAGTTTTAAATCTTTTAAAATTCTGTATTAATTTGTCTAAGTTAGGAGGTATTGTTATTAAGTAAAAACTATATTTACTAATCATAAATGGAAAAGATTATTACAACTTACTAACGATCAATATTTTAAAAAGAATTCTGAATATTTCTTCTATGTGTATAAATGTGTAGATTTTTTTAAATACAGATGTCCATAAATGGCATTATCAGAAAATAATAGCAATAAATATAGTAAATTTAAAGCCAAAGTACCTAAAGTTTAACAATCATTAAATGACGCAGAATATTTTCCTAAATTTTTAAGATTACTGGATAGCTAAAAATTATTTCAAAAAGGTGTACATATTATATTCCTCAAATAATTTTTACACATATATCCACCATAGAAAAAAATTAGATAAACTTCCATCTATTAGTCAAGCAGTCAACCTGTCTACACCTGAAATAAGCAGCTACTGCTGTGTTATAACAAATACATTTCTGCTAAATTTTAAACTTAAAATAAGTAGTAATATTTAAAACTTGGATGTGCAATGTGATGCAGTGGATATCAACTTAGAATGAGAAATCAGAGAGCCGAGTTCAAATTCCAGCTGAATTCCTTGCAATCACTTACTCAAAAATACCCTTGGGAAAAGTATTAATTCATCTCTTCTCTCTAGCTATGGGTAAATGACAGGACAGACTGGGTTCTATAGCCTTTGTTGGCAACCAGTCTATTGCAGAAATTAATGGCAACCTACTGCGAGAAAATCTTCTACCAAGCCACTCATGTCTCTTTCAAGACATGATTGCACAAGCATATAACACATATAGCACTTAACTGACTGACTGGATATGTTTCAAATCAAATTAAACTTTAAATCAGTCAATAAAGTTTCTAAAAACTATATTTTATTTTTGAAAGATTTTAAAAATAGGAGAATTACATTATGATGACAAGATGGTTGACTAAAGAAGAAAAAAAAGGGTGCTAAAATCAACTATTTTAGCTATTTCAAAATCAAAACTTTTCCACTCAATTTAAATTAGTTTTGAAATACAGAAAAAGTATTTTGCTTATTGGAAATATGGAATTTAGTTTATTAGCTTGAAATTAAAACTGAAATAAAGGTTTTAAGAAAGATTTTTCATTTTTAAAAATTCATTTAAACCTTAGGTATCATGCTTTTGTGGGGGTACCAACTTTGCTGTATATCTGTGCTTAGGAAAATCAGTACATTTATACACATTAAAAAACAATCAAAATTGTTTTTTAAATATTAGCACTCAATTAACAATTGTAGTAAGTTTTGCCATTTAACGTTAGTAAATATGATATTTATATCATAAACATATCACCTAATCAGTATATAATAATACAGAATGTTAAAAGATTTAAAACTTCATAAATTATTCTAATCAGAATTTTAAAAAACCTAAACAATGAGTGAGGGTTAACAAATATAAAAAAATATATTTCCTCGAGATTTTCCAAAATAAAAGTTAAGAAATCAAATAATTAGAAAATTTGACCTTAACTGAACTCAAACACCAACAATTGAAATTGGTGAGAAATATGTACCTATCTAATATTTTAAAAAGCCTCAAGTAATTTATTTCCAGAAAATGTTTGTACAATTTTATTTCTTATTTCTTTATAATGTTGCAGAAACATCAAGAAACAGCTCCTATAATTTGCAGAATATCACTAAAGAAAATGTTATTTTCATGCCAGTTGTTAACACTTCTACATCACTATATGAAAATGATACCTTGGATAAACTGAATACTTCTCACTCAGAAAGTTAGTATTGCTTTTTTTTTATCTATCTATCAATCAGATGTTTATCTATATTTTCAATTTATCTGTATATATTTATAATACATAACAGAATTTCAAAATTTATTAGCATGTGAATTCAAATAAAAGCCTTAGACAGAATTATTTTTCTTTTCTTCTTATTTCATTTGCTTTGCATCTCTGCAATAATTTGGGATCATTGTTTCAAAATATCATTAATAAACTTATCTGTAAATGATAGGATCACCCAAAGACAGCATTATTATATTTTGTTCATATTTGTTAATTTACTGGATGGGTTTTTGTCAACTGACACATTTTGAATCATATGATGTGAAGCAAGGATATAAAACCACTAAGATGCAAGGAGTTATTGATGTTGCATTTAATTTTTGAAAATCAAAAATGACTGAAAAACAAAAAGCTGGAAGAAAGTTCCACTATTGAGATGTGTGAGAGAAGATGTTAGCATATAACTTATGGTTATCTCTAGCCATTTTAACTGTAAAATGCTGTCAATCTAGTAACACTAATGCACTTGATTCATAAAGTTTAGATACCAAAGAATAATTACCATGAAAATATTTATGGAAAAGGCACACTGAAGATATATTATGGTGGCAGGAAAGAGAATGAAACTGAGATGCCAGGTCAGGGCTAATATCATTGTAGATTCTCATTTGTATTTTATCAAGAACATCCAAACACACAACACTAGAAGTATATGTAAATAATAAACATTTAAATATAACACACTTATTGATATTTACTATGCTAATCTAGAAATATAAAAACAAATACCTGCCCTTGTATAGAAAGTGTTACATAATAACTTCATCAGAGCATATAAAAAAAAATCTGCTATACTCATTTTTAACTGAAAAGGCAAATAGGTCAGCTTGTCTTTTTGTATCTCTCACAGCTCAAGAGATGCTTACCTCATATAGCAATCAATTTTGAAACATAGTTACATTTAAGTAAGAGGTTTATATTTCCTTTCTCAGCATTTTTCTTTACTTATTATTCTCAGTGCACTGAAGTTAAGTTGGCAACAGGGGCAACTTAGTTTTTAATACTCTTTTCTAAGACTGGCTCCCCTATTAATATATATGTACATAAATATTATATAAATATTCAAGGAGTCTTTTTAGCTCCTTCTTAAATATTTATGTACTAAGACATGTTTAAGGTGAGGAAAACATCATAATCATGCCAAGAATGTACAAGAAAAATTTGAAAAGCAATGGAATATCAACAATGCATTATTTATTAATTTTCCAAAAAAGGAATAGATAGGTTCACCTACCATCTTATCTACTGTGTTTTGAACAGAAGTAGAGGTTTATTCCTCCTTTCTTGTTTAGGATTAGGTTTTGGGTCTGTCTTGAATTCCATATCAACTCTAGACTCCTAACATCTCCAACTAAACTCTGAAATCATTTACTATTCATTTGGTTTTTTTTTCTCCAGAATAATGGAAATATGTTCACCTATCACCTGGTTGACACTTCTTTTTTAGAACAGAGTTTTGGGTTCCTGGCCATTTCTAAATTCTACTTCAACTCTATACTTCTAATGTCTTTACCTGAACTCTGAAATTTATACTATTATTGTTTTTATATTTCTGTTTCTTCCGAAGGGTTTTGCTTCTCTTTCACTTCCAGTGGGCCATTGTGTCTTATTGTATCTTAGCAATATTATCATCTTGAATGAGATAAACTGATTAAAAAATTTTCAAAAATAACGAATAGACTATTTTTACTACAACTTATATAAAGTGTTTTAAACGATGTAAGGTGTTTCTGACAAGGCAGGAGTGGGAGAAAACTTGATCAGAAAAGGCTCAACTCAAATACCTATTATCTCTACAGCTAAAATCTTCCTGTTGGCTGAAGTAGAAATATTTGCTAATCAATTGATATGTTTCATGAGGAGCAATATATTGTAAGCTACCTACAATGAATGCTACAGGGAACAAACACATGCTATGACATCCTCAAAGACTGAGGTATCAACTGGAGTTTGTCAATTCTATAGACATCTGCATATTCCATGAATATTTATTTGAGAAAAATCCCAAACTGGAAAACCATGAAGTTACTGGCCAGCAAAAATTGTATAAAATCCAGCCAAATTCTAGACTTTGAAATTTTTAAATATTTTTACATGTCTTTCAATCTGGGAAATGCAGTTCAAAGTTACATAGGCAACATTTTTCTCCAGGTCATTGCATTTGTGTGTATGGATATGAAGTCGTAGTTTTCTCTGAAATAGAACAATAATATTTCAAATGACAAAGAGAATTCTTTGGGATTCTTTAAGAAAATAGTTTGAAAATGTTACAGGAATAGTGTCAATTTTTTCAAGGCAGAGACTACAATTTTAATTCAGAAGGCCCTACATCCACAGCAATGAAGATACAGGAAATAAATGAATTCCTTGAACTCATTGGCTCAGTCATGTTTTTAGGTTTTAGGTTTTTGAAAATTATGACTTATTCCATGAAGTGCAGACATTCTGTTACCACTCATGGAGTTCACCAAGAAATATCCCAACACCAAAACATTGCAGTTTTTATTGAAAAAGGCTTTCTCAAGTATGAAAACAGCCCTACCAAAGTGAGTAGCTTTCTTATCCCTGATTCAAATGTTACTACCATCTGTTTTCAGATGGTTTCAACTATGCCATTAGAGCAGCATTACATCAAATATAGCAAATTATTTTCTTTTTTGTCAAAAGCTACTTAAAAATGGTGAGAAAAACCACTTACCATAAAATATCTGTTACAAAGATTTAAATACCTTTTTTTTATTCATGCATGACTACTACAGAATAAGAAAGAAGACACCTGAAACATATATGGTATATACACTAGTGTAAATTAATTGAAACAACTGTATTAGGTTTCTTTCTTTCACTATACGGTTGGTTTTAGACCCACTAGCATTACAGGGTTTAATCGATTTCTATTTTTTCCTTAGATTAGTTCATTTGCAGTGATGTGCAGCAATATGAATCTATTTTTCGGGTGCATAATGAAATTTGCTTGGCCTTGAAAAATAGTGTCATCCGTGATTACATTTTTTATTACCCCCAGACACTACTGCCTTGACTGTCGATTAGTTGTCCTCCGGTCATTGTTTGCGATAAACATTACTCCAAGGAAGTGTGTGAAAATTGTAACACAACATGAACACACTGACAAGCTTTACAAAAAGATCATGAATGTTATTGAGGCCAGACTGTTTTTCTTACCACTTATATAAAGTATTTTAAATGATTTAAAGTGTTGCTTTGTGCATGGGGGACAAATGTAGATGCCAGACTATCTGTCAGTCATGTCAACAAAGTGAAGAAACAAATTGGATCCATACGTTCAAAATGTAAAGGAAAATGTGGTTGAAAGAGAAAAACAATACCAAGAGACAATGTATACATGATCAGGGAATGTGTGAAAGATTCTATGAAGACATAATTTGTTTTGTTTCAGTTAATTTGCACAAGGGTGTAGAATATATCAGACGAATGAATGCCATTGGAAAAGCATTACCTCAGTGATGTCTCCATGTGCAAATGAAGATGAACACAAATTGGAGAAAAAAAACTTTGTGAATTCTTCATTTATATATGATATTTGCAGATTTCAAGTGACATGCATAGTGAATAACGTTCTGCTGTTCTTGTAGCAACAGAAAGAAAGAATCTAGACTACAGAAGGCAGGCTGGCTAAAAGTGCTTACCTATAACATTAAGGTTAGCCAAAGGTACTGCAAGAATGTAGACCTACCAAGTAGGTTACGGTTACTGAAAATGTATGAATTTTAAACATTCTAGAAAAAATTGATCTGTGAATAGTGCAGCTAGTTACAAAAATTTCATGATACTTTAAACTCTTCAAAAAATTACCTGTGTATAGTACAAACCCCTATTTTTGTGTAAAAAATTGATCATAACAACTCACACTAAACTTATTTATATATGATACATCATATGTTTTTTAAATTATTTCTTTTGTTCTTGTTCTATATAGGCATTTTTCATAACTGGAGTCAAACACCAACAATTGTCACTGATGAAAAATATGTACCTATTTGATATTTTAAAACAGTTCATAAAAGTTATGCATTACATTTCTAGAAAGTTTTTTTAAATTTCATTTTCTTTTTGTAATGTTGCAGAGGAATCCAAAAACAGTTCCTTCTATAATTTGCCAAATATCAATGGAGAAAATGTTACTTCTTTGCCAGTTGTAAACATTTCTACATCATTTTATGAAAATTATACCTTAGATAATATGAATAATTTTAACTCAGAAAGTAAGTATTGTTTTTATATCTACAGTACCATGCAAAAGTTTACAAGATATTACAGAAAATGTTTTTTAGGTACTTCTAATACAGTTACATTAATTAAACTTTTACTGCACATAGGACTTATATTTAAGTATTCAGTCAAACAATCTGATTTTTTTTTAAACTTTAAAAAAGTATCCCACAAAGAAAAATCAATATTTAGTAATGCAAAATTTACAACATATTTCTTTATTTATAACAGTTTTTTTGTTTAAACGTGTTCATATTTTACTAGAATGTTCCAAATTAAGATGGGCTTGTTTTTTAGAATGTTCAAGATAATTTTGTGATTACTTTTAGAAATGATTTACAGTATTACTTCATACTTTTTCTGTCAACTGTTCTTTAAAGAGTGACAAAATGGGGAAAAGCAAAATAATTAATTAAGACCTCTGTAAATGCATTGTTGACCTTCATACAAATGGACTTGGGTACAGAAAGATATCTTGTCAATAAAATGTGCTACTTAGTTCAGCTGGTACTATAGTTTGTCACTTGAAGATGTGTCATTCCATTTGTCCCCAAAAAAGCTTTGGTTGTCCTAGAAAGATAATGGAATGTACATCAAGATTATTGGCAAGAAAAGTTGGCAACAAGCGTCGAGTTATATTTAAAGAACTTCAGTGAGGACTAGAAGTAAGTGGAGTAAAAGTCAGTAAGGATACAATTAGTTGTTCAGTTTGTCAATATGACATCTTTTCAAGGACTCCAAGGAAAAAAACACTTCTTAAGCAAAAACACGTTCTTGCTAGACTGGATTTCGCAAACAAGTATTATATCAAACCTCCAGCATTTTGAGAAAATGTACTTTGGTCAGATGAAACAAAAATTGAGCTTTTTAAAAGAAATGCTGTGGCAAAGGTCTGGAGAAAGAGAGGGACTGAATATTTGCCAAAAAAATATTATCCCAACAGTAAAGTGTGGAGGTGAATCAATCATCATCTGGGGTTGCTTTAGTGCCCAAGGTGTAGGGAACATTGAAATCAGAGAAGGGAGAATGAACAAAGCATATTATATGGATATTTTGGAGATACATTTATGTCAAAGTGCATATTTGCTGGACTTGAAACCAAGATGGGTCTTTCAACAAGACAATGATCCTAAACATACTGCAAAACTTACAAAATCATGGTTAAGTTCAAATTGAATAGACATTCTAAAATGGTGAAGCCAATCTCCAGATCTTAATCCAATTGAAAATTTATGGAGAGAGATAAAACTGTGAATTCAAAGATGGAAGCAGCAAAACCTGCATGAACATAAAGAATTTTGTTATGAAGAATAGAAAAATATTAGCCAAGAAACATGCAAAAAATTCATAGTGGATTACTCTAAACACATATATGCTGTAATTTGCAATAACGGTTACACTACGAAATATTAATAGATGATTTAATGAATGCATTGTAAACTTTTGCGTTATTAAATATTGGTTTTTCTTCATGGTATATTTTTATTGATTTTTTAAAAATCTTATTGTTTGACAAAAGGCTTAAACATACGTATTATTAGCAGTAAAAGTTTCATTAATCTGTGTTAGAAATACCTAAAGAAACATTTTTTGTTATGTGTTGTATCTATCTATCTATCTATCTACCTGATTTTTAATTATCTATATTTTCAGTGTATCTGTTAATATTTTATTCTTTCATTCTGATTTAAACTGATTGTGTGTGTTTGCCCATCAAAATACAATACAATAAGTTTGGTTCCTTATTCAGAGCTATATATACCTTGGCTTTTTATTTCCAGCATTCAAGTCATCTGGAAAAAAATAAATTATAAAGCCTAAACTAATGGAATTTTTCCATTTTGATTTAAGTGAAGCTTTTAAAACAAAAGCTTCCAAAAATCATTTACTTGAAGAATATTTTTGCTGGTCATAAACATGAAACAATTTTCAGTCAGTACAACCCAGAATAATTTTTTCAGTAAATGCTTTCTAATAAGAATCATTTTACCATTAATGATTTAAAATTTACAAATATTTTTCCAGTAGATTCAGAAACTTGCCCAGAAGCCATGGACATCCCGAACAGTATAAAAGTTAAAGACAGTGAAGGAAATGTCACCTATAGCTGCAAGCCTGGTTATATTCAACAGGGAAATAATTCTAAATCATTCTGTGAAAATGGTACCTGGACTGAAACTGACATTCACTGTGTTTCAAAAAGTAAGATTTTATTTCTTTTATTCTTTAAATCAATATCAATATATATATATATATATATACTGGCAAATTATGCTTGATGCTTATTCTTTGCTGCATCAAAAAATCAAATCTACAATTTAAAGGACTTCTGTCTGTAACAATAATATTAGCTTGTTTCTTTTTAGAAAACATTTATAATTCATTGACTAATTCCTTATCACAGGATTCCTTCTTAACATTAAAATTTAAATTTAACCAAACTCACCCACAGTATATATATATATATATATATATATATATATATACTGAGTATGATGGGCAAATTGTTGTCCTTTTATATTTTTAATTTTGCACCTGCACATTGTTTGTTTTTGATTCTGTTGACTGCATAGTCTAGTATGGTCAATTGGGCACTATTGGTCGGAAAACGAGCACCATGGCACAATTTGTTCCACCAGAAATTTGGAAACAGCATGGTGTACTGCTTGGCATTCACACTGGAAGCTCCAATACAAACATTTCAGAGTGTTTGGGTATTAATGTGAAGACAGTGCAGAGGATTCAGAAAGAGGTGGATGAGTCTAATATTGATTATGAAGCTACTCTGAAGATTGTTCTGATAAAAAAAGTACTCCCGAATAAACAAGTGGTATTTATTGAAACAATTTATGAAAATAAATTACTCCAATTAGGGGCAAAGTGCTTCCAGATTGAAAAGCATTGACTTAGAATTTTTCTACCAACTAAGTTATGATCTTCCAAAAATATAATTAAAACATGATGATCATTCATTTTTTCATTTTTAATGAAGTATGAATCAATTAGACAATGTTACCTGTGTGTGTGGTCTTTTATGCAATGTCCCTCAGATTTTTTGCTTACAGTTAAATCATACTAAAAACCCCAGTTCATGTTTAATCACCAAAGTTATGCAGTGTCAAGACTAATCACTTTTAGATGAGGGAACATTAAGGTACTGTAAGCAACTGCCTATAATCTGAAGTGCCTTTTAGGTTTAAATAACCTGCAAAAGGTTGATAAGTCATAAAAAACAAATCAACCAATCAATCTTAGTTTTTTCTTTCTAATATTATTTTCAGTTTGAAAAACATGACTATGAATTTAACTTGTGAAATGTTACCATCATAGTATTGTTATAATTTTCTAACTAAGATGACCAAAATTCTTAATCATTCAAGAGTTTGATAAGCATATTTTTTTAATTACTGTCGCCGACAATAATCAGATGCATCGAGATATTGAATTACCAACCCTTGACAATAGTTACAGGCAACAAGAGATTTGAAAGAATCTCCCTCTTTCCTTAGTGACTTTGATGGTGAAAAGACATTCTTTTCTTGCTCTGTTGGCATGTAAGTACCTCAGAGGTAGCGATATTAAAGGTTGCTTTGAATTTTTCACATTTATTTTCATTTCTCGTTTTCTCTTTTTTTAAATATGCTGTACTAATATATTTGATAATATTTGTTTGCTTAAATTTTATGTCTTGTCTTATTTTTATATATCCAGAAAACCATCATGTTGGTTACCACTTTATTGCAGGAATCAACACTCTTGGTATGAGATGTGGATGTTCATTTAGTAATGGTTCAATGCTCCTGATACATTTATCCCACAAACAATATTGGCAGATTCATGTGAGTCCAGGCAAAAATAAGTTAGAATTTTTATCTGTCTCTCAGGTACTTACATGTTAACATAGTGAGACAATAACATTTTTTGCTATCAAAGTCACCAAAGAAAGAGGAGCTTCTTGCCTGTAATTTTCATCAGGAGGAGGTAATTCAATATTTTGCTGCCTGTGATTTTTGTGGGGGGGAGGTAAATCAATATCTTGCTACCTGTAACTATTGTCAAGGGTGAAGGTAAATCAATATCTTGCTACCTGTAACTATTGTCAAGGGTGAAGGTAATCCAATATCTTGCTGCCTGTGATTATTGTTGGTGGAGTGGAAGGTAATTCAATATCTTGCTGCCTGTGATTATTATCAAGGGAGCTAGAAATCAGGTGTTTTGTAAGGATCATCAGTTCATCTTCATCTCTGAGTTCTGACAAGTCATAAGATAAATATTTATATGGACATTTGCTTGTCAAGATTTTGAATAAAACAAAGAAAGTTTTGATTCTTTTTTTAAATCATTTCACCTCAAAGAAGGTGATAATGGTACTAAGATGCCAGGTGCTAATGGGAGGAAAAGAAAATAAGAAAATTTTATTAAGAAGAAAGAACAATAAAAAACAAGATTTAGGAAGACAGAAAATGGCTACTGGTACTACATTTAAATTTTTTGAAAAGATTTTAGATGGCAGGGAAACAAGAAACTGAAACTGAGAAGAGTGAGAAAAGAAACTATTAAAATAGAATTTAGGGTTATATCAACAGGCAAAAAAAACAGAGGAAGGTAGTGGGCCACCTACCTAACAAGCTTGTGTCAATCAATGGCCGAATGGGATGGGGCAAAGTGATAAACATTACTTAGAACCACAAATGGTAAGAAGTTGTGACTGGCTTTCTCTTTTTTCCAATCTTTCACTATTTTATTTTTTTCAATTGGAGTAGATAGACTAAACTACCGCCCAGTTCATACTCCACCCAAGTCTACTGAACAGGTGAGGAGGCTTATCCCTTGTTCCCTGTTTAGGATGTGGTTTCCGGCTTTCTCTTTTCCAATCTTTTCACTCTTATTTTTTTTCAATTGGAGTAGATAGACTAAATTATTGCCCGGTTCACACTCCACCCATGTCTATTGAACAGGTGAAGAGGCTCATCCCTTGTTCCCTGTTTAGGATGTGGTTTCCAGCTTTCTCTTTTCCAATCTTTTCATTCTTTTATTTGTTTCAATTGGAGTAGATAGACTAAACTATCACCCGGTTCACACTCCACCTACGTCTACTGAACAGGTGAAGAGGCTTATCCCTTGTTCCCTGTTTAGGATGTGGTTTCTGGCTTTCTCTTTTCCAATCTTTTCACTCTTACGTACCTCCCTGTGCTTCAGTGGCATTACCGCCTTGCTCGGGGTGATATGATTTTTAAAAAAAATATCCTTAAGGGACATGTTACATAGAAGAAGATTTATTCACATGTAAATGTTAGAAACATAATGATAATTGATCTCTTCACACAATTGTAATCTATAATCTATATTCAAACTAGTGTATATGTATGTGTGTGTGGTGTGTGTGGCTCTGGAATATTCTTACATCGTTCCTAAATAGATCTAGGATCTATTTAGGAAAGTTGTTAGAGTAGAACATTGAAAAAGATGTTAGAGTAAAAAATTTGAAAAACACTCATACCTACTACTCTGGTAATAATAACTGCCAAAATGTTGTTATACAGGGTGTCTGTAAAGTTCATGTGCAATTTATAACTTTATTTGTATGTGTGATACACACAGAGTTTATGGACACCCTGTATTTTAACAGAGACCTAATACATGTATAATTAAAGTTACTTCCATTCTTTATAGCCAAAGAATAATCAATTTTGTAAATGGAATTTAAATGAAAAGTTTTAATATTTTCTAAAATGATTTGGTATGTAGGATATGTATATAGATTTATCAGTGTAAGTCCAAAGACAAAAAAGAAAACTTATCTTAGCCAATGCATTTCATCTTCTGAAGGTCTTTATCAAGGCAAATGCAAGAATTTTTTAACAAGTATTTATATACAAGAGCAAAAATGTTATTGGTTTTCCAAATTTTCATAGATATCGTGTTACACAGAAATAAGAACAAATTTCCGTTTGAGGTTTACAGAAAAGCTACTAACAAAAATAACCTGTTCAGTTTTTATTTCCACCACTGTAACAAGATCAGATCAGAAATAATTATAAGATCCTATTTAAGAGCACTAAGAATCTGCAGCCCACAATACTTACTCAAAGCAGAAATATACATAGAAAACACATTCAAAAACTTCCATTGTCCTTATTATTTCCTCAACAAACCTAAAAGAAAGGCATGCAAAATATATGACCACAAAAAAGATAACATTATTAACAACAATAAACTAGATAAAAACAGATATATACTACTACCTACATAATATCCACTATCCAAAACAATTTATCCAATCTAAACAACATCAAAATAATTACAACCACATCCAAAACTACTATGCATATGATTAGAACTAAAAATGCCCACATCAATAATCATCCTGAAGCAGGTATATATAAAATAAATTCCCAGAACTGTTTCTCAGAATAACTGAGGCAAATTGCAAAATTTTTTAAAAATTGTATCTATGAACAAAAAAGAGATCATGTGCAACAATTCATCAAATGCATAGAAATAAATTCAGCCACAACTTTGGTTTAAAGAATGCTACACTTACTGAAAGAGAAAGTAACTTACTTGGAAGGTAAATTCTTGAGAATCAAATCTTATCAAAATATAAATCTGTATGCCGGATTTTCTCCAATGTTGCCATTTCTGAAAGAATTACTACTTTCTCAAGCCAAGATACATGACTACAAGAGAGAATAGTTAAATGCATAATCTCATGTAATTCAAAATATATAACACAAATTAATCCTTGACTAAAACAGTCTAAGTACTAATTTGCATATATATATATATATATATATATATATATATATATATATAGTCATCCGCAGACAGATCTGTTTCGCTGTATCACAGCTCATCAGTACGGTTAGACTCCGATTGCTTTTTAACTCAGGATTGAAACCCGACCAAATTGGCGTCAGTCGGCGATTCTACCTCTGGGCTATGTAGAAGAAGGCAGACTTTTTAGCGCATATATTATCATTATACATGCCCAATAGCCAGAGTGATCTAATTCATTATTGAATGAGCGGTGCGTACATGCCAGAGTAGCTACTGTTTTTCAAAGTCTCCCATTCTTCCAGAGTGCTCAATCAGATCTGTTTTGCCATATCACAGCTCACCAGTACGGTTAGACTCCGATGGCTTTTAACCCAGGATTGAAACTTGACCGAATTGGCGTCAGTCGACAACTCTAAAATTGCTTATTCACTTTCATTTATTAGACGTTAAATTGTATCACTTCATGTCCTCCATAACTTGCCTGACTTTTCAGTCAATTTGATCGATGATTATGAGTGATCCTATACTTAAAAAATTTGAAAAATTAATAACATTTAATCTTTGCATTTGCCTTGATAAGTCTCTCATTTATTATGAGCAAATACACTTAGGAAAGGTATCAATCCATTTCTTTGTCCCTCTAGCTATGAGTTAAATAGTAGGGTAGACCAGACTATTTAGCCTTAGTTGCTAACTAGTCTAGGAAAAGAACAACTCTGAATTCAAATCCTGAGAAGAGTCATTTGGAGACCTTGTAGTACATTATATGTGAGTAGTCTGGCTGTTTGATTCTAATAACTGAGCTATTGAATCTTTATATGTTGAAACTGATGGGAAAGTTCATTATTATTGTTATATATATATCTACACAACTATATACACTATCACCCATTTTGATACCACAGCTAGAAAAATGTCTTTCCTAAATCTTTGTATGATGACCATGACAATGTTCTTCTATGCTCTTCTCTGACATGTCTTGCTAGAAAATACTTCTGACTAGTTTTTTCCAGTATTTATCAGCTAAGAAGATGCATATTTTTCATTGGCAACATTAGTATATTTTATTTCTATTTTCATTAAAACATGTCAAGATAAAACCTAATATTTAATATATAATAAGAAGAAAATCAATGTTTATCTCTTCTTGATAAAAAAAAAAATCTAAAATCTATTCAATCCAAGGACCGCAGCTCAAAGTCATTTTTAACATAGAGGTTATAGTGTGCACAGTGGGACCAGCATGTAAAATTTAAATTTTGGATGAGGTTGTTGTATTCACTGTCACACAAATACCCTTGGAACAAGTATGAATCTGTCCTTTCTCTATTCCAGCTATACAAGCAATGCAGATTGGGCTTTCTAGATTTGATTAGCAACCTATCTAGGAGAACTTCAAAGTCAAAAACTAGTTGAACATGGTGCTGGTAACTTCCCCCATTAAAAAGCCTACTTACTACAGAAATCTCAGCAGCAACATCTAGTGTGTTGATACTGTGTCCCTATACTGCACATAGAGGGAGAAGAACACATCTTTCTCTTTGAGGCCACTCCCAAAATGGTGGTATATTCCTCCTCTTGTAAAAGACATCAGTCTTCCAGAATTTTCTCCAGGTAGAAGACACTATGTCTGAATTATTCATACATCTAAGTGAGTTGTAAGAACTACATGTTCACTCATTCATCTTCTTTTCATAAGAAATTCTTTTCATTTGCAAAAAGAAAGAATTCAGGAATATTCTATAAAACAGTTTCCAGTAAAGAGATAAATGATGAAACTGATTGCATTTAATTAAATCAATTTAATTTTGATTCATTTTAATCACAGAAAAAAGTGACTCATTTTATTAATCAGTCAAGAAATACTGAACAAAACTTTGTTTTCAACAAAATCTTTTGCATCTAGTCTACCTTTTCTGAAAAGGCAAAAAAATGAGCATTTGTCTTTTGAATGTGAAGTCTGCGCAACAGTATTTTCATTCAAGATTTGTTTATTAATTTTCTTCCACAATGAACTTAAGTACATTTAATGACTGTTTTTAATTTTTTAAGTCATCTTTCTTTGTATTTTTCAGATGTCACCATAAAGAAAGAAAAACTGTTCTATGAAAAACAGGATTTTGAAAAGCCTGGTTCACTGATATGCAGTTTTCTTAACAATGAACAAAACTGCAGTAAGTGAGTCTTTGCTGTTGGCATTTGTGTAATCTTTCTTGTATGTACTTGTCCAAATTGACTATTGTTGTGCTTTGATACTTTTATGGTATTATGCTGGTGGTGTGTTGCAATTTTGCAGGCTCTTAAAAGTCTAGAGATGTTTCACTTTCAGGTTGAGGAGATGCAGGTACTGAAAACTTGCAGTGACTAACTGCTTGGAAATATAAATCTAGGCTAAACAGTGACATAGCTATCATGTGTGTCACCTGGAGCAGAGTGTGTGCTGCCCAGAGCAGCCCTTGAGTTTTCTGCCCATACCCCTACGCATTACACCCTCCCCCATAAAAATTACAACATGTTGCACAGTGACTCCTTCTTTTATATATATATATATATATATATATATATATTTTCTTTAATCCAAAGTGGAAGAGTGAGAAGGTAAATTCCAAGAACCTGATCTTAATTAATACTAAAAAATTTTTAATATTAAAAAATAATGCAGGAGGAGAGCTCAATGTAGATTACAGACTCAATATAAATTAGAGAAAATTTTCAAAATTCAAGAGTGTCAGATCTGACACTCTTGAATTTTGAAAGTTTTCTCTAATATATATATATATATATATATATATATATATATATATATTAACACACCCAAAAGATGAAAAAGAGAGAAACACATACCCTCAAAAAATATCTGTCAAGGAAAATAACTGAAATTTATATGATAACAACCAAGATGTGTCTCCCACACACAGCAGTGCTGTGGCATTAAGAGAATGCACTCTGTGTCCAATAACATTGTCAACAATGATAAAACAGTCCTGAATACATGACTGAGTAATGTTTGTTGTTTGACCAAGGTAACAATTGCTTAAATATATATGCCATAGTACAGTTTAAGTTACTTGAAATCAAAAAGATCCTTCAGCTGAGTAGTATACTGACATTAAAAGCACTTTTATTTCAATACATCTTTATAGAGTAAACATATATAAAACTGTTGTCTTGGGCAAACTACCCCACTCCCCAGTTCTAAGTACACTATAGGCCCAAGAAAAACAGTTTATGTATGAAGATGTGAACCACTACAACTCACTCATCAGGGCTGGATTTCTTTCAAGCTCTGATGAGTGAAGATATTGTAACACTGTCCTCACGAAAATTTGAAGTCGGCATGAACCTGCTCAGTTAAAGTGACAAATTCTTTGCACTAGAACTATAAACACTCTATTTCTACACTGATATCAAGCACTTTATGATAAAAATCTGCTTGCCAAAATACTTTTTATCAGTGAAACATCTGAAAAAACACCAATCTTGGTGCTAAACGTTATCATAACTCAACTCTATATAAATAATATAGTTAATAAGAGGTCTTACGTGTTAAAATCTAAAGAAATGAATAAATAAAAACATAAATTAAATTTTACTGTGATTTTTTAAAATGAAATCACATCTTTATCGGTATTATAACATTTCAGCTAAATTACCTTAAATGATTTTAAATAGAAATGTTCTTTTTAATTTTTTTTGCTCAGAGTCACTTCAGTTATATTTTAAGTATTGAGCTCAATGAATTCATTTTCTATATAAGATTTTTAACACATTCCATACAAAAATTTATGCAAGAATACAACCTTCTGCACCTTACCACTACTTAGAGCTATGATATTTCAGCAAAGTTTAAACATTGTGCCTGCAAAAAAAGTTCTGTCAAAAGGATGGTTTTTCCCTTGACACAACTATTATTTTACAATTCCATCACTCCCTCAGCAATGTTTAATGTTTTTAAAGTGATGATTAGAATTTTAATTTAATAAAACCCAAACATATGAAAGTGAATTTATACATTATATATGAGAATTAACAACAAAATATTCAACACTATTTATTAGATTGTTTATTTAAAAGAATAATTATATATTTACAACATTCTAAAAATCCAAACCAACTAATACAATGCAATATTTATCACTCATCAATTTATAAAGAAATAAATATGAAAACTATTTTTTATACATAATTTATAAAAATATGTGAACCAATTATAATGAAATATTTATTTACCATTTTATAAAACTGATTGGCACTTAGTAAATGCTTTACTAACCATTCCAAAAACACAATTGTCAGCTTCACCAATTGCATTAGTTAAGATCAGGACTGGTGCCAAACCCCTGACTGGGTGGGGGTGGGGTCTTTAAACCTGTTTGGTGGCCACAGGTGGTGCATTGTGTCTATTTTATCAACATTTGCTTTTTCTACCTACCCATTTGTATATATTAAAAATTAAACTAAGTATAACTGATTATTAAAAAATTAAAAATATTCACAAATTTTGATGTCATTCTAGGGTCTGTGAATTTGCTTTGCTGATGCTCAAAAAACAGCATATGATATTCACTTTTTGTATCCATAATGTTGAATGTGTTAAAATTATTATAATTTATAACAAGAAAAATCATAAGTTGATGCTAAAAATTACTGCAAAGGAATGTTGATTTATTTAAGGTGGAGTAATCTTAACCATAATATGATACTTATATTTACCTACCCTAACTTCTAGACCAGAAAGAAAACAGATATATCCAAAAGACATTAAGAACTTTGTTTCAATACAGTTACTATAAAAAGAGAATAAACAGGCTGTGATTAAAATTCAAATTTTTGTATGATTCTTTGTTTACATATATGAACACACACAAATATGAAATCTTGTTAACTCTGTATAGAACTGCTTAGCTGAGACTTTATAAAAATGTTATTTTTATTACTTTTAAGATGTTAACCTTGAATAAATGTTTAATCATTTAGGTTGTTTTTTTAGTACACATTCTTTTGAGAGAAGTGTATTTTTAGAAAAGCCAGACAGTTTATGTAAAAAATTGTTACACCTGTAAATCTTTCTTTGGCTCAGTAGTTAAAACCCACCAAATTTGTGCAGAATCCATTTTTAGTTTATGGAAAATTATTTTTTTGCATATACTGACCAATGATAGATGTGGTTTCAAGCTCTAGGAACAACCCAAATGCTGCCTTGTGAGCCTATTTTACAAAATAAATTGAGTTCAGTAGATGAAGTAAAAGACAGTTTGATGACAAGGCGACAAGGCAAATTAATATCAAGGAGCAGAAGACACTTGATATGAAGGAGGCACCAGTTACCATCCAGCTGCAGAGAGACTAAAGAATTTCAAAGTTTAAGTGAAATTTCTCCTGTGGTTAGATATCAAAGAATGACAAAGAATTTTTAAAATTTTCCCAGGCATGAACAGTGTGAATTTAAAAAGAACTTTTCAAAAAATTACTATATGTTCAAAAGACTCATGGGGCAAGTAAAAGTAGGTGTTTTTGTTTTTTCTCAAAGGTGTTTGCACATTTGTTTTTCTGCCTTTGTGAATTGTTTTTTCTTTTTGTCTTTTTCAAAATCCTTGTCATTCCCAAAAGTGTATTTTTCCATTGTTTTATGGTAATACTTTTAATCAGAAATTTGTTATCCTTCCTTAATAGTAGCACAAAAGGGAATTTTTGTGAAAACTTTGTATTTGTACCTTTTTTGTTATTGCATAATAAATGTTTTTCCTTTAAAATGTTACACAGTAGCTGAGCCTTATTTTGTAATTCTTCACCTATTATGACTTTCTATTCTTACTAATTCAAATTTTTTCTTTGACACAAGAACGTAGATTTGGTAGGGAATAAATTTTTTATTACTTTGTTTTATTTCTTTTCTCAGGTTGTATGGCAGCAGTAACTCTTATAAAGTTGATACCACATCAAAAGATTGCCCTCCATAATTATGCTAGTTTTACAACTACATCAGTATGGGAATGTGTAAAATACTGTCTGAAAAATAATAGCTGCTTATCTTTAGAATTCTACAAGAACAAAAATATATGTTTTCTAAGCAAAACATCAAATTACTTTGTGGACAACAGCATTATCATGAAAGATGAAAAGGTTATTTATGGAGAGAAGACATGCCAAAGTAAGTTTTGAAACAATTTTTTAATACAATCAATTCATCTGAAATCATTCTTCTGAAAGATATGATATAAAAATGTGTGTGTATATATATATATATATATATATATATATATATATATATATATATATATATATATATTTAGTATATTGAGGCAGCAAGTAATTTTCTAAACATATGCTGTTAAATATAAGAGACAATGAATGTCTATTATGTTTAACCATGAGCCGTTCTAAACATTGTATTTTTGCTTTAATTTCAGTTGAAAATAAAGACAAAAATTTTCCAACATTTGGATAATTATTTATTGGTTTTCTTCTAAGCTTTCGGTTCACATGAGCCATCTTCAGAGCGGTTGTTTAAACTGAAATATTATATTATCCACCATCACCGACGATTTTATTTTGTGTTGAAACAATTGACATCATTATCCGTGATGTATACAATCATGCTACTCTCCAATCAATCAATATTAAACCCACTATATTAAAAAACTATTATTAGCATGCACCACACAAGTACCCTTTCACGATCCCTTAGGTAATATTTATACACAAATAGATGGTATTGCGATGGGATCTCCTTTAGGTCCCCTCTTTTCTAATTATTATATGGCAAATCTAGAAAATAAAATAATTAATGACAACAATAAACCCTCTATATATGTAAGATACATAGATGACATCTTTGTTTTAGCTAAGAATATCGATCAAATTAAATATCTTAAAAACAAATTTGACTCCATCCTCAAATTTACATTAGAACTTAATATTAATAACAAACTCCCATTCCTTGATGTATTCATTGATTCTAGCACACATAAATTTACTACTTCTCTATATAGGAAACCAACTAGCATAAATTTGTGTCTTCTTAATTATAATAGTGAATGCCGCCAACGATATAAGTTAGCTGTTATAAAAAACTTACTTCAACGCACACAAATGATATCTTCTTCCAGATCTATATTTTATAAAGAATTACACAACATTAAGCAAACACTAGTCAATAATGGATTTCCTAACTCCGTTATTGATCAACAAATTAAAATGTATCTCAACAAAATTAACAATAGCTCTAACAATAATGATAATATTAATAATAATGGTTTACATCAAAATAAACATAACACTATTAACTTATACTATTGCAACCAAATACATAATAACTATAAACAAGATGAAAAAACTCTCAAAAATATAATACGTAGAACTGTTAAACCAGTGGAAAGTAATAATCAAATTAAACTCATTATATATTATAAAAAGTTTAAAACAATTGACCTCATAGTTTATAATAACCCAACAGGCACTAAACTAAATTCTCTACAAAAAACCAATGTAGTGTACCAATTTACATGCCCATTCAGAGATTGCATCTCTGATACTAATCAAAAACCTAGCACATATATTGGTTTTACTACAACCACGCTCTCCCGTAGACTGATCTTTCTGATCAGAGTACTATTAAAAAACATTTCTCTGAAAAACATAAAAATGTAGGTAATATCAGACAGATTTTGATCAACAATACAGTGATCCTTACTCATACACACAGTAAGAGGAACCTGCAGATATTGGAGGCCATGTACATCAAATTGAAACAACCAACACTCAGTAAAATCAACTTTAAAACTGGAAATAACATATTACATTGCATTTGACTACATGGTTTTGTTGTCATTTCGCGCTATCTCATGGTGTGACGTCATAAAACCGCATTGCAAACTTAAGAACTGTGTTTATTATTTTTGGTAACTATTGCCGTTGCCAAGCGGAGTTTTATGTCAACACAAAATAAAATCGTCGGTGATGGTGGATATTATAATATTTCAGTTTAAACAACCTCTCTGAAGATGGCTCATGTGAGCCGAAAGCTTAGAAGAAAACCAATAAATAATTATCCAAATGTTGGAGAATTTTTGTCTTTATTTTCAACTGAAATTAAAACAAAAATACGTTTAGAACGGCTCATGGTTAAACATAATAGACATTCATTGTCTCTTATATTTAACAGCATATGTTTAGAATATATATATATATATATATATATATATATATATATATATTAGAGTAACAGTTTGTAAATGAATAACAATATCGATAAACATTTTAGTGATAAATTTAGTTCTGAGGAACTCCTTCAGACTCATAAACATTTACTGATGAAATCAGTCATGTATAAAAAGTTGGTGGATGGAAAAAGTTTGTGAGAGAGATATAATAAACAGAAGTTACAACTTACATTCAAGTGTTAATGATACCAAGATGCTCAACGTTTAAAATTAAATTCTTGTATCTGCTGTATCTAAATGTTTAATTTACTGCTATCTCATTCAGTTTTTTATTGTGACAATTTTGATTCTTATTGTTTTAATTGTACCACATTCTATTAGTACTAATTTTATAAAGAAGGTGAAGCATAATTGCAAGAATGATTCAATGATTCAAAGTCATTAGTATCTAATTAAGTTTTAATGAATTTAATAGCTTGAAACAAGCGACCAAAGGATTATGGCTCTTTTAATTACAAAGGAAAGCAACTCACTCTGGTGACTGCTGAAACAAGCTATGCAAACAAAAACACAGTGTTCTGAATCTCAACCTTCTTTTAACCACAGAAAGTAGATACAATGCATCACTCAATAAGTACCAGGCCTGATATATAGATAGCACCACTAATAAAAAGCCTATATGATTTTTATGAAGTACTAACCTTCAAATGACACGTGACAAAATTTTGGCCTAATTGGATTATTAGTTTACAAATTGCATTTATTTGCTCACAGTCAATCAAAAACAACAACGCATCGATGATTCAGAGAATTGTTTCCAAATGTTTCAACGCAACAAGAAGAAGTTTTTGCATAAATATATGACAATGGATGAAACATGGATCCACCACTTCACTCCAGAGTCAAACTGGCAGTCAGCTGAGTGGACTACAGCAGGTGAAAGCTGTCTAAAATGACCAAAGATGCAAGCATCAGCAAGGTTTTGGCCTCTGTAATTTGGGATGCACAAGGTATTTTGTTCATTGATTACCTTGAGAAAGGAACAACCATCAATAGTAAATATTATATAGGATTATTGATGCATTTGAAGAAAGAAATCGCCAAAAAATGGCAACAAATGAAGAAGAAAAAGTGATCTTTCACCAAGACAACACACCATATCACAAGTTGATTGCAACAATGGCAAAACAACATAGATTGCACTTCGAATTGCTTCTGCATCCTCCCTATTCTCCAGATCTGGCACCCAGCAACTACTGGCTATCTGCAGACCTAAAAGGAATGCTCCATGGAAAGAGATATGGTTCCAATGAAGAAGTGATATAAAAACTTGAAGTATATTTTGGGACTAAAGACAAATTGTTCTACAAAAAAAGCATCGAATTGTTAAAGAAGTGTTGGAATCAGTGCATCACTCTAGAAAGAGACTATGTTGATGAATAAAGTTGAATTTTGCTAAAAGTTGTTGTTTTATTAGTTAGGTCTAGGATTTATTGAGTGTTATGTTGTTGTTTGAACCTGGGCATAAATTTGCCATAGAAGATTCTGAATTTAGCATACTTTACATTTTGCCTTAATAAATTCCTTTTTTTAAAAATCAAAACTGCCTTCATTAAGTTGAAATTATTGTCACACTTATTTCAAACCTAAAATTATCTTCTAGAATTTTGTGATGTGTCATTATCATTGCAAATGCTTTTAGTACTACAAAGTGCAATGGGTAGATTGTTGCAATTTTATATTTTTGATTTCACACATGCACATTGTCTTTAGTTTTGTTGACTGCACAGTATAGTAGGGTCAGTTGAGCACTATCTGTAAAAAAAAAGAACTATGATACAATCCACTCTACCAGAAATTTGGAAATGGTATTCATGTCTGAAGCTCCCACATAAACATTTCTGAGTGTTTGGGTGTCAATCTGAGGACAGTGCAGAAGATTTGGAAAAAGTTGGATGAGACTAGTAGTGATTACAAAAGTACAACAGCTCAGAAAACTCACTTTGATCATTCTGATAAAAAAAGAACTCCCAACTTTGTTGATGAGGGCCTCAGACTCAACACAGAGGCCTACATAAAGTTCTGTCAAGAGGATGGCTGATGGAAGACCCTATGTCTAGCAACAGGACCTTGCACCATGTCACACAAGCAGGAGAACAGAGTCATGGCTGTCAGACAATTTCTACAACCACATCACCCTTTACATTAGGCAACCTAACTCCCCAGTTTGCATTATGATTATTATGTGAAGAGCACAGTTGAACAAGAGACCAACAAAACTCCTTGTAACTGAAGTCAAGGATTATGGCAGCATTCACCAAATTAAACAAGGAGACCGTCTAGAAAAGTTGCAGAAGATTCCAAAATCCTCTAGAGACCGTGGTTGAAGGCAATGGTGATTTTATAAAATAAATTTACTCCTTAGTATTTCAAGATATTTTTGTATAATTTTAGCTAATATATCTGTTAGAATTAGGTGTCAGTGTTATTTTCCTTTTTGTGTAATTTAGATGATAATTTATCCATTGCACTCTGTACTGAATTTATTGTTTATGTTGTTATAGAAGCATTTCAATCAATCCATTATATAACCTTCTTCGGGTGTGCAGTTTTTAAGAAAAGAGAAGCTGTATACAATTGTTTTTTCAGATGAATCATTAAAAGTGTCTTTGAATAAGCAAAGCATGTAGGCCTCAGCAAGGACATTATGGACTGGCATTACAAAATCACAAAGAAATATGTCAGTCCACAAGTCCAGATTTTGACTAACCAATCAGAAAACTTTCACAACTAGAATATAAGTCTGTAAGCTAATGTGAAGTAGAGTGACTTTTCAAACCAGAACTATAGATATGTATATAACCAGACAGAAAATAAACCAAACCAGAATTGATAAATAAATTTTGTCCATTCTCTAAAGTTGTGGTCATTGTAACATACCCAGAGATAAAATATGATGTTTACATGACTAACTTTGTCCCAGTTAGCAACAAAGTGTAGGTCATTTTTAAGATCACCTTATTGAAAGGATCAGACTTGTTATCAAAATAGAAATAAATGGTAGTCGTCAGTATAGATACCAAGTTGAGAACTGATGTACAGCTGTAAAAGAATATAGAATGGGCCAAAAGAAACTTGTGGTAGTATCATAAGCAACAAAAATATATAATAATCCAAGCAACTCTTACAATGACTTTGCTAAATGTGGCTTTTTGTGTCCTGCAATACACACTCTTTAAATCTGGTAGTCAATGATGATGCTGGGTGTTGCCTGGAAACAACTATTTTCTTTGTTGGTTTTGGTTCAACAGATTTACAATTTCTCTATATCAACTTAGTGTTGGCAAATTCTCGTTTGCCTCAGTTCAGATTTAACTGTTATGCCATGTTATAAAATGCTTTGAAACCATAAATATATCATCCTTACTGATTATATAACTAAAGAAGGCTATATAATTTGATAACAGCATGGGTAAAAAAAAAAAAGCAATAGTTCAAACAACTGTTTCAATGACAATTATTCTCCTTGGAATTATACTTTATATTATTATAAACAATAATAGAAAAATAAAGACAGTAAGAAGATTGCTGAACCAATCCTTGTATTGTGGGAATTGTATAATTCTCAAGAAACGTTAAATGTAATCAGTTTATTCAAAAATTCACTGAAATAATTTTGTTTATGAAAAATATGTGCAAAATATACTTTAAATAAATTCTTATTTAATATTATTTTTTCTTTTCCAACTTTTTAGGTACAATGCCAAATAAGGCAGTGGCTTATCTACCTTTTCATTTGGCACAAGTTCCTGACAACACCCTTTTATGCAATACTACGCAAGAAGTGACATTTTGTGGTGAGTTCAGATTCCAACAATCAACAATTATTATTGAAATTATAAGCCTTATTTGATCCTAACTAGAAATAAACTAACAATTTCTAAATATATTTCTCATTCTGACTTTGACAAAATAATAATAATAATCATTTATATCTTCACATCATTGATATCTGGTGACAATTTTATAAATGGGATAAAGTGACAGCAAGTTAGTTGTTAATCAGAATTTTTCAATTTTTTCTTTAGCAAGTTTTATTTGATTCAGAGAATATGAGCATGATTTTTAGTGTTATATACATTTTTTAATGTCCTAGGTTTTGTTTAGTATAACACAATGTGATCTAGAGTAGTGATTCTACTCAATGTGGCCCTTAAGTCCAAAAGTGGGCCCAAGAATTTGTCTATACTTCTGAGATGAGGTAATATTTACACTGTTCAGACTATTGTTCTGATCTTTACTACCATGCTTACTACATTTCAGCTGTTGTACATTCCAGCCTTCTTCAGGTGTTAAGAATTTCAAACTGAATCCTTTATTATGATCACTGGGGTCTATCATTCTCATTCCATGTACAATGCCACTTCTGGTAGCCATGCAGTTATCTCCCTTTTGCTTAACTCTGTAAGTTATTTTTTCAACAATGCTGTAGCCTGGTATTGAACTCACAACTCTTTGGGTCAGGTCACTGGAACTAACCAGCATCTATATCCACTGGGCAATATGTCCTTGTGGATATATGACTTTAGAATTTTTTGTATCTCTTCTGGACAGTCCTCTTGTTTAAGTTGGTGCCATAATCCTTGCCTTCAGTTCATCTTTGGTGTTACAAGGAGTTTTGTTGGTCTCTCATTCAACTGCACCCCCCCCCCCCACACACACACAGAATAATCAAGGGGGTTTCAGTATGGAGGGTTAGGTGGCCAGATGTAAGGGGTGATGTGATTACAGAAATGTCTGACAGTCATGTTTGGGTTTCCCTGCTTGTGTTACATGGTGCAGAATCCTGTTACCAGATAGAGGGTATTTCATCAGCCACCCTCTTGACCCAGGGCATCACTATCTTCTCAAGGCATCTTGATGTAGGCCTCTGTGTTGAGTCTGAAGTTCTGTGAGAAGATGAATGGAAGCATAATGTCACCATCACTAGTCAACACTTCAAACACCATGATCTTGACTGGATATATGATCCAAGTCTTTCTGAATCCTCTGCACTGACCTCAGATTGACACCCAAACACTCTGAAATGTTCCTGTTGAAGCTTCTGGTGCAAATACTGACAATGCAGCATGCCATTTCCAAATTTCTGGCAGTGTAAATTGAATCATAGTGTTCTGTTTCTCACAAACAGTGCCCAACTGACCCTAATATACTGTGCAATCAACAAAATCAAAAATAAACAATACACATACATGAAATTTTAAATAAAAAATGGCGACAATTTACTCATTACTCCATATAAGAGAGAATGGTAACCCATGAAGATGGAGAAGATATTCCAAAAGATTTTATCTAATTAATATAAATTATCAATAAGATAGAAATAGAGAACTCAATGGATATTATCCAAAGCAAATATTGAGTAGAAAATGCAACACATAATTAAATGTTTATAAATCTAGAATTTATTTCAGCAATGTAAAGAGAACATTTTACAACTGCCTCGTTCAGACCATTGATGAATAAATAAATGTTAATTTCACTCAGAATATTAAAAAAAACGTTTATAGCAGAGGAATTTTTAAACCAGAATTAAATTGAGAATAGATACATCAAAACACACACATAACACAATACAGAGTAAGGAATTAAATCACACATACATAAAACAATAAACAACAAATTAAGCACACACAAAAATGTAGAAGGGGATTCATGCATAAACAGAATTAATTGCACAAACATTATTGAGGAAGGAATATATACATATGCCAAAAAGGTGGTTAGGAATTAACACACAGAGATTTAAACAAGTGAAAAAAAGAATGGGAGGAGAATGTATAAAGAGTAAATGAACAGAAACCCATCCATTTACAAATTTTAGATAATATAAACTTTAAAAAAAATAATCAAATTCTTTGTAAAAATCTTTCAAAAATTTACTTTACAAAATATTTATTAAAAATTCTTTCCAATTTTGAGCTTAGAAAAATAAAAGTAAAAGTTAAATTCATTTAAACTATTCTAAAAAGAATTTTTAACATAAAAAATATAGACATATACAAGATGAACACACAAATAAAATCTTCAAAAAGGATAAAGAGAGGGAAAATGAAAGAGAAAAAAAAGAAACATAGAAATTAGTTTAAAAAGAAAAAACCAGGGACTGAACTTACACTTATGTTCACAAATATTAGCTGACAGGAAAATTTTAAACATAAAAAATTAAAAAAAAAACCTTACCAAAGGACTTTTTTGAAACATTTCTCTTTTGTTTTTAAATGTTTTTTTTAATTTTTTTCAAAAGAAATTTAATTTTCAAAAAAAAGCTTTTAAAAGAAAAAGTTTACAAAAGAAAATATTATACAGAAAATTAAATACAATAATTCAGATAATGACGAACCTCTCTTTCTTTCTCTCTCTTTCTCTCTCTCTCTCAGTTATTGTAAATCGCTTGAAGACACCAGATGGTAGAAACCTGGGATGTATAATATAACTTGTTTACAAATGAAGAAAATATATATATATATATATATATGACAGGATGGCACTTTCTAAGCTTGGCTTAATTGAGTTTAATATTTCAGGAATTTCAGTTATCTCTTCCTGATGTCAACTCAGAATGAGAAATCGGGGAGCCAAGTTCGAATTCCAGCTGAATTCATTGCATTCACTTATGTGCAAATACCCTTGGGAAAGGTATTAGTTCATCTCTTTCTTCCAGTTATGGGTTAAATAACAGGACAGATTGGGTTCTATAGCCTTGGCTGGCAACCAGTCTACCGTAGAAAGCAATGGCAACTTACTGCAGGATAATCTTCTGCCCAGTCAGAAGATTCACGTATGGCACTTAACTGACTGATTTCCTGATGTTACGTATCTTTTTCTTTATGTATTGTGCCCCCTCAGAATGTAGGTGATCCTAGTTCACCACTATTTTCTGTCCTTTATAACTCTAATTAAATTTTGTCTTTTCATTATTTTCCTAATCCCCTGTTCTGCCATCCAGTTACTCAAGCTCATCAAGTTTGTTATGTGTTGTTTTTGTCTGTCTCTCTGTCCTATGAGTATCAAATTTTTTAAGCTTTTCTTTCTCAATATTTGCCCCAGAAATTTCAACTGTCTCTTTGTGGTGTTAAATATAAATTTTCTTTTTGTTTCTATTTTCTTTGAAACCTCATCATTGCTTACATGTTTGGTCCATTATGTCCTCAGTATCTTTCTGTAGAACTACATTTCTGTTGCTTCAAGTCATTTAAGGAAACTGTCCATCATTTACTGCCATATAGGAGAAAAACATCACGTAATAGTTCATTACTATTTTCTTTGTTTTTAACAAAGTTTTTCTCTCTCTTAATACTTGCTAAGTATTTGGATACCATATTTGGCTCTTCCAATACATCTTCAGATTTCAGTGTCACATTTTCTGTCCTTTGGTAGAAAACTTCTCAGATATTTAAATCTTTCTGCTTGGTTGACTTTGATATCTCTGATTTGTAATTTGCATTTTGGGCTCATCCTTTTGCTAATAACCATGCATTCTGTCTTTGTGTCTGTCCTTTATTCTCATTTTTCTTCACTACCTTCTATAGAAGCTGTTGTAGTTTTCTTTCTGTTAGAGGAGACAACTTTCCCCTTATGATTCATTTTCTCTTCACAGAAAAAGAGGGTAGAAGAATAACAACATGGCTGCTGAACAATACACCATTTGTAGACAGTAATTTGTTATTCCACCCAATCCTGCTCTATCCTGGTCGGTGAGAATTACAAAAAATGAATATTGTTGTGTTTCAAATATATTTAACTGTGTTTGTTATATTTTGCTGTTCCTAATATTTGGGGATGAGGATGAGATAGAACAAAAACTTGTAAAATTACAAGACATACTGGAAGAGATATGGAATCAACAAGAACAGTTCTAAATGTCACCACTGCAGTTGATAACTCAACAGTTCAATCAACAATTCAATCACCAACTGGAAATTTTAAAAGAAGAAAGGAATTTTAATACATTTGGATAACATTACTAACAACATAATTACGATAAAAACAGAAAAATTTTGCTTCATGATACAAAAGAGGGATAGACATTTTCCAAAACAAATTTTCACAGAAAGATGAACATTGGAAAATCTGTCTACTAATTTGGAAACTGGGAATCCAGGAACACAACCATTACACAAATTACATCTTACCAAAGCAGCCAACAAATTTCACATTTATAGAAACAGTAGAACTGCTACAAGAAATCTTGGGGAAAAAACAGTCACTGTTCAATACCAGGTTAATTGTCTCAAACTAGAAAAGGTGATGAAGATGATTATGTAACATTCGCTGGTATTGTAAATTGGGAATGTGAGAAATTTAAACTAAATTCCCTCACAGAGGAGCAGTTTAAATATTTGATTTTAATTGCAGGACTGACGTCTGAGCCACACAGAGATATTTGGACCAGACTACTTTCCAAATTGGAACACAATAAAAACATCACAATTCAAGCTCTAACAACTGAATGCAACAATTTTTTAAGCATTAAAAGAGACACCATGTTAGCACAAAAATCAAACACCACATCATTAACAAGAAACATCCAAGCAACAAAAGAAGCCTCCATCAGTTTGTTGGTTTTGTGGTGACTGGCATTACACATGTTTTTGAAGTATAAGTGCAATGTTTGCTGTATGAGTGGACATAAAGAAAAATGGATTCAAGGACACATTCTACGTCATTCTGGAAATGTTACATATGATGTAGATATAGAGTCTACAGTTTGGGTTCAATATGCAAACCAATTATGATCCTCTCACCTTCCAGACACCAAATAAGACTTCACCTTACTACTAGATATTCTATTGGACACCTTCAAACTGCCTCCACAATGTTCCCAAGATATACCAAAGGATGATTCTGGGACTCCACCAAAACATGTACTTAGAAAATCGTATTGACTCTGAAAAAAATACTATTGACGGCAAATAAATTCCGAAAATAAGTCATATGAACAAAAGAATAAAATTCTCAATAGGAAGGTTAAAAATATCACTCAACTCTAAAATAATGTTACAAAATGAATTCCAATCAGTATGCTAGTAACAGAAAACAAATTTTATGAATAGGAGGTTCATTTCTAATAGATGACTCAAAAGAAATATTAATAGATACTACAGCATAATCCAAATTGTCAAGAGGACAGAGTTGTGATGCTAGCAGAGAAAATAAGGAACAAATCAAATAAAAGAAAGTTGATCAGATTTATTAGGGAAATGAGTAGGGAAATCCGCTATTTAACTGATAGACTGAGCAATGAAAGTTTTGACATGATGAACATTAAAATCACCAAACACAAAAATGTTTTTAGAAAAATTTCAGGAGAGAGTCATTTGTATATTATCAGAAATTATTTTTAATATATTATAATACTAAAAAGAAGGACAAGGATTAAGGAAAAAGTGATAGCTAACACATCACTCAATAAATCCCGGGTCTAACTAATAAAACAACAACTTTCAGGCAAAATTTGACTTTATTCATCAACATAGTCTCCTTCTAGGGTGATACACTGATTCCAAAGCTTCTTTAACAATTCAATGCCTTTTTTGTAGAATGATTTGTCATTGACCTCAAAATATGCCTCAGTTTCTGATATCACTTCTTCATTGGAGCTACATTTCTTTCTCTTGAGCATTCTTTTGAGGTTTGCAAACAGCCAGTAGTTGCTAGGGGCCAGATCTCGAGGACAGGGGGAATGCAGAAGCAATTCAAAGTGCAATTCATGTAGTTTTGCCATCGTTACGATCAATGTGTGACATGGTGCATTGTCTTGGTGAAAGATCACTTTTTTTCTTCATTTGTAAACATTTTTTGGCAATTTCTTTCTTCAAATGCACCAAAAATGCTATATAATATTCGCTATTGTTGGCTTATCCTTTCTCAAAGTAATTAATGAACAAAATACCTTGCACATGCCAAAATATAGAGGCCAAAACTTTGTCTTTGGTTGCTTTGGACAACTTTCACCTACTGTTGTTCAATCAGCTGACTGCCAATTTGACTCTGAAGTGAAGTAGTGAATCAATGTTTCATCCATTGTCACATATTTATGCAAAAACTCCTACTTGTTATAACTGAAACTGTTGTAAACAATGCTCTGAATTGTTGACACAGCGTTGTTTTTGATTGACTGTCAAAAAATGTGGCACCCACTTTGAACACGGCTTTCTCATTGACAAATGTTCACACAAAATGGTGAATACACTGCCTTCTGATATGTTTGTCTACTCTGCTATCTCACACAACTTTAATTTACAATCAGCCAAAACGAGTTTGTGGATTTTTTTGGAGTTTTCCGGGACAACTTCCAATTTTGACCTGAGCATTCAGCATCATTTGTGTCTGTACAACTGCGTTTAAAATCAGCATACCACCTCTTAAACATTTTTTCCAAATAAGCAGAGTCTGAATAACACTTAGCAAGCCATTGATTTGCTTGCACAGTATATTTTTTCATCAGAAAGCAATGCTTTATCAACACACGAAATTTAGATTTTTCCATTGTTTTAAAAATTTGGAACAGTAGCTTCACTTACATAACTGTAACTTGTAAACTAATAATATGATTGGTTCCAAATTTTGTCACATGCTCTTTGAAGTTTAGTATTTCATAAAAATCATTAAGATTTTTTATTAGTTGTCAATACATCAGACCCAGGACTTATTGAGTGATGTGTTAACAGAGGGCAGTAACAAAAGTCAAAAGCACATGAAAGAATCATCTGGGTACCCAAAAGACAATCCACTTGCAATTGAGTGATTATCTTGAATATAAACACTGACGCCATGTGTATATATGCTACAATATTTTTAGCAAAGAAGAAAATAGCCTGGAACAGAGAATGCATTGGTAGCACTAGAAAAATTTAAGTTAGGTTTACAAAATACAAATCTATCTAGAGACCTTTCAAGAAAAAAGGCTACAGAAAGTGGAATGAATGCTATTAATATTGGAGAAGGAAAGGTTGAGGAAGGTAGGTATGTGATTTTTTTGTTTACTGACATATTTCTCTTCATTGTGTTTGTTATAAGATGATTTTATTTAAGAAGAAAAATGCCAAAATATTTATCACAATCTATCATTTATAGCAGTACAAACTGGTGAAGATGGCTAAGTATAATGTGGCCTCAGGTTTACCCACTAGAAATACATGCACGTATTCATGCAAACCTTAGCATTACAAATATCTCAATATTATGTAACTGTTGATCAGAGCAGCTTTTTTAAGTGCTAACAAAGAGTTTTGGCCCCTTACTACCAATCAGAAGCAGCAACTCGGTACCCTCATAATGAAAAGTTTGCATCACCAAAAAAGTTAAGACAGTTAAATTATCATAGCCATGGAAGGAAGACCTGGTAAGAAGAAACAAGGAATAAACCTCTACTCTTGTTCAATAAACATAGAAGTAATGGCTGAACAATATGTGAACATATCTACTCCTATTAACCTATTCACATCACAGGAGGCTGGGCTCATTTATCAAGACTACCATCTCCAGGAAGTTTGCAGAATAAGGCTCTAGATTTCTGACAGGCCAAAGGGAATTACTAAATTTTTAAAGCCTCTCTTAATATCTCAAGCATTGAAATAAAAGCTAAATATAAAATTTGATCCCTTAATTTAGGTAAAATTAATAAAAAAAATTAAGTTGAAATATGCACATACACGCATGCATGTTCACATACATACATGCACATTTTACACTGTAGATCAGACTAATGAGCTCATTGTCAAACTATTATTATAATTTCTGTTTAAATAACAGAAATCAGTCAATATAAAAAATAATATTTATGTATCTAATAAATAGCATAAGATTGTCAAATATATAAATTATAATAAATATATATTATAAGAAGACCATTTTATTATTGGTGCTGTTAACACTCATGGGATTACGAATAATAGGTAAAAAATCTCCTAGAGAAAAATTATCAGTAAAAAATAAACAAAAAGAAATAAAAGTTACAACAACAAAATGCTTTCTTTGCAAATTCTTACAATTACAAAATTAAAGTTCCAAGGTTGGTTTGTGTTATTTTCATGGATTTTAAGCTTTCCACTATGATTCTCATTTCTAGCAGTAACATACCATGAGGTAGACCAATGAAAACATGTGAAGAATTAAGGATGGTCCTTCTCACAAGACTTGGTTTCTCAAAAACAACCAGGGTGTTACTTTTTCACTGGCCTTTGCTTTGAGAGGAAATACAAACTACAACACCATCTCTCTCTCTCTCTCTCTCTCTCTCTCTCTCTCTCTCTATCTATATATATATAGATATATATACAAATATATAGGGTGTTTTAGTTTGTATTTCCTCTCAAATTGGGTGTTTACACATTGTTTTAGCAGACCAGTATATATATATATATATATATATATATATATATATATATATATATATATACAAACATATACTGTTAAATATAAGAGACAATGAATGTCTATTATGTTTAATCATGAGCCGTTCTAAACATCATACTTTGGCTTTAATTTCAGGTGAAAATAAAGACAAAAATTCTCCAACATTTGGATAATTTTTTCATATGAGCCATCTTCAGAGAGGTTACAAGGACGTTAACATAAAAACATCCACCATCAGTTACGATTTTATCTTGTGTTGACATGGCCAACAATAACAGTTACCAAAAATATTAACTAGTAATACCACCTCCCAACTTAAAAAACATTAATAAACTTATTACTACAAACAATGCTGAAATAGGATCCTATAAACTTCAAAAGATTATAGGTGACTATCAGTCTGGCTACCTTTATGAAAATGTAAAAATCCATAAAAAAGAGCAGCCCCTCCGACCTATCATTTCACAAATACCCACACCAATATATGACCTTTCCAAAACACTTAACAAACTAATTACTCCCTACCTTCCTAGTAAATATAGTATTAACTCCTCAAATGAATGTATACAGATTCTCCATTCTGTAAAACCTAATAATCAAATAATTGCATCTTTGGATATCTAAAACTTATTCACTAATGTTCCCGTCCATGAAACAATTGACATCATTATCAGTGATGTATACAATCATGCTACTCTCCAATCAATCAATATTAAACCCACTATATTAAAAAAACTATTATTAGCATGCACCACACAAGTACTCTTTCATGACCCCTTAGGTAATATTTATACCCAAATAGATGGTATTGCGATGGGGTCTCCTTTAGGTCCCCTCTTTTCAAATTATTATATGGCAAATTTAGAAAATAAAAAAATGATAATAATAAACCCCCTATATATGTAAGATACATAGATGACATCTTCATTTTAGCTAAGAATATCAATCAAATTACACAACTTAAAAACAAATTTGAAAGTCACTCCATCCTCAAATTTACATTAGAACTTAATATTAATAACAAAATCCCATTCCTTGATGTATTCATTGATTCTGGCACACATAGATTTACTACTTCTCTATATAGGAAACCAATTAGCATTTACTCGTGTCTTCTTAATTATAATAGTGAATGCCCCTAACGATATAAGTTAGCTGTTATAAAAAACTTACTTCAACACACACAAATGATATCTTCTTTCAAATCCATATTTTATAAAGAATTACACAACATTAAGCAAACACTTGTCAATAATGGATTTCCTAACTCTGTCATTTTTTTTTTTTAATCATATCACTCCGAGCAAGGCGGTAACACCACTGATGTGCAGGGGGCTACATAATAGTGAAAAGATTGGAAAAGATAAAGCCGGAAACCACATCCTAAACAGGGAACAAGGGATCAACAAATTAAAATGTATCTCAACAAACTTAACAATAGCTATAACAATTTTGATAATATTAATAATAATGGTGTACATCAAAATAATCATAACACTATTAACTTATACTATTGCAACCAAATACATAATAATTACAAACAAGATGAAAAAACACTCAAAAACATAATATGTAGAAATTTTAAACCAATAAATAATAATAATCAAATTAAGCTCATCATATATTATAAAAAATTCAAAATTTGTTGACCTCATAGTCTCTAATAACCCTACAAGCACTCAACTAAATCCTCTACAGAAAACCAATGTAGTGTATCAATTTACATGCCCGTTCAGAGATTGTATCTCTGGTACTAACAATAAAACGACTACATATATTGGTTTTACTACAACCACGCTCTCTTGTAGACTTACATGTCACCTTTCTGATCAGAGTACAATTAAACAACATTTCTTAGAAAAACATAGCAATGTAGTTAATATCAGACAGATTTTAGTCAGCAACACAATAATCCTCACTCATGCACACAGTAAGAAGAACCTTCATATATTGGAGGCCATCTACGCTAAATCCAAACAACCCACACTTAATAAAATCACACTTAAATCTGGTCAAAATACATTACATTGCATTTAAATATATGGTTCTGTTGTCATTTCGAGCTCTCATGCAGTGTGACGTCATAGAACCGCATTACAAATTTACGAACTGCGTTTGCTATTTTTGGTAACTGTTATTGTTGCCTAGCAAAGTTTTATGTCAACACAAGATAAAATCGACACTGATGGTGGATTTTTTATGTTAACGTCCTTGTAACCTCTCTGAAGATGGCTCATATGAAAAAATTATCCAAATGTTGGAGAATTTTTTGTCTTTATTTTCACCTGAAATTAAAGCCAAAGTACGATGTTTAGAACGGCTCATGATTAAACATAATAGACATTCATTGTCTCTTATATTTAACAGTATATGTTTAGAAAATTATCTGCTGCCTCGATACACCGTATATACACACACACACACACACACACACACACAAGGCCTGCTAAACACTTCAGGAAAGAAAAAACTTGTCCTTCATAGTTTTAGAAAATTGTGATAACTGTTTACTGTACTATAATATTTTTTTGACAGCATTACATTGGCAATCCTTAGGCAAAAAATTGAAAATGTATGTGCAACCATCTCACTGGACACTTTAGCCAATGCTGCCAAAGAAGTAGTTTGCCATACTAATAAATATCTCAAAACTAAAGGCCATCATTTTGAGCATCTCTTGTGATTCTCAAATCCAAAGGTAACTTGTATTAATCTGGTAATTTCTGAATAAATTTAATATCACAATATCTATACAAGTTTTTTCTTTCCTGAAGTGTGAATATATTTTTGGCAGACTGTATATATATATATATATATATATATATATATATATATATATTGCTCATTCAGTAATGAATTAGAGCACTCTAACTACTGGCACATGATACATGATATGCTAAAAGTCTACCTCCTTCTACTAAGCGCCCATAGCTCAGAGGTAGAATCGCTGACAGATGCCAATTTGGTCGGGTTTCAATCCTGAGTAAAAAGTAATCAGATGTCTAACTGTACTAATGAGCTGTGATACAGTGAAACAGATCTGTCTGCAGATGACTATATATATATATATATATATATATATATATATATATGTAGAAGCATACATACACAAACACATAAACACATATATAGTTTACACTGGATGTTGGAATAAACCCAAACTTTCAGACTGATATTTTTGTTTTTAAATTTTAAAAGCACTTTAAATTTCACATACTTTTTCCTGGTGCATTTTAGTTGTTTTCCATTTTCTTCTACACTTGTTTTTTTACAACAAAAATATCTGTAATTAAACTGTTTACATCCATGTTTATATTAGATAGAAGTATTGAACAAGTCAACAGGAATTTTAGCCTGGTGAGATTTTCTTTGTTCAGCAAGGAAGAAATTTGAGAGCATATTTATATATTATGCCATCACTAATCCTTCACTCTTTTAAAGTTTTCTTTTCTTCTGACTTAGCCACCATTTCTATCCTTGTCTACTGTTCATGACTCTTTAATTCCTTGGCCTTTTTTCTTCTCTTGGGCCTTGTTTGCTGAGAGTGAGATTGGATACTACTATATCTGGATCCCAACATATGAAGCTGAGAGAAAAAAGGGTACAATATTTTTCTGAAGTCTGCAAATTCTTTCTTAACCCTTAAAAATTATTTTCTTTAATTCATTACCATTATGCCAAGATTTTTAGGTTGTATTGATTTAATTGTTTTGTTAGAAAGAACTAAAAAGATAGTTAAACAGGAAAGAATTGCTAATACTTCCCATTCAAGTGTAAACTGGTTTATTGATGCTCAAATATAATCATAGTATATGAATAAATGTGATTTTTTTCTACAACTAATTTCTATTCTAAAAATTTTTTGTCAGATAAAGATATATTCAGGATCCCTGAAGGTGTTAATAATTCTAATTTCATGAATCTTCTTTCAGTTTTCTGGCTGTTTGCTTTGAGCTTCTTGCTTGTTGTTAGTGGTGGTGTGGTCAACTTTTGGATTTTCTTTATTTTTATTCCTATTTGTAATTTTAATAGTTATCAGCATTGTTCTTGTAAATTTCACAGGCAATATTCAACTGCTTTCTGTCTATTAGCAGCCAACCAATCTCCTTTGCAGGTGAAAGCTGCTAAGTTCCTACATTATGCCCACATAGATATTCCACTCACATCCTCTGTATTGGCAAATTAAAGCTCAATTAATTTCTCAAACTTCAAATTCAATTCATTTCTTTTTTGGTCTTGCTTCATCAAGCCTATTATGTCACAATATGTGGCTCATGTTGCTCAGAATTAATCAAGTGAATGAGCATATTAGCCATCACTTTCTGTATGTTATATATTTTTATTAAAAACATTCTTTCTTTTTTTGATTGTATCCCTGTAAAACAATATATAAAATGGGTCAGCCAAACAATTTGTGGTAGGAACATAAATAGCAAAAATATGATAATCCAAGCAACTCTTACTAAGGCTTTCCTCAATGTGACTTTTTGTGTCCTGCAATACACACTCTTTAAATTGGGTAGTCAGTGATGTTGCTGGGTGTTGCCTGGAAGCAACTATTTTCTTTGGTTTTGCTTCATCAGATTTATAATTTCTCTACATTGATTTAGCATAGGCAAATTCTAACTTGCTTTATGTCAGGTTTAACTGTATAGCCATTGAGTGAAACTTGATGGGAGATTCAGACTGATACTTTGAAAACACTGAAATATCATCCTTACTGATTGTTAAACTAAAGAAGCCTATAGAATATGATAGCAACATCAGCAACAACAATAAAAAATAGTTCAAACAACTGTTTTAAAGAAAATGATTCTCCTCAAAACATCATTTTTATTGTAATAGAAAGTAATAAAGGATTTTTTTTATTACGTTAGCACATTTGCAGTCACCAATCCTCTCCATTTCAAAATTATTGTTCATGGTGACATTCAAGATTGAATAATGCAATGGTTTGCCAGTTACTTTTGCATCCAATATGTTTTTGAAGTTATCTTCTTCTGACCTTCACCTAAAGATGCCTACAAGGCAGCAGGTGGTTTGAATTCAGAGTTTTTTTTTCCTAAACTGGCTACCACCAATGCTATAAGATCCAGTCTCTCTTGCTATTTTACCCATTGATAGAGATGTATTTATACATTTTCCAAGGATATTACTATACAATAGCAGAATAAAGACAGCAAAAAGATTACTGAGCAAATCCCTGTATTGTAAAAAGTGGATAAATTTAAAGAAACTTTAAATATAATCAATTTATTCAAAACCTTGCGAAATATATATGCTAAATTTGCTTCTTAATGAATATTAATTGTTTTTCTTTTCAAAAATTTTAGGTATGGTACCATCAAGGAGAAATTTGTCTATTAATTTGAGTCTGAATATCAGCACACATTTATGCAAAGTTATGCCAGAAGTGACATATTGTCGTAAGTTATTTACTAAGACATTATGATTCCAACAATCAACACATGTCATTAAACAAAATCTAACCAACCAATCCAACAATGTACAATTATTATTATGGAAATTATAACCATTATTTGATCCTCATTAGAAATAAACTGATAATTTTAAAATATACTTCTCACGCTGACTTTAACAATATAATAATAATCATTTTTATTTTGACATCATTGATAACTGGTAACTATTATTGAAGATAAGGTGATAGCAATGTTAGTCAGAATTTTTTCGATTCTTTCTATAGCAAGTTTCATTTCATTCAGAGATTATGAGCATATTTTTATTGTTATATACAGAGTTTCTCAGTTCTTTGAAGACATGTCTTTTAATAGCTCTAACTTTTTTTTTAACTTGTTCTGACTGTCATCATTTCTCTGAAAAGAAATGATAAATATCACTTTAATTAAGCAAATGAAAAGGCATGCTATAAACATTGCCTTAAAGACAGAGCATAGTGATTTAAAGATTGTTTACTTTCTGAAAGATGCATGGTCATTTTTTATCAAATTTTGCAAAGACACTGATGGAGATTCTACAGTAGTTTCCAAATATAGAATGCTTACTAAGCAAATATAGAATGCTTACTAAGTTTTGATGGCATTAGAACCTAATGCCATCAAAACACCCAAATTTATATGAAAGATTTTGAAAATTATTGATAACCCTCAATCCTCCGTTTAATCAATGAATTTGAGGGCTTTACCTCTACAACAGACAAGGCTGAGTGCTTCGCTCACAGATTCTCCACCAACTCTACACTAGATTCTTCTAAAGTATCTGTACCCAACTTCCCACCCCGAAATGAGGCCCAACTGAACGACATCCACATTACCCCCTCATTGGTCTCTAACACAATTTCAAAGTTTGACCACCATAAAGCGAGCGGCGGTGATGGAATCCCAATCATTCTCCTGAAGAAATGTTCCCCTGAATTTTCCTCTGTTATCTCTAAACTCTATAACTACTGCCTCTCTGCTTCTTGCTTTCCTGTCTACTGGAAGTCCTCCTCCATGGTTCCAATATATTAAAACACTGGTGAACCCTCTGACCCCTTTAATTATTGCCCTACCAGCCTCCTACCTATTTTTGGCAAAGTGTTCAAAGCTATCATCAATGCTGAGGTGATTCAACATCTCACAGCTCACAGACTATTCTCTGACAAACAGTATGGTTTCTGCTTCACCAGGTCTACTGCTGATATGCTCATGACCATCACTGAATATATACAACAGGCTTTTGACAAGAACGGCAAAGCACAAACTGTTGCCCTAGATATCTCCAAAGCCTGTGACAGAGTCTGGCATGCTGGCCTTCTATGCAAGCTGTGAGGTTCTGGTATAACTGGACAATTGTTTGACCTTATCCAGGCATTCCTTTCAAATTGCACAATGAAAGTAGTATTGAATGGATATGCCTCCCAATACTATCATACAAACACAGGAGTCTCTCAAGGTCCTATGCTTTTCCTTATCTACATTAATGATCTCCCAGATGTAATAAGATCCCAAGTAGGCAAATATGCTGATGACACTACAGTTTACTCTCGCATCGATCAAAAATCTGCTGAGGCTGACAAAGCAAATCTTACTGCTGAGCTTGAAAAGAACCTCCAATCCATGGCAGACTGGGGTAAGAAATGGCTCATGAATTTTAATGTTTTCAAAACGAAGCTGCTATCTATTAACCCCATCACAGACAATCACTCCTACCCCCCATTAGCATGGATCAGGCTAGTCTTCCTGAAAGCAAAACACTGCACCTCCTCGGTTTAACTCTCACAACAGACCTCAAGTGGAATGACTATATAGAATCCATAGCTAAATCCACTGCTAAGTTAGTTCTCTGTATAGGGCCAGGAAGTTTTTTCTGCCTGAAACAATCCTGTACATTTATAAATCTACCATCCACTTGTGCATTGAATACTGCTGCCATATCTGGTCAGGTGCTCCTGCTATCCACCAAGGGGTCCTTGACAAAATCCAACAGAGAATCTATAATGTGATAGATCCTGACTTGGCAGCTCAGATACAGTCACTTTCTCACCGGCGCAATGTGGCTTCCCTGTGTCTCTTCTACAAATACTTTCATGGCTTCTGCTCCAATGAACTTAGCTCACTGGTGCCTCCAATATATGAATTTACTTGTAACTCCTCAGTCATGAATCTGATGGACTACTATGTATGGGGTATAGTCAAGAGAGAAGTCAATCAATGCCCACCATAACACTAAAAATTTTTGAAGTCTGCCATAACTAACACAATGTACAAAATAGATACAAATCATCCAATTCATGTATGTCAATGGTTCAGAGCTTATATTGAAGCAGTTATTTATGCTATTGGTGGATTCATGAAGTAGATTCATCAAGATGAGTCAAAATTACTCATGTGTCTTTTATTAAGTTCATAAAAATATTCTCAAAGAACTGAGTAACTCTGTACATATATGATAATTAATATTTTCTAAGTTTTGTTGAGTACAACACAATGTCATCTAGAAAAAGGAGAAATAGGGATAGAAATATAGTGTTGCACTAATCTTTAAAGTGGCCATTGAAAATCAGAATTCAAAATTTAAAATGAAAAGTCATTCTTGACGCTTCTATTTTAATTTTAATTTTAAGTTATTAGATTAAATTTAATATTTTCAATAAGCAAAATACTAAAAAGGCTATTCTAAATTGAATGGAATGTTTTTTGTTTTGTTTTTTAATAAAATGACTGATTAGCACTTTGTTTTAGTCATCTTTCATCATAATGTAATTCACTTTATTTAAAAATCTTCCAAAAATAAATTTTTCTAAAACCTTATTTGAAGAATATTAACTGATTTAAAGTATAATTAATCTGATTTTAAACAACTATTATTTACTTTAAATTTAAAATATTGGAAATATTGCATTTTTTAATCTAAGAGTAGCTGTTTAGTTAAGATGTTGGTGGGTTTGACAGCTTGATGAAAGATTGATATTTATTTAATGTTGTTATAAAGTAATTGAAATAATGTATGTGCCTTTTATATATAATTTTTAAGTTGTCAGTAATCTTAAAAATTTAAGAAAATATTCTCCATAATCTATTTATTTATTGAATCTTTAAATATTTTTGGCTGTAAATTTGCTACTTTTTATTGCCTTTATTTTCTGATAATGTCATGTGTGGTTGCCTGTATATAAAAACATTTTTGATTTATACACAGAAAAATTTAAAATTCTTTTAAAATTATTGGTGTTTGATAATTTGTACTAATCTTTTCCATTTATGATTAGTAAATATCTTTTTTATTTAATAATGATAACATCTAAAAATGTGAAAATAATACACCATTTTAAAAGATTTAAAGCTTAATGAATTATTGTAATTAAAATTTAAAAAAAATAAAATCAGTTGTTGTAAAAATTAATTATTCATTGATTTTTTTTTAATTAAGACATTAGTGTCTAATATATTTGATTTATAAAATTAATTAAAAGATTTTGTAATTAAACAATATATTTGTTTTAATGCATTTTTTATTTGATAATTCAGAGCAAATTTTTGGTAAATGACGTTTCTGTCTGAAAAAAAATTGATGATTTATCTTCTCAAAGGAGTCCTGCTTGTAACTAATATAAATATGAAGAGGATGGAATTTTAACTTCTGGAAATTTCATTGAGTAAGGGAGGAGAATAACAGATGTAAAAAAATATTTTTACTAAGATTTTCTAAAAAGATAATATTTTAAAAATAATTTGATTTTTTTGTGAATAAGTCCTGAAAATTTAATTAAAATCTGACTACTACTTGATTCTTACAAGAATTTTCAAATCTAGGTTTTTTTTTTTACCACAAAAAGATGTTAAAATTTACTATACTAATCTTTGATGTCCCTGCCAACACAAAAAAAACAAGATTTTTTAACCAAAATTTTTATTGTGCTATAAAGGATTAAAAAATCTAATAAAAATACTTTGGACTTTCTTCTAAAAAAAAAAACACAAAGTTTTATCATTATAATCTTTGTTTTTTTATTTGGTTTGGAGCCTGTTTTAATCCTGATATGCTTTTGTTCAGTGAATTATTAGGGGTACCTTAATTTATATGTGTGTATTGATAATTATATGAGAGTTATTTAAAATGTTTATGGGAAAAGTATGTTACAGAAAAAATTATGTAAATATTTTGATATTTGTTAGTTTCAAAGTAAACTTGAATTTATATGTTATAACATTTTATGAATTGGAAGTATTCTCAGTCAACTCTCTTTGGAGAAGTATGAATCCAGTCAAAATTGAAGCAAGTACTAACATCAAACTTATGGTAAAACTGGGTTGGAAGATTGAAGATAGTGTTTGTATTTTATGAAGATGATTCCTTGAAAAAATCTGCCATTTATAAATGGATAATTCATTTCAAATAGGGACAAGACTCAAATATATAACACATTTCAAAGAAAGAGTTGAGGATAAAGAATAGATTAGTAGGCCATCAAAATCAGTTTGTATTTGAAGGAATTGATGCTATTTTGGATTTATGTGAGGGTAAGTGCTAACAGTTAAAATAATAGTTAAAACCCTAGATATCTCAATTGTTTTAACCTACACAATTTTTTCTGAAAAATTGAAGTTGCTCAACTTTAATTTTTTAGTGCTTGTTGAATACCAAAACTACTGTACCCAGATCAGCAATCGATAAGAGCAGAGCTGACAAGGAAAATTTTAAACAAATTGGATCCAAATCCTGAAAAGTTTTAAGGCAAATTATAACTGGAGATGAAACTTAACTTTACAAGCATGGTTCTGAAGACAAAGCGTAGTCAAAGCAATGATTAATACAAGGTGAAAATGTTCTAGTCAAAGCAAAAGCAAGCATCTCAAGAGGAAAGGTTATGGGGACAGTTTTCTGGAATGTTGAGGGCATTTTTTAGTTAACATTTTAGAGGAGGAAAAAGATGGTAACATCTACTTATTACAAAGATGATTTAAGACACTTGGTTAAACATTTAGCCAAAAAAGCAACACAGAAAGCTTCATAAAAGAATCTTTTTTACCATGACAATACCCCTGCTCTTTCCTTTTATCAAATAAAAAGATCATTATTAGAATTTTGATGAAGAATCATTCAACATTCATCTTGGGGTCCTTATTTCCTAACCTTAAATTTTTTTTAAAGGTACCCACTTTGAGTCTATTAACGATATGTCCACTGCTTTGACATGATTAAATTCCTTGAACACTGAGTTCTTTAAAAATGATATACCACAATAAGTGTCATAATATAAAATATGATCAATTGTATAAGTTGCAGAAAATTTTATCAGTGTGATTCATGTTGCTGGGAATTAATCAAACCAGTTAGTATATTAGACATCAATTTTGGCTTGCCATGTAACACATCACTCAATAAGTCCCTTGCCTGATATAAAGATGGCACCACTAATAAAAAATACATATGATTTTTATGAAGTACTAACCTTCAAATGGCACATAAGAAAATTTGGGCTCAATCAGATTATTAGTTTATAAATTACAGTTATTTAAGTAAAGCTACTGTTGCAAATTTTCAAAACAATGGGAAAATCTGAATTTCGTGTGTTGGTAAAGCATTGCTTTCTGATGAGAAAAATACTGTTCAAGCAAAGCAATGGCTTGATAAGTGATATTTGGACACTGTTCTGTCAGAAACAATGGTTAAGAGATGGTATGCTGACTTTAAATGCGGTCGTGCAGTCAGAAATGATGCTGAATGCTCAGCTCACCCAAAATCGGCAGTTGTCCTGGAAAACACCAAAAAATTCTACAAACTCGTTTTGGTTGATTGTAATTTAAAGTTGCATGAGATAGCAGAGGAGCTAAACATATCAGAAGGTAGTGTATTCACCATTTTGTACAAACGTTTGTCTATGAGAAAGCTGTGTTCAAAGTGGGTGTTGCATTTGCTTACAGTTGATCAAAAACAACAATGCGTTGACGATTCAGAGCATTGTTTGCAACTGTTTGAATGCAACAAGGAATTTTTGCACAAGTATGTAACAATGGATGAAACCTGAATCCACCACTTTGCTCTGGAGTCAAATTGGCAGTCAGCTGAGTGGACAGCAGCAAGTGAAAGCCATCCAATGCAACCAAAGATGTAAACATCAGCAGGCAAAGTTTTGGTCTCCGTACTTTGGGATGTGTAAGGTATTTTGTTCATCAGTTACCTTGAGAAATTAAGAACCATCAATAACGAATATTATATAGCATTATTGGTGTATTTGAAGGAAAAAATTGCCAAAAAATGAAGAAGAAAAAGCGATCTTTCACCAAGACAACGCACCATGTCACAATTCAATCACAACAATGGCAAAACTACATGAATTGCACTTTGTATTGCTTTTGCATCCACCCTATTCTCCAGATCTGGCACCTAGTGACTATTGGATGTTTACAGACCTCAAAAGAATGCTTCAAAGAAAGGGATTTGGCTCCAATGAAGAAGTGATATTAGAAACTGAAGCATATTTTGAGGTCAACGACAAATCATTCTACAAAAAAGGCATTGAATTATTAAAAAAGCATTGGAATCAGTGTATCACCCTAGAAGGAGACTATGTTGATGAATAAAGTCAAATTTTGCCAAAAAGTTTTTGTTTTATTAGATAAATTGGGATTTATTGAGTGATGTGTTATTTTTGTAAAAAACAAATTCTCTTTGCTTTTATTGGTTTAATGATTGTATAACTGAAAAAGTCTGTAAAGTGGTTCTGCCAAACAAGTTGGAGTAGCAAGAAAGAAAATGATAGTCCAACTGATTCTTGAAATGATATCATTATAGTCAGTAATAGAAAAATAAAAACAGCAATAAGATTGCTGGGAGAATACTTGTATTTTTGGAAGTGGATAGATTTAGAAAAAAATTAAATATAAACTGTTTATCCAAAACTTTTCTAAACTGAGTTTACGAAAAATATGTGCTATATATGCTTTAAAAGATTTCTTATTTCATATTGTTTTTGTTTTAAAACTTCTTAGATATGTTACAACAGTCAAATATGTCATACCAACTTTATAATTTTGAAGCAGTTCCTCCCAACTCACTTTTCTGCAGCATTACTCAAGAAAAGACATTCTGTGGTAAGTTATTTACTAAGACATTCAAATTCCATAAATCAATAGTTATTTTGAAAATTACTATTGTTTGAACATCACTGAAAATCACTTGATATGTCTCATTTTTAAACATACTTCTTCTCATTATGACTTTAACAGAATAATAATTAATTTTATCTTCATGAAGCTATGATCAAAGAATTTTGATATGAAACTGTCAGTTCCATCACTTTCAAATATTGTGTTTTCACTCATTGATAATGGCATATGAAAGCTGAAATATTAAAACATTGGACAATTCATATTAAAATGTGTAATGCAAACAAAGAAAATAGTCTAAAATATAGAAAAAATAAATTAAAAAATCATTAACAAAGAATTTTTGTTGATCTATAACTAAATTTATGTATTAAAGTGGTATCAAAAAGTGCCAGGTGGATAGCAGTGGTTAGTGGCTCAGATTGAGACATCAAAGAGCTGAGTTCTAATTCCAGTTGCATTCATTACATTTATTTATGAATCCATGAATAGCAGGACAAATTGTGTCTTCCAGCTTTGTTTGTCAACCATTCTAGGAGAAGGAAAATTCTGATTTCAAACCATCTTGAGTGGGTTGGGCTTCATCAGGTAAAGCCCCCTGCTGCTATGGCTGCAGTAGAATTGGTGCCCCAATGACTCTAAAGAGGCTATGGGACTCATGATCATGATTATGTTCAAAAGGTTCCTACATCATTATCTCTTGACAGAGTATAATTAATTACAGTCAGGTGAGATTGTTGATGGCAATAATTCTCAAAAATGAGTTCAAAAATATTTTCCACATTTTCTGGTGTTTAGTAAGTAATCTTTCATTGTAAACATGTGTCATTTTGATGTGACACTTGATCAGCCTTGAAACACATGATCAGCCTTGAAACACTTAAAATCCTGTTTTCAGTCTTATGAATGTTCGCCAAATAACTCTTATAGTATTTTGAGTTTCGAAGTAGCAGATTTGATGCAGGCATGTTATTTATTGTAATGATCACAGAGTATTACAAAACATTAAATAAAGATCAAACAACATTACAAAACATTAAATAATAACTAAACATGAATAGATAAAATGTGGAGGTAGTGTAATGGATAACAGCAAGCCAAGTCAAAATTCTGGGTTAGTCTGTTGTGTTCACTTTTGCACAAATACCCTTGGAAAAGGCATGAATTCATCACTTCTCACACCAGCTATGAGTAGAATAGCAGGGCAGACTGGGTTCTCTAGCCTTGAGTGGAAGCCAGTCTTGGAAATGAACTTGAAATTCAAAACTAACCTGAAAAGAGATGGGCTTTGTCTTGCCTGAAGACTGTCACAGCTGTTGCAGTAGTGCATCTATGACCCTAATAAGTTATGACACCCATGACAAGATATCATGGAATTTATTAGCAAACTGACTCAGTAGGCTGAGTACCAACAAGCATTTACTACATGTTCATTTCTGTTGAATGGTATAATAATAGTACATACAGTGGGAACTTTTCACTAACATAGTAGATATGAGGGTGGTGTAATAGATACCAGCTCAAACTGAGGAATTGTATTTCAAATTCCAGTCAGATTTGCTACATTTACTTATGTGCAAATACCCTTGGGGGAATATATTGACCCAGTTCCTTCTTTTAGCTATGGGTTAAATAGTAGGACTTCTATCTGCAAAAGTCATTTTTATTCTCAAAAAAAATTTAATGCAATATTCACTTACAAAAAAAAGAGTTATTCATACAATCCAAAAGATGTTTCAGCTTTAAATATCCAACAAAGGGTTGATAAACTGTAAGAAACAAAGCAAAAAACAATCAATCAGTCAATCAATCAATTCCAGTACTGCTTCAAGTGTGTGTGTGTGTGTGTGTGTGTGTGTGTGTGTGTGTGTGTACATATGTTATTCTTCTTTATATTTTTTCTTCTTCTTTTCAGGTTGTATCCAAAGAAAAGTTGCATTTAGCAGTGAGACTAATAAGAAAATCGCTATGCATAATATGCATTCTTTCCATACAAATGACCCTAAAAAATGTGCCCAGGAATGTCAACATACACAAAACTGCTTGTCAGCTGAATTTAAGAGGGGCAAGAAAGTCTGCCATCTTAGCAAAACTGCCCGTTATCTTGCAGATAATTCTATCTTTCATAGTTCACCAAACACTTTATATATTGAGAAAAGATGTGCCTGTAAGTGATATTATGATACTATACATTGTATTTATTTTTTCTGTTAACATTATATTGCAAGAATTTTCTTATATTTTTCCCTGGTAAAAATTTATTATGAAACAAATACTTTTTCTTATAATTTGTTTACCGTTTGTTAGGAATTGTCTCATCTTCCAATTACAAATAAATTCCTCCTGCCAGACATATACAATGAGAATAAGATATAAATATAAATGCTATAAATACTATGATTTCACTTTAGATGAGAATCAAATGGAATGGTAAAAATAGAAGACAATTTGAAGAATTGTTTTGTTTTTAGACATATTTTACTGATAAAACACAATCACCAGAAAAACTGATTATATTTCTACAAAATCTGCATTGAAAGAAATACATACTTGCTAACAGATACTGCCTACTAGAACTTCTTTGAGGATAGAGAATCGGAGTGTTTTAACTGATTTGAATCTTTGATCCAGATTCAAAGTGGTTAAAACCAGAGTTACTAATCTGCAGTAGAAATTCTCAGTGTCAACTTAGAAGCATGTTAGAAGAGTCCTGGAAATGCCAACACTTTTCAGCTTCTGCTTTGGTATCAGCATTCTTGGAATCTATCATGCAGACAGCTTGCTCATTCCAAGATCTCAGTTAAATCAGTATGGACCAAACCAGAACTAATGTCTATGGACTTAACTATCTGCTGGACAATAAGATGTCTGTCATCCAAAAATCATAATATGAATGGCATCATCTTGTTTATCTGTTGTTGATATTTTTGAATGACCTGATCAAGGGTCAAATTCTGTGCTGTTCCTGCCCTGCTTGAATTCCACAGCCCACTTCTTCACAGTTGCATAGGAAGGGGAATCCTTAGCAAGTGTCTGTACAATGTCTTCATGGATTTTCTTTGAGTATTTTATTATGCAGAGACTTTATGACTGCTCAAGTCTCTGTTTCCTCCATTTTTAGATCTGCTGTGCACCTCTCACCATTGTATGGGCCTCACCTGTACAGAAATTAAGACAGAAATTTGAATTAGTTTTTCTAATTTTATAAGAAGTGATAGGGTGTTACCACAACAAAAATTTTCAGCTATGGCTCTTCTTTATGGATGAGGGTTAGAACTTTTTGAATTCCACTTATACATAACACCTACATACATATACTGTATGGCACAAAATTGCACAAGGTCAAAAGTATGAGGTATCCAGTGAAGATTGAACTCATTACTCAGTTGTAATAGGTTCTAGTGAGACAAACTTGCTACCCATTACACCACACACACACACACACACACACACACACACACACACACACACACACACACAAGGTATCAGTGTATTTGCTTTTGGTTTGATTTGTGCTTCATATAAAATAAAAGTTTGCATTTCATTATTTACATGACTTCAGAGATTTGCTGTAAACAGTGGCAAACTGGCCAGAGTGTTAGCATGTTGATTGTGAGTGGGCACCTGATGGAATGGCACCCCTATATTAAATAAAAATGAAATAAAGAAAAAAACACACCCAATTGTTTTAGTAATAAAAAGCAATAAGAACTTTATAAAGTCACCTGCACACTATCAGTTACTCAAGCAGAATGTTAGAGGACATCTTCAAAGAAAAAGTAAAATTCACTATATGAAATTTGGAATCATAAATGTTGCTATCCTTTGAAAAGGAACAGTTAAATGAATTGGATGCAGAATTAATTATTGGCAGATTTACACAGTCATTTTGTCAACACAAACAATTGCTCTTAGTTTAGTAGACTGCATGCAATTCTCAATTGTGCTTTTGAGCTTTCTGTAAATGTGTAAATTGTGTAGTGAACGATTTAAAAAGATGAACCAATTAAAATTAAAAATCATGACATTCTGAATCTACTGTCAGTAATGTGTACAGAAATATACATTTTTTTCCACAAAAGTTTTAATTGTACCCTTTTTCCATAATTAAAAAAAATTTGCTTATTCTTTATAAAAATTAAATGATATCATGATAATTGTGGGTGGGTTCCCTTTGACTTCTGGCATCTAATATTTTTAGACACTATCTACCTTTGTACACAAGTGTTACAATGTAATACAGGCAAAAGTAAATCAACCTGATTATCTTTATTCGATGGCAAGAGAATTGTCACACACACACACACACACAAAAAATAACATTTATATATTATTTACCATTTTATCAGTGCTGTTTCATGCCTTATGATTTTTATTTTTTTCAAAACAGTTGGTTGTTTCTAATAGCACTTCCAATATCTATTGTTCTTTTTTCATTTTTTTTAAATGAATGCACCAATATGCCAACAGTTTTTGGAAAAATAGGTGAGGGTTAAGTGAAATTAACAAAATTCTCAACAAGCAGAATTTACAAAATTCTTCAAGCAAACTGAAAAAAACAGAGCAAAATAACACTAAGCAAATTGCTTGCTTAGTGTTATTTTGCTCTGTTTTTTTCACATATATATAGTAATAAAACAAAAAGTTCACAAAGTAGGAATAGTGCACACTCACAAAAGGGATACAGTCAAGTGGTTATAATGTTCTGACTTCAAGACAAGAAAGAAGAAAAAAGTGGGAAATGAGACTAAAAATTGTCCATTTTTATTAATCCCAGTATGCATCTTGAGAGGCTGCTCTGATCAACAGTTGAATAATACCGGGGTTCTTGTAGTGCCATATCGCGCATGGACGAGCGTCCCTGCATGAACGTTCGGTGGGCAATCCCGAGGCCACATTATGTTGTAGGCCACGCCAGTCTCCATCCTTCACAAGTTGCAAATGATTGACCGACTGATTCTATTCTAAGACCTCTCCTTAACTGAATCACTATGGAAAAAAGCAAACATAATAGCAAAACTAAACCAACTCATTTGAAAACGCCCAAACCTGTCTGCATCTCTTTCACTAACATACACGGCATCCGCACCAACTTCCCCAGCATAGATTCTTTCCTCCATAATAACTCACCTGATATATTAGCCCTATGTGAAACTAATCTTAACCCTTCTATCCCCTCATCTGAGTTCTACGTTCCTGGCTACCTTCCCCTCTTCAGGAAGGACTCCAATGTTCATATGCATGGGCTTGGTATCTATGTCAGCAAACACCTTCCCTTAGCTAGGGTGTCATCTTTTGAATCCCCAGATCATTCTTTCATGCGCTTCCGCCTCTCACTTCTCGGCTCGATTAGCTATCTCTTCTTTCTCTACCGCTCTCCTTCCTCCCCTGACTGTTCATTACTTGACATCATTTCTGACAATATTGACAAAGCCATTTCTTCCCATCCCTCTGCCCATGTATTCATGTTTGGTGACTTTAACGCCCACCACACCAAGTGGCTGAAGAACGCTGTCACTGACCCTGCTGGTTTCCACACCATGAACTTTTCAATCACCCAATCCCTTACGCAAGTAGTGGACTTCCCCACGCATTTCTCCGACAACCCTAATGGAAGGGACTCACTTCTAGACCTCTGCTTCACTTCCATCCCAGACTCTTGCACTACCAGACAACTCTGCCCACTTGGAAACTCTGACCACACTGTAGTGTCTGTCAATATTTCACTCCACTCCCGCCCGACCCATGAAACCCAGACAAGTAGAATATCCTACTGCTATCAAAGAGCAGACTGGGATTCGTTCCGAGACTTCCTCTGTGACATTCCTTGGAACAACGTCTTTAGTCTTCCCATCGAAGAATGTGCATCCGAGGTCTCCTCCTGGGTTAAGGCTGGCATCGATGCCTTCATCTCTGCTAGGAAATTCCAGCTTAAATCTCATTCGTCTCCATGGTTCTCACCCGCTTGCTCGGCTGCCATTGCCCACCGGAATCATTTCTTCCGATCGTAACTACGCATCGGACCAAAACAGGCGCCTTTTCACTTCAGCACGTAATAAGTGTAAAAGGATACTTAACGAAGCTAAGATGTTGTTTGCTGCCAGAATGAAGCAACGCATAGCATGCTTTAAATTCGGCTCTAAAGACTACTGGCGACTCTGTAAAAGAGTACTTAACAAGAGCAAGTCCACAATACCCCCGCTAATCAACAAATTTGAGGTCCTCACCTCCCCAGCAGATAAGGCTGAATGCTTTGCCTGCAGATTCTCGAACAATTCGAGTCTGGACTCGTCTGGAGTTTTGACACCCGACTTCTCACCTAGAACCGAGGCACAACTGAATGATGTCCACATTACACCTTCGCTTGTCTCTAAGATAATCTTAAAACTTGACCCTCACAAAGCGAGCGGTGGTGATGGAATCCCAACCATAGTCTTAAAGAAATGTGCCCCTGAAATCTCCTCTGTCCTTTCTAAGCTCTACAACCTCTGCCTATCTGCTTCCTGCTTTCCTGCCTGTTGGAAATCTTCCTCTGTAGTTCCTATATTTAAAAACACTGGAGAACCCTCTGACCCTGCGAATTACCGCCCTATCAGCCTTCTTCCGATCTTTGGCAAAGTGTTCGAAGCCATTATCAACGCCGAGGTGGTTCAGCATCTCACAGCACACAGGCTCCTCTCGGACAAGCAATATGGTTTCCGCTTCACCAGGTCTACTGCTGATATGCTAACGACCATCACCGAGTACATATACCAGGCACTCTACAGGAATGGCGAAGCCCGAACCGTTGCATTGGATATATCTAAGGCATTTGACAGAGTTTGGCATGCTGGCCTTCTATGTAAACTGCGGAGCTATGGTATAACTGGACATTTGTTTGAACTAATCCAGTCATTCCTCTCTAACCGCACAATGAAGGTGGTATTAAACGGACATGCCTCTCAGAACTACCATACAAACGCAGGTGTCCCCCAAGGCTCCATCTTAGATCCTACACTCTTCCTGAACAACGGCTTGTGTGAATGGCTGGCAGAACAGAGAGCAAGGGAAATGGTAAGACAAATCATGTTGAGAGCTACAAAAGATAGGAAGTTGTGGATGACCATAATCGCGAAAGAATACGACGCCTATAGCAAGATCTACATACTTATTCCCAGTCAGATATTTGGCCTTTAAACTTATATACGCCAATATAGGGTACCATATATGACCAATCCTGTGATATTATCAAATTATTTCTTCGGAGATTTTTGGTTCGGAAATTTGGAGATTTGGTTTGGAGAATCAAAGAACTGTATTATCGTTTCTTTTGCTAATAAAAACGACAATGTTAGAACAATTAATATTCAATTTTTACATATATAAGAACGGTGAGGGTTGGACTGTGATGTTAGGTTTTGCGAAGATGTTTTGCCTTTGTTATGGTAGTCTTCTACAAGAAATGGACTCATCCTCTTGTTATATTTGATGATGTGGCAGTTTGTTACGGCAGTTGACGACGGCAAGCACGCAGTTACAACCAGCTACGATTCAGGCAATAAGCAGCGTAACTGTACCGTTCGGACTTACTCATTTCTATTTACTGATTACTAATACTTATTTTTGTCTATGTTTTTTTTATACTAGTACATTGTTTTGAACCTACCTTCTGTGTTGGGTGTCTTACTTCCGGCCAAACCGGTCACTACAACTTTGCAGCGAAGTTTTGCCACAACAAATTGGCGACAAAAATCCACAAAAGCCTTCTTCACAAGATGAAAGACTATGCCGTCTATGACCGAATATTCGACTCGAGCCAATTTTACTTACCAGATCTTGTAATAAATAACGTGTTGATGGCCATTCTTTTACATTAATGCGAGGTGCTCATGGATCTATTCTTGCACATACGTTGTTTTGTATTTTGATCAATGACCATCCATATGTCATCAATTCTCAACTACATAACACAACTATTTACTTTTCTATTAGCATTAAGTCCGATAAAGTAAAATTGTCATCTGATCTCTAACATGACCTCCAGGCAATTGTTAACTAAGGCAAGAAATGGATTGTAAATGGCTGATGCTAATCTCCAGGAGATCAACACCTTACGTTTTCTTGGTATCACTTTTCTACTGACATGAAGTGGAGTGATCATATTGAATCAATGGCCAGGTCTGATGCTAGGAATGTTGGGTTACTATGTCGTGATAGACAATGTTTATCGTTAGAATCTACCCTGTATGTTTATAAATCTACCATTCGTCCGTGTATTGAATATTGCTACCATATTTGGTTTGGTGCCCCTGCTATATATGTCGAGATCTTCAGCAAAATCCCAAGGGTCTTTAATCTTATCGGTTCTGATATGGTATACCGATTTATGTCACTTTTCTACCGCCGTCAAATGGTTTCCCTCTGTCTTTTCTATAAATATTTTCATGGCAATTGTTCTAATATACAGTATCTCGACCGCATGAATTTAAGCGTACTACTAGATTGGCGACTAGGTTTCACTATTTTACTGTGAATTAGATGTCGCCGTATGTTATATTGTAATAGCTTCTTCACGCCCCCGTGGAACTGTCTACAAGTTAATATCTTTCCACACATACTATCCGTAAAAATTTCAATGCAACGTCAACTGCCATCTTCTGTTTTACTTAAATTGTTCTATTATTGTCCTTTCTCATTAGTGTTTCGTCATTTTCTCTCACTTTAAGTAGCCCTTTAACAGCATTATCGCTTTGATTGGTGTGGGGGGGACTAATAAAAAACATATTACTGAAATATAAAGCTGTGTGAACAGTCAATATGTTCTCTACACTAAGACATGTCTCTCTATATTCAAGCCTAGCTTGACGTCGAGATTACTCACAAGGTTGATTCGTGACCGAGCATAAAATACAGTCGATATCCCCTGGGACTTACATTTTTCACACACGAAAACGCGAATCGATTTCCAGTCATATTCTGAATTTTGGTAAAATCTCGTGAGCGTTTCCTGGGATCTCAAACAACGAACAATATTACACTTCTTTTTACAGAACCCATTTCTCTGCGAAATCTGTCTATAGAAGAGAGACAGGAGAGATTTGAGAGAAAGAAGTTAATATTCAGAGATAAACCGATAGAAAGAGAAAGAACAATAGAAAAGAGACAAAAAGAAAAAAGAAAGAAGACATTAGCATAGGATTATGAAATATTACATAGACAGACAGACAGACAGACAGACACTAAGAATTAGAGGTTCGAATTCCAGTCGGGTTCTTTACATTTACTTGTGCGGAAATAATTTTGGGAGAAACATGAAACAACCTCTTCTCCTCAAATAGCAGGGCAGACTGAGCCCGATAGTCTTAGATGGTAGCCAGTTTTGGAAAAGGAAAACTTTGAATTCAATCAAGTCTGGATAGAGTTGGACACGGTCAGGTTAACTTGCTCAAGACAGGCTACTGTTACTACAACTTCAGTACCTGTTATACTACTATGACCTTAGTCAGTTAAGTGGCATACGTGATACGTGATCTGTCACGAAAAAGATATGACTGACTGAGCAGAAGATTATCCCGCAGTAGGTTGCCATTGCTTACTGCGGTAAACTGGTTGCAGACCAAGGCTATAGAAACCAATCTATCCTGTTATTTTACCCAGAATTGGAGGGAAGAAACGGATTAATACCTTTCCCAAGGGTATCTTTGCGTAACTGAATGCAAGGAATTCAACTGGAATTCGAACTCAGCTTCCTCGATTTCTCGTTCCGAGCCGATATCCACTGCACCACAACGCACATCCTTAGTAGGTTACGGAAATCGTAATCGAAGGAATATTCGACTTTTAAAATCTTTTCACCCAATGCAAGACAATGAAGCCACTCAGACGCCAGAGGTTACTGAGTGTAAAATAATACGAGAAAAAGAAAACATCATTATGGAAAAAAATATTAATACAAGAAAGAACAATGAAAGAAAAAATAGAGACATCAATATAAAGATACATATGGACTGATAGATATTTGATTTTCTAAGCGCAGCTTAGATGTGGTACAAGGCCGAAAGTATGGCGTACCTAGTGAGGAACGAATTCAATACTCGGTTGTAATACATTCTAGCAAGACAGGCTTGCTAACCATTACACCACGACGAGTTGCCCAGTGGAGTGATAGATAGACAGACAAACGGACTGCGATCGGCTCGGAATTAGGAGTCGGTAGATCCAGTCGGGTTCGTTAGCTTTACTTATGCGCAAATACTTTTGCTGAAAATTTGAATATGTCATCCTCCCCACCCCCTAAAAAACAAAATAAAACAAACAGAACCAAAAATGCTTCTTTTAAACGATAAAATGAAAGATTGCTTTAATATCGAAAAAAAAATCATATGCTGTGTTTGTTAACACTGCAGGAACGAACCTTATCTCAGTCGCATGAAATTTGCTACAGTGTTTTATCATATAAACGAATATGTGATATAAAATAAGCCCTCCTTATCCACTATTTTGGTTTCAGTTAGCCGCGGTTAAACGCAGAGAGAGAGAGAGAGAGAGAGAGAGAGAAAGAGAGGGAGAGAAATTACCCACATGTAAAGTGTTTCTTTTTAAGTGAAAGCTTGAAAGGTTTTGACATGATCAGTCAGTCAAGTGCCATACGTGATATACGATTTGGGCGATCATGTCTCGAAAGAGACATGACTGACTGGGCAGAAGATTATCCCGCAGTAGGTTGCCATTGTTTTCTACGGTAGACTGGTTTCTAGATAAGGCTATAGAATCTATCCTATTATTTAACCCATAACTGGAGGAAAGAGACGAATTAATACCTTTCCCAAGGGTATTTGTGCTTTAGTGAAAGCAAGGAATTCAACCAGAATTCGAACTCGGCACCCCGATCTCTCGTTCCGAGTTGATATCCACTGCAACACAATGCACATCATTTGACATGATGGGAGAAGAAAAAAGCTATCGTTACTAAGATCTACGGTAAAACGAAGCTTTTATCTGTCGCCTTTATTAAATGCTATTATTGGAATTGTTATGTTTTATTATTAGTTTTTTTATTGTAATCTTCTCACTCCAAGCAAGGCAGAAGTGCCACTGGTGCGCAGGAGGCTACATAAAAGGAAAGTGAAGAGATGGAGGAGAACAGGTATCAGTGGGTGTCAGAGAATGGTTAAAAGAAGGACGGGTACATTGGTGTAAAAAGCTGTGTGAGAGCAAAATGTAAAGTGAGAAGAAGGATGGGAATCCAGGATATAACAGATGACAATTGACGTTGCATTTAAACTCTTGGAGATTGTAGCTATTAGGGAACAAGTATACGGAAGGGAGTTCCACAGGTGGGAAGTGAGAGAAAAGAAGCTGTGGGAGTAGATGTTGTGGTTACACGGGTGGGACCTTGTTACCAGTCTAGTAGCTCAAGTAAATTCTTGTAAGGGGGACACTAAGGAGTTAAGCTTGTCGAAGCAGAAGACTTGAAAATATTTGTAGAAAAGAAAGAGGGAAGTCACATCTCGTCGGTGAGAGAGAGATTGGAGTCGGGCCACCATGTAGCTTGCGCAGAAGGCTGTCGAATGCTTTGGAGACATCCAGGGCAAAAACTCTAGCTTCACCGTCCTTTAGTTATTATACTTTTTACCTGTTATTGTTACCTCTTTATTTTTACCTGTTATTTTTACCTGTTATTTTTACCTCTTTTTTTTTTTTTTTACCTTTTTTACCTCTTAATTGTTGTTATTCCCAGTGTTGTTAGGGTCCCAGCTATGGGCAAATAGTTAACCCCCCGCAAACTGGGTTCAAAACATTATGAAATATTGGCTGTGATGTAATGAAATCTTTGAAAGCTGACTCTACTTCTGGTTTAGACCTAAAAGTTTTACTATTTAAAAGTGTGCCTAAGTGCGTAAAAAAATGATAGTGGGAGATAGATCAGGAGAATATGGAGGATGTGGTAAATTCTTGTATTTCAAGTCTGTGAAATTTTGCAATGTCATTCTTGCAACATGTAGCTGTGCATTATCTTGGAGCAAAAGTGAACCATGTCAATTCACCAATGCAGGTCTCATTTTTTGCAGACATGCATGTATTTCAGCAAGTTGATTGCAGTAAAGCTCTGCATTAATGTTCTAATATTGATTTTGTGTTATCATATTTTTTAGTTTTTTTATTTTCTTCATATTTCCTATGCTTATTATTTCTATATTTGCATTAATGATTGTTAGTTCTTAGAAAAGATCACTTGTTAATGTCACTTTCAGAAATGATTTATCCACTTGAAGAAAACTATAAGAATATAAAATAAAATAAGCCTATAATTATATTGCTTTTAAAAGTGCTTTTAAGTTGATGTTCAAAGTATAATTACTGCTACAGCTAAAAGACAAGCAATTGTAGCACATGTCTGAACAAACTTGCCTCATCTAGCCTACAGTTCTGATTTTTCATCTTCCAATTTTCATCTGTTTGAGTCCATGAAGAAGAACCTCAAAAGACAGTGGTACTCGAATGAGGATGAGATAAAAAGAGACAAAGCAACCAAGAAACTTCTTGTAAATAAATATTAAAAAGAATTATATATCTTTTCCTCACTATTCTATGCTACTTAGTTTTATGCACATGGTAATATACCCTCATTCAAAGATAGAATATCTTGATTGAGAAGAAAGGAGGTTATAATGAATGCTGGGGCATTTGTGCTTTATTTGTTCTACTTTGTATGCTTATGCTATTAAATCATTTATAAGTGAAGAACAGTCATTACTTTTAAACCAATTATTGTAAATATGTTCAGTTTTTGTATCAATGTTTATATTTGATGATATAAAATTCTATTTTGTTTAAAATTTGTATAACATAAATAATTCAGTTTTTTACCTCTGTTGCAGATGTTTGAGAGTTACAAAAAGGAAATAACCAGACTGGTATCATCTGTGAAGCTAGTATCTTGAGGTACTAAAATATGCCATATTATTTGAAGAGCTTAAAAAAGAAATAAATGAATACATTGGTATCAAAATATCCCTGTGAAAATATATGAAGAACTGTTGACTGTAACTTTAAACAGTATAATCTATATAAATTCAAAATAAAGCTCCTGTAAAGCAAAATTCTCAGGATCTACTTTATGTAAATCTATTTGGTAATGACTTTATTTTTCTGGATGTTCATGTATTAATAATGAAAGAAACTTAGGCTTGAATCTGAATCTCATAATTTAGTGCTTTGTATTTTTTATTAAAGAATATTTCTGTATAAACAAAAAAGAATAAATCATAAAAACTGTTTAAAATTTTTATTGATATTACTTAATAAAAATATTAACAAGAATTTTAAAAAATTCTGTATTTCTGTCCGAATTTCTGGCATGAGGAATTATTGTTACTTACATATGTGCTATTGTCTTCATCTCTGTTATTGATATTACAATGTTTCGGAAATTGTGTTCTCTGGTGCTTGTCAGTCTGGTTAACCTACAAGGTATTTAAAACTGAATGCTTTATTTAATCTATGGGGGCAGATTGTTTTAGATCTACTAGCAATAGAATGAGAACAACTCCCCCCCCCCCAATCCCTCAGAATATCTCATCTAGTTCTTATTTTAGTACTGCTTAGTTTCCACTGAGTCTAAGTACATAGCCCAGCAGATAAATGCATTCGTGAATTTGCTGACATAATAATTGTGAATTCAATCCTTGGGCAGGGAAGTGTGTACTTGGACTCAGTGGAAAGAGAGAGCCTATAACTGAGCAGTACTTGAGAAATAAAAAAAAAAAACTAGGCAGGATATCTCTAGACATGGGCAGTGAAACAAGAACAGCCTGTTCCCATAGATTAAATAAAGGGTTCAGTTTGAAATTCCCTGTAGGTTACCCAGATGCACATACACCTGATGAAGGCCAAGGGGTAAAACAGCTGAAACATTGAAGAAGAACAACAAAGATGAGGATAAAAACCTGCATGTAAGTAATGTAAATAATGATTTCTTTATTAATAGAAAAAAAGAAATTTAAATAATCATGGATAATAACAATATAGTCCATGATTATTTAAATTTCATTTTTTCTTAGTTTTTTAAAATCTCAATTCAACTTAGTAGATATATTTCTGATTTGGCTCTATTTGGAAGTACTGTAAGAAAATCAATTATCATATTATTTTTATTGTTTTTTTGTACAATGATGTTTATCCTGCACAATGCCAAAGAGCCACTCAAGGTAAAGGGTTACAGACTAAGAAGTACAGGAAAAGGCAGATATGTGGGAAAGATAACAGTTACCATAGACTTGAACAAATTGTGGTAATCAGGGAAACCTCCATCTTAGTTCCACAAAGCAGTGATTTGTGGGAAGAAGCTGCTCAAGTTGAACTTAAATCTCAACAAGAGAATACAAAACGAATGAGGGTGGTTTGCTATAATAAATGTGGCATGGCAGGTCTTAGCTATGAAGACCTATATTACTCTCCTACATTTGTTGGACTTGCCAACGGAAGTATATCAAGTGACAAAATGCATCTCTGTGTCAGTGGTTCCATGCATCCACTTCCAGCTCTCTTCAGGTAAAATAATCATAGTCAACCAATCAGATGTTCCCACTTGAACCCATGTTCTATTTTTTTATCCACATGCACAATATAAAAAGGAGGACCTGAGAGAGAACAGCAGAGAAAAAGAAATGAAGGATACATGTAAAAAATTGGTTAGAAACTAAGGAATGTAGTTCCACTGAACACTTTCCAAGGAAATAGCGATAGAACAGTGTGCGACTTGAAACATTTTGTCTCTGAGAAAGTGGTTGTAGGGTGAAAAATAATTCATCACCCACAAGGACACAGAGATACTCTGTTGGAATTCAATATCATATCTGTTAAATAAACTTGATTTAATCAGGGTAAATTATTAGAGTAATATGGAACATTTACTGGGAACAGAAAAAAGTTGACTAAATACCGTATATACTCAAATATAGTGCAAGTTTTATGATCATTCTTTCTTTTTTTTTTTTACACAAAAAATAGGGGGTAGCACTATACACAAGTAATCTTTTTAAAGTGGTTAAAAATCATGTATTTTTTGTGCACTATACACAGGTAATTTTTTCTTTGGAGGGTTAAAATTCATGCAAAAAATCCAGGGGTTGCACTATACATGAATTCAGCTCATACACAAGTATATACAGTACAGAAAAATAGAAAGAAGCATAAGGCAAGGACACCTCTTCTTACCAGACTTATTTCATCAACTTGTCCATTTGACTAAAACTGATACAACTGGGTAGTAATATGATTAACTGAGAACATTTTACAAAATTCTTTGAATTCATGAGCAGTGCACCATTATCAAAGACTATGGTATCTGGATTTCCATATCTTGCAAACAGTTCATGTAAAGAATTCACTGTCACTGAAGAAGTTGGCTTTTTGCACTAACAAATTTATAGCCACTTCTGAATGCCAAAGTAAGCAAGGAGAGGGAAGATGTAACAGTTGGCAACTTTAGGCTAAGAAACCACAATGGCTGAGAAGGAAAATTGGTCCAATGGTTCACAGCAAATGACCAAGTAATAACCAACACCCAAGACAACTATGAACATGGAGAATCCCAGAAGGTGACACAAAAAAACAAATTAACCATATAACTATAAACAGGAGATTCATGAATGCAGTTGTCCATTGCAAAACTTATCCAAGTGCCGACTGTGGAAGCCACTATCTCCTGATTATATGTAAACTAGGGACAAAAATTTGGAGATTGAAGAAGCCTAGTGCAGCACCCATACTTCAATACAACACACTCATGAATGACTTCAACCTGCAAGAAAAATATACAGACGGTCTGAAAAAAAATACAAGGGACAAATTAGAAACAGAAACTCAAAATGGGACACAGTAAAAGAGGTGGTAGTGACATCAGCAAACAACATCATCCCAAAGAAAAACAGACAAAAAAGGAAAAATGATTGGATCACAGATGAGATTCTCAACATGATGCAAAAGAGACAGAAAACAATGCCAAGACATGAAATAGAATTCAGAAAACTACACAAGAAAATAAGTAGTAAATACAGACAAGCTAAAGAGGAATGGCTTGACAACAAATGTGCAGAAATAGAGAGATTAAGCATGACTAATAAAGGAAACATGCATAAAAAATAAAAGAACTAATAGGATAAAAGACATGCTTCTCAACAGGATGTATAAAATCTAAAAATTGAACACTCATATGATACAATGTTGATAGCAGATACAGAAAGAAAACTACAAGACCTCCTACAGAAAGTAGCTAAAGAAAGCAAAAAAGAAAGGACTACATATAAACTACAAGAAAACTGAATGCATGGTCATCAGTAAAAAGAGGAGCCCAACATGCCAACTACATACCAGGGTGGTACAGAAATTTATCTGAGAAGTGTTCTAACAGAGGACAGAAAGTGCAATACTGAGATTTAAAGGTGCCTTGGCATGGCCAAGGATGCATTCCAGAAGCTGAGTAGAGTACTGAGAGACATGGAGATTTTGTGGAAAACAAAGAAGAAAGTACTGGATTGTTATGTGATGTCTATCCTTCAATACGGCAGTGAATGCTAGATAATCTCATGAAAGATGAAGGAAAGACTTAAACTGAAATGTAGTTCTACAGAAGAATGCTAAGGATACCATGGACCGAACATGTGAGCAATAACGAGGTTTTGGAGAGGATGAAAATGAAAAGAAAACTGATACTTAATGTCTACAAAATTCAGCTGATGTTTTTCAGACATGTAATGAGGAAGAAGTGGTTGGAGAATCTGATGCCCACAGGAGAGATAGAAGGAAAGAGAGATAGAGGAAAGCAATGTGTGACATACTTGATGGGCTTGACTAAATGCATGGCAGAATGGGGTTAGGGAGGGGTAACAAGAGAAAGGATATTAAGCACTACAAGGGATAGGGAAATGTGGAAGGCTATGATTGCCTACGTCCTGAAGAAATATGGTCCATAGAAGAAGTAAAGTGATCTACTACAACAAGATAAAGTGATCCATTTATTAGCCTTGCAAAATCTATATATAGTCTTGACCACAGTGTATCTGTCTGGCCAAAGCTCTCGCTTTGTGGCAGGTAATTTTTTTACCAGAGCACAACCTCTGTAGACTTATACTACATTTTCAATGTCTTGATATCCAGTATATATAACTTCTCATAAGAGAGTTCATCCTTGAGATTCTCAGATGTCTGCTATAACATTTATTTAATATTCATTTCTGTAATATGCTAGGTATTACTATTCTTTGAGCAAACATCTGTACTCTGTCATATAGTGAGTAAACATTCAAGCCTGGACTACATTCTTTTTTTTAGTTGTATTTTTTTCTGCAATAAACACATTTTGTTCTGCCTTTTTGTTATGTCCTTCAGGTTAACTGGTAATTTGTGTACTACATTGCATAAGATATTTTTAATTTCAATTTCACTTTTTAATGCTGCAATAACAGTGTCCGCAAACAGTTCAGTATTTTTTTGTATCAATCTCGATAATCTATCCGCATGTTCTCATTTTTGGACAGTTGGTATTCCATTGTAAAATCATAGGTTAATAAGATGGTACCCTGGTGTTATAATTGATTTGCTGTATGCATAAGAATTACTTTTTTCAAACCATAAATTGATAATAGAGCTCTTTGGTCTGTCTACAACCAAAAATTTCTTCTATATATAAATTTGTGAAATTTTTTCACTGCAAATATGATTTCTAACAACACTTACTTGATCTGGCTGTAGTTTTTTTTTTTTTTTTGCTGATCGTAACAAACACGAAGTACATGTGATTACTTTCATATTACCATCATGGTATTTATGTAAAATTACTGCTCCTATTCCATAATCACTATTATCTGGAGGCATCATGATTTCTGTTTTTGGATCATAGTGCACTAATGATAAGTCTGATGTTAGTATTTTTTTTTTATTTCTTCAAATGCCTTGACACTCATCAGTCCAGTTCCACTTTACACCTTTTCTAAGAAAGCTGTTCAATGAAGCTTTCAAATTCACTGAGTTTGAACCCATACTCTCATATTTTTTCAAAAACTGTTTACACATGTCCAATACATGTTGTTCCTTAGATACTCTTTTAATTAATATATCATCCAGATAACCCACTGCAATATCACAATCTGAAAGCATGGTATCCATAGCTTGTTGAAATATATAATGTTTTAAGTTAAGTCTTGTATATCCTTGCATTCACTTACGCGCAAATACCCTTGGGAAAGGTATTAATCCGCCTCTTCCCTCCAGTTATGAGTTAAATAATAGGACAAATTGGGTTCTGTAGCCTTGGTCAGCAACCAGTCTACTGCAGAAAGCAATGGCAACCTACTGCGGGATAATCTTCTGCCCAGGCAGTCATGTCTCTTTCAAGACATGATTGCCCAAGTGTGTATCATGTATGGCACTTAACTGACTGACTGACTTGTATATAAAAACATATCTGAAGAATATCATTTCCAATTAAACTTATTAAATACTGCTGGTATTTGACTCATAATACTGTCTAAAACAATCTAAAAAAAATAGATAAAAATTCAGAAAAATATGTAGGTGCATCAGTAAGATAAAAACAGCATATTTGATGCAACAAATATTTATTTTTTCAATATACCTTCCACTTTTACAATTCACTTAACCCAACAATTTTCCACAGAGAAGAAATATCAAAACTCAGCCAATAAATATGTTGGGCTACAAGCTTATTAACACATATTCATATTTAGAAAGTTTATTGTGAATTTCCGGTGTTACATTTTGGGGTAGAATCAGAAAAGAATTTCAACATAGACAGTACACAATAAACTCTTGTATTTACTAGACTATTTTTTTAATGTTTTTCTGTGTGAGATTTCCCCACCTTGCCTGTGAGGAGACTTCCTTTAATACCTAATAAATAGCGTTGTATAAAGTAGAATAAATGGGAAGAAATGAAAGCTTCTCTCTCTCATTTTGTTTCTTCAACAACAGGATACTGTTGAAACAAAACCTGTCCTGTTTACCAACGAGAAGATTTCTTAGTCTCATCTGAACCACATGTAGCATTACACACACAATCTCCTATTCAGAAGATACCGTATCCAACGCAATAACCTCTCTACTGTAGCTAATCATATAAATATGGGTATGATGGATAAATTTTTATCTAAATTACACAAAAATTTTAACAAATATATTTACCAAAATTGCATAAAAATATCTTGAAATACTAAATAGTAAATTTATTTAATAGAATTGCAATTGGCTTCAACCATGACCTTTAGAGGACTTCAGAATCTCCTGTAACACTTCTGGATGGTTTCCTTGTTTAATTTGGTTAATGCTGCTATAATCTTTGCCTTTAATTCATCTTTGGTGTTGCAAGAAGTTTTGTTGGTCTCTCACTCACCTGTGCACAACACATAATAATCAAGGGGACTGTATTCTGGGGAGTTAGGTAGCCAGATGTAAGGGGTGATGTGGTCGCAGAAATTGTCTGACATCCATGACTGCATTTTCAGCATGTGTAACATGGTGCTGAGTCCTGTTGCCAGACATAGGGTCTTCCAATAGCTACCATCTTGACCCAGGGCAGCACTACCTCCTCAAGGCACTTGATATAGGCCTTCATCATGAATCTGAGGCTCTCACTAACAAATTAAGAAGTTTTTTCTAAGTTTTCTGAGTTGCTGTACCTTTGTAATTACCATTAAACTCATCCAACTCTTTCTGAATCCTCAGCACTGTCCTCAGATTGACACCCAAACACTCTGAAATGTTCATATTGAAGCTTTCGTCATGAATACCAAGCAGTTGCCATTTCCAAATTTCTGACAGACTGACTTTTATCATGGTGCTCTTTTTCTCACAAACGGTGCCCAACTGACCCTACTATACTGTGCAGTCAATAAAATCAAAAACAAACAATGTGCATATGTGAAATCAAGTATAAAATGGCGATAATTTACCCATCACATTTGGTATATAGTTCTCCTTTTCTGAGCTAAGTTATATCTAGGTTTATATATAAACATTTGGACCCAGGATTTTCATCAGTCGCAATGAATGGATGTCCCCTAAGGGAGACCTAATTAATAGTAGATGGGTGACCTCTGCAGGAACACCAAATTAGCATTGGCATCAGTCTTGGAAGACTATTGACTTTTTCATGCATAAGTATCAGACTCATGAAATGTCTATAATACTAAGATGGAACAATTTTTTATTGTTCATTCTTGATATATTTCACACTTTGAATGATTTTAATTGCATTACATGGAATGACCAAAAATGTTAGCAGTTATTCTAAATGAAGATGTTGTAAAATGCGCTTAATATTCCAGGTAGTAAAAAAAAAATAGTAAACTTCCTTATTCTTTTGAAGTTTTATCACTGATTGCTAAGGTCTTATTGTTAAATGGATACATTTCGAAACTAAGATGATCAGAGACTTGTAGCTGATCATTCCTCTGATATTGCTCTAACAGCTCAATGAGGAAATAAATGGTTTGTAACTTTCAATACCTCTAAATCTAAGCTAGTATTATTTCATCATCACCCTTCAAACCCCGAGTTTTCTCCAATCATGATGAATTGTTTCATTTTCAATGTGGGCCCTATGCATTAAATGTCTGTTGAGTCTCAGTTTCACTCCAGATCTCAAATGAAACTCCTATATACAGTCCATTGCTAAAGATTTGCTGAAAAAATGGTTAACTTCAGAAAAAATCTGACTCTTGCTAAGAGTCAGACCAGACCTAAAATAGAGTATTGCTGCTGTATCTGGATAGAGCTGCTCAATCCTTACTTTCCAGCCTTGATAGAGTTTAAAATCATTTATATGGTCTCTGCTACATTTTTTCAACAGGTGCAATATCACTATCATATTGCTACTTGACTGCTATTTCCATGGCAAATGTTCAGGTAGGCTCCATTCTTTAGTTCCCCTAATTCAAATCTTTACTTCTAGGATATGCCATGCCAATTCCACAGAGTCAAATCACCCTCATTTCCTCCATGTTCTAAATGCAAGGAAAGTTCCACTGTCAGATTTTTCACAAGAACTGCCATTTTTGTGAGAAAGCCCCCAGTATAGATCCCTTCCAGAACACACTAATTTTGACCTCTTTAAGTCAAGGGTCAATCATTATATTTCCTCCCTATCCTCTTCTTACTAGCTTCTCTTCCATTTGTATCACACACTTTTTTTACTATAACCTTCTATCTATTTACGTGTGTGTGTTTTTTAAATCCCATATTTTGAAACTGACAAATTTTTCTAATTATTAAATTTGTCCAATATGTTGGTAGATGTGATCATAGGGGGTGGAGACAAACCATTTGTTCTACAATTTTAAAAGTTGCAATGAATCAGAAAGGCAATTACAATCAGAATAACAGTAATTAACTGGATTCCCACCAATGCAACTAAGTTTTGTTTTATTTATTTACTTTTGGAGATCATCCTAAAAATGCCAATGGCATCCCAAATTACTACGACCTCCAGAAATTAACTGCAGATTGGTCGGGGTAAGGAAGATGAAGTAGTAAATAAGAGAAAAGTGGGATGAGAAATTGTTTATGTTGCGATTTTATATTTTTAAAAAACTAATAAGAAATCAATCTAAGAAGAGTAAGACACTACTACTTGAACTTGAGTAATATATTTTTTAAAAAAAAGATAGAGAAGACTAAGAGAAAACAGTAAAATGGTTTTCTTTTACGTTTTTTTACAAATTTATTTATCAAATTGAAAAAAGTATGAGAAAAAGGAAAGATAATGAAAAACAGGTGATGGTGAAAATAAGAAAAAGATAATAAAATGACGCTCAAAAAAGGAAGTAAAAGAGAACAATTATTTATTACGAGATAAAAAAATGTAAAAAAAAAAAAACAACACACACAAAAAAAAACTTGAACTTTTGCCTCTTTAACTCTAAGTCTCAACCAAAAGCAAATAAAATAATAATAAGTAAGTAAAACGAAACAAAAATAGATTCATAACTTTAAAGAAAATTAAACAAAATTAAGGGGAGAAACAACAAACAAAACATTTAAAACAAGAAATACAAAAAAAAATGAAAGATTTGACAGGAAGGAAAAATAGAATAATAATATTAATTTAATACTAGTTTCTGTTTGTATTTTTTAGTTGTTTGTTTTGTTTCCAGCTGTGGAAGAGGAACAAGTAAGAAGGATGCGGATATAACAATAAAACTAGTGATGGTGACTGATAAAAATTTGAACACGAGATGGAGAAACGCTAATTAGGCATAACTAAAGAAACTCGTTAAAGTAAATAACAGGAAAAGAAACTAGGAAAAAACAAGTAAAGAGAAGCGAAAGGCTTAACTAATAGTGGCAGTGCGCGTTATCAGTGGGAAAAGCCTCGTTTCCCATTGGCTGAGCCCAACAGCAACAGGAGCTGCAACAGCGAAAACCACTTTATCAAGATGGCGGACCCAACATCAAGAATGGATAATAGACCAGGTAGGGTTGCTTCACAAAACTGTCCCTTCGTTAATCATTCTTTTCTTTTTTAACCGATCATTTTATTCAGATAAACTCTTTTAACCCACTTGATCATTCATTTTAGAATTATTACTATAAAAGCGAAAACTTATCTTTTTTTATTCATCAAAATTTAAAGTCGAGTTTATGTTCGTCTGCCATTCACACCCACATTTAGAGACTGGGCCAAAACTTTATTTTATTTCTCTCCTTTTTCTTATATTTTCATTATTTTAATAGTTTTACGCGTCAAAAACTACCTTATCTGTTGAAACTTATTGTTAATGTCTTTGAAGGTCAACATTTTTTTTCGTATCTCTTCCTCTGACACATCTTCAGTAATTTTTGCTTGGTTAAACCACATCTTAGTGTCACAAAGTGGGGGGTCACTTTACAATTGTTTGTTCATAGAAAAATTACCACCTATTTTGTGACCACTTCTCACGTTTTAGTATAACCCGAAATCTAGCTAGATAGACAATCCTATCTCACTTTGATCGTATTTTTATGTTTAACAATAAAACGAGGTTTTCTTTATTTTGACAATTCCAGTTGATTTTCTCTTTTCTCTAAATTTAAATCTGGAGAATGTACATTTCCATATTAAGAAGTGATCATAAACTGGAGCGTTTAATCCCCAATTTGCGACCACTTGGTGCATGCACATGTAATATGCGATTTAAGATTTTGTCACTCCGTCTCTCTCTCTGTCTGTATTATTTTATATTTATTCAGGTTTCGTCTCGCTAATTAAGATTTTTATCAAATATTTTGTTTTCTGATAAGTCAAATTATTGACGAAACATTTCAAAATAAAAATTTTCAAAATCATCTGTATCGTTGTTGGTTTCTCTCTCTCTTTCTCTTTTTTTTTGTTTTGGTTTTTGTTTTATCGTCCTTATTTTTGTTACATTTTTAAAAACATATTTTTCTTATAATTGATTCCTTTCATCTTCAAAATTTAAGATTTCTTAGGTTGAAAAACCCTGAGAAAAAATTAGTTTGTCTACTTAAAATTTAAAAATTTCGGTCAAAACATTAATTTTTTGACCATTATTCAGTTTTTTCACTTATTTTTTATAATTTTTAATAAAACATTGATTATTCTTGGCTCGACTTCACCTGGAATTTTAAAGGAGTTTTAACTTTATCGATGGATAGTAAATGACAATAGGCATTTCTTTTCCTCATTTTATAGTATCTACGAATTTTTCCTCTTTATAAAAATAATTTTTATTTTATTATGTAAGAATTTGATTAAGATTTGTTAATCCCCGACTTATTGTCCACCTTTTTAAATCGATTATTATGTAGGTTGTTTTATGGCCCGTCTTTTCCATACATATTTTCGTTTTCATTCTCGTTTCTTCTTTTTTTTTTTTTTACATAATATTTTTTATATTTTTTTCACGTATAATAAATGAAATATTATTCTTAATTTCTCTTTTTTTTCTCTTTTTTTTTGTTTTTTCATTCCATTGATTACTTTTTTTTAATGTAATTCTTGAATGGCGACTTTTTATTTGCTTATTGATTTTTATACATTTTATTTTTATATTGTAAATAAAAATAAATAAAATAATTCAATTACTAAGTAAGTTTTTTTCGTGTACTGTAATTTCTTTTTAAATTTAATTGTTCGTATCTCGGAAAATTAGAATAAATAATTTTCCAATATTTTTTGTGAATAGAAAAGATTTTTTACGAGTTCATTTTTTACTTTTTAAAATGAACTTTTAAAAAAAAATTATTTCTCGTCTCCCCCCCCCCCTATTTTTCTTTTTTTAGAATCATAAAAGTAAATCTTGTAATTATTGACCTTCCATGTTCTATATCGATTTTAACTCAAAATGTGTCACTCACCTTAACGAGTCATAGACCGATTTTTTTTTCTTTCACGCCGATCCCTGGGTTGCCGTTTTTTTCATACCTCTGGTTGGATGGTATGTTTCAGAATTTTTTTTTTTGTTTTCAAAACAGTTGTCGAATTTTCTGTTTGAAGAGGGTCATCTCTATTTTTTGGCATTTCATTTCTGCATTTTGTTTTTTATTAGAACTCAAAAATAAAAATAAAAGCGTTTATTTATTTTCATTCATAACGCTTTTTTAATTGATTTACTTTTTTATTTACATTAAAAATAAATCACATCACAATAAGTACTTTCACCTCTCTGCTTTGAAATATTTTTCATGTTTAAAACAAAAGATATTTAATCCTTAAAGTAAGTATTACCATTGTTGGTTAATTTATTTATTTATTTATTTTATTTTATTTTTTTTTAAAAAAAGGAAAAACTAAAATAATAAAATTCTTATCTCGTTAAAGTCGCTATATAGCTGTTAAAAGAAAACTAACTCCTGTGACACAGTTAAAAGAAAAAAAAGACTAAGAACTGTATCATCATTATTTTTATTTTTTTTTCTGAGTTGGGGATTGTCACAATGATAGTCAACAAACACATTTATTTTGGTGTGTGGGTGGGTAGGTTTTTAGATGGAAACACAACACTTCAACAGTAACACTCGGGGAAAAAGACATTGTATTGAATTTAAAAAGATTGTGTAGTTGTACTATTTTCAATTTTATTCGTTAATGTGTCTTGTAATTTTATAATGTTTTTTTTATTTTTATTGCCAATATAAGATCCATCCAGAATAATTCCCTGAATTGAGTTGCATGTAAATTTCTGATTTTATTTTTTTTAAGCACCCCCCCCCCCCTCTTTTTTTTTTACTTTGTGAAATTGAGTTAACTTATGGAACATTACTACTTCTTAAAGATTAACTTTCCGCAATTATCACTTTTTCTTTTGAAAAAGTGAAAAGTCAGTATTTGGCTTGGGTACAAAAAAATGGGTTGTGAGTCAAGTGTTCTTTGATTGCCTAGGTTGACGTGAAAGAGGAAATGAATCTGGTGGTTTATGATTCACTCTTTCTTTGGGTTTTGTAATCTTTTAAAAAATAATCAAGTAGGTCAAGAGACCCTTTCTTACATAAGAAAAGGTCTCTTCTTGACCTATACCGTCACACTCAGAAACGCGATACGTAAGCTTTAAAATGATTTTTTTTAGAAAATGGAAAATCTTTCTTGAAGTTATTATATCATTACATTAAATTTGATATTTCCAATACGCAAACAAAATTAAATTAAATACTTTGCTGTATTTTAAAACTAAAATTGACTGGAAGGAGCCCTTTTTTTTTTTCTTTTTTTTAAATCGTTGATTTTAGCACCATTTTTAGCCATCTGTCAACACAATGTATTGTAATTCTCTTTATTAAAAAAATAAATCTTTCAAAAATAAAATGCTTTTCGAAAATTTTATTTAAGGAATATCATCTGATTTGAAACAAATAATTATTAATACTTTTAGTTAGTAACTAAAAATGCATTTATAACCTGAAATGAAATGTTTATTTAAATGATGACAGCTTGAGTGACAGACGGAAGTTTATATAATTTTTAACCAATTATCTTTAAAATTTAAGAAAATATTTTCCGTGATGTAATGTTCTATTGAATTTTTAGGTACTTTGAATTTCACAGTTATCGATCTCATTTTCTGATACTGTCGTGTATAAATATTCATATTTACAGGGGTGGGGGGCGTAGTATAGGAAATTTTATCATTTTCTTGTGGTGAAAAACTTTGATTTTTAGAAATTGTTGTAAAAATGTCAGATTGTAATTAAACTAAAGTCTTAATCACAAATGAGTTGAATTATTTTAGAAAATCTTGGTAAGAATTTTTTTTTACTTTTGTTGTCTCCCTCCGCCCCCTCAAAAAACACGCACTTATTTAATTTTATGGAATTTTAAATTACATTTTGTAAAGCTTAACTCCTTGGAGTATTTAAATCATTAATTCATTTTTGTAAACATGACCCCCAGTTACTGAAAATCTGCTCTGAATCATAAAATAATAAATGCAATAAATCTAAAACTCTTATTTAATTAGAAAAGTTTTTAGTTACTTTTATGAATAAGGTATATGGATAATATTGTCTTAAGAAAAATAATTAGAATGTTTACACAAAAGACAACATTGAAAATTCTTTTTAATATAATGGTTATTATAGTAAGCTTCGCTATTTATAATGAGTAAATAAGTTTTCTACTTACTACAAATTAATACAGAATTTGAATATTTGAAACTTTATTAAAAGTTACAATCAAAAATAATGAAAAAAAATGAAAACACTTATTGTCAAAAAATTTATTATTCATTGAAAAAAATTTCTTTGATGATTTTAAATTCTTTAAGGACTTGTTCCTATAACTAATATGAACATTAATCTGTAGAAAAATTAATTTCTCTAATAATTCATTTGTGATTAATTTCTGAAAGCTTCATCAAAATCTGACAATTATTTGATTTTTGCAAGAACTACCAAATTAAATTTTTCGCTGCAGCTATCCCATACTAATTTATGCTCACCTGTTGATGCAAGAAAAATAAAATTTTTAATCTAAAAAGGATTAAAAAATATTCAGTTAAAAAAATCACTTGGTCTTTCCTCTTAATAATAACAAAGATTTTGATGATAAAACTTTGGGGCTTTTTTTTATTGAATCTTTAGCTGACTTGGTATAATTATACACACTTTTTACAAAAATAGATTCAAAATTTGTCTGCTGATAATGTCTTTTTTTTCCCCTCATTATGCACTTGTCTATTAATTCACTGAAACTATACTTGGTTAAGATGCCTCTTCAAAGAAGTGGGTGGTATTCTAAACATGCTTTAGAAGTTCAATATATAACTGAAGATATTAATTTGGCTTAATAATGTCCCTTTTAAATTTCTGAGCCAGTTATATCACTAGAGCATATTGTAAATAAAATTTTCATATAGTGAAATCTTAGGGGAATTTTATGCAATTAATTTAATGTTTGAAACTTGGCTTTTACCCAGATTTTGTACTGAGACAAAAACACTTGCCATAGGAAATCACTTGTCCCAAAGAGTTTACTGCAATCATCCTTCTCATTAGATTTCATTAGTTCTATGTATTAAACAAAATGGCTAGATTAGCAACAAGTTGAAAAAAGTAGTTAGAGTTGTATCATTTGAAAAATTTGATAGTTAAATTTAGTTTAACTAAATTCAACTTCAAAAATCAGTAAAAAAAGAAATTCATTGTAAAAATGAATTCTTCCTTATTCTTTCATTCAAATGATGATTAGAAAAGTTTATCTGGCACTAAATTGATTTTATGTGGAAGTTCTATAGTTTGTATAGTATTTTAGTTTTAATAAACCATTATTTTGATTTATTATATAACCCTAATATTCTGTTAAAAAAAAAAATATATATATATGTTTTATTGCTCATGAGATTAGCAATCAGACTAGATGATCTTCCTGTTACATCAAGACTTATATTTTTTTAAATTTTCCAGTTTCAACTTTAGGAAATAATTTATATATTTTTTCTTATTTCTAGATATCATTCCTTTTTTTTTTTTTTACAAATTGGAAAATCTATATTTATGATATGTTACAGATGTTTACAAAAATAATTATCTCTAATGATATTTGAATCCTTTTTGATTTTTAAATAGTTAAACATTTGAATTTAACAAGCTTAATATTTGATAATAAAAGCTCATTAAAGTTGAAACAAAAGTCAGTTTTATTATGTGGCTTTATAAGATTGAATATGGTGCAAGCTTTTTTTTTTCTTTTTTTTTTTAATTGGTGGGAATTTAACATCTCCCAAAATGTTTAATTTTCTGAAATTAAAAGTTGTAATACTAACATATTTATGGATGACTGTATGGAAAGCAAAAGAAGCAGAGATTGGTTTGCATCATGCATAATTATTTTCATTAAAAGTAAAATAAATTAATGCTGCAATCAGTGGGAAATATCTATATATTGTGGTTTTTAAAATGGATATTAACATTGCTCAAATAATTTAAATTGTCTCAATTTCCAACTATGTACAATGTCACTGTTTAGAGGTGTATTCAAAGCTTTGAATTAATTAACATTATCAAATGTTGATTCTACACAAGTAATTAGCATGTAGTTAGCATATTTGATGACATATAAAATGTTCACACAAACACATTTTGCATTTAATAATAATAAAGCATTATGGAATAAGACTAAATACATATGCTGTATTTGGGTAAACATTAGTCTTCTGTACACATCAACTTTGCATATAACACATGGGGTTTGGAGGTGGCGGGGGGTCTTCTGTTATTAAATCCAGTAATTCAGTTGACATAATCTAGATGAAAAGCTTATCAGTTTTCAAAATATAAATATTGTTATTGATAAAAAAATGTCTATTGATAGCATTATCATTTCAAAAATTAACTTGTTCAACTTATTTTTTTAAATAGTTATTTGTTGGTACTTACACAGTTGTATCAATTTCAAAAGAATTATGGTAACTTTAATGGAGTTTTTGCCAAAAGTATCTCACCACTCTTTATTATGTTGGATTAACTTCTTCCTTATTTTATCTAAGTAAATTACAGAAGTGTTTAAAAAAAAAGACAGTTATAGACAAATTTTATTTAAGTTTATGATAAAAAATACATATTTGTATATTTGTCACATTTTTTTAATATTTTTTATTTTATTTTGAAGGTCTTAAAAGGAAATTTCTGATTTTTTTGAATGTGTTAGAAAGGATTTAAAATTTTTTTTAAAAAATAACAAAATTTGATCTTTCCTCTTAATAATAGCATAAACATTTTGATGATAAAACTTTGTATTAAGTTTGATCCCTTTTAACATCATGAAATGCTGTTTTTTTTGTTTGTTTGTTTGTTTTTCTGGTAATTGAGAGGAGGTACCAAAATTCATGGTTTCTTTCTTCTGTTTGACTACAACCTCCATCTCATAGATGATAAAAAATAATAAATCTGATTTTTTTTTTTCTATAAAAAAAATTACTTGTATAATTTGTTTTTTCACTGCGTAGTTGAAAGAAGTATGCGATTTGTTTTCAAATGTTTATTTTTACTTTTCGTAAGTGGGAAGGAAATATAGGAAAATATTTTTCAAAAAACTTTTTCTAAAAATCTGTGAGCATCTTTAATCTGGGCAACAGAAACATTTTGGCTTCACTCTGGAAACGTTAATTTAATTAAATGAATGTTTACACTGACCAGGATGATAAAAGCCAAGAGTTCAATAATATCATTGTAGGTCATTTTAAGTAACTTGTGAATCTTCAGTGGCATACTTTTGGGTTGTAAAAGGAATCGGATTTCCTTTTATTTTTAATCAACCATGGGCGAGTGAAGCAATAAACTTTAATCACCCAATTAAATTTAGAGTCCATCAGGCAGGCGAGTGAAATCTCAAAGGCTGGTTGTAACTCCTTTTTCTTTTTTATTTCATCAGATATTTAGTAACAGACTGAAACTTGTTTTCAGTTCTCAAGAACAACTTTACTTTGATTGCTCCTCTTGTAAACTTCTGTTCTTTCAGCTGTCATCATTCTTTTTTATTGAAATAAGAGTTATCTCTTCTAAACACTGTATGTACACACACACACAGTTTGTTGTATTATCAAAAAGCCTATTCTTTGGTTTATAATAAAGAGTTTTCCTAGTCTCCTTATCTGACTACTGAATAATTCCTAACATATCACTCAATGTCCTAAGCCTGAAATACAGATGGTGCCACTAATAGAAAATTCATGTGATTTTTATGAAGTACTAACTTTCAAATGACACATGACAAAATTAGGGCCCAATTGAATTATTAGTTTACAAATTATAGTTATTTAAGTGAAGCTACTTTTGCAAATTTTTAAAGCGGTGAAAAATCTTAATTTTGTGTGTTGATAAAGCATTACTTTCTGATTAGGAAAAATACTGTTCAAGTAAAGCTAGGCTTGATAAGTGTTATTCGGCTGTCGGAAACAATGGTTGAGAGGTGGTATGCTGACTTTAAATGCGGTTGGACAGTCACAAATGATGCTGAATGCTCAGGTCGCCCAAAATCGGCAGTTGTCCTGGAAAACACCAAAAAATTCTACAAACTCGTTTTGGTTGATTGTAATTTAAAGTTGCATGAGATAGCAGAGGAGCTAAACATATCAGAAGGTAGTGTATTCACCATTTTGTACAAACGTTTGTCTATGAGAAAGCTGTGTTCAAAGTGGGTGTTGCATTTGCTCACAGTTGATCAAAAACAACAATGCGTTGACGATTCAGAGCATTGTTTGCAACTGTTTGAATGCAACAAGGAATTTTTGCACAAGTATGTAATAATGGATGAAACCTGAATCCACCACTTTGCTCTGGAGTCAAATCAGCAGTCAGCTGAGTGGACAGCAGCAGGTGAAAGCCATCTAAAGTGACCAAAGACGCAAACATCAGCAGACAAGGTTTTGGCCTCCGTATTTTGCGATGCACAAGGTATTTTGTTAATCAATTACCTTGAGAAAAGAAAATCCATTAATAGCGAATATTATATAGCATTATTGATGTGTTTGAAGAAAAAAATCACCAAAAAATGGCCACAAATGAAGAAGAAAAAAGTGATCTTTCACCAAGACAACGCGCCATGTCACAATTCAATCGCAACAATGGCAAAACTACATGAATTGCACTTCAAATTGCTTCTGCATCCACTTTATTTTCCAGATTTAACTCCCAGCGATTATTGGTTGTTTGCATATCTCAAAAGAATGCTCCAGGGAAAGAGATTTAGCTCCAGTGAAGAAGTGATATCGGAAACTGATGTGTATTTTGAGGCCACAGACAAATGGTTCTTCAAAAAAGGCATTGAATTGTTAAAGAAGCATTGGAATCAGTGTATCACCCTAGAAGGACACTATATTGATAAAAAGTCAAATTTTGCCTAAAACTTGTTTTATTAGTTAGGCCTGGGATTTATTAAATGTTGCTACTTGTGAAATTTTATGAAATTAATCCCGCTAATGTAAGTGCTTTTGTCATTTTGATTTGCAGTTTTTTTTGGGGGGGGGGGGTTCTTAGTAATTCATGTAGTAATTTGTACCATTAACCTTTTGTTGTGGCGCAAATCAAAAAATGTTAATCTTATGCTTATTTCTTGTGTGTTTTTATTACTTATATACTTAGATATAACCAGATAACTGATACAAAAACTGTTCTTTTGACATAATTATACATCAGTGTAATCAAAATACTATGCTACTATGTATTTATTCATGCATTAGCTAAACTAAGACGTGATTAGATAGATAGCTAACAGTTGATCAAGAAACTGGTCTTATAACGAATTTAAATAGTATTCATTGATCGTTTATTTTACATCATGTTTTTTCTATCTATGCTTAAAACTAGAAATTGTCAGTAAAAAGAATTATTATTACTATTCTTTTATGTGCCATGACCTTTCAGTACATAGGTGATCATGACCTTCCACACCTCCCTATTCCTGGTAGTTCTTAGCACATATTCTCCACTCAAACCTTGCACTGCCATTCACTTGCTCCAGCCTATCAAGGATGTTACAAGCTGCTTTACCCTGTCTCGCTTTCCTTTTATCTATCCTATTTCAGTTGGTTCAAGTTTTTCCTTCATCTTTGATGTGATTGTCCAACATTCACTGCCATATTGAAGAATAGACATCACATAGCAATAGTAGTCTCTTCTTTGTTTCTAGTGAAATTTCCCTGTCTCTCAGTACTCTATTCAGCTTCTGGAATGCATCCTTGGCCATGCCAATTTACCTTCAGATCTCAGTGTCACACTTTCCATCTTCTGTTAGAATACTTCCCAGGCATTTAAATTATTGTACCTGCTTGATTTTATTATCTCTTCCCTATAAGTGGCATTTTGGGTTCCTCTTTTTGCTGATGACCATGTATGTAGTTTTCTTGTAGTTTATTTGTAGTCCTTTCTTTCCACTTTCTTTAGCTACCTTCTGTAGGAGGTCTTGTCGTTTCCTTTCCGTGTCTGCTATCAGCATTGTATCATCTGTGTATCTTATATTGTTCAGATTATGGCCGCCAATGATGAATCCTGGCATGACTTCTAGGGCCCTCAGAATAGTCTCACTGTACAAGTTGAATAGATCCAGTGAAAAGACACATCCTTAAGCCCCTTTCTATCTTTTGCATATTTGCTGAATTCACTTCCTTTCCATATGCAAGTGACTTTTGATTACTCTAGTGTCTTTCCCAAATATGTTGAGATTGCTGAGCATTTTTATCAATTCTTTGTGGCGTACTTTGTTGAACACCTTCACATATTCTATAAAACACGGGTACACGTTCTTTTTTTATTTGTATTACCCTTTCTGATAGCATCCTAAGCATAAATATCATGTTCCTTGTTTCAGTGTCCTTGATGCAACCACACTGTTCTTGTCCTATCTCTGGCCTGATTCTGCTTCGTGCTCTATTCATCAATATTCGGACGTTTTGTTTTGTGGCTCATTAAGCTGATTGTTTGGTGGACTTCACATTTGTTTGCACCTGGCTTTTTAGGCAGTACTATGAAGATCAACCTGCTTAGGTTGTCCAGTATTTCACCCTTGTTATAGATTTAATTCATTATTTCTGTAATTTTATCTTTACTGAAATTGTCTAAGGCTGACAGCATCTATTACAATGTCATCTGGTCCAGCGGCTTAGTTTCTATTCAGTTTGGCTATTGCAGCTTCCATTTCAGATTTTAATATTTCTGGTCCACCAGCATCTTTGTGTATTGTCAGTTGCTCTCTCGTCGAGGAAGAGATCTTTTATATATTCTTCCCATCACTTAAGTATTTCCTCTTTCCCTAATATGTGCGTTCCTCCTTGGATTTTATACATCCTGTTGAGGAACATGTTCTTTGTTCAGTTAGTTCCCTTATTTCTTTATGCATGTCGCCTTTATTAGTTGTGCTCAATCTTTCTACTTCTGTACATTTGTTGTTGAGCCATTCCTCTTTAGCCTGTCTGCATTTGTTCCTTATTTCCTTGTTTAGTTTTCTGTATTCCATTCCATGTTTTGGCATTATTTTCTGTCTTTACATCATGTCAAGAATCTCTTGTCATCCACTCGTTTTTTCTTCTATGTCTGATTTCCTTTGGGACAATGTTGTTTGCTGATGTCACTAGCACTTCCTTTAGTGTGTCTCATCTCAAGTTTCCATTTCCAATTTGTTCTTCATATTTGCTTTTCACACTGTCAGTGTATTTTTCCTGCAGGTTGAGGTCATTCATGAGTCTGTTGTCTTGCAGTCTGGGTACTGCACTGGGTTTCTTCAGTCTCTGAAGTTTCACCCTTAATTTTGCAGATGACTGGGTGGTGGTTGCTTCCACAGTGATTATCTGGTATACACAATTAAGTTTGTTCAGACTTTGTGCTTTATTTGAATGGCTTAACTTTTCTAGAAATTTCAGAAAAGATGGGTGAATTTCATAGAAAAATTATTTTTAATAAGCCACAATACATGAAAAAATTCAGCTTTAATAACCACTGTTTTTCCATGAATTTATTTGAGCTTTCCAAAAGTTATTGCTCAGCCATTGAAATCATGTATAAACAAAGTTTGGTTTCAGTTATTTTACTAGGCACTCAAAAATTTCTGTGAGGCCAAAATTTAAAACACTTTGATACAAAATTTTTATATTATTCTAAATGTCACTGTTATTATGATATTTGAGAGTTTTTAAATTCCATATTGGAAATTTCTAAAATTGATTTTTGCATTTTGACTTTAAGCAAATTGTTATTGACTAATAATGTTTAGATAATACTATTACCTAGACTAGTATGTTCACATAATTATAATAGCACAATTGACAATTGGTCTCCTTGTAACATGTAAATATTTTAGTATTCAGAATGTTCGTATTTATCTAGTTAGATTTATCACTTTGTTGTTAAATATTGTTTGAATCACTTTCAATTAAAAATTATCATAGTAAAATAATGAAGAAAAAAAATGTTTGTCTTTTATGTCTTGGAAAATTAACCACAATGCAAAATAATGTTTTGATAAATCAATCAGAATTACCTGACCTCTTTTATCATATCAGGATTACTGTATACAGGAGTTTTGCTAAATATGGAAAACATTTAAATTTATTTGGGGGAATTAATGCAATTTTGGTTTGTGTAGGTTTTTGTAGTATCAAAAATTGATTTTGAAGTGTTTTTTTTTTTTCTTGTACTAACTCCATGCAAATACTTAATGTGTTAACACAGAATATAATTATATAATTAATTCTATATGATGTCTTTTTTATTATTTAAATGTTACTTCTGTGCAAAAAATAAATTTTTTGAATGATGCATGCATCCATCCTAAACTTTTCTCTTTATTTAGATTCCACAGTCAGCAGCCTGTCAAGCAGTTGGGGTAACTATACACATTGGATACATTTTGACCATTTTCTTTTTTCATTTTTTTTTTTTTTTTTTTTTTTTTTTTCTTTTTTCCAAGGTTCATTCTACTTGAACAGGTGCACTTTTATTTGGCTAGAATAATGATGCTACAATTTAGCTATATTGTAGAAATGTACTGAAGCTCTTATAACATGACTGAAGTTTTCATTGTAGTATAAAACAAGTATCTAATAAAATTTGACATTTTTTAACAGGGGAAAGCACATTTTTCTTTGAATCACTATTTTCAGTTTTTGTCTAATGTATTTTCAATGTGTATGTACACATTAATATTTCAATATCCTTTTGCATTCTAGTTTTGTGGCTATTTGGTTGTTCTCTGATATCAAAAACTAAATATGAACTTTTTTGCCCTCTCTCACATATACAACTGAAAATATCAAAGTACATTTTTATATTACAATTCAAGTTGCTTTGGATCTATAATGTTGAATATAGATAATATGCTCTCAATTAATTTATACATTGTATGTTTAATATTTTAAATATGAAATAATTTATAAGGATTTTGCTGGGGTTCAATAAGCATTCCACCCATTAGAAATGAAGTTATTACTATTTTTTAATATAACTGGTTATATATTCATTATTCGAAATATTAAAAACTTCATGTTAGATAAAACTTTTGATAGATAATTCAAAATAATTCTAATATACTCCTTTTTTGTGACACAGATACATTGAACTTAAATGGCTTTGCATATCTATCTCAAAATGTCAGTGTATATCAATGCTTGTTTGATTGTCTCGTGCTTTTTTTTTTTATTCATTTGCGCATAATTGAAAATTCTGTAACTTTTTCAGTATGTTGAATTTTTACAGTACAAAAATCAAATTAGTTGATTTTAGGAGCTACAAATTCATACTTTTAGTCTCATGTAACTTCCCCTATATGCTTGTAATTTTTTTTGTAGTACTTGTTCAAATGTAACTATTATAGAAGTTCTAACATTAAGCTGGTGTTTATTAATCTGGATATGAAAAGTGTATTTTTCTGCATCTCTATTTAATCCACTTTGTTTCCATTAAAGAGTCCATTATGAAGAAGGGTTTTTATATATATATATATATATATATATATATATATATAAATGAGAATTGTTTTCAAATAGAAAGAGTGGTTTGAAACTCAGTTTTATATAGAAAAGAATTTAAAATATTTAAAGAAATCTATCATCTGATATTAATTTAAAATGAGAACTTAATCATTTCATTCTAAGCAAGTTGATAAAATCACTAAAATGCAAAAGGTTACTGAGTGAAAGAAAATGAAACATTAGAGAGAGCAGAAAGAACAGTAAAAATCAGAATTCAAAACAACAACTGGGAATTGACATTACATTTTAAATGTTTGGAGATAGTAGTTGTAGCCGAAAGAGTTTCACAGTTCAGAAGTGCAAGAGAAGAAACTATTAGAATAGAACTTGCAGTTACATTTAACTAATTTAACAATAAAATAAGACCTAGCTGTCAATCCAGGAATATTTTAATTCACAAAATTAAGAAACCAAAGAGGAAATTATTTAAATATAGCCAACATTGTAGGGGAAATAAAAAAGAAATAAAACCCATTTCTCTACTTCATGGTCCTGAATCTAATTTAGAAGAATTTGCTAAAATGGTAAAATATACAAACCTTATTCTGTCAACAAAATTTGCCAGGTCTTTCAAACTACAGTCACCAACCAAATGCGAATTTTTTAACTGTTATGAATTTCTCTCATCTTTTCAAAAATATTTTGCTTTAATAATTAGTTATAATTAAATGCTGTTTTTAAATGCCTCTCAAGGCATGGTTTTTAACTTTCCTGTGCCATCTGTCATAGTTTTGATAAATTTAATATCATGATGTCGAGGGATTTATAATTCACTTTAAACACATTAAATGGTTTAACAAAATGTAAAAGTTATGCTACTCTTTCACTTAATTCAAATTTGAAAATACAAACTTTTAAGTAAGAATATCCCCCCCCTCAGTAGAATATTATAGCTTTATTTTTGCATTTGTTATTTTAATATTAAACTTCATTTATTGAACTCTTTTCATTCTAGTTTAGTCTTAATCTTCTTTTCAGAGGTAGTAAATGATACTCAACATATAGGATTAAATCATCACAATATTTCCAGTATATGTAACTGTCATATAGACATTAAAAATGTCCTAGTCTAATTTGATCATCTTTAAAAATTCTATTGGTTAAAAAAATAAAATGATGACTTGTTGGGTTTGCTTTTATGCTAAAAAATTTGATTATTATTTTTAAAAAATAGGTAAATGCATGCAATCATGTATAAATGAAAATCATCCATTTTATCATTGGAAATATCCTAAATTAAAGAACGAAATCTTTGTTTTACTTAAAAATCTAAATCCATGTTCTCTTTCAGGTAAATCTATCAGTTCTTTGATCTCATCTTATTTATTTTATGTAACTCTAAATTTTAGGTTAGTCTTTTTGTCAGAAGAAAATAAGAATCTTTTTGTGGTTTTTGTATAGTATTATAGATTTATGCTTTATACTGAGAGAAATTTTTTAATCTTTAGTCAATTTGTAGATATTTTTTTGGCAACAAAGGTTTTTGATACCTTTGAGTAGCAACTATTTTTTTCTTTTTTTCTTACCCATTTTGTAGAAAGATTTTATGTATTTATTAAATTTTGTTGTTCTAGCTATATATAACTTTTTTCTTTTTTTAAACTTTGTGACCTTTTCAAACTGAACCTTTGATGTTGTTTGTTTTTCTGGTAAATATACTATTTACAAATGGTTTTTTTTTTTTATGATGGGAAAATTAAAATCCATGTGTTTAAAAGTTTTGAAATAAAATCTTTTTGCGATAATAAAAAAAAAAAATCTCAATTTCATCTTAACACATATTTCATTGATTCATTTTAACATTTTGTATCAAACATTTCTTTCATTTGTTCAACAAGTTCTTTGAGACTTGAACATATTTCTTTGTAATATCAGTTTTTGTAAGAATTTTCATCTTTCATTTCCAATATCATAATTATTTAATATCTTAGGAATCCTTTATTTTTCAACCTCCATATCGTTACAGTCAATCTATAAGATTTTTTGTTTAACTTCTATTAACCCATTTTTTTATAGCATTGTCTACTCTGACTTGATTTTGTCATGCCTATTTTATCAGTTGCTTGTCCCACTAACTGATCCCAGGTTTCCTTCTCTTTTCTTTTCAAGTTGGCCTATTCTCTAGCTGCCCTCGGGAGTCACCAAAACAAAAATTCCAAGGTTAGTTAAAATGGTCCAAAATGATTACCAAAAAAACATCAACCTTTCTTTTATGTAGAAACTTTTCCTGTTGTATTATAAATATACACTCTTTTAGTTATTTTGCCATTTTATTTTTCAATTTGATCTAATTAAAAATTTCTCTTAAATTCCTTCAATACTTTTTGAAAGATTTAAGCAAATTAAAGAAGTTATTTTTAGGATTGGTAAGATTGAAACATAAAATATATAATATTCTGGATAAGTCTTGTTTGATTCTGCCATTTCCTGGCCAGAAAAGCTGGTTTTATTAAAGTTATTATGTATTCATTGAACTTTTCATTCAGATTTCACCATCATGAAACAATCTTTTGGCATTTCATATTCCTCTTTATGAGTCATCTATTTTTCATTTCCTAAAATATAGGAATCTGTCTGTACAGCTTAAACTTTTTTCATTTGCACCTATTGGAGCATAATGGAATTAATTGGACAAGGCCAGTATTTGAATATTACAAATTCAAAAATATCACTTGATTAATCTGACATACCTAAACCAGAACTATAATTCAAAAAGCAATATCAAGTTTATAACTTTGCTGATTTTTTTTTTCCCTGAAACTAATATTTCACTTAGAAAAAAAAAATTGATCCATATATTCAAATTCTGGCTTTTTATATATATATATCTCAATTCTAATTTATTTTCAGTTGAAATGATCTCTTTATCACTTTGATAAAAATACAGTCATTTGGAAAGGAGAGTTATAAAAAAAGATCAAATTGCTTTTTATTGTTGTTGTCTTTGTATATGTTTTATAATGCACATATGCTTAAAGCATGTCCACACCTTGTATTGAGTACTACATAAATAATGAACTAAACATGATTTATGAAGTAGTCTTTTTACATTTAATGATTTTTGCCAGTCTTAGGCTTCTGTATCTCAATAACAAACTACTACTTACTCTAATTTTTTTCCTTTTTACAATAACTTCCAATGACTATCAGAGAAATTAATGATCTTTTTCAGATATAAAAAACTAGATTTGGAAGGGTCTATTTTCATTTTGTACTGGTCTCTTTTTTTTTTTTTTTTTTCTTCCTATCTTATACTTTCAATTCTAAAATAAACCCCTCTAACATTTCCTATTCCAATGATATAAATCATATCAAATTTATATACATAGTATAATTGATTCCTAGAAACATTTTCTTTTCTGTCGCATAAATTTGTAATTTATTGTTTTATTAGATTTAAGGTGAATTCAATGCTTTTAGAGTTTAGGTTTTATATCACCTATTATGATAAATGAAAATGTAAGTAACTTCTTACCCACTTAATAAAAGTATAATATTGAAATAGTCTGAATTACTTCCAATATTTTTTAGTAAGACAGAACCAGAGGAAAAGTGAGTTATGATGCTATAATTGGAGTTAGAGGTGACAGAATGGAATCAGTGGATCAAGTTCTAGCTGGAACAGTTTACATTCACTTGAAAAAGATATGAATCCACTTTTAGAAGAAGGAAGCTTTTTAGCACTATAAGGCAGTCCATTTTGGGCATAGAACTAGCATCTCAGTTCTATAAAATTCACTTACTACTGAAACTGTTACAGAATCATTTAAGGATTGCTGCTCTATGCTCCACAAGGAATCTGCAAGACTAAAAAAAAATCTGTTACTGTTCGTATACACATAAATTAATCTATTACTGTAAAATTAGAACATGTTTAGTAACTGATGCTTGATATCGTTTATTTTTTAGTTGGACAGTATCAAAAAAATCTCTTCCTGCATTTTCCCCCTCATACTTCAACTTCATATTAAAATGAAATTATAATAAAAATTTAAAAAAAAAAATTTTTCTTTTTTCTATTCAACAGAATGCTAACATAGGCTTAACAGAATTTTTATTTTATCATTACATCTTTTGAACTCCTTAACTGAATTGGAATATTTTGATCATTTGAAACCTATTTTTTATATTTTAACTTTATCATAATTTCATAAATTTCACACATATATTATGCTCACAAACTTTTCCATTTTTTTTATATATGAAATGCTACAACATTAACATTATTCAACATTATTAGGAATAAATACTGAAGATAGGAAAATAACAATAATATGGAATGATTGAAGTTAAATGATTCACATATTTGATTACAAATAATGTGTGTTGTGATACAGTGGATATCGGCTCGGAGCCGAGTTCGAATTCCAGTTGAATCCATTGTATTCATTTACGCGCAAATACCCTTGGGAAAGGTATTAATCCGTCTCTTCCTTCCAGTTATGGGTTAAATAGCAGGACAGATTGGGTTCTATAGCCTTGGTCGGCAACCAGTCTACCGCAGAAAGCAATGGCAACCTACTGCGGGATAATCTTCTGCCCAGTCAGTCATGTCTCTTTTGAGACATGATCGCCCAAGCGTGTATCACGTATGACACTTAACTGACTGACTGATTACAAATAAACTCTTTTTCTTATTTTGAAACATAAATATTTTTTAAAAAAGTAACTTCAAATTTAAAGATTTCTTAAATTTGTGAACGTATTCTCAAGAGAAATGCAGCTTTATAACAAAGAGATGAAATAAAAATTAATCAGTTGATTTACTATAACCAGAAACTAAATATACACATTTTTAGATAGTCTTTTTTTAAGAAAGTAATAATGAAAATAGTGTGTGCGTACACACACACCCCCATCTGAATACGTTAGGTAGGTAGTGAAAATTATAAAAGTTAATTGTTAAATATAGAGTGATTCATTGTAAGTTTTTAACTTAATACATTAAATTCAATAAATGGTTATTTCTATCTTGAACATAATTCTCCCATGCTTCTCAAACTCTATACAACAATACACATTACAATATCTATTTTATGCTGTATTTGATAACTAATGATAAAAGGTGGCAGAAATTCTGTCTTTTCTATAGTTGTCTTGCATTTAAAATATAATGGAGGATTGTATAAGAAATATAACAAAATCAAATATACTTTTTAGTTGTGATTTTTCTTCCCTTTCCCCCCTGATTTTCTTCTGAAAATGTTGTGTTCCCTCTTGCCACCACTATCAGAGTATAACTGAAATTTCTTTTGTAAATATTCTCTTAGGGATATGGCTTTTATTAACAATTTACTTTAAGAGTTGACTGCTTAGCTTTGTGTGTGTTGGAGGGATACTGAAAACTTCTGACTGACCCACATCAAAATTTGATCAAATACCATATTTGAGGGAATAGAGCACTTCGTGAACAAGCCAAGAAATTTTCAGCATCCCTTCCTCTGTGTGTGTATAATTTTTAGATGGACAAAACAAATTTGGCCTGTATATTTCTTTTAATTTTTTTTTTTTTTTTTTTTTTTTTTTTTTTTTGCCTGTATTTATTTACTTTTTTTATTTACAAACATCACACTTTATATTTCTTTTAAATCCTATGAGAAAAAGTCAGAAATTCTCTCTGCACCATTTATCTATTTCAGTCTTAGCACAACTTTAGATGCGATGGAAAAGCAGCAGGAAGAAAACTACTTATTTTCCTTTTCAGTTTTAATGTGACTGGTTTCTTGTTTTTAAGCATACATAATCATAGGGATAGATCTTGATCCCATATAATCACATGGGCATGCTTGTAAAAGATGCACCAGCTTTTGGTATAAATTTTATGTTTTTATAAATTAATAAAACTCGACAATTTTATGTTGTGTTCATTCTGTTATTCTCACTGCATGCTTATATTTTAGGCATTGAATTACTACTATCTTGTATGTAAAAAAAAAAAAATAAAGGTATCACAAAAAACATTACATACTGAAATGTATGATTTGTTTTATATTTCATTTTATTTTATTTACATTGATTTCTGTCATATTTCTTCCACTCTTTACTGATTCACATTATAGGCATTTCTGAGTTTTTGTCACAAAGCAAGAAATGCTTTCCATCCCCAATGAAATGCTAAAGTATTTTGAACATAATAGATTTAATACATTAATTGGCAATTTAAAATAAGCTCTCTCACTCTAACAGAATTCTTTAATTTATAAGCAAAATGTTTCTTTGACAGTTTTTTGCTGTTGATCTTTAAAAACTTCAAACTTAAGACATAATCTAAATTAAATGCAAGTGATTGTGATCAAACATTTCATTGAATAATGAATTTTAAACAATCTATCCTCTAAATTAGGCAAGTTCAAAGACAGGCTTAGTGGCCAATTATGGCCTGCAGATAAATTTCATATAACCCCATCCTCTGTTATTGAATGTATCATTTATGAGCCACTAGTATTGTCACACCTAAGAAATGTAATTTTACATTTTACCAAAAGATGGCAGCAATACTGCGTGGCCACTTTCTGGCAATATGACCCTGGCCTTGGCCTTTTCCAGCCAATTTATAAAATTACTGCCATTAAATCAGATCTCGGTATTACCCTTTAGTGTAAGCAAGTTATTTCTTTTGGTCATCTGAGATGAATAAATTATAAAATATTAGTGAATTTGTTTTGCTGGTCAAAATCAGTTATAAATATATTCAGAAACTTGCACTTGTCACTTTATTTTCTACTTCTTAATAAGATATATGTTGGTGTTATGTTCCTATTCATGTTTTCAATTTAAAAATTGAACAGCATCAATTTTTTTTTTTTTTTTTTTTTTCCTCAGATATATTTTATTTCATCTTACATGGACTTCAAATATGACAGGCTGGGTGATTTTGGTAAAACCTGTTTAAATTTATTTGTCATCATTGTGAAGAAATGAAAATATGCCGTTTGCAATAAAATTTTCATAAGATCATTTGCATTTAATTTTAATGATTAAAAGAATATCAAGCAGAATGATTGGCCCTCACATGTATTCACTTTATCAAATCAAGCCCTCTTAGAAAAACTTTTGGACACCCCTGCCCTAAATGCTGGTCTGTAGAGGATATGTATTATCTCATTGGCTGTTCATGAGATTTACCCAAAGGTATCTGAATGCTTTCCCCTTCCTCTCCACTGTATAATTTATAACCAAGATTTGTTAGATTTGACACAAGAGTTTACAATGGATACATTTATCCTCTTTTTTTTCTTTTTTTTTATATAATAAAGGCCGTTGTGTGGGTGTATGTATGTATGTGTGTGTGTGTATATTATGAATTCACATGTCCTTTGAAAAATTGTTCTTGATCCTAATTTTGTAAAAAATTATATCGACCATACCACTCATCTCTCAATGGAGCTCAATTCGATCTCATTTTAACACACATAGAGACCTACTAAGTCCTATCTAGAACATACTCGTTGACAACACAAATATCATAGCATCATCCACATACAAAAAACAACTAAAAATAATGGAGGCTTTATTCATAAAAACAAAAAAAGCTCAACACTCAATAACATCAACTATGAACACATTAGCAACATGCTTACGTGTTCAGTACGTAACACATATCACTACTCCGCATTATACATAATACCACTTATGTTCTGTTACATGTAAAATAACATTAATCCTCGAAAATGGCTAAAAGTATAGCCAAAAGCACTCGTATAAACAAAACATTTGGACAATTTTTATATAATTTATGCTCCTGAAAGAAAGAAATCATAAAATCGCATGAAACATTACATAAAAAAAACTTAACCATCACATCTTATCTGTCTGTCCCTCTATATCACTCTCTCTCTAGCTATACCAGACGAACGCGGGCGTCCCTCAAGGTTCTATCCTAGGTCCCACGCTCTTTCTGATCTACATTAATGATCTCCCCGACACCATTAGATCCCAAGTTGGCATGTATGCCGACGACACAACAATCTACTCCCACATCGATCAGAAACCAGGTCTGGACGACAAAGTGAACCTCGCTGCCGTACTTGAAAGGGACCTCCAATCCGTAGTGACCTGGGGTAGGAAATGGTTGGTAAATTTCAATGCCTCCAAAACAAAGCTGTTATCAACTAATCACCATAGACAATCGCATCTACCTCCCATTAGCATGGGACAGGCTAGCCTCCCAGAGAGTAAAATACTACGCCTCCTTGGCCTTACACTCTCGGCGGACCTCAAATGGAATGACTATATTGAATCCATTGCCAAATCTGCTGCTATGAAAGTGGGCTCCCTGTGCAGGGCCCAGAAATTTTTCCCACCTGAATCTATTCTGCACATATACAAATCTACCATCTGCCCGTGTATTGAATATTGCTGCCATATCTGGTCGGGTGCCCCTGCTGCTCTCCTTGGGCTTCTTGACAAAATACAAAGGAGGATCTGTAACGTGGTTGATACTGACTTGGCAGACCGGCTGCAGCCGCTCTCACACCGGCGTGATGTGGCTTCCCTGTGCCTCTTCTACAAGTACTTTCATGGCTTCTGCTCCGATGAGCTTAGATCACTGGTGCCGCCTAAGCACGAATTTACACGAGATACTAGATTAGCAACTAGGTCCCACCCTTTTCCAGTTAAACAAATAAGATGTAACCGTAAATTCTACTCCAACAGCTTCTTTTCTCGCGCTTCCCGCCTGTGGAACTCCCTTCCACAAGTCTGCTTTCCCGACAGTTACAATCTCCAGGTGTTTAAATGTAGGGTCAATAGACACATCCTATCACACTAACTCCCAACTATTCTCACAACACTCTCATCTACCCAACCCTCATTCTCGGTATCCTTACCCGCCTATCACCCACCCTCTGTCATTTCCTATATTTAATCAGCCTTTCTCCACTCTACGTAGCCCCCTGCACAGTAGTGGCAGTGACATGCCTTGCTCGGGGTGAAACGCTTATATAAAAAATATATATATATATATATATATATATATCACTCCTATCATACTTAGAAGGTAACCTGTGATGAAACAGCTAACAAAGTTGGTCAGTTCATTCTTTTTACTACCAGTGATTAAAGCTTTTACCATGTGTTTGCTCTTTAACAGTGCTTTTATTTTTTTGCAATAATTATGGTGTCAAGTGTGTGTGTGTATATATATATATATATATATATATATACATACACACACACACACACACACACACACACACATCCCTTATGTCATGCTCAGGGTGAATAACCTGTGAGGAAACAGCTAATAATCCTCTCAAATATTTTGCCATCATTTTTGATAGCAGGGGTACAATCATAAAGGCATATTTAGCACCCTGGTTTGAACAAAGAATATTGATAATGAAATGATTAAATGCAAATAATATATAACCATTAGTTTTGTAATTTGAGTATGTCATGATTAAATACTTTTCTTTTAATAGAATACACATGAAAACAACTGGCAAGCATCCAGAGAGCAAGGTTCTGTTTTGGTCTTTCTACTCCAAATTTTTTTGTGTAGTTGGCAGTATTCAGATGAGTTAAAAAAAAAAAAAAAAAAACTTTTATAATATTCTCTCACAATTCTACATTTGAATGAAAAAAAGAACTCTCATCCACAGAAATCTGGGTTGTAAATCTTTTTTTTTTTTTTTTTTTTTTTTTTTTACACTTAACACTAAAACAAAATCATTAGTCTATCCTGAAACATGCATATATGTTACAACTTGCTGAACAGTGAAAATCATGTTCTTTGGATGCTTGTTGGTTACTACAGTCATGACATACTCAAGCTATGAGACATGTATTCATTTCATTGTCTTGTTATTGAATATGAGATGTCTCTTAAACATGCCACCATGACATCTTATTCTCAAGTCATGTTGCTGAATATATTACAATTGGAGAAGCTATGAGGAGTAGGTTTTTAATGAGATTTGTTATTTTTAAAATTTTCAATACTAATTTTTTACAGAAGATTATTAAACCCCTATATTGTGTAAGTAACAATATTTAGCATATGAGATTGTCAAAGTCGTTTTTATTAAAAAAAAAATATAAATAATGTATCTGTAACTAAAATTATGCATAATGGAATATCTTTAATTTATAAGCAGTGATGACATAAGCTACACATAATAATAATAATGTGTTTACTTTAATAAAATATAAACTATATACAGTATTTAGACAATTTTTTTTTAAATGTCTGGTAACTTTAGCCTATGAAATCCTCACTCATACAATTACCTCTTGGTCTTACATCGTTGTTAGCAAGCCTTGGTAGAAAAATATGAAGGTATTTTAATTCTATTATAACAAATAGAATGTACATAATTAAAATGGGAAAACAACTGTTTAATGTGAAAGTAGGGGGGAAAAAAGCAATTTTGTTTTAAAGTAACAATGAGCTAACTAAGTTATCACTTATCGCTCATCAGAATTTAGAGAAGTAAAGTTTTTGTGCATAGCTGACTAAAATAGAAACAGGAAAAAGAAAATACAAGTGCATTGATTATATATCAAGACTGGTATGTTTTTATAAACAAATGTTCCAGTCCTAACAATCATTCCTTCTGTTTACATAAATGGTGGTTGTCTTGCATTAATAAAAAATAGTTGAAATAAATGTGCTATCTCACTTACGGATTGATTTAATGAAAATAGTATTTTCATTAAATCAAGACAACCTTCCTTATGTAAATAAAAGGAATGGTTGTTAGGACTGAATGAGATTTGTATATTATTGATATATATTTGCTTTTTAATGTTTCCTTCCTTGTTGGTTGTGCACAAAAATTTTACTTTCCTTAATGAGTGAGAAGTGATAACTAGTTAGCACATCATTATTTGTTTTATCTTTCACATTAACATGGCTGTTTTCCCTGTTTGTTCCTTTTAATTATGTCAATTCTTCTTATAATTAAATTTTGTACCCATAATAAGATTTTCAAACAGTCCAATTTGTAATGTATAACTTTTTGCTAAGCATTTAGTGTACCCTTACTTTGTCTGAAGGAGGTTTATGTGATGATCAATGGTAGTCAAATAATTGACTTTTTTTATCATATGCCAATTGAGACAGAGTTATAGTAAATATCTCTTTCTAAGGTAAACCAGTATCTAAAAGATTTAAAATCTAAATTGCCTGCTTTAGAAAAAAATAGTGAAACCTGAAAATGCCCCCCCCCCCTTTTTTTTCAGATGATATCTGCTTAAACAAAAAAAGATTTGCTTGAAGCATAAACAATTTACTCTGCAATATATTGGTCATATCTAATCATTAAATTTTTTAAATCATAACTTCTATCTTAATTTCTTTCACTTTTAATTATTATTTGCAGTTTGTATCCCACTGCTGGTTGCTAATTTATCGCCACTATCTTTTAATCCTCTCTACTTTTTGGGTACTCTGTCCATGTCGTTCATTGTCTCCAGAAAATGATATAAGAATATAATATTAAAAAAACCATGTTGAGTATATTGTGAGTAGTTATTTTACAGTATGCTGAAGGATATCAGCAATTACTTGTTTCTTACCTGTTGCACTCAAAAAGGATGTTAATATGAAAAGTTACTTAAAATAGAAACAGTAAAGCTTTGGAATTCATCTAAAATAATTTGAAGCAGAATTCAAGAGAAATCCTATCATTAAGATCATATAGTAAGTAATATTAATGATGAAAACTAACAAATATATCCCCTCATAGGAATTTGTTAACTGCAGTTGGAGACATTCTTTTCTATACTCAAATGATTCTGTTGTGGCAAAGAATATTGAATGAAATCTTTGTCAAGAGAAACAGCAGACTTCTCAAGAGTAAAATTGTCAAAATACAAAATTAGTTATTTAGAACTTTCTGTTCATCCCTTCCAGGTTTCCAACACCGGGTCAACATTGATGATCTTAGCCGGAATTCATCAGAACCAGGTGAGTGTTTTTAAAAAAAATAAAATAAAAACTAAACAAAGTACTAAAACTAAATTAGGAGTAAATTACTTGGAAGCCAGGTAAATCATTTACAAAGAGAATCATATGCACATACATTATTTCTGTTTTTTGTTAATCTGTAAAGAATGCTGAAAATTCTTGGATTTTGAATTCAAATTAACCAACTTTACTCTTTTTTTCACCATGCCATAATGTAAGCGTATTTAATTATTCAAAATTAGAATTTTTTTTTTGCTATCTCTTTGGGAAGGTTTTCCTTGTTTTCCAAATAATCTATTTTTAATATTCAAAAATTTTAAAATTACTTTTAAAACATTAAGCAGTACACTAATATGTAGATCAGAATCTGACAAAATGATTAACAAAAACAAATAGGAAAATTATCTCAATCTAATGTTTCACTTTTATTAAAGCTTCTTCAGACACTGAGAGAAAAATGAAAAAAAGCAGACAACATACTGGCATGTTGTGATTTGGGGTTCTTATTGTATGTGTATTAAAGTAATAGATAATTTTGAATAGTAACGTGCATGATAGTGTATTAGGATTAATATCAACAAAATTGTTTTTTATTTAACTAATATATCCTACTTATTGTTGAAAGTGTGACTCTTTGGTACACAGCATGTTATCTAACGTGTGGTGTTTTGGATAAACATGAAACTCTTTACCATGCATAATTAGAAAAATTGATACAAAATGTTTAGAAACTGCTTCCTTTGTGAAAGACAAGAATGAAAATAAATCATATCATTTGTAAAAATAATATTCAAACTTTTGATTAACAACTAATTGTTAATGGTGCTTTATAAACCCTACTCCAGATAAATTTCCTTAAGTTAATTCAGCAAAAGTGATTTTTATTAACAATTGAAAATTAATGAATTACTTATTTTGTGCTTGTTAAATTCTCTAAACACAAGATCATAATATGGCTTCATATGAAAAAGTATGTGTTTATAGTGAAGCAAAAATTTGGCCTTTCTTAACAGTAGTTAGAAAGGAATTCAATCCTTACTAATTCCTGATAATTTTAACATTCTGTTGGATAAGGATAGCCAGAGAACTTTCAGATTGGAACATCTATAAATTCATCTATTGTATACTTATAGTATTGAACCTCATACTAAATTATACTTAAAAGGAAAAAGTGACATTAAAATAATGTGGTAAGTCACTAGGAATCATAACAGGAAAGTTGAGTTAGTTAAATAAAATGATATAAATAGTTTATAAATCTTTTTGATTTAGATTTATTAAAAGTAGAGAAATTAATAAACAAAATGTATGAAACAAATTTGATAATGATTTACATTGTAAATATCTGATGGCTGTTTTTGTATGCTGCAGATATTCTTTTGATTTAAATGATAGTAAAAATTTAACTTTAGGCTTTTCTATTCATCCTTCTCTGTACTTTATTCCTTCATCCTTATTTGACATTATTATTTAGATCATCAAAACCTCATATTCATCATTAATTCACAGTAATCAAAGTTGAATTGAAACTTATGATAACCATTTAACATCATCTCATTAATTTGGCCTCACTCTGAACAAGTGAATTTGCTTTACCTAAACCATCTCTTTTTTTATTGCATGCTTAACAATAAAATAAATTTTATAGATTGTTTTTTATTTTTTCTAACTATTCATTAATTAAAGAATTGATGGCTTAACTCATCTATTTAAGAGGCTTTGCCCTTTGATAGTGATAATGGTGAGTTGGCTAAGAAAAACAAAAAGAATCATTTATTATTAAATGTTTACATTTTTTTTTTCAATATTTCCATGTGTATTTGATATTTTTTCTGAAGTTCTGCATCTATTTTTTGATTGTAGCAGTTATATTACTATGTGAAATAAATCCAATCCTTAAAGTCTATTGGTATCATGAGATTCGGCACCATAAACATGATCTGATGAACGCTATTGGGCTCTCTACCACAGATGCATTTTTGCAAATGTGTGTTTGTTTTTTGTTTTTTTTTTTTTTTGCTCAGATGATGGTAAATACCTAAATTTAAAAAAAAAAGGAGCTGCAAAAGTGTTTTGCTTTTAAACACATGGATTTAAATTTCCAAAAAAAAATATTTTTAATTTTTCTTTTTACATGTTATTTGCAAAACATGAAACATCTGTCTTTCACCATTGTAACTTTGAATTTTTTGATGGCCCTAATTTCCTCTCTATTTTGATATAAAGAATTAGAGATAGACATCAAAGTAAATCTGTTAATTCTCATTGAATGTGAATATTATATATTTCACAGAGTGAAATGTAACTAGTATACAATATGATATGGGCTTATATTATAAACTTTCTTTTCAGCTGGTAAAATTTCACAAGTAAAATCTTTTGGGTAATTTTTTTTTCTTAATTTATAAAGAAGTTTTTTAAATGTTGTCATTTTTATATCTAAAAGTTTCACATGAAGCAGTGACAATACTGCTTTTTAGTATATTCCAAAATTTACCAAAAAATTGGAAATGTTTATAAAATATAGTAAATAGAAGCTTTCAAATTATGACAGCCATTTAAAAAGCAGACAAGTAGGTAGGGTTGGTGAAACAAACAGGTAAATAGTGAATATATGATGATTTTTTTTTTTTTCTTTAATTGGTATCACCCCATGCAAGCCACTAAGCCACAAGAGGTTACAGGGTGTCGAAGAATTAAGAACAGAAACAACATTAATAATGAGCAGATAGAGAAAAGAGTAATCAGGAGGGCAGTAGATAGCGATTGAAATTGCATTTAAATTTTTGCAGATTGAAGTTGGCTGGGAAGTATGGAGCTGGAAAATTGAAGATAAAAGTGGAACTTGGAACAAAGTATGAAATTTTTTTTTATTGACTGACTGATTTACAAGGAACAAAGTTGATGAAAAAGTTAGGGTATATACATATAATGGCTAATAAGTCATACTTCTAAACTGAAAGCAAGTCACTAGGAATTTATCAGTCATGGCTTCAAACAAAATTTTCCAAAACATTTGATGAGAATTTTGAATCAGCATTTTTTTTTTTTTTAATTTGAAGTGGTAGAAATTTTAACAAATTTGTTTTTGTTGTGTATTACTGCATTTTATATTGGTATTGTCAATTGGACCAGTATTTTCTTATTTTTGGTGGCACATATTAAAAAAAAAAATAGTCCCAATGCCAAATGAAATATGAAGTCAATATAAAAAAATAACTCTTGACAAGATTTTTGTCTTGTTTCATTTGACAAATTTTTGATCATCCACAAGTTTCATAAAAGTTGAGTTTAGTGCTTTATGAAATCAAATACAGTTCCATCCATTATTCATCTCTATATCATAATTTTTTTTTTAATTTATCAGTCTTATGAAACAAATTTGCCAAGAAGAAAATATAGTCTTCAATGTCGTAATCTGAGAGATAAAAAAGATATTTTAAAAGTATTTCAAAACACAGCAGTAGTACAAAAAAAAAGAATAACAGGGTCAAGGAAACGGTTTGATTTCAGCTATGTGCATGTGTAATAAAGAATGGACAACTTATAGATAATATGCTTTCTTCCTGGGTCATGTGATAGTATGGGGATCTGATCGGATGTCTTCCTGACGCACTTGAACCCAAGGTCAGTTACCTGCTTTTGCCCACATGAATAGAACTCTATACTTGCACAAACGTCATGTACCAAACCTTGGTGCAAAATTAAGAACCACTTCCAAGTCAGTTCCTGTTTCAGACTTGATCTGATCAGAGGTCTGTGATAGCTTGTGATAGTCAGCTAGATAGTGATAGAAGTTTTGAAGAAGAGATTGGTTTGAAGAAACCAAATTCCTAGAAAAGGAAGATAAATTCAACACCTCTTAACCCCTAGACAAGAAGAAAAGAGAAAAAATCGTTCAAGTAACAAAAGCCAAGAGGAAGAAAGGAGAGAAGAAAAGATAGAAAAAGTATAAAAGAAATTTGAAACTTATTTATCCTTTGATGTATTTTTGTTGTATGTATATGTGTTCCTTTCCTATAAATGCATGCTAGTGGATTTCAAACTGTTTGCTAAAACGATATTAACTTACTTGATCAGATAGACCCATCTCCTAAGTCTTTTCTTTTCAAAACATTTTCTTTTTGCGTTAAATTATAGTGGTTTGGATAAATCAACATTCCCATCTGTGTTAAGCCATTTTGTATATTTTAATAAAGTCTGTTACTTGTTATAAATATATTTTTGCTTTCTCTTGTCTGTCACCAGTTGAAAGTAATTCCATTTAGCTTGGTGGCATTCATCTGATTGAGAGAAAGTCCAGGTTTAACAGAATTGTAATTTCATTATTCTGTGTATGTGTTGCAGTCCCATCTTCTGCTATTACCATAATGGTGTAGGGTGAGCTGGGGTAACAGTTGGGGCTCTTGTCTGGGATTTCTCTTTTTCTTTCCGTCACCTAAAATTGATTATTCGCCTGCTTGTGCAGAATTGTAAACCCTGGTTGATGATCGGAGATGGCAAATATAGAGAAATTCATAGCCTCCCTCTCAGCAGAAGAATTACTAAAATTAAAAGATGATTTGATAATAATATGAGACAGACTAGATTTAGAAATAAAAAGATCATATGGGAAGGCACAAATAGCAAGAGTTATAACAGAACACATGGTCGATAAAGATATATTCAATGACAATGTGTTATCGCAGTTTCTAACTAAAACACCCGAGCTTTTGCAATGCCAGGTGGAAATCAAGAAAGCTAAAATTAGGACAGAAAATGAGAACGCCAAAATCAATGCCGAAGTTGAAATGACCAGAATAGCACACGAGACCCAAATCAGGGAAATACATATCTGGAGAGAACATAGGCAAAGTGGATTTGATTTGGCTAGGCAGATACGGTTAGTACCACCATTCAACATGGAAGATATTGACAAAGATTTCCTCCAGTTTGAGAAAATAGCATCTCACTAAGTTAGTTGGTCATCAGAAGCATGACCCACGATACTTCAAACGGCATTAAAGAGTAAAAAGAGTTTTGAAGGCATATTAATTAGTACCCGAAGCCTACCAGCAGAAATTCTGAAATTATAGGAAAAATGATAGACATATGTGAAACTCTTTCAGCAGAAAGAAAAGTTTTTTTAATAGATGGAGCTCTTCCAAAAATGTAAAGTCTAATTATAAGAAGTTGAAGCAGTTGGTATTAGCAGAAGAGTTTAAGCACTGCATCCCAATTGATATTCAGGTTTTCTTAGATGAAAAGGCTGTTCATAATGGGTATAAGATGGCCATATTAGCAGATGAATTCGTGCTAATTCATAAAAGAAATCCAAGTGGTGCATCCACAAACTAAACAGCATATAATCCCCCAGCCTGAAATAAATCTAATTTCAGAGACAGCCCGAAACAAGAGGGAATTAGGTGATTAGATGTGCTTAATGCAAAAGTTCCTAATCTGCAGAAGACCAGTAGTTCACCATCTGGACATCGGTCATCAGATAGAGAAAGAAAGAAACTAAGGGTGCAAAGGTCAGAAAACCTGAAGGGTTGGTAAGAGTCAACAAACGTTTCCCCAAAAATAATTTAAGGCTCCTGTAAAGAAATAAGAGGGAAGTATAAGCCTTTCGTGTCAGACGGGTTTGTGTCTCCAGTGGGAGATCTGTAAAGAGAAGTGTTCTTGAAAGTCCTCAAGGATACAGGGGCCACTCAGTCCCTAATTTTAGGAGATTGTATCCCACGAGGGATTGATTCAGCCACAGATGAATACATGGTAATCCACAGTGTGAGTGAAAACTATGATAGTGTTCCCCTCCACCAGGTCAACATTTCTACTGAATTAGTGAATGGACCTGTAGAGATCAAAGTAGTACAACACTTATTCATGAGAGGATAGGAATAATATTTGGGAACAATTTAGCAGGTGGGAGAGTGATCCTGAACCCTAAAGTAAGCTCAACACTAGTCATCCCAGAAACTATAGAAATTGGTGAGCAAGAGAATCTAGATGTATCCCCTTTGTGTGCAGCAACTTGTGCACAAGTTAGAAAACGAAGAGAGCAGGGAAACAAGGAGAAAGATACTGGCAAAATCAATAACAAAACCGTAGATATATCTGAGACATTTATGAGACAAGATCATAATCTTGTAGATAAGGATGAAGTAGATGATGACCCCCTTGTCCCAGACAATTTTAAATACTGAGACAGATACCCATGACAATTCCTCATGATCCATGGACCTAATCTAACACCTTATTAAAAATACTATAGTGAGTAGGAAGTCTCTGGCTGCAGAGCAAAGATCCGATCCCGAAATACAAACCCTAATTAGTTATGGATTACCTATGGCGGGACTAAAGTTCCCACAGGGTATTTCCTCTAAGAGAACATCCTAATGCAGAAATGACGACCTCCTCAAATTCCTGCATTCAATGAGTGGGCCATAATTCATCAATTAGTCTTACCAAGACCATATAGCCCACAAAATCTATCTAGGTGTCGTCAAAGTTTATAATAAAATTAGTAAACTCTTGTATTGGTCAGAAATCAAATGAGATGTGGCCAAATATTGCCAAACATACAATTTATATCAAATAGTCGGTAAACCAAGACGATTGGTTTCTGTAGCCCCATTACACCACATCCCCCGCATTTGAGGAACAATTTCATTGTGTCCTAGTGGTGACCATAATGTTTGCTTCCACAAGATTCCCAGAAGCTATACCTATCTGGACCATTTCGGCCAAGAAAGTGGCCAAGTTATTAATCCAGTTTTTTACCATGGTTGGATTGCCCTGGGTAATACAAACTGATCAGGACACTAATTTTACATCCAAGTTATTCCAGCAACTACTGAGAACTCTCAACGTGAAATCTGTTCACTCGAACGCATACTACCCACAATCCCAGAGGGCGATAGAGCAATTTCACTCCACACTCAGAAGCATGATTCGGACATTTTGCTTCAAAAATCAGAAGGATTGGGACAAAGGCATGCCATTTTTAATGTTTGCTGCTTGAGAGGCCATACAGGAGTCAACTGAATTCAGCCCATTTGAGCTTGTGTTTAGACATTAAGTCTGCAGCCCATTAAAAGTCCTAAGAGAAGACTGGATGAAAGAAAATCTGGCAATATAAAGCTTATCAGAGTGTGTCACTCATTTACATGTGAGGTTAACAAAAGCTTGTGAGTTTAAGGGAGAAAACCTTAAATCTTCCCAATACAGAACGAAACAGATATATAACCAGAAGACAGTCAAACAAAACTTCGACTGTGGTGACCAAGTCCTAGTATTCCTACCAGCACCTGGAAACCCCCTCAAAGCCAAATTTTATGGACCTTATAAAATAGTAGGTAAGAAAGGTGATGTCAACTATGTAGTGCAAATACCTGACTGCTGAAAGTCGATGTAGTTGTGTCATATAAACATGCTAAAGTCATATCATGACCAAAATGAAGAAGGCCCTATACTTGTTAATACCCCAGAACCCAGATACAAGGTAAATGAGATTCCTTAAGAAATTGAGGTGATAGATAGACACCCCACCACTTTGTGAAATTCAGAAGTATTAGTTGATTTAGACGAGAAGTGCCCACTTCTCAAGTCCTGAGGAAGGGAATCTCTGCCCACCCTCATAGTAAACTTCTGAGACCTATTCCCTGACGTCCCTTGGTAAATAAACTTAATTTCCTATGATGTGGAGGTAGGTAATGCAACCCCCGATCAAGCAACATCCTTATCAAGTAAACCCAAGGAAATGTGATATTTTACGCCACAAAATATCATATATACTTTAGAATGGCATCATAGAGCCTAGCAGGAGTGAATGGTCATCACTCTGCATATTAGTCGACAAACCAGATGGGTCTGTGAGATTTAGTACTGACTACCAGAAAGTAGATGCCATCACCAAATCTGATTCTTATCCCAACCCCTGCATGGATGACTGTATTGATAAGACTGGAACCTCTATCTTCATCACAAAGTTGGATCTTTTAAAGGGTTATTGGTGTGTGCCTTTAACTGACCATGCAAAGGAAATCTCAGCCTTTGTAATCCCTGATAGTCTATATCAACACTGTGTCATGCCATTCGGAATGAAAAATTCACAAACTACTTTCCAACAGATGATGAAGCATTGCCTAGGTAACCAATGAAATGTATCTGTTTACATAGATAACATGGTAGTGTACAACAATTCTTGAGATGAGCATTTACAAATGCTCCAAGAAGTATTTATTTGGTTTAGGCAGGCCAAGAAAGAATGAAAGTTTGGTCTTTCAACCTGTCAAGAAGCTTTTGACCAAATCAAAGCCCTACTATGTTCTTATCCTGTATTGAAAACTCCTGATTTCACAAATCCATTTAGTTTAGCTGTTGACTCCAGCAATCATGCAATTGGCGCAGTCTTATTGCAGCTGGATCAAGACGCTGTTGAACACCCTGTTATTTCTCTACAAAGTTTAACGCCCATCAGAGAAACTATTCTACTGTAGAAAAGGAAACCTTGGCCCTCTTGTTGAGCTTGCAGCACTTTGAGAGTTGATTTGTGCTTGGTTAATTAAATTGTGTATATATTTAGTACCACTAAAAAAACCTTAATCTGTGTACGATATGTAGATGATATTCTTATATTAGTTAAAAACATAGAAATAATAGAACTCAAAAAAAAAAAAAACTGTCCTCAAGTTCATATACAAACTTAGCAAAATCCTTTTCCTTAACATTTTAATAGACCCAAACGATAATACATTTACTACCTCCTCCATATAAAAACCGATCAGCAAAATCTCTTGTACTCTCAACTATGAGTCAATGCTCTAACTACTACAAAATAGCACTTATACATAATTTAATTAACTGAGCACAATTCAACTCCTCCACAAAAAAGATATTTTACCCTGAATTAAAAAATATTAAGTAGACTCTCATTAATAATGATTTCCCAAACCACATTGTAACTGAACAAATAAGACAATATTTCAAAAACCTCAGCACACATCAGAATATGGTACTTCCACAAAAGACCCTAAACATATCAAACTCTTTTATTGCAACCAGATGCATGATAATTATGTACAGGATGAAAAAATCATGAAAAATCTCACTCGTACTAATATATCTCCCATTGATCCTAATAAAAAATTAGAATTAATAATATATTATGCAAAATACAATATTTCTAATTTAATTATCTGTAATAACTCCTCCCCACCAACTGATGTATTATATAAAACCAACATTATACATCAGTTCAGTTGTCCCTTGAGAGAATGTATCTCCAACAAAAAAACAAATATATATATATATATATATATATATATATATATATATATGTTGGATTTACAACAACCCTCCATTCCTGTCTACAATCACAATATAAAAAAATAATGATTGATAACACAACTATCCTACACCAAAAAAGCAAACTACAGATGCTCAATGCAATATTCATTAAAAAACATAAGCCGTCAATTAATAGAATTAGTTATGAATACTGTAGTAATGTTCTAAAATGTTTATAAAAAGAAGTTTTTTTTTTCATGCGTTAACACATGCATAACCATAACATTACAACATCAAAAAGTTCCATTTTGGATAATTTTCATGTTCTAAAATGCTAAGCAATTTTTCAACTGTTGCATTTGAAGCAAGAAGAAAATTTACAGTAATTTTTAACAACACAGTTTTGTGGTTAATTTTTGTTACCACAACTCACACCCCTGAAGATGATCTCAAAGGAGATTGAAAGTACTTGGGAACATCAAGAAATTAATAATAAAATCAACTGTCAATGTTACAGCTGATTTTTTACGTCTTTCAGTTATAATGCACAAAAGATTATCAGCGAGTATGAACGTATTTTATTAAAAATAAGCAGACACAATGTTTTCAATTTATTTAATCTCAGTCAGTTAAGTGCCATATGTGATATACACTTGGGTGATCATGTCTCAAAAGAGACAAGACTGACTGGGCAGAAGATTATCCCACAGTAGGTTGCCATTGCTTTCTGTGGTAGACTGGTTGCCGACCAAGGCTATAGAACCCAATCTGTCCTGTTATTTAACCCATAACTGGAAGGAATAGACGGATTAATACCTTTCCCAAGGGTATTTGTGTGTAAGTGAATGCAATGAATTCAGCTGGAATTTGAACTCTGCTCGCTGATTTCTCGTTCCGAGCCGATATCCAATGCACCACAACGCACATCCATTATTTAATCTAACATGCCTAAAAGAAAATTTGCTGCCTAAATGCACAAATATATAATCTTTTGGTTCCTGTTTAGTATCGACACTTTTCTTAGACTTATGACAAACTGTTTATTACATTTCAAATCCAATTAAATCCTCTAATTTATCTGGTTTATGAATTTATGCTTTACTTTACTATCATGAATTATAACAAACGTCACAATATCAGCATTTGGTTTTTCATGTTTTTTCTTGTACTCTATCTTTGAGACACATGTATAGAGGTAACACAGTTAATATTTTAGCCAAATATTCAATTTGCAAAACACCAGCTCACGATATATTTCCATTGCTGGTATTTATCTTACAAGTGTGTTGGCTGATCATTGATAGTAATTGTGGTAAACTTTAAACCTATTATTATGGCTATGCAACCCAGTCGTTAAATGTTTAGGCTACATTTAAACACAGACAGATAAACTAGTATTTTGGTGTTTACAATTAAAATGCAATTACACCTTCTCTCTTTCAGCATACACCACTTGAAAGAAAAATGTGTAGATTTTGTTAAGAGGTTTCTAAATTTTCGAGATTGTATTAACTTATGATTGAGATATTTTGTGTAATTTGCTATCTTTTAGCATATTTGTATGTGCAGTCATAATAATTACTGACTGTTGTCATATTCTAACCTAATCTGTTCCTTCTTTTAAATATGTATGTTTCTAAATTTTCAAACATATTTACTATATGTTCTTGATTATTTATTAATGATATATTAATTCTGAATAATTTTCTGTTCAATTTTTATGGCAAAAAGGTTATAGCATGCTATGCAAATAAGTTCTGTCTACTCTGCTAGGGATTGAACTATCAATTGCATTGTCATAAGCTATCATTCCAGAATGGAGAGAAGAAAAATGTAATTTTCCCTATTAAGTTTTTCAAATTTATTAAAACATTTTCATCACTTTTCTAATTTTCAGTTAAGCTTTATGCTCTTGTATTTTTCGAATTACTTTTCTTGCAAATCAACTAATAAAAATTTTGTGATCTCAGAAGATTTTTTTTTTAATTGCAATTATTCTTGAAAACTTCCATTATCTGTTAGGGTTTCTCTCTATCTCTCTGGTAAAATATTCTACCTCAGTTGACTGTTTTGTTTTTTTTTTTGTCTGTAACAAAACCCAAATTCATGATTACTTAAATATTCCAATTTATATGTAATGATCTCTTCAAAGAAATGGCAAAGTATTAATTTTGATCAAATAAAATCAGTGTTATTTACTTCAATAATTTCCATTTATTGTTTTGTTTTTTTTTTGTTTTTTTTCTAATGATTTCAAGCAGATACATAGATGTTAAATTTAGAATCTCTTCAAGGGTTATCTTCACAATTTATTATTCTTCACAGGGCTTATTTTTAAAGTCTGCTTTATAAGGACAGTATTCCAGAGATTTTAGAAGTTATGGTTTTAAGAACATACAGGTCACTCCATAAGTGTATCATTTTTTAACTTTAATTTTTCTACTATTCATGCCTCCTTGATCCATATCTGAAGATTGGTTTTTATGAAGTTGATATCAATACCATCAGCAATTCTCCAGAAGCCAACACTTTCATTGCCAATGATTCCTGTGCAAGACTCCTCTAACTCATCCAACTCTTTTCTGACATCTCACCCATACAGGCCAAATGTCTTATTTTAGGCACCACCTTTTTGAACCAAATGGCTGGATCATTCAGCATTGTCCTGCACTTGTCCATGAATAATGTCCACTAAAAGTCTATTTTCAGATATTTTCCAGTCCAGTATGCTTAGTGAGATATTTCTGCTTTTTAAATAGAGCAAACAATGGATTTAGTGCATTTTCATGAATTACACGATGTGACATCATAAGGTTTCAGGCGCATTTGACATACCAATAGTAGTAAATAATACTTCACTTTTAGTTTACTCCTCATCTCTATCTTTAAATGGGTTTCAGTTAGTCAAGTAGGGGACTTGCATCCATATGTTTCCCTTTGACAACATTCACACTGCATGCAATCAGGTTTAAGACAAATTTTTATGGTGCTCTTTTGCAAGAGTTTTGGCAATTTTCCTTTATTAAACAATTCAACAATATTCAACATTACTTGAAATTTTTAGAATAAAGTTTGGGACAGAAGCAATATTTAGTGATACTCACCAAACAGAAATACTTGAGGGCTATTCCATATGTACTCACCTAATAGATCTAGGGGTACCAGCTTAAATTTTGAATTAAATTTCACTCAGAGATGCTTTGTCTGAAGACAAATCAATCCAGAATATTTCAGCTTGAGTGAAGAGAAACTGGAATTTAAATTAGGTAAAATGGTTTATCTGGATGGAAAACTACAGAGGTACATAATTTCAGCTTGATAACTTTAATCCTAAAGAAGTGACAAATTTGAGAAAATCATGCTTGTAGCTCAAAGCATGTAAATTTAAGCAAATTTTTAATTTATTACAACTTCAAAACTATCTTCAGGATTTATTTATCTCTAGAAAAACTGTTACATATTGAAATTTTGCCAAAATCTAAGAGGATCCTCATGGAACCATTTGGTGTATTGATATGGCTATGTGATACCCTTCCCATTACATAACACATGCTCATGTTAACAATTTTTTATTCAAAATTTATGAAAATTCATGTGATTTGTGTATATTGTTAAAATGCAATATATGTTAAACTTCTTTAAAACTGTTAAATTCAATCCTTAATCTTTTTTATTACTTAGTGCTGGAAGCATTTTGGGGATTTATTTTTCAGAATACCTTTCAGGAATGTAGTTACATGTTAATGGATGTTGAGAATGTCAGCAAATTTTTACTCTTTTGGGGTATTTGTCAATTTTTAAAATAGTCGAAAATCACAGGTAAATAAGGTGGATGAGCCATTTTTGTAATAGATTTTTTTTTTTTTTTTACCAATGACTTACAGACTCTTAACGCATCAATTTTCTCATTCTGAAATCCTATATTAGAATCCTAATACACTGTTTCCTTACTCATATTCAATTCTTCTGCTACAGGTTATACACTTAATCTTCAATCTGTGTACTAAGGTTTGCACTCTGTTCACATTTTCATTTGTGTTTTTGATTGTTCGGCCTTGTGCCACATCTAAGTGGCGCTTAAAAAAAATATCAATACTTTATGTCATCATGCACATCTTTTTTCCTTTCCTTGAACTACCCGTATCACTCAGACACACAATTTCTTTATAGCATATTCTCCATAAGTTATTTTTTAGTAGGACTAATATTTTACTAATACCTTTACTAATCTTCGTAAAAATATAATGACAATCTCGTTCCAAATTTTTTTTTCATTCATTTTCCTCCGACAGTATAACATGAACATGTGCAACTTCCTCTAATGTTCATTACAAATGGTACATGTGAGCTGTGTCTCAAGAAAACATAAGTTGGAACATCTGGATATGTTTGTACAAATGTCTACCTGACTCATTATTCCAAAGATATGTCATGGTCATTCCAGGAATTGTCACACTTTGTACACATTTACATGTCTTGATTATCAATTACTAATAATTTATAAATAAATTATTTACAATAAGTTTTTTTATTTTTCCATTTTGTATATAGTAACATCAGTGTTGCAATTGCAGAAAAAAAAATTATATATGGGACACAATTTGTCACAGTACCAAATGTAAAATAAAGTATGTCAGTGAACTTTTGATGCATTGGCTATTGATCTGTCATAGTAGAAAAATTGATTGATGACATCTTTCACTTTAATTAGATATAGAATGAAGAAAGAAAGTTATATTGAACAAAGAACATGGTTTCCTTTTTTCAAATTGCCTGAAAACTAACAATGAAACTTAGCAACACTCAAATCAGTGTCAAGCCTTAAGAAGACCATTTTTAGGCATACAAATAAAATGTTGTAAAACCAAAAATGTGATCTTCATATACTTGCAAGAGGGAGGGAGTTCATTGACTGTTCTAATAGAATATCAAGTCTATTGATTATTTAATTCTGAAAAGTTTTTTTGTTTTTAAATATATGGCTTAGTTTTTTAAGTCATTGGTTCCATCACTTTTCAGTTATATCTCTAGAATGAAGTTATTTAGTCTCTACTTTTACTTTCTTGAAGGTGCCTTTTGGACTAGTCATGTCATAAAATAATTGATGTCTGGAGTAATGCTACTACAATCAGTTAGAATATGTTTTATGGTACATGCATCCTAGCATTCAAAATGTTCCTTTTTTTATTTTTTTTGTTTTTTAAGATAGATGAGTGAGTGAGTGATATACGTGTGTTCTGACTCTTGATAGGAAGTCTGAATCCATAATGCCATCTTTTAGAATGGTTTAATTTCGTAAAGTTTTTTTTGCTTAAATGGTAGTTCCATAACACTTGTTATTTGTTTAGAATGAGTTTATAGTTGCTTTGAAGTCTGGATAGATTTTCAGATTTGAAAATGTTCATTTTTAAGGATTCCTTTGCTATCATGTCACCTTTTCCATTTCTGTGGCCAGGTACTCAACAGAAGACAAGTTTTTTTTCCCTTGCAAATGAGATTGATCCTATTTAATAATTTAACTACAAAGGAATTGTTTGTGTTTTTATTTCTCCGTTATGTAAGTAGAGATAGTGAATCTGAGAAAACTGAAGTTGTCTGGTTCATTTTTAAATCTATGGCTATAGAGTCAGCACACAAATAGGGAATTTGTCTAGTAGGTATTTTTTTATTGTTATTTTATCAAGAACAACTGAACATCCAATTTTATCAATGTTTTTTGAGCTATCAGTATATATGTGCTGATAGTTTGGGTGCTCCTGTAAAATATTATCAGTTTCTTTTAAAATGGTAGATCAACTGGTATTAGTGTTAGGGTGTTTGACAAGGCTTATTAAAACTGTTGATTGCTTTTTTTTGTTGTTGTTGTTTTGCCAAGGTGGCTTTTGCAGAGTAGTATATTCAAGGGTTAGGGTAGTGTCTATTCATAATTCATTGATGCTTTTCATGTAAAGGCCAAGAGGTTTAAGGGCCTTTTTTTTTTCCTTTTTTTTTTTTTTTTTAAATAGATCTTTATAGTGTGGTTGAGAAACACTGTTGAATGCAGGGTTATTTGATCAAGAATGTAGTTTGGTATAATGTTGTAGGGTTAATTTTTTTCATCTTAGTATCAGAGGCATTTTGTGGGTTGTGGTATACAAGCTTTCCATCAAACTCTCCAAGTATAACTTTGTAGCACCATAAATGAAACAACCAGTTTGGACCTAACTAGTGATCAATATAATTTTGACAGGGTCTGTCTATCAGCACCCTAGTCTGTGTGAACAGCCACTCTGAGTATTTGGATTGCTTTATTACATTTAGCTTGGCAATATTTAATGTGAGGTATATAAGATAACTTATCAAAGATCATGCCCAACAATTTATATTGGGCCACAACAGAAATATCAGAACCATAAAGTTTTAAATCCCTTTGAGTTTTTCTTTTGGATAATCTGAATCCATTTTCTTTAGCCCTTTTTAGACATTGTTGGAGTGGATATTTTTTTCAATTTGTTTACATCTGTATGATGCCATGTTTCCTTTTCTATTTCAATGAACATTTTTGTCAAGTGAGGTAAACATTGTGTGTTGAACCAAGAAATCCCTTATTCTTAAAGCACAAAACAGTAAGATGTGTGAATTACAAGCTTAGCTCTAGGTGTATATGGCTCTATTCCTCTCCATATCTCCTCTAAGCTTTCTAGGATGGTCTGTCTAAATAACATCCCTTTTTCATTCTCCTGTTTGCCTTTATTTGGCCTCTCATTGATCAAAAGCTACAATGAAAAGACAGTCTCCAAAATTATTATTTCATCCAATACCTATAACAACTTACCACCAAAGCAATGGGTTTGAAGTAGAAATGTCTTTCAGAAGCAGAAAAAAGATATAACAAGTTATTTAAAAATAAATACGATTTATTAGTAATTGGGATGTAAGAGTGGTGCTATGGTTAGCAGCTTCAAACAAGAAATCTGCAAACTGGGTGCAGATTCTAATCAAATCCATTTCATTCACTTACAAGTAAATACCCTTGAGAAAAGCATAAATCCATCTCTTCTCTCTTCAGTTAAATTATGAGGAAAACGGACCCTTCAGCATTCCTTGGGTAAAATCAGTCAGTCCAAAAGAAAGAAAAACTCTGAATTCCCAAATTCGTTAGCATGGAAACCTATTATCATCTAATGGGGGGGAAACCCCAAACAGAAAACCAACCCTTACTCAGAGTACAGTGTTTGGGTGTAAAGCTAATCATCTCACATCCTGGAACAATTCAATTACAGAAACATTGCCTAGAGGTCTTATTTGCCACAAGGCCCCAAACAAATAGCATGGCTTATAGCCACATCGCATTGAAACACTAGTTCCTGTATGATCACTCTAGTAAAGCAATGTTGAGCCTAGATAGTACCAAAATGGATGATTGCTTGGGGAAAACTAGGTGCTGTAAGCTTAGATGTATGAGTGTTGTAATAGATAATGGGTCAGAGTTGTTAATCAGAAAGCTGAGTTCCAATTCCTGTTAAGTTTGTTATATTTACTTACTTGCAAATACCCTTGGAAAAGGTATGAATCTACCGGTTCTTCCCCAGATATGGGTTAATTAGTAAGGCATAAGTAAACCATTATTTTTTCAAAAATATTCTTACAATCTAAAAATTATTTTCTGATTTTAAATAATTTACAAAGTTTCATAAGATATAGAAAGTGAATCAATCAATCAATCAAGCAAACAGTAGCATAATTAGTAATCAATTTCATTGTTATTGCTAGAAACATTTTTAGTGACTACCACACTTTTGGAATCAGTATTGTGTTAACTACTAAAATGTAAACTTGTAAGTTTGTTTTCTTTCTCAAGTTTTGTTCATAAATTCTCCACAACTTATTTCCAGTAGAGATAAATGTGGATGGAAATTATAGTTGCTGCTTCAGAATATTTCTGGACCAATGATGTGAAAAAATTACTCAACAGAAAATCATTGTCAGCCTTTTGAAGAAAACATATGAATTCTTCTTCTTCTTCTTTTTTTTTTTTTTTTTTTTTTTTTTTTTTTTTTATGAAACTTAAAAAGATCAAAATTACTTTTGTAAGGATTTGCACCAAATAAGGTAGATTTTTTCATGATAGTAATATACAGGGGGATGTGCAATGTGGCACAGTGGATATCGGCTCAGAACGAGAAATCGACAAGCCGAGTTCGAATTCCAGTTGAATTTCTTGCATTCACTTACACGCAAATACTTTTGGGAAAGGTATTAATCCGTCACTTCCCTCCAATTATGGGTTAAATAACAGGACAGATTGGTTGCCAGCCAAGGCTATAGAACCCAATCTACCACAGAAAGTAATGGCAACCTACTGCGGGATAATCTTCTGCCCATTCAGTCATGTCTCTTTCAAGACATGATGGTCCAAGTGTGTATCAAGTATAGCACTTAACTGACTGACTGAATATACAGGGTGAATAAAAAGTAACTTCCTATTATGATGGACTTTCCCATCTAACTATAATTTTTACAAGATGGCAGAGTCCATCATATGTAAAATAGTTTCATTTCAATCACGCTGTATATTGTTATTTTTTAATATGTAAGATGTTCTTGTCAGCAAATCTATATCACCCCAATTAAATGAAAATTCTAAATAAGTTTTACCCATTTTGAAAGATCTACAACTGTGAACGTACATGGAATGGAGTTAAAATAGAAACATCTTATTTATTAGACTACAAAGAAATCAAAATACACTTAAATATCTTCGCAGAATACAAGGTTATATAGTGCCAAATTTGGCAATCTAAGCAAATTTCAAGAGGCCATAACTTCTGGACAATGGGTTCCATGAAGATGAAATTTCAGGTTTACCTTTTTTCGACTGACATTTTATCAAAATCTATTATGGTAACTTTTGAAATATTGGTTTAGTTAAATATGGAATATCTCACAAGAATTTAAGACACTTTTTTTTTACAGCCAACGACATCACTTGAGAACTTGCAGCAACAACAACTAAAATTAATAATACAAATAACTCAGAAAATAATGTTTTGATAGAAATATTATTACCATATTTACTTCTAGTGGCAACTTTTCATCATTAATTCATTAAATAGTTTTGCATTATGTATGATTACATTTGTTAGACTGCCTGTAATGTTGGATCACTATATTTCCTACTGACGCATGATAGTTTGCTATACATGAGTAACAAGCGTCACTTGATAGCGGTTATCATTTCAGAGCCTTGTATTCATGAGTGACAAAAATCAAATTTTTTTTTTTTTTTTAACATCTTTTGCAAATGAGATAGCTGTCCTATATCAACACTGTTTAAAAGCAGTCGAATTTCGGGTGTGTATTAAAAAACTTAAACTAGTAAACAGCTTTAAAAAAAAAAATCTAGTTTTTATTTTCCCTGTATACTTTTGGTAAGAGGTTTAGAGTTTTATGATTTAATCCTGGTCATTGCCAAATGACAGTCTCTCCTTATCTTTATTTATGGACATATATTGGAAATTTAGTTCAGAAAAAAATTGAATTATCTAAATTATTAAGGAACATTATTTTATTTATGTTCTTTTTTATTGCAGGAGAAATTCGTCAAAAGTTACGACTTGATTTTAGTCACATCAACAATGGCCGTAAAGCGACTTTAGGAGATCTGGGACACAGGACACAAATGTGAGTAAAATATTAAACTGTCATTTTTGTTTATCATTCTCATTAAATATAGGAATTAGTAACATTTATTTAGTTTCATGATAGCAAGGAAACTATTATTTATATTGTAAAAAATTTTTACATTTTATTATGACAATCATTTAATAAAAAACTATTCTATTCATCACTGAAATGGTGATTTTTTTTTATTCATGAACAAACATTTACAAAATCAATCCTAAGATATTCAGACTGACTTTGATATACAAATGAATAAAATTTTAACTTATTTATTCTAACTGTTATTATTACTAACAATGGCGCATAGTAAAATTACATTAAAATAGTATTAGTAACAATATTAGAATAAATTCAAGATATTCATACTGGAACTACCAGTGTATGTAAACATTAAAAATAACAAATCGAGAGTTTGAGGAAGTCAAGAATGAAAGTTATATGGATAAATTTGAACTTCTACATCAGCTGCTTATTTTTTATTTCTGATCTGTGCTGCTGACATCTATGGAATGACAGTCAATAAAAAAAAAAAAAAAACTGACATTAAGATGAAAAATAAAATCAATAGTTAATTTATACTTGTTTAATGAAATTACTACACACACATCAAATGATTACAAGTTTGTAGTAACTTAAAATCCAAATATAGATGTTTGTGTTCACAAGAAGGGACTGAAAATTTCTTAGCCCAACCAAGAAGCCCTTCTTCACCAAATTCTGATATTTGGTCAGATTTGGGGAAACAGGCTGGGCCAAGAACTTTTCAGAATTCCTCATATTGGTATTGCTTAATGTAACTTGTCTTCTTTTCTTCTTTTCTTGAGAATATAATTAAAATGTATAAATTTTGTATGAGTATATTTTAGATATTTCTATATCTATATTTCTGAGATGAGGTAGTATTTATACTATTTACCATGTGTAGATATTTCTATATTCAGAAAAGTAGATATTACTTTTCACTAACTGTATTTTGTTGCAAAAATGGTTATGCAAGCGTAAGCATGACCAGTGAGTTTGATTAACAGAGAAATGAAAATATACAGAAATAAAAACAAATTATTAAATAATACTAATAAGGTCTTGGATAAATGTTACATTTTCTGAAAATTATTGGTATGTGCAAAGTAATTTTCCTTAAAGTAGTTAAAATCTAAACTTATACAAATATGGATTGTGGTCACTTGTCTATTGTCTTTATTTTCATCATTCACAAAAAAGGGGCACATAATTAAAATATTATTTGACTGTATATGGTATCATTTACTGATATTTACTTAAAACATTACTTTTTTGTTTGTTTAACTCTCAGTGAACGTCTCCGCTCCTATGGAATGTCATCTGCTGGGAAACTTCAAATTAACAAACAGGTAAAATAAAAAAATCTCTTTAGCATCAAAGTTTATATTTTATTTAACTCTATAGAACAAATGATTTTTGCAATCTTAGAACAACTAACTCTAATACTGGTTTGTTTGCAGACTTATAAATTCACAGCCGAAGATTTGAAGGACCTTGGTCTAATTGGTCAGGGTAACTATGGCACAGTTAATAAGATGAAGCACACCCAAAGTGAAACTATCATGGCAGTCAAAGTAACTACCAATTTATCTTCTTTGTTTCTCAATATTTTTATACTGTTATTCTACCATCCATCCTATCTTCATGATAATTTTTTTTTCGCTAAAAATACATTTCAGTTTTAATGTGTACCATATACATTCCTCTTATTTAAATTTTTTGCTATTCTTGTGTATTATATCTTGCTATTTTTATTTACAAAATGTAGCTTGATACTATTCATTGCTATAAATGTCTAAATATTTCTTAATTGCAAAATTATATTTAAAATAAGGGTAAATCCTTATTAGATAAATTAATTGGTTATGCAACATCCTAAGTAAATAAAAATGATTAACAGAAATATCTTTGTAATGTGAATCTTTTTAAGTACATTTGTTTATCCATTATTACTAAATGAAATAGGCACTTGGAAGTAAAGAGGGTAAGAATTTTTTTCTTTTTGTTAACAGAGAATTCGATCCACGGTTGATGAGAAAGATCAGAAGCAGCTTCTGATGGATTTGGATGTTGTGATGCGCAGTAATGATTGTCCCTATATTGTTCAGTTTTATGGAGCTCTTTTCAAAGAGGTAACATGAAAACTTTTTAAAAATTTTACAATGATATCACAGTATAATTCAACTTTTAGGAGCAAATCTTTTTGAAAGAACCAACTTGAAACATCCTCTAAATATCGTTTGTTCAATTAAAATAAGACAATTATTCATAATAGTCTTTTCAGGTTAGGTCAGCAAAATATATAAGTAGAATTATAACCAAATTGTACTAAAAAGTTATCTAATTACTGTAGAGCCTCTTTTAACATTAAAGAATGATGACTTTAAGCAAAAAAAAAAAAAAAAATTATATAATATTGCACATTGAGTGCTGGTGTTAATAAGATAGTGCTACCAGTGAGGAAAAATGTATATTATTAATATATAATTAAAAGTTACTATAACTTAATGAAGGTGAAATTGAAATAATTTACTCAGGTGAATGATGAGCCAAGCAACTCTTTAATTATAGAATTAATATCACCTGTCAAATTCCTTTCCATTTACTTGCTTCCCAACAGCTACAATCTCCAAGAATTTAAATGTAAAGTCAATAGTCATCTCCTATCTCACTAACCTGCATCCTCCCTCTCATGCTTCTTTCTCTGTCCATTCCATTCTCATCAGTATTCTCATTCTTCTCTTACCCACTTCCTGACACCCCCTATTACCTGTCACTCATTCTCATAACTTTCCTCCTATGTAACCCCCTGCAAAACAATGGCAGTAAAATGCCTTGCTTGGGGCAATATGATTATTAAAAAAAAAAAAAAAAAATAGCCTTCAACTTTTTTTTTTTTTTTTTTTTTTTTATTAGATCCATTGTGCACTTATGTGCAAATACCCTTGGGAAAGGTATTATTCCATCTCTTTCCTTCATTCCTTCAGTTATGAGTTAAATAACAGGAAAGATTGGGCTCTCTAGCCTTGGCTGGCAACCAGTCTATTACAGAAAGTAATGGCAACCTACTGCAAGATAATCTTCTGCCCAGTCAGTCATGTCACTTTCGAAACGTGATCACCCAAGCATGTATCACATATGGCACTTAACAGATTGACTGTGCTCAGACAAGATAGAAGGAAGGATCTATTTGTGCAAGTGATTGCATAACCTAATCTCTTTCTGACCACAAATGATTTGAGCAACCATCACAATAAATAATAGCAAAAACCCTTAAAAAAGCAAAATATCTCAGTTAATTAAACTAGTATTAGATTTGAGTTAGACTAATTTTTATTGTTTCTACCTGGTTCAGCTGAAAAACAAAGTTAAAGAAGTTATTAATGGAAGAATGAAAATATTTGATCCTACAATTTAACCTCAGTAAGGAATTTTTTTTTCATTTAATAATGCTTAAATACTATTGTGAAAGTTTTTTTTAAAAATCGGAACAAAACTTTTAGTATTCAGGGTTTATGTTTACCTTTGCTTCTTCATAGACACTCGAGGATTCAATTACAACAAGGGAAGTAATTCACGACGTTCAAGGTTTTTAAAAATAGACAAAAATAAAAATACTCTTAAAATATACATATTTTGAATGTTAGAATAATTTTGATTTCAGATGCAAACCACTCAAATGACTAAAGTTAATCAGAAAAGAATGACATTATTGTGTAATTGATTGTATAATAAATCTATTCTATAATAAAGGTCATTAATCTCTGATCTCCACAGATTCACGATATCTCAGGTTTAAAATAAATTTTTTTAAATGAAAAATTTTTCTTAAAGCTTTTATTTTAGTTTTAATTTCAAGCTAATAAATTAAGTTTAATATTTCCAATAAGCAAAAAACTATGCTATATTTCAAAACTAATTTAAATTGACTAGGAGTTTTTGTTTTGAACTGACTAACCATTGCTGATATAGTGCCAATTTTAACCATCCAACATTACAATGTAATTCTCTTTATTAAAAAAATCTTTCAAAAATAAAATATGCTTTCTGAATCTTTATTTGAGGAATATTATCTGATTTAAAGTTTAATTAATCTGATTTGAAACAAATATTACTTGATTTAATTTTAAAATATCATAGAAATGAATTTCTTAACATGGCAGTAGGTGTTTATTTTAAGTGTTGACAGATTGACATTTTCAATGATAGACAATATTTATCTAATATTTTTCTACAGTTTTTCTTATTTCTATAAAATTTAGTTGAAAAATATTATGTGAATACTTTTTTCATATATAATTTTTAACTACTCAGTAATCTTAAAAAATTAGGTAAATATTCTCCATAATCTGTTTTACTGAATTTAATTAGTTTGGCTTTAAATTTACTATAGTTATCAATCTTATGTTTTGATGATGTCTTATGTGCTTGTCTGTATTTACAAAAATCAGTACAGTTATATCTAAAAAAAAAAAAAATTCAAAATTCTTTTTAAAATATTGGAGATCACTAAATTGTAATACACAATTTGGTTTATTATTGAGTTTTTACTTAATAATAGTATAACCTTACCATTACAAATTAATACAGAATTTTTAAAAACTAATATAAATAAATTTAATTTCTTAAACTTACCAAGATTTAATTTAAAAAACAAAAAAAAGCATTTCTAAAGTAATTTAATTCATTTGTACATAAGTTCTAAAAGTTTCATTAAAATCCATCAATTGATTTTTGAATGTCTGGATCAATTGGTCTTTCATTAGAAAACAAAGAATAAAATTTATTATGCTAATTTATAGTCCGTCCACTGTCACAAGAAAAACAAGATTTTTAACCAAAATTTGAACATTCTGAAAAGGTATAATTAAATAATCGAAAAATATTTTGATTTTTCCTCTAAATAATAACAAAGATTTTGATGATAAAACTTTGTTTTTATCAAATTTGGGGTATTTTTTCAAGGTATGCTGATTTTTAGTGGATTAGTGAAGGTACCTACTTAATATACATACTGATTCAGAATATATATAGTAGTAGTAGGCCTCTCTAGATCAGGGTTGATCATGGGTAGCACCCTAGTTGTCTGCTTGGCTAGAGCATCAGCGTCTTTGACTGTAGAAACCGATGCGAGAGTGACAGTCTTTGTTGTTGTGGCTGCATTTAAGTTTTGTTTCTGGTCTGTCGGAGCTGTCATATTGCTTCCTGCGAACCCACCTCTCCATGGTGACTTGTGTTAGTTGCTCCTCCCTTGATTTAAGTTGTTAGGCCAGGGTTCCTCTCCATTTGAACCAGTTGACTGCTACTGTTTACACAGTCACAGTCGATCAGAACTATCAATAGTACACATGATCTTCTTGCTCCATCAACTCCAGTAGAAGTGCAGAGAACAGCAGATGCCCCTGTACATCACTTTCATCAATCTGACCAAGGCGTTTAACCTCATTAATAGGGAGGGCCTCTTCAGAATCCTGTCCAAAATTAGATGCCCACCCAAACTGCAGAGCTTGATTGAGTCTTTCCATAACAATATGCCAGGTATTGTGCAGTTCAACAGCAACACCACGGAGCACTTCAACATCTGCAGCAGGGTCAAATAGAGTTGTGTCCTTGCTCCCACTCTCTTTGGAATCTTCTTCGTGCTACTTCTGAAGCATGCATTTGGCACATCATGGGAAGGGATTTACCTGCATACGAGATCACATGGCAGGCTTTTCAATCTTGCCCGTCTCAGAACCAAGACTAAGGTACAAAATGTCCTTATCAGAGACATATTGTTTGCTGATGATACAGTATTAATATCAATATCCCACGCCCAGTGCGAACTTCAAACACTGATAGATCATTTCTCTCAGGCATGCAGAGACTTTGGGCTGATCATTAGCTTGAAAAAAAAAACAAGCATCTTGGGTCAAGGTACTGCACCACCACCACCAGTCATCTCCATCAATGACTATGAGCTGGATTGGATCTACCATCACTGGCAATCTCTCCCTGGACATAGAGCTCAACAAGAGAACTGGGAAGGCAGCCACAACCCTTGTGCACATCACAACATGTGTTTGGACAAACTCCAAGCTGACAGTGAAGACAAAGATGTCAGTGTACAATGCCTGTTTCATCAGTACACTGCTATATGGCAGTGAGACATGGACCATGTACGCCAGGCAAGAGAGGTGTCTGAACACCTTCTACATGAGAAGTATCCAACATATATTGGGAATTTCATGACAAGATAAGGTGCCCAACACTGAGGTCCTGTCTCAAGCCGGTCTGCCTACCATGTTCACACTCTTTAAACAGTACAGACTCTGCTGGCTAGGCCATGTCCACCGCATGCCAGACGGTCGCATTCCAAAAGACCTCCTGTATGGAGAGCTGGCCTCTGGAAGAAGACCCACTGGATGGTGGCCACAACTGCAGTATCGTGACATCATAAAACATGATATGAAAGCTGTGGGCATCAACATGGAGTCATGGGAGAGCATAGCAGTCAACCAGTTCAGAATATATATGTTTGATTTGACAAACGTTTTATTTCTGTACTCTTTATATAAGCGAATATATTTGTAAATTAAAATATATGTAACAGCATTAGAAAATGTAGCAAAAAATATACTAATATTTTTCATTTTCTACTGTAAACCTAATGATCTTCACCTATTTTTTAAATATATTATGGCACAGTTAATGGTCAATGAATGAATTGTAGAACATTCCATACTTTTTATTTAATAAAAGGTGGTATTTTTAAGGTTCTATTAATAAATTTATATAAATAGACAAATATAAAAGAGCTAACTTTGAATAAAATAATTGAACAAGTTTCTATTTATTTACAATTTAAACATTCATAAACCCAAATCATTCATTTTTTAATTAAACACTGTCAAAAAAAAACACTTTAATATATTACTTATTTGTTTTAAAATTGCAAATATGTTTCTATAAAAGGCAATAGGCTCTCTTTTCTTATATTGGCAAATTTACACTTTTTATTCATTAGAACAATATTAAGCATAAAAACATTTTTGTACACTTTATTTACACTTAAATCAAAGATTTCTATAAAAAAACATTTGTCATTAAATTCAAAAACAAAGTGAAATATTGCAGTAGTAGTAGTAACCTATATTTTACTGGTACATTCTGTTTTTAAAAAAATCAGCATTTTTATCAAATTTTTTTTAATATTCTAATTGCTTTGTTATTTTTTTTAAAAAAATATAAGAGAAATGCTTTAGATCAATAAATGTAAATTAATAAATAAATTTGGAACATGGAAAACTTTGAACTTGATGAAAAAATGAAAATTTACTAACTAGAATGCAAATGTTGATTTTATATTTTTTTATTCTTTATTTTTCAGGGTGACTGTTGGATATGTATGGAAATCATGGATATTTCACTAGACAAATTTTATAAATTCATTTATAATATTATGTTGAGTATGATGCCAGAGGAGATTTTAGGAAAGGTAGCTGTAGCGGTAAGTATGTCAATAAAATTCCTCCATTTGTATTCATTTATTTTTTTCTTATTTTCAATTTTAACTTTTGAACTAAAATCCATTTCATTTTTGCTTACTTGATGTAATTTAGTATTTAAAAAAAAGAAAAAATTTTGAATTATAGTAAGCAGTAACGTTTAAAAAAATATTTTCACTGAAAAAATAAGTTTGATTAACAAAAAAAAATGGCTTCCATGCTGCATTGGAAAAATTTGTTTTGAACTGTATTTGCTTTATATGCAAACTTGGTTACTACAAATATGTGTAGCATTTTGCAACAGTCTTATATATAGTTAATATTCATGACTTTAAAATCAAAGCAGAAAAAGGTAGCCTAGTTTACTTGTGTAGAAATGTAAATTATAGACCTCTTCTTTATCAATACCTTTTCATGTTTAAAAACGCTTTTTTTATTTTAGACACTCAAAGCATTGAATTACTTAAAAGAAAAATTAAAAATTATCCACAGAGGTGAGTTGAGTAAATATGTTTTTATTATTATTACTGTTTACACATTCTTCAATTGCTCATTTATTCCTGTAATCATGTCATTTGAAAATATTTTTTAACTCATGAAATCAGCCTCTTCACATGATTTTTTTTACAACAAAATATGAATTGGAACCATTAGAATAATCTTGATGATCTAATAGATAACTGACAAACATTCTCTGCTTCTAAAAAATGATTGACAATCTAACTCATGAACTTTCAGATATAAAGAAAGGTGGAAGACAGAATCTTCTCACATCTGTCATCCTAGGGAAAAAAAGAAAGAAAAAAAAGCAGTAATAATTCAAAACATTTTATTTCAGATGTAAAACCTTCAAATATTCTGCTGGACAGAAAGGGCAACATCAAATTGTGTGATTTCGGTATCAGTGGCCAATTGGTTGATTCAATCGCTAAGAGTCGTGATGCTGGCTGTCGACCTTACATGGCAGTAAGTTCAGTTAATCTCTATTACTCTCTTCAGCTTCCTTCATGCAAAATTATAGTTCTTAATCCAGTGTTTATCTGGAGCCATGAAGTATGTTTATTCTCTCCTCCCAATAAGTACAAATAGTTTTTAACAATATTTATTCAATTTTCAAGTTAAAGTATCACAGATAATATCCAAATTCTTAGTCATTTTTATCATAAGGCAACAATTGGTAAACTATAAAAAAATAAGTTTTATACAAAATATAAACTTTTGGTTACAATTAGTTTCTAAGAAAAAGAATTTATATGTTAGATATGATTTTAAAACTATTTTTTGACTTTGTATTTGTGTAGCCTGAGAGAATTGATCCACGGGCATCAAGTCGAGGATATGATGTCCGATCTGATGTCTGGAGTCTTGGAATAACATTGGTAGGGGATGATTTTATTATCTCTGCATTTTTGGATTTCATTTTCTTTTCTTTTTTATAAAAACCACAAAGTAATATTATTTTTTGCTGGTTTATCATTTAACTGAGTATTGAACATAGAGAAATGTACATAAAAGAATTAGCTGAGAGGAAAATTCAATTTTCCATAGAATTTAGCTCACAACTTCCTAAATATGATGCAGAATACTATTTACTGAACAGCAAAATAGACTCGGAAGCTTTTCTTTCACTTTAGGAATGTGTTTTTGTATGTAATTATAGGGGTACTGAAGATTAATTTTTATTCTAACAAAGAATTAAGCTCAGCAAAGCAAACCATTTTATTAAAACACTTTCAAGAATCAATAATTATGATATGTATATCAGTGCTATCATGATCTTTATAGATGGAATTATCAACTGGCCGTTTCCCGTATCCTAAGTGGGACAGTGTATTTGATCAGCTGACACAAGTTGTTCAGGGACCACCACCCAGTCTTCGAACATATGATTCCAAGTATTCAGATGAATTTAAAACTTTCCTGTATACATGGTAAGTAAATAACCAGTTACAAAATATACATTTATTAAAATATATATATATATTTATATATAAAGTGCGAGAAGCTGTGAACATTTTGTTTAAAGTGTAGATTTATTGTTGCTATTATTATAATTATTACTTGCTTTTTGTATGATATGTTAAGTGTCCACAGTGGTATTTGTGTTGCTACACGTGTTTCAAGTCTAATGTTGACTCTCTTCAGCCGAATAAACTTGTGACTTCACATGTCGAGATCCATTTGCTTTTCTGATGGCCAAGGTATCATGTATAAATAGATAAGTCAAGTGATAAGTGGTCAGAAAGTTTTGAAGTATAAACGAAATCAAATTTCACAAGTCAGTGAAGAAAATTTTTATGGTCAATGTAGGTGGCAGGAGAAATTTAACATGCAAGTGAAGAAAAAAACCAACACGCACGGCACATGAACTTTCTGACCTACTTACACTGAAAAAATTTAAAATCACTTGGAAATTCACTATATTTGAAGCAACCTTCCACTTTTTATTGATATTGGAAATTATTCTTATCGCAATATAAGGAACTTTAACTCTGAAGTCCATGATCTGAATCTGGTTTCAGAAATTCTTACATTTTCTACTACGATAACTACACCACTTCTTTTTATTTATTCATTTTAATGAATCATCTTTTTTTTTCTTATCACAGTTTAATAAAAGATGAAAGAAGAAGGCCAAAATATGGGAAACTGCTGGTAAGTCTGTTTTCTTTCTTTGTTAAAGAAATACTGACTGTGCTGCTTTGATTACATTTTGAAGTTCTTGTTCTTGTGTAGTGTTGCAGTTCAAACCAGACATCAGGATACAGATTCGTCCAGTCAAACATTTGTAGCTTAAAAAATAACTTTGACCAGATTATTACTCACAAAATAAAACTGAGACGATTGTAGCAGTAGACAAATTTTATTTAATTGCAACCTCTTTCTGTAAGCAAGCAAGGCAGGGGTGAGCTGTGTTGAAGTAGCAAACACTCCAAGAAGTATCTCTACCTTTTTACATCTCTTGTCTCTCTTGCCATTAAGAACCATTCTTATAGACAGCATTCTTCTTTGTCCAGTCAGCTCTGTTTTTTTTTTTTTTTTTTTTAAAAAAAAAGAAAAAAAAGGTAATTCAAGAACTCAGGGTCTGTTTGTCAGGGTCATTTGACGTGTTTCTTGGGCGGTTCACTCCTTTAAGCCGATTTTCTTTGTCAAAATAATTTATGTAACACTTTTCAGATGTTTTCCTTTAATGAGATAGTCTGACACTGACATCACTACACTTGCTCATATTTTTTTTATGAGTTCTTTTTTGTTTTCACCTAAAGATCCTAATAATTTATTCATATTCTGATCAATACCTTCAAATCTTAGATTATTGTATGTAAAGGTTTGCTGTACCTGTAATTCATTCAACTATCTCTCTTCCCAAATGAATGATAGCTTTTTACTTACACAAGTACTTCAGATAAAATTCTCATCAGGTATTATTTCCTGAGTAAAGAAATTTCTCTTGATAAATCTATTTTTTGTTTCTATTTCTTTTATTAATCTTGATTTAAAAAAAAAAATCAAACAATTTAAAACATATATTAAAAAACATAGACAAGGAAAGTTGGTTCACTGTCATGCTAGACAATTTTTCTTGTTAGAATCTAATTTCATATTTATAAGTCTACCATTCATCGTTACTTCGAATATTGATGCCACATCTGTTATTTATGTAGAGATTCTTGATAAAATACAAATCTGCAACATTATCAGTCCTGACATCTTGGCTTCAGTTATTTTCCCACCACCATAACATAGCTTTCCTGCGATTTTTTTCTATAAATGCTTTCATGGTAATTGTTCTGATGAACTTTCCTTTATGGTACCTAGACTTAATGAATTAAGCACATTACTAGATTGACAGCAAGGTCTCATCATTTTACAATTGAAATGACTAGATGTAACCATATGTTCTAAACTAAGTTTCTTCTATTGCACTTCTCACTTGTAGAACTCAATTCTGGTTTTCCAGTCAACTTTGTATTTAAATTTTTAAAGATCACTGTCAATTATTATCTTGTCTTCTTAATTCCTGTTCTCTCTCCTTAGTGTTTTTGTTTTTCCTCATATTCTCTTGCAATCTAATAACCTTCTGTGGCTTTGTCTTGCTTGGGGTGAAATAATTAAAAAAAAACAAAAAGCCTAATATTTAGGAAAAATAATTATCCATTGTTATCAAATTTAAAAAAAAAACTGTTGGTTTATTTTCTTTTACTTTTAAAATTAATAGCAATTATAAAAGAAAATTTTAAAAAAATGACCTACATGAAACTAGCATAGTATTTTATGTGATATGCTTATAATAAATTAAACAGTGCATTCCCAGAAACCATGTTTAATTTTGCAAATATGACAATCATAAAGTTTATGAAACAGATGCTTGTTAATTTCTTGTTTAAAATTAAACTATTTCTCACAAGAATGTTTTAGTTGTAACATGAAATTATATATGAATCAGATACTTTGGAATCTATTAGAAATATTTCATCAGGAAAGATCCTTGGAGATTTAAAATAATTATGTTATTAAATAGAAAATGTATATCACATTTATTATGTAAGTATAATTAAATATATTTGTTTTCTGATTAAGACAAAACAAGAATGTTGTCAAAAGCCTTATACGGGTTGCAGCAGAAAAAGCTTCCACATAATGGTAAGACAATGATATCTTCATTTAGCTAATATCTTACCATTATATGTGCAGTATTTCTATCACACCCTGTATTTTAAAATAAGGTAACTTTGAGTGTTGAAGCAAAAATTTTTCTTCCTTTTTGATTCTTTGCTGTTAATGCACTGCTCTTGTGATTAATTAGTGTTTATGGCTTTGCTGTCATTCAGGATCACCCGTTCATTCATCGATTTGAAGAAGAGGAGGTTGATGTGGCTGGTTATGTGTGCAATGTTATAGACCAATATTATGAAACACAGGGACTGTCAACAGGGTCTTAACAAAGAGCCTTCTGCACCGCATTCTCTTTCTCCGTACTACAGCATCATGGGAATGAAGACAGCAAACTTCAACACCCCACAAACTACACATAAGGAAATGAGAATAAACCTACACATCCCCCTCCCAACATAATAATAATAATAATAAAAAAAACAAAAAAAAACAAAACATAACATATTTAAACAGACTGACATTTTTCTTCTTGAGTTGGTTCTTCAGGGATGATGCCCTTGTCCATCAACAGATCCCCCTGCCATTAAGGAGGGTGTTATTAGTTTTTGGATCCTGGGGCTTGCCACTTGACATTCTGCACCACTGCGCTGGCTGCACATTGCCCAAAAGCATTGCATTATGGACGATATGCAGAAAATGTGCATCCATGTTGCATATATTCCGTTTTAACTAAACCCGTTGAATTTTGTTCTTGAAAAAGTATCCAATAATACTATCTACGTCCCACTTTAAAACGTCTGTATCACACATTGATGGCAGCAAATAGAGAGGAAAAAAAAAGTCAATGTACAAAGAAACTGAGTCATGTATTTTGTTTTATGCTTTTAAGAAAAAATATTTATCTTAAAAAAAAAAAAAAAAAGAAAAGAAAAGAAAACACAAAGAAAAAGTAAACATTCTGGAGGAGGAAAATGGGGAGAAAGAGAGGGAGCCTAACAATTTTCTGTCCTTTCTTTGGCTGCCTTTGTCAGCCTGACTTTAACATAGGTTTTTTTGATTCTTGTTGCTAATTCCAAATTCAAATCTATATGATTACAAATAAGAAAAAAAAAAAATTTTTTTTCAAGTGGAAACAATTTATTCAGTTTTTTTTTCCCCCTCTTTTTTATATTCTGGCCTGGTGCTAGGATCCACAAAGGCCATTCTGAGCAGAAAAGAAACCAGTTTCTTTTTAAATCAGCCAATCTCTGTCTGGTTATGTTGAATAGTAGTACAACAATGTTATCTTCTCTTTCTCTCTCTTTCCCCTCACACTCATCCAAAACCCAACGTAGTCAATATTACAATGTACAAGAACTGAAAGGCAAAACACTTTTCTTTATTTATTTTTTTTTCTCCAGGGTTTTTTTTTTTCTTTGCCCTTAATGTAAAATTTCTCTTCAGTATGAAAAAGGAAACAAGAAAAGTTCTTGACTCATCAGTCTTGGCCGGTCCAGTCTCAGGATAAAGAAAACAAATGAACCAGAATAAGAGAAATAGGAAATGGCAAAGAGAGGGAAGTTTTTTTTTGTTTTTTTGTTCTTGAATAAGTTTGTTTTAATATAGATTTCCATTATTAGTAGTTAATATTCTGGCATAAAATAATTTGCATCAACTGAAAATTCTTTTTTCCTGTATGTACTTGCAAAGTATATTGTTAGATTGTGCATGATCCAAATAAAAACAAAAATACAACTAAATCCACATATTTTAAAAAATTATTGCATCAGGTCGTTACAGATTTCGATTTTTTATTGTTCAATTATTTTACAATGCCTTAAAAATTCCATTAGCAAAAGAAACTAGTTAAGTATTAATGAAGTGAAGTTATAACTATTTATTTACCAAGTTTTAAAATGCTTAAAGTGATCAGCTTTCCTGACATCACCTGCATTTTTTCAACTGTAAAATTAAAAATTTGCTGTGATTAAACTTTACATTGAAGCTGTTTTGGAACCTGAATGGGAAACATGAGAAATTTCTTTTATGTATGATTTTTAAATTTGTAAGGTTTTCAGCTGTATAGATTTTATAACTTGTATTATTTCTCACATGTGCTTTTTTTTTTTTTTTTAAACTATTAGATAAAGATAAAAATAAATTGTGCCTATTTTGATGAAGTGTTACCATAAACGATTTTTTTTTTTTATCCTAGTTACATATTTGGCAAGACGAATATTTAGTCTGTTCAACGCTCAACTAAAATAGAAGTTTAACTTAATCTATTAATTCAGAGATCATGATACATATTTAGAATCAGCTAATCTCTAATGATCTTTCCAAATAGCAGACTAACCTAAATTGTTGATGTTAACTGAGGTGAAGAAAGACATCAAATTGAGTACATATTGGCTGAAGAAAAAAAGTGTGTGGGGGGGGAAGGGAGGTAAAACTGTGATACCAGTTTTGAAAGGTATCTGTTGAGTTTCATGAGCTGGTTTTTGCCCCATCAACTCATGATTAAAAAAAAAGAAAAAAAAATGCATGCAATCAGCAAGAAGAGTGAGAATTGGTGTTGAAAGTAGCTACATTCCCTGCAAGCGTACAGATTTGTAGGGAAGAACTGATTGATATAAAGGTTAAATGCCAATAAGCTATTTTGGCAAAATATCCAATGAGAAGTTTGACATCAAATTAATCCTAGAATTTGATGGATTGGCTTCCATGGTTAAGTAGGAGTGGGGAGGTAAGAGCCAGTGTCCAACTTTTTGGGGATCAAGCAAAAAAGGAATTTTCCCTCAACTTATTGATGGAGCATTTACTGCATAAAAGCAATTGAATGAAGACAATAACATCAATACAAGCTAGATTAAGGAAGCCTTGCTCACCACCTTCATTGTGTAGAAGCAGTGTTGCATACAGGTAAAACGAAAGATGTGTAGGTGGCAGCACTCTTTCAGTGTATACTGGGGGCATGGTTTGGCACCTGCTTATGTGGCTGGGTTTCCCAAGAGACATGAAGCAGCTTCTGCAGGCATTCTCCAGAATGGTTGTTCTTAGACCAGGCTCCAGCTCAAGTGATTATGAAGGTCCTATAACAAGGACCAGTTGTGGTAACTGCAAAAGGATGGAATCACATCTCTTGTATAACAGCATTAAATGCCATGAATGCAACAGCCCCAATTATTTTGCAAAAGGATTGCTTAAGCTGATGAAAGGAACAAAGAAAATCAGGAATTACACAAATTCACACTGTTACTGGTACAGCAGACTGGGTCAGATATCAAGAAATTCTGGGAAAGAGAAGTCGGTATAATCTCATTCACCACTTAGATGTAATTATTACACTACTTGTGTTTTGTTAAAGTCGAGCAAAGGCACAAATTTGTTTTGGGGGGGTCAGATGCCAAAGCAAGATCATGCAATTTTATAAAGTTTTTTTACTTTTAACTAGTTAACTTATTCAAGCATACATATACTTTATAGTACCTATTCAGATTAACTCTTACACGCTTTCTACATGTCTACGATCCATGTAAATATTAACTCAGTTCAATACAAACTGTGTGAGTGGAGCACTTGCTGAAAATCAAACTCAAAGAAAGTATAAATAATATCAAGCACCATTGTCTAATATATTAATTTCTGTTTTCAAGAAAGTTCAACTTTTGCCACAAGAATAACCTTAAAAAAAATTCATAAAATTTACTTTATTCTATTAATACTTTATTTTGATTCTTGTTCCAACACAATTTTCTTTAAGTTACTATTTTAAAATGAACTTACACATGGCTCATTTTCCGTTTTCATTTTAGAAAAAAAACTTGCTAAAGACGTTCTTACCAGTCAAGTCAGCTTAAATAACATTTCGCATGAATAAACAATCTTCAAATACTAAAATTTTCAAAACCGGCATTGTTGTTTCCTGAAAGAAAACTAACTTATTTGCACCTTTTCTAATGTCCATAAAATTCTCAGAATAAAGCTGAGATGTTCAATTTTCTTTTTTAAGGGGGAATATGTAATTATGATAATTGTACTGATCTGACAAGGATTAATTTATTTGAACTGCTTTTCTAATCATGGTTGATAGTTTTCCAGACCATCATAACAAGTAATGTTTTTGGAATTTCAAAATGAATCCTTTATTCAATCTACTAGAATACAATGTTCATGCTAGCATATGTCTTGTATTAGTCCTCGTGATAATGCTATTTTATTCATTCTACTGAACTAATAGTTGAACATCAGAACCAGATGAACTGCATATTTAATCAATAGCTTTTATCCATTATGTAATCCCAGAGAATTCAAATGATGGGATTTTGGAGCTTTGCATATTAACTAATTCTTTTAATTATTCAACATACACTGATTTATTTGAATTGCAGCCACATTTTCAACTTTTCTCAGGCACTTGTATTTTGGATTTTCAGTCTGAATCATTTAGTCACTCCACAAATTAAACTGTTCTCATTCCATTTATATAGATTAGGATGACAGTAAAAAGGTGGCTTTGATCAGGAAAGAACAAGTAGCTACTCAATCTTCCCATGAAACAATGGTCTTGTTGGATATAAATTATAAATATTGGTTAAAGGTTGTAAGTTCAGTCTCAATCAGTAAAACAAGAACAAATTAAATTTCACTATCTATAAGAACATCTCTATCAATCACAATGAGAATAGTTTAGTTTGAAATTAAAGGATGAGGATGAATTAATAAATACAAGATATTCTGTTGGCTATGCTAGGAGGGGATAAGTACAGTTAATCTTGTTGGATAGAATAAAAGGTTCAGTTTGAAATACTCAAAAGAGAAGACTAGTGTACATCAGCTGAAGTCTTAATTAAAAGTTTGAATAAATCAGTAGATAATTCCTCATTAAACAAAAGATATATCAGACGGAAAAGGATAAGCTTTTTAATGAATGTTTTACTTGCAAAGATCATAGAAAAATATTAAAGCATTAATCTCACAACTTCATGAAATTCTGTTATCATATAATTGCTATTTTTGTACAATAAATTTCTTTTCCAGATTTACTTTGACAGCTATTGTAAGACCAAGTTTAGACATGGATATTTATTCCTATGTTTTTTGTGTTTTGTTTTGTTTTTTTAAGCTGGAAACACACTAAACAGAGTTCTTAACTCAGCAGCTGGAAAGCAAAAAAAAAAAAAAAAAAAAAAAGAGGCTGCCTTATCTAACTAAAAATGGTTTATCTTGCCAAAGGAAAAATTATTTCCAAGAAAACAAGTCAACAAGTTTCTTTACAAGTATTGTTTTTTTTTTTTTATTATAAATTCAGGTGGTCATTCAATTGTTTGCAATTACACTCAGCAAAGTTGCAAGCCACAATTTTGACTTTGATAGGCTAAAGGGAGTTGGGAGAGGCTGAGAAACTTGTCAAACTGATGATGTGATGTAATTTGCAGATAGAAGAACCTAAAATGGACACCAATGAAATGGTGGCAAGAACTGTAGCAACCTACTGATCCTTCAATGCAATTTATGCACCATTTCTTCCTTGGTAATAAGATGGTTGGTTTTGTTCACTAACTGCATCAAAGTGCTGATATTGTGTGACCAATCATTCAAAATGCTGTTTGGATCCTTGTGTTGACGAAAATTGATGATACCATCGAGGCGATCCATCTTGGCTTGGACAGTTTTATTCACGACCAAACTAGAGAGAAACTCTTCAGTTTCCTGCACAAATAATAAATTTCAATCAATTTTTGTACATTTTGACAAAGCCTATGAAACAAAATGTATAACTTATGATTTTTTTTTTTTTTTTTTTAATTCTGCTGCAATAGATGCACTTTTATAAAATCCGGAATTACAATTGAAAAAGAAAAAGTTCAACCCCGCATAAAAGTAACCTTATGGTATTTTAAAATATGCTTTCATCAAAGGATTTCTTAATGAGGGAAGAAATTTACCCCCAAATTTTTTTAAATAGGTGAAATGATAAAATTATGTGCAGAATACTTACATCTTCAGATAAATCTAACAGTTGAGCCATACGACACATACGTACTCTTGTGTAATACTTTGCCATCACACGGATATTCTGTAGAGGATAATAATAATAAATTCAAAACCTTACTTTCAGTAATTTTTTTTTATCTATTATACTGGAAAGGTATATATATATATATATATGCAAATTACCATTATATAAAAAGTTTGTTCAGAATGTAAATTTTAGCTTTTACCTTATAAAAATATCTTATTGCAGTTAGAGTTCTCAGCTGAATGAGAGAATCAAGTTATCTGACAATACACAGTTTAACAGATGCATCTCTTGCTTACTATGTTGTGAAATTATTTGATTCAAAATACTATAAGTAAATAAAGGCTTACATGTTCTACAACCCTGTTTTTGAGATCCTGCCATCTCTTTGAAGATCCTGGGTGTTTAGAACTAAACACATGTGTGGCTGGGCAACCCTTAGAACCTTGCTTCAGTTCTATCTCATAATCTGCACACAACTGCTTCCAGTAGATAAGCTCTGATGTTGTGAACAAGTTGTGCAGATCTCTAAAGAAAAAGTAAATTTCATAAATTTTTTATAAAAAAGAAATCTTCACAAAAATAAAGACAAATTAATGTGTAAACTTACTTGTATTTTGGAATTTCATTTAGATTTTTTTCTTGGCCAATTCTGTGCAAGAGATCTGATTGCTCATTGTCATAAGGAGCCAGAATCAAATAGAGAATTACACATTTGAGAGCCTGTGAAGAAACAAAAATGACAGGAAGATGTCCAACATTAGCACCACAGATTAATAATTTTGCTTTATAATGAAGACAGAGTTTTTAGGAAAACATAACTGCAAGGTTAGGTCAATACTATATAAACTTTCTCCAACCATAACAAAATTCGTCGGCAAAATCAAAACTAAGTTCACTATTAAATTCGTAAGTAATGAAAGAATTGCTAATCAATGTCAAAAAAAAAAAAAAAAAGTAATTCATTCCAGGGTGGGGGGCAAATATGTTTAACAAATTTCCATTTATTAAAATATTTACTAAATTGTTTTCTTGCTTATTAGTGTTAAAACTTCAAGTTAAAAAATGCTAGCCTAATAAGAAAAATATTATGTAGAAAATACTGAGAAGATATCCTGATAAACATTTCCCACCAATTAACATACAAGCACATTTTACTATATCACCAACTTACAAGAAGTTTTTTTTTTCTATATTTCATTTCTAATGAAGCTTAAATAAAAGCAAAACATGTTAACTTAGTTCCTTACCCTATAATTCCCCTGTATTGTTCCCCATGTTAATTCCATAAAAAAAAAAAAAAGTTACTTTACAGCAGGTAAATTTTTTCCTTTCAAGAAGAAAATTAAATGAATGAAAGGATTTTACTTACATCAGCCATTTTGTCTTTGTCTTCTTGAATGGCTGGAGTGTTATAAATGGCCTGGTAATGCTTGCAAATGGCCAGATAGGAGCCTTCGTGTTCATCCAATTCAATCATCAGTTGGTAATATTTAAGCTTAAGTTCCTGAAAAAACACGATGCAACAAAGGAAATGTGAGTAGCTTAGTACACACAAAAAAAAAAAAAGTTAAAATTATTGCTGGTATAGTTTTCTTTTATTCAACTCAATATTATGAGTATTAGTTTGTTTTTTAATATCCCAGGAATTTATTCATTATAGCTCCATTTTTGTTCAAAAAGATAGAAATAAGAACTACAGAAGAATAAAAGTAAAAAGTGAATAAACATTATATGGCACATACAATAAGTTCTTTTTCGATTTTAAAAAGAATGTGTCTCAAACATTTGATTTCTGGAATAATGCCATTTACAAAACATTTAATATTTTAAACTTTTCACTGTTACATTATTGCTCAGCTGTGATAGCCAGTTTTAGGGGTGGGGGAGAGGCCATTTACTGGAAATAAATGACTATAAAAGATGTTGATGTCAATTTCTCATGGAAAATAAAATTTTTGTTTTGATTGAACTCTGAAGTACAAGCTGAATAACCACCCTAACACAATATAATAAAATGACATTACCATACAAGTTGTATTATACACTGTATGTCTATGGTGGGAAATCACACTAAGCATTAGTTAGTTTATAATACAAATGATAGGGACCAATATTTCATGATATCTCAAATGTAAGCAAATAAGTTTCAGAAAGACAATGTCCACAGCAGTGAAATTATTAAATACAATTTTAGGTACAGTAATAGTACTTATTTAAAAATAAAACACTTGCAATTGGCCTTGTTTTCATATCAATGGATAGCCAGAAACAATCAACAAGCACTTCTATGTAAGATCAGATGTAAAACATTTTTTGGCAAAGTTACAAAGCTAGCTAAAAATAAAAATTTATTTTTTGTTCCTTGATTTGTTGAACATACCGTAGTGTCTGCTTCATCAAAAAATTTGGTGCTGATCTTTTTGCTAATAATCTGAGTGCGGATATAATCTTTCTTGGCCAGGCAGAGCCTCATCTGCTCCAAAATGAATTCTACCTTTTCTTTTTTGTCCATTGAGCCAAAAGTCTCAACCTAGCAAAGGTTAAAAAATAAAATACAAAATTTTATGATACAAGTCATATTTTTGCAATATGCATTAACTGATGTAGGTAAAATTTTCAGGATGTGCCTATTTATATGTTGAATATAAAAAGATGAAATTCACATTATATATTTGTTTTTATAAGAAATAGTTACAAAAATTTATTTGGTGGTGTAAAATTTTATTAAGCAACTGGTGTTTTCATTATAAATAAAGATTGCCAAGTGATATGAAATATATGACCTTGAAAGAGAATACAATATTGTAAAGTTATTGAATGATTGGAACATGTTGGAAAATAGGAAAAGTTGAAGAGAGATCACGGAACAACCAAAAGAATTCGAAATATAGGAGGGATGGGTAGACAAAAAAAAAAAAAGCTTTAAGATTGTCCACTAAGATTTCAAAAAGGTACGCAGCAAGAAAACATTTGAAGATGTTGCGAAAAATTGCAGGATGTTAAAGATGTGCAAGCAACCTAAGTACCATCTTCAAAAAAAAAAAGTGCAAGTTGCATGAAGTATATGAAAACTGATTTTTTTAGTGATGAATAAAAAGCTACATTGGCTGGACCTAATAACTAGATAAAAAGTTTCAAACACTCAACCAATATGACTTAGAAGACAATGTGGAATAATGTTTGGGCCTAATATTGTCAGCAGTAAAATTGTAGACAAAAGTTGATGGCTCATGATAAATGTAGAAAATTTTGAGTGGTACAGGTCACAATCAACTCCAGAGTATATTCATCAAGACAATGCTTTACATTTTGCAATGCTGAGAATTGCCCATTTTGCAAAAAAAAAAAAAAAAAAAAAAAAAAAAAAAAAAAAAAGTTCCAAAAACAAAATAATAAAATGGCCCTCTATCCTCATCAGATATTAATTGAAAACTTCTGGTTCATCATTAAAAAAAATGTATATGAGAATAAAAAAACAAAGAATGTCTCTGGAAAGCAATAAAAACTGGTGCAAAGAATGTTAAAGTCAAAACAGTAAAACAATTAACAAAAATCTATGATTGAAAGAGTGATTATGGTTATAGAATGTCAAAGTCTAAACAAGAATATGTAATATAATAATTTATTTAAGTATATAGCATATTGTGTTCCAATGTGTTACTATGGCCTTTTATCTCTTGGATTCATAAAAAAAAAAAAAATTATGTTGCACTCAGTTTGTGTCATAAAATCAGATTTAATGTATATGAGCACAATCAACTTAAAAAAAAAGTCCAATATGTCCCTTAAATACAAGTTGTTTACAAACTACCAATTTTTTTCATAAACTTGACTTTATATATAAAGTCAAGTATTTGGTATTTAAACCCCACAAACATGCATAAAAAATAAATAAAAAAAAAAAAAATCCATATTAAATATTTACGAGCTTATTTCTGTTTATAATATCTTATAAACAAAAAAAAAAAAAAAAAATAATTTCAAAAATAACCAGAAGCTGTAATCAAGGAAGTATATCTTTAAATGCCAGAAAAGAAGCAGATTAACATCTAACAAGGATCACAGATTTATATACTTTCCTATTTGCTATCTTGGTACTCTGAAAATTTTTGCATGCATTAATTTATAACTGAATATTTTAGTGAGTACCTGGAGTTCCTGCAGAATACTTGCAGCTTCATTGATGTTTCCTTCATCCTCTTTGATCTTAGCCAAAATACGTGTAAGCCGAGCTCTTTCAATTTCAACGTAAATCTGAAAATATTGTGAAACATTAATGATTAATCTGACAAAACCAATTTTGCATTGTTAATTAAATTTTTAATTTTTTTTCCCTTTTTAAAAAAGAATTGAATTAAGTTTTAAAGTCTAAATTCAGGACTTGATTATCAAATTTATTTTTAAAAAATACTAAAGATTTAAAAGTAGAAAGAAAAGCTATTCAACAAAAATGCACAAGCAGAAAAAGAAAATTCAAACTTAATATTTAAAATTTGTAGAATGAAAGATAAAAATGAGAGAGTAAGCAAAACTTACTTTGCCAGCAGTGACAGTTCTCAGTGTGTCAATGAGTTTCAATTTAATCTCTTGGTTTGGAGTTTTGTCCACATAAGAACAAGCCTCTTGGATCATTTTGGTGACAGCCTGAAGAAGAAAAATTATAATACCTTGTAAGTCTTAAGGTACTTCACAACAACTGACGTCAGACTACAGATTTATTTTGAAGGGAATTAACTATTTTTTTTTATTCTCAGATACACATTAAATTTGTGAATAATCAAAATTTTATCTTGTGCCTAATTTATTGTAAGTTAAATATATACAATAAATTAAAGAACAGATTCTCTGAGATAATGAAAAATAAATAAAATGTTTATATTCATGCTGATCACATAACCTTGGAGCTTTAAATAATATTTAACAAAAAATATATTCAATAACTTAGGAATTTTTGAGTGAAAAAGAAATTTATGCATTGTCCAATTAATTATTTCTATCATGATTACAAAAATTTAAAATGAAATCAATGTAAAAATATCTAGTTCCACAGTTTACAACTAAATAAATGGCAGTTGCTTTGATAATTTCATCCTTTGATTGTCACAAGTTTAGTTTAATATTTTACAGGACAAAATATCAGTTGGTAGATGAAATATCAAAGTAAAAAGCTTTAAAACTGTTCCATCAATCATTCAAATTGTTATTTTCATTTTTTTGTCACAACTCAGCCACGACACTTGTTGGTTTTATGATTTATGCTGCATCCAGTAATTTTCAAATGGAATATTTTGTTCTGAATCTTTCTCTCGCAAATTTTTGCCACTCCATAGCTTTGTAGTTCTCTGTAACATTTGAATCTGTGAATAATTCTAATTAGATTGGCAAAAAATGATAAAAGTAGAAGAGTTGTGGGTTCAATCTCAAGGATGTTGGATGTGACATCAAAAGGATAACCAAAGCAATAAAGAAGATGCCAAATTTGAAAAAAATAAATAAAAAAGGCATATAATACTTTATCACAAAATTTCAAACAATGTTTTGCAAAGCTGCTTTTTTGTTTTGTTCAAATTTTAACTTTGTTTTTAGTGTTAAAACTTAAAAAAACAATATACTTTTATTATTTAACAAAATCTTTCATCTTTAAACAAAGAAACCCAGTTAAGATGACATGATGCCAATTTCAAACAAAAGAAATAAAAATTTGCCTATCTTAGGAGTTGATATTTTAATAACAGACTTTTGAAAATGAAGCAACTGGTGTTATACAAGAATTCCAAGTGGCTGATTAAAAAGGATACAAGTGATCATGTTTCTCCACAGCTTCCGTTTTTTTAATGCTTTCATCAATACTTCCTCCTTTATGGCCCTGCTTTGTCTATGATAGTTGTTCCTTTATCCATTTGCTCAAACACAACAAGTAGCTTTCTTTTGATTCTCTTGCTTTTAATATGCTCTGTGAGCATTAAATTCTTCTCTAAGACTTCTTTCCTTATTAAGTGACCACAAAATTTCACAAATGTTTTCGTTACTTTAATAAGAAATGTTTTACTTCAAACTACTTACCTGTTTGATCTGCCCTCGTTTCTTTGTCAATAAAACAATATGTTCATTAAGAAGTTCCCAGTTGTTGGCCTCAAAGCACATCTTGATGATGGCAACTAAAATTCTACTAGTTGAGTGAGTGTCAGCACCCTGTAAAATAAATACCAAAGAAAATTAATTGTATAAGAGTAAATTTAGAATTCTCATTAAAACCTCATCATTTTGAAAGAGAAGGGGAAAAAAAATTCTGCTTTGTATGTATAATTTGGCAATGGAGCATTGAACTGAAAACTACAAAGTAAATTCTAAGTATGAAGAAGCTGAAGAATGAAAAATCTATTTTCCTACTCAAGCAATGATGAACTATTTCTATATGTCCAAATGTCATTTTAGCATTATAAAATAGTGAACAGACAATGCAAATCACAAGCTGAAAAAGAAAAAAAAATTTGAGATGAGGAATTATTATTTACAAGCAGACTATTGTTTTTCCACATTTCAGCTGTTGTCTGACCTTCAATTACTTGTTGATCCAGGTAATCTTCAGGGAATTTCAAACTGAATCTTTTATTTAATGTACAAAGGTAGATTGTTCTTGTTTGGCCAACTAGGGATATCTCAACTAGTTCTTATATAGCAAAACTCATTATTGCTCGCCCTGTTTACACGAATACACACTGCTCATACTAGAAATTGAGCTCACAATTATCATATCACCAAATTCACAAACTAATGTTTTAATCCACTAGGCTATTATCCTGTTGGATAATCCTGAGTGAAAAACTTGGAGCCTTAAACCTAACTGCTAAAGAGAGTTGCTGCTGTTTGTCATGCTTGACCACAGTTACTGAGGCTTCTCTTATCTACTCTGGATGCTGCTGAAGCCTGGAGTCATTTCTATTTTTTTTTTTTTTTATTATTATTAACAGCTCTTATATTGTATTTATTTCTAAGGGGGTTTTCATAGCCTACTATATGTGCTGATTCTTTCAGAGGTCTGATTGTTCCATGTTCTGCTTAGTATTTTTACTTCATTCCATAGGAGTCGATGACTACCCTTTTCCCTCCATCTATGATCAAACATATCTGATTTCATTGTCTTAGCCCTAATTACTGTTTTTCTATGTTCATCCAGCCTTACTTTTAAGAGGTAGCTAGTCTTACTTTTATATTCTTTGTCAGAACTGTATGGAATACATACACTTCTTGGTCATGTTCTCCTGTGTTAGATTTGACTCAACAGAGATTTCTCTGTAGGATCAAGCAGTTGTGAATATTGTCCTGATTTTGTAATACACACAAATTTAATCTTTTTTTTAAATAAACACTTGATGTAAGAAAGTTAGACTGTGGCAATTTTGCAGTTATCTTCCTTGAACTTTCTGTTTCTGCTTGCAGAAGCTGATATTATGTTTGCAGGGCAGTTGTTATTGTGAAGGGTATGTTTGATGCCGATCATTTCCTGTTGGTATGTGCCTAGGTCACCACATGATTTTTGTATGAGGCATTGGCTGATACCATCCATATAGTGTAAAGAAAGATAAGAATTGAAGCTAACTCTCATAGATTAAATAAAGTATTTAGTTTGAATTTCCCTGAAAGTTAGAAGAATCAAGAAACAACTGATGAAAGCTGGGGAGGTGGGAAACAGACAAAATGTTGTGATAATAACAAAGATGAGGACAATAGTCCATATGTAAATAATGTAGAATTAGTTCTAAATTATAAAATATAAGAGAGGAACAAAAAGCTCATTTTAATAATTATAATCTTACGCAAATGTTTTAAACTATTTTTAATGAACCAGTGAAATGAATAAAAGCTTTTGTATACTCACAGTTCTTGTCTGTTTCTCAAGGCTGAGCAGCATATCAATAGCTTCAACAAGGTTTCCTTGCTGAAAATGAAAAAAAAAGGATAAGAGTAGGGTTAAAATTAATACAAATAAAGGTTATTAACTTACAAACATGTCATACAGAATTCAGAAATAAAGTAACTCAAATATTAACACTGGATCTATGTTGCAAAATTATTTTTGTAAAATGTCAGGAGTACATTTACATTATGCTGCAAGAAAATTAAACATAAATCACAAAAGTAGTTTAAAAATTACAATTAAAATACGCATATTAAAACAAGAAAAAAAAAAAAGATTTATATTACCTTATAGTTGTAATGTGCATTGTGGTGCAGTGGATATCGACTCGGAACGACAAATCAGGGAGCCGAGTTCGAATTCCAGTTGAATTCCTTGCATTCACCTACACGTAAATACCCTTGGGAAAGGTATCAATCCGTCACCTCCCTCGAGTTATGGGTTAAATAACAGGACAGATTGGGTTTTATAGCCTTGGCTGGTAACCAGTCTACTGCAGAAAGCAATGGCAAACTACTGCGTGATAATCTTCTGCCCAGTCAGTTATGTCTTTGAGACATGATCGCCCAAGCGTGTATCACGTATGGCACTTAACTGACTGATAGTTGTAATATTGAAAAGCAAATAAATGAACAAAAAAGAAAAACAGTTTAACTAGTCTTCACTAAAATCAACACCAAAGATGTTATATAATAAGTCAAAGACTAATTATACTTAAACCTAACAGTGATTTCTGCTTAGAGATGGATAATTGAAAGAACTTTATAAAAACTAACATTAGGGTGAAAATCAGAGGGAGCTTTCCTTAGTATTAAGAACATGTCTCGGTTATAGGACATGACAGTCTATCTCAGACCCAGAATTAATTAATGCATATTGTTCAAATTGCCTTCCCAAATATTGACTTGTATATGATGATTATTCCTTACTTCTAACCTGTAATCAGTTCTACCTAGTCAGCATTGTACAAACATTTTAAATGATAAATTACAGAATCAATATAGTGGGTTAGATAGAACATTCTTTCAGATCAATCTTAATATTGGTTGAACAGTAAAGATAATGCGTTGATTGGCAAGTAAACACTTCACATCAGCAGAAATTTGCTAAGCAATTAACAGCAGTAGCATTTTTTGTTCTTCCTGTTTTAATATATCCATTTTGATTACAATTATTCAATTCTATACCACTTTTAAAATATTTAAAACTGTTAGAACCTTGAATAAGTTCTCAGTGATTTTTCATAAAATGTAATGTTTTATTTACAAAAATTAGTCAGAAACATGTCACTAAAGTATTATCAATTGCTAGCCACTACTTTTTCCCATCTTTCTGGCAGCATTTGAACTCCACATCAGAAGAACAACAGGTCTTTTGAGGCTAACTACTAATCAACCCATTTTTTTGGCATTTTCATAAGAATGAAAGTACTGCTCAGCCAGGCAATGTCCCATCAATCAAAACAAGTGAAAATCGGATGGATGCTATAGGACTTCCCATTTAAGCATTTCCAACTAGGTTTTCACCCATTTTGCAACATGTGACCTAGAGTTATGTTGTAAAATCACTGTGTCTCTGCTCATATAACAGCTGTTTTGGTCTCCAATGCTTGGCTCAAACACATCAATTGTGGTCAATAGCAATCTCCTGTTATGGTTTCAATCAGTTTGAGCAGTTCATAAACTTACACCCAGCTGATCCTACCAAATGCAGAGCAGAAACTTTGAATCATACATATTCAGCTTTGTTGGCGATGTTGATGCATGACTGGGCTTACCCCATGATCTTCTACACTTAGGGTTGTTGTAGTGTATCCACTTTTCATGACTGGTCACAATACAAAAAAAACTTTCTTTTTTTTTTTGCATTATTCCTAATACTTTCAAACATTTCAAAACTGCTGTATGATCAACTCCTAACAAGAATTCTGTGTGCTTCAGCTGCAGATTTCTTTTGATTAAAGTAGTGCAGAAAATTCCCCACAAATACGCTTTCTTTGGCATGAAATCCGACATATTTAATGCTATGAAAAACAAAGTTGTTTACACTTCAGCAAAATGATACACTGAATTTCAAGCTTGTTTATAGCACTTCCTTATAGATGTGTTACTATCTGAGACTACAAACATGCAGCTCTGGGAATCCTATTTGTTGGAAAACAGAGAGAACTTATTCAAGGTCTTAAAATAGTACAAGTTATATTAAAAAAATATCATTGCTCAGAGAGTAAATGATACCAAGTAAAGTTGATCACAACAATATCAAAAATAATCTATCATGGAGGCCAATACTCATGACCTAGAGATTGACCCCACAAGGTGAGACAGTATTCTTTAAATCAAGCAGAGAGGTTATTGGAATTTGTGAGAAAAAAAAGGGGAGTGGGAGGTAAAATAGTTGGACACCAATAAGGTTGGAAATAAGGCAAAATCTCGAAAAATGATTTTAGCATATTTCATATACTCATAACACAATGGTTAACACATCAGTCTGACAAATCAATGATTGGGAGTTCAATTATTAGTGAATGTTTCAATGTTTTAATTGTTAAACACCAGAATTCTTATAACGCAAGAAACAAAGTCATCTATTTCAAAACAAATATACTGATTTTAGATTGAAACATGTATTCTAAACATAATTCTTACTGTAACATATGAAAGAAAACAAAAAAAATTTTTTAAATGTCAGTTTATGGTTATAAGAGTTATTTATTTCATTTAAATTTCTTACAATATATCCAAAATGAACTCCTAATTAACTTTTTAGTTTATAACATTTTAGCTAACAGCTTTTAAATGTTAAAGAATCTCACAAGTGTTAGAAGAACAGAGTTAGAGGTCATATCAGCCAATAGTTCCAAATGAATAGCTTTAATGCCGAAACACGTAAAAATCAGGATATACATCTTTCTAGATTCTCCACTTTCCCCCACACTCACAAGTGTCCTGTAAAGTCAATCCCAGTGCGTAGGAAGGGCCTAACAAGGTTGACTCGATGTTTGGGCAAATTGGTTACATTAGGGTATTTATAGGAGAGGAGTTGTACTTCTTGCAAATGCCACCAGAAAATAATAGTTTTAACCGTCTGCCGAGATTTAAGTATCCAAATTCCTGACAAACGAAGTCTGCTCAATGTTGCAGCAATGCCTAGATCTTCCGTGAGTCAGCAAAACCCACAGGCTTGGACAAACTCTGCAACCTAGCAATGCTGTCCAAGACTGACTTGATACAGAGTCTCCTCATTATTAAATGAAGAGAATGTCTTCTGTGTCATTTTCCAAATAGAAATCATTTTTTTTGGTCATCCAGCATATCCATAGAGGAAAAATACCTTTCAATATGTTCCTTTTGAACAAGGAGTTGAGCTTTGGAAGGGGTATCTAGGCCTTCCAAATATTCTAAGGCTGCAGAGATTTTAATCTTAAGTATCCCCTTTCTCTTAAAGAGAAGATAGACAGTGGGAGTAGAGGTCATCTTTCCTACACGAGTACAAAATGGCACCAAACAGAAACGAGGAAACAACATGGCGTCTACAGCACACCTAAAAGAAGGAAGCAAACAAATGGCAGCTAGAACTGCACAAAACAAGAGCAAACCAATTTAAAGCAACGTTGGGAAGCTGAAATACCTACAAGAAAAACACGAACGTTAATGCAATCAGCACAGCAAACTCAAATCCTCTTTTAAATTTGAATAAGGTTAATTATGAACAGATTGAAGGGAAGAGAACCTCTGTTTTGCAGAGGGCAACTGTTTTGCAAAATGCAGAAATTTATGTCATAAGAAAAAATCTGCTGTGAACAAAAGGGGAAAGGAAATAAGACAAACAAACAAAAAAAAAATTCAATACAACACAAAGGGTTCAAATTAAAGAAAATTTACTACTTTATTAAACACAGAGAGGATTTGTGATCTGACTGCAAAACAGGTTGGTTAGCAAAGGCTAGGTTATAGCCTTGGTATCACAAAAAGTTACAGTGATCGTGTCAATCTGAAGCTTCAATTTCCGTTTTTTTTTTTTTTTCTTTGAAGGGAGAGAACTTAGGGGAGAGTAGCCTCCCTCTAGCTACCAGATAAAAGCTGTTTCCCTAATTTTTTGTTATGTTCAGTGTTCAAAGTTCCTTTCTTGTCTCAAGCCTGGAAAAAAGTTTTTTTTTGTTAAATCTCTTCAACCCTCATGTGTTGTGGGCTGACCTGGGAAACTATCCTTTTTTTCCGTAAAATAAAATTTTTCTTCCTCTGGAAGAAGTATCTTTTTGTAAAATAAAATTTTTTTCTTCCTTTGGAAGAAGTGACGTTTAATCTTATTTTTCTTCCGTCATGTGGATTCATGACAAACAGGGGAAACGGTCCTTTTTAGAGAAATAAACTCTTTTTCCTCTAGAAGAAGTATAGTCAAATCTTTTGTTTCTCCTCTGTTCGTCTGAAGGAATTCCTTTCTTTTCTTCTTCTGCGAGCTTCTCAAACCTGCAAATAAATTCAGACTTCTTTTTACACCTTTTGGTCTGACAGAGCTAAAATTTTCAGGACTGCTCAAGTCGATGAAAATCAAGAAACTGAGGGTTTCCGTTCCTTCAAATTCTATCTAAGAAAGCCAACCAATCAGAGGTGAGATACGCAACATGTGGTACAGCAAAGACATTTAAATTTCCCAACAGCCTTAGCGAGAAAAGGAGAGAAAGAAAAACAAAGAAACGAACGAGAAGAATAAAATTTCAACACCCTCCCAAAAGAAAAAGAAAAAGGAGAAAAGATAAAATTCCTCAAACGGAATAAAGTTCAGAGCAAGCTTAATATTAGTACCAAATAAAATCTGTATTTCTTTCACTAACACTTCTACTACCTCTACAGGGCCGAATGTTCAATTCAGAACCGGCCATTTGAGAAACATCACTAGCGACTACATCAGCCGACTCTAAAGAGGGTATGGTGACCTGGTGAGAGTAATTAATAGGCAATTCCATGGGAAAAACATTCCTCAATGCTCCTGTGTGACGCCATCACCCTTTTTAATCGACACAGATCTGACCAACCCATCGTTCCCCTGTGTGAGCCCAATCACTCTTCCAAGGGACCAATAAGGTCGAGGCTTCATGGGATTTTTAATGAGGACAACATCAATTTTAATAAGATTTTTTAATTCAGACTGGTGCAGGTCACGAGACAATTCTCTTAATCATACCACAACACTTTTAAATTCATGTAGATAGTGATCTCTATATTCCAAGCTGAAAAGAAGAGCATCCCTAGAAGGGGGAGGATTGGCAAAATAGGCCTCCTGTTCATTCACAAAGACAGAGCTGTTATAATAAGGGCGAACAAAGGCATTAGAAGATATGATGTTCAAACTTGCGTCATCAGAACAACAGTAGATCAAGGGACGTGCATTAACCGAACTCTGTATATCGGATAAAACCATCAGAAGCTAAAAATAGTCTAATTTCTGTCACCCAATGCTCTTAAAAAAGACAGTTCTTCACAACTTTGATTAACTATCCCACACAGCACCAAACCAGGCTGAGTACAACGGAATGGTCTAGTGTTTGATGTGGTGAACACTAAAATTCTGTTCAAACTCGTCCAACATATAAACTTTCTGAACAAGATTGCAACCAGCCACAAAGGAGCGAGCATTATCGGAGTATATGTGGGACGGAACACCATAAATGTTAGTTCTAGTGAAACGTAGTTGTATGTTGAAACAGATTAACTGAATTTGGCCTAGTTAGGAGATAGCCCACTATAAGTTATAATAGGGGTTATAAAACAAGAAAATCAAATTGAGTATAGAAACAACATTTTATATTTACACATATATCAATTACGGTTTTCACAAATAAAATAATGTCTTTAGGATGGGTCTAACCGGAGGTTAAAATGTTTATAGCAGTAAATGCTGAAAAGAGAATTTGTGCGTATGTATATATGGGAGAGTCTGTTCGTTAGGAATATCTTTGATGTATCCGCTCCTTTGGTCTGGTCGGTAAGTAGCTCAGGGACAGCGAAAAAGATGAGAGGGAAAGGAGGTGAGCAGAGTGGATTATGCTGGCGCTTTCCCAACTCTGGTGATACTTTTTGTGTCGGCTTTTTATTTCATCTTTGTGGGTCCCAGCAGGTCATTTGGGAATCCACACCCATATTTAATTCTGGGCTTCCCATTGGATGATAAATAAAATTTGCGTAGCTTGGTTTTCTACAGGAACATATGCATGGAACTGGGTGCGCAAAAACCAGTTTTGGTCATTTGCTTTCTGGTCCTGAGAGTGCAAACATCCGGTCCCTCGCTTTGCTAGGTATCACCACAGACTGACAAATATCAGATCATAGAATAAAGGTTCAGTACACTCTTATTATTGTCTTAAACACATAAATGAAAGTTCAGTTCTATCTCACTAACTGTACTGTAATGGCAATTAAAACTTAATTTTTATAAGTAAAAACTAACATCAATAACAAAAAAAAAAATTATGCAATTGGCATTAACAAATTGATAAAATATTGTTAAATGAAATAATATCAGTCTAATCTAGGTGCCACCAAAACTGAGTTAAAAACCTTAAAACGTCATTTAAAATAATTTAAATGTCTCTATTTCAATAAAATTTTGCTTTTATTTGAAATAACTAATTTATAAAAAAGAAAAATAGTTTTACAACTGAAAAAGGATAACAGAAAATGTAAGACATTAAAAAATATATCTATCCTAGATATTAATTAGTTTAAAAGAAATTAAAATTATTTTTTAATATTTGTAAAAACACTTTAATGCAATAAGGTATATTCCAACTGTCAAGTTCAAACAGAAGTTACCTCCTACATCAATTTTACGAATAAAAATAGAAAATAAGAAGCCTAAAATTAGTTAAATATGAAAGCAAAAAACTGCCAAAATAAAGAAATTGATTTTATGTTTAAAAATATCTTCTTGCTTTCTAAAGCTAATAACGTAGGAATTTTTTTTTCCTCCATTTTCTTTCATTTATTTTCTTTCAACTATTTTGATATTACAAAATAAATATTTAACTTCAAATCTCTAGTCATTTTATATTAAGATTTATCAATTAGAAAGTGTGTTGCTAAAAAAAAAAAAAAAAGAGGAAAATTGGTAATGACTTACCGAATTGATTGATTACCATCACAGTTTTCTTTCAGCTACCTCCAGACATTAGAATTCTAATCAATCTTATTCTTATCTATAACCAAGGTACGGTCATTAAAGCATTGACATATTTTTTAAATGTATCTGACCATTGTTCCTTTCTCGGTTTACGAGTAAAAAACATCAAAATCTAATTAATGAAGTAAAGAAAATAAATTACTGATGCTCTCTAGCTTTTTGCACCAGTTCTAAATTTAAATTAAATAAGAGAATATGATTAGCATTGAAAAACGTGCGAATTATGAATATTTTTTAACCACAGTCCTTTTTGGATTAAAAAGGATTGAATTGAGTATAAACCATTTAAATTTAAGTTTTATAATAAACTTTTTCTTTTAGGTAAAAGTGCTAAAAATTAACACTAAATTGTTTACAATAAACTGTTGAAACCAAAAGAACGTGCATGAATGATCAGTTCTACACTCAAACTTCAATCTAGACAAAGTAAATATTTTGTTTGAGAATTCTTAATTCAGATTATCTACTTACCACTGAAATGAAAGCAAAATATATTTCTTAAATTTTTAAAAGTCAGAATTATCTTGTTTAAATGAAATTTCCAGAACTTATTCATGTATTTTTAAATGTTTTTTCTTTTTATTTAACTTTCTTAGACATTTGGGGGGATCTAAAGATATTTTCATTTCAGTAAATAAATTTTGCAATATCAAATCAGAAAATATTGAATGAAGATATGTCCTGAAACATCACAAAAAATAGAATAAAAATAAAAAATTTAAAAAAAAATTGTTGTCTTGTCGCTTTCATAATTTAATAAGAAATGCATTTTTTTTTTTTTAGTAAAGTTGTTTGAATAGTTGGAAAATGTAAAATTTGATGCCATTTGCACATCAGAAACATTTTTAAAAGAATTTTATTATTTTCACAGTTGTTAAATGACTTTGTACGGAAGAGGAAATGGGGAATAATTCAACAATTCTCAATTACATCCTATGCCTACCTTTTTTTAACTTTAGTACCAATTCTATGATTGATGTAAGACTCTTATAAAGAGGAAAATTTAAATGGTTATTTCTGGTAGCAGTTTGAGTTACTATTCTAGAACTCCACTAAAACAGATTTAATGTTATAATTGTTATTATTGATACAAAAAAAAAAAACAGTTACGAGAAAAAGTGATCTTAAAACTAAATGAAAGGTTTTTTTAAAGAGTTCTTTTATTTTCTTACAGTTAAAAATAAATTTTGATGACTAATTTGATTAAGTGGAACATTAAAAAAAAAATCAATGTTTGTTACAACACATGAACAAAAACGAGTTTGTTGAATCAAATCAAATTGATTCCATGCAAAAAAAGTTTAATTATCGCTTTAAAAATTAGTCTTTTTCAGTTATTATAAAGTTAGTGTATTTTATTGCATTTAAACGGAAAATAATTCTTTTTCTCAAAACTGGAATAATAAAAATGTTGTTTCGTCTTTCTCGTAAACTTAGTAGTTAAAGTTCTTTTTTTTTTTAAATACTGAAGTTTTCTTTTCCTGTGAAAAACCGAAATTTTCAATACTTGTGACCGAGATCGAATATTAATGCACTAAGAATACCTTAAACAACCAACTTTTTAAATAAATAAATATACGCAAAATTAAATTCCATTCTTTTTAACAGACGACAAAACCAAATTATCTACCGGTGAATCTAACTAGTGGAATGACAAAGCATTTCAGTACACTCAAAGCCATTTACTAAGGGCTACAAATAAAGGACTATTTTGAAACTTCTAAGGATTTACAAAGTCATAAAACAAAGTGAATTAAAATTTTATGTCTTTACCTTTGCCAGTTTTTCACATTTTGGTAGTTTTTCGTCTACAGTAGATGAATAATCCACTTCCATTTTCTGAACGCGTCCATCACCAGTTTCAGCCGCCATGTTGAAACAGGCTGCAACTGAACAACGTTGCGAGATAAATAAAAGTTTTTATTTAAAGCCAAACAATACGTATAAAAATAAAGAAAAATGCCAAGTTATAATTTTATATAAAGCCAGGAAAAATTCAAATAAACATGAAATTTTATTTATTTATAGTGGGTTTTATAATGAACCACATTCACTTTGTTTCAATTTTAAACATACAAATAAATGTTTTAAAATTGGAATTGAAATAGGGATTTTTTGCTGTAAATTTAAAAATTTAATTTAATTTTAGATAACATTTACTTAAAACAAATTTGATTTACTGGAAAATCTTGTATTTTTAGTATTTTCTTTTTAGAATTTTAATAATACTTTTAGTTTATGACTAAAACATTTTTAGATAAATGTCATATTTAATTTTTTTTTTTTTTAGTTGGAAAGTTTTGTTTTTTTTACCTAACCTAGAATAATAACCATCTAATTATTCAGTTTTGTAGTGTGCATCCGTAGAGACTTTTTTTTTCATTTAAAGAACTTAATATCAAGTAAAAACATCGAAGACTAGTAAAAAAGACTAAGAGGGTCTATTCTAGACTTCTTAACCAGAATTACAAACCATTCATTCATTACAATTTGTTCATTCACCAAACAAACTTAATCCATCACCACTCAATCCTACAAATACCACATAAAGGAAACCAACAAAAAAACTGTATGATGTAAAAATTTTCGGCGGACCTGAAGGAGACTACCATCACCTTTAAATTTGTTATTTTTCATTTTTTTTTTTTACTTTTTTCAGCGCAGCCTTATCGATTATTACATAACGTTTCCGATTATCAAAAAAAAAATTGGAAAAATTTCAATATTTAAACAGTTTAGGGGGAGCTCAGTTTCTCATACAACATTATAGTAAATCGATCCTCCATTTTGGAGTCACTCGCGTTGGGGTCGCTTTGTTTTGTTTTTTTTTTGGATGAGTTGTTGCTCGTTTTTGTCTTTTTCAAGTTTTCTTTCGTTCTTACGATGGCATCTTCCTCGGAAACTCCAAGAATGGCTTTATTCAAAAATTTTGCAAAGGATTCAGTTGTTGAATATGCGCAAACAAAAAAGTTAATTGCACAGGATCGATTTACTATAAGGTTGTATGAAAAACTGAGCCCCCCACCAATTGTTTAAATGTTGAAATTTTTACAAATTTTTTTGTCAATCGGAAAGTTTAGGGTTTAATCGATAAGATTGCACTGAAAAAAGTAAGAAAAATTGATAATCAACCAATTTACAGGTGGTGGTAATGGCATACCAGTGACTGGTTCCAAAATGGAGGGTTGATTTACTATAATGTTGTATGAAAAATAAGGTCTGAGCTACCTACATGCCAACATGTATCAGAAACTACTGCAGTCTTAAGAAAGGGACACAGACTGCTTGCCCACGACTGCTACAATTCCAGCATGGAGGGAGTTTCAGCTCCTTGCCCAGGCAGGCTTTATTCCTGTGGGATGGGCTAGTACAACCATAACACAATCCCAGTTCTCCACACCTTTTTACCCTGTCCTGCGAAGTGTAAGTGGCACAATTGAATGCCTTGTGTTTATCACTCCTACATGAGTTACACGTAAAATGGACTCCAAAGGGTTTCACAAAAAAATTTTCCAGGGTGGAGGGCTGTTTAGTAACCAACCTACTCCTGAAATCCTGTTCATTTATTTTCTTCGAAATAGACACTGTCTTATGAAGGTTAGGTTCTACTGACTTGGTTAATTCGAGACTCTTCGGGTTAAACTTGGGGCATTCCAACTTAGGAGCTAAATTATAAGGAGTAATCTTAAAATTCATCTTCCGTGAGTCAGCAAAACCCACAGACTTGGACAAACACTGCAACCTAGCAATGCTGTCCAAGACTCTGGCTCGATACAAAGTTTCCTCATTATTAAATGAAGAGACAATGTCTTCTTCTGTATCATTTTCCAAATAGAAATCATTTTTTTGGTCGTCCAGTATGTCCATAGAGGAAAAATACCTTTCGATATGTTCCTTTTGAACAAGGAGTTGAGCTTTGGAAGGGGTATCTAGGCCTTCCAAATATTCTAAGGCTGCAGAGATCTTAATCTTAAGTATCCCCTTTCTCTTAAGGAGAAGGGAGACAGTGGGAGTGGAGGTCATCTTTCCTACACATGTACAAAATGGCACGCAAAATTGGCTCCAAACAGAAACAAACAAGGAGACAACATGGCATCTACAGCATGCCTAAATGAAGGAAGCAAACAAATGGTAGCTAGAACCGCACAAAACAAGAACAAACCAATTTAAAGCAACGTTGGGAAACTGAAATACCTACAAGAAAAACACAAACGTTAATGCAGTCAGCACAGCAAACTCAAATCCCCTTTTAAATTTGAATAAGATTAATTATGAGCAGATTGAAGGGAAGAGAACCTCTGTTTTACAGAGGGTAACTATTTTGCAGAATGCAGAAATTTTTTGCAGCGTGCAGAAATTTTTTATGTCGTAAGAAAAAATTCTGCTGTGAACAAAAGGGGAAAGGAAAAAAAAAACAAAATTCAATACAACACAAAGGGTTCAAATTAAAAAAAAATTACTACTTTATTAAACACAGAGAGGATTTGTGATCTGACTGCAAAACAGGTCCGTTAGCAAAGACTAGGTTATAGCCTTAGTACCACAAAAAAAGTTTAAAGTCCGTTACAGTTACCTTGTCAATCTGAAGCTTCAGTTCCCTTTTTTTTTTTCTTTGAAGGGAGAGAACTTAGGGGAGAGTAGCCTCCCTCTAGCTACCGGATAGCGGCTCTGTTTTCCCTAATTTTTTGTTATGTTCAGTGTTCAAAGTTCCTTTCTTGTTTCAAGCCAGGAAAAAAGTCTTTTTTTTTGTTAAATCTCTTCTTCAACCTTCATGGGTTGTAGGCCAACTTGGGAAACTGTCTATTTTACTGTAAAATAAAATTTCTTTCTTCCTCTGGAAGAAGTATCTTTTTATAAAATAAAATTTTTTCTTCCTTTGGAAGAAGTGACGTTCAATCTTATTTTTCTTCCGCCACGTGGATTAATGACAAACAGGGGAAATGGTCCTCTTTAGAGAAATAAACTCTCTTTCTTCCTCTGGAAGAAGTATAGTCAAATCTTTTGTTTCTCCTCTGTTCGTCTGAAGGAATTCCTTACTTTCCTTCTTCTGCGAGCTTCTCAAACCTGCAAATAAATTCAGACTTCTGTTTACGCCTTTTGGTCTGACAGAGCTAAAACTTTCAGGACTGCTCAAGTCGATGAAAATCAAAAAACTGAGGGTTCTCGTTCCTTCAAATTTGATCAAAGGGAGTCAACCAATCAGAGGCGAGATACGCAACACGTGGTACAGCAAAGACATTTCAATTTCCCAATGGCTTTAGTGAGAAAAAGAGAGAAAGAAAAACAAAGAAACGAACGGACAAATAAAATTTCAACAAAAAACAACAAATGTAAAAGTGGTGGTAGTCTCCTTCAGGTTCACCAAATTTTCTTTATATACAAATGTTGATACAATAATATATTTAAAAATATAACAATATGAAAATGAGGAGGGAGGGGATGAACCCAAGAACCAAACTAAGTAAAATATAACAAAAACATTCAAACTAAAATTAACAATATTTGTCTATACTTCTGAGATGAGGTAGTATTTACATTATTTTACACTGTTGTTCGAACTGTTTCCCTCATATTTATTGCCATGTCTATGATGTTTTGGCTGTTGTACAGTCTGGTCTTTTTCAGATGCTAGAAATTTTGAACCAAACCAAATCTTTTAAGGTAAAGCTGCAAGAACATTGCAAAGCCATAACATGAGGTGAGATAGAAAAATTCAGGTGAAGGTAACCACATATGAAAGGAGAAAAGGCATCACTGCACCCTGTTGCGGGAGTTCTGCCTGATATTTATTTTTTTGCTTTGATCAGAAGGATTTTAGAAAAGATTGTGTGTGAAATAAACTCCACAAACAAAATTTATTTTGCACGAGGCAAGAAGAATTTTCTAAGTAAAATCACTGACACAAGATGAATTATAAATCAACAATTTACAGATACAAATATATAATACAAATTTGTGTGTAAAAGAATGAATGTGCAAATTTAGAGTTCAAGTTTCATTAATAGCAATGATGAAATGTTCAATGTTCATGTATCAAATTAAGCATGCAATTAATGTTTTTTAATGTTTTTAAATAATTGTTATTGCAGGTTGAATTGTGTTTTTAATTATACTCACTGAATCTCAAACTGACCAATCAGCGATTGCTACTAAGGTATATTACACTCCATATTTACTGGGAAACAGGTTTTGATGTACAATTGCTGCTTGACACTAGTAAAACAATTTAATTTCTAATTTTTATAGTTTTTATCGTCACTCATATTTTGAATTCAGGATAAGCTGTAACACCACTTTAGGATGAAGTTGAAATATTTGATAGAGAACATCATTGGAAACTATATAAAGTTAAGGAATCAGCAAGTATGTTAGGCCACAAAAATCTCCTAACCCAGCTAAGGATAGAAATGAATACAATATGAGAACCAGTAATACAGAGTGCTAGAGAAAATCATTAGCTTCAAAGATTGCAATATGAGATCTAGTAAAAAATGTTTACTGAGACATTAGGCTTATAAGTCCCAAAAATTCATACACTGATGTTCTCAAGGACACTTGACCTAGTGGATATAGGCATTGGTTAGTTCCAGTGACTTGACCCAAAGAGCCTTAGAGAGTTGAGTTAAAGGGAGATAACTACATGGTATCTGGATGTAGCATCTCACATGGAATAAGAATGATATCAAAATAAAGGGTTTGGTTCAAGATTCCTAGCACCTGAAGAAGGCCAAAGCATACAATGGTCAAAACACTGTAAACATGGCAATAAGATGAGGACAGCAGTCTGAATAGTGTAAATAATGTAAAATTAACAAATATTAGAAAGACCCATCCACCTCACAAAACTAAGATTGGTAGCTGTATTTTTCTGATAGGTAGAACCAAGAAGCACACTGAGAAAGATAAAATAAATAATGGAATCAGAAAATCAAAAACTGACCCAGTTAAAATAAAAAGGAGGCCAAAAACAAACCGAGGAGATTGGAAATCTCAACATGGATCATAACAAAAAAGAATGCCAGAAACAGGCTAGGAACAACACTTTCTTATATTAACTATGTAAACAAAAAGAATCTGTCTTAACAAGGGGACAGTTCCCAGGAAAAATTTATGACAAAAGGGATTTAAAAAAAGGAAATCAAGGCTGGGCCTATTCACTCAAACCAAGCTCACTACATTTACTCACCTTTTGCTGAAATCTGTTGATATCAAATGCTTTTTATCAAATCTGATCTTCATCTTGAGCTGATGTCCAAAGAATTCAATCAGATCTTGATAAAAATAACGTTTATATCACAAGATTCTCTCTGTTCAATCATTTTTCATGCTACAGCTAGCAACGTGAGAAACACCATCCATTTAACCCAAGAATAAAGGGGTAACACATAATCACACCCATATATAAGATCAATGGACATGATGTTCAGGAGTGATACAAGCCATCAACTTGCAGACATAATCCCAGAAAGGGCACATCTGAACACAGTGGTAGAAAGCATGTGAAGCAGTTTCTTTCAAACCAAGGTCAGTCAGGCAAATCTTTCTGAAGGCCACGTCACTGAGAAATAGTGCATTCTGAATCAATCATCAGGTAAGCAAAGACTTAGAGGTGCTGAAAACCAGAAAGCGAGCAATTTGGTTGCTGACAAATTGAGCCATTCACAGAGAACATAATCCATGACTCCCTCCACTAATTCACAATACAATAGTCTCTGAGGCCAAGAAAGATTACTGGATCAAGGAATGACTAGCAAGGTTGCTCAACACTCTCACAGGAATCTCGACTGATTCCAGAGCACAGCCCTAGAAACAGGAAGAGTGATGGTAGGTTAGGAAATGCAGCTCTAACACTCCTCTCCAAAATCAAGTCCTCTGTCAACACTTGGCACAGGAATGTCAACCTCAAGGTGTATTAGTGTCTTTCTAAGTGTGGCATTCTTACTACCCATAACTTGAACATTGGGTACAGACAGCTCTCTTGCCACCAGAGAAGGAGAGCATGCACTCAATTGTCTTCTTATGATCCCTACAGAGAGAGAGAGTACAGACAACTGGTAAAGGATGAGAGGAAAGGCATAAGTGGCACATGCCTTAATCTGACCTTTTATGGACAACCACTATCAAAGCCAAGTCCAGACCACTGCTTTGACCTTTGCCTGTAACTCTGACCAATGCTTCTTCAGCTTTCCTGTTGGGGAGGGATTTTTTTTTTCTTGAGAGGTGTAGGATTAGAGATTGATATGGGGGGAGGAGATGGCGAATCTTTAGTAGGGGAAGTGGGAAGGTTCTTAACCTTACAGGTTAAGATTCTTCTTTCCTACTTGGCAAAGCATGGATGGATTGGGACTTGGGGTGTTCAATAGCCTTTTCCACTCTACTTCAGCCAGACTTTTTCTCTTTTTCCAAGTTTTTCTTCCTCTTTCTTCCTCCCCCTTTTTAAAGTAGAAGATCGAGGTGGAAGCATACTGTAGCTGTTGTTGCTTCAGCTGCTGCTGCTGTTGTTGGTGGTGCAGGTGCTGCTGCTTCAGGCCCTACTGCTGTTGTTGCTTGTGAGATGTCCTGCTGGGGAGGAGGGGTTGCAACTTTTTTGACCCCTCTTTACCACCTGCTGACACTTACTGAGGCTATTGGAGTCCTTACTGGACTTGTCTGGTCCCACTGCTTCTTTTGTTGTTGCTGTTATTGGTTGTTGGGATGGTGGCACCAGGTTCTTTCCAGAACATGCTTTCACCAAATGCCCTGTGGCACCACTGAACCAGCATTGGGGTCAATGACCTTCCACGATCACCAGAATATTTTTGCTATGGCAAGTTCAAATGTCAGGGATGTCATTAAAGCATTTACAGAGCAAAGTTACATGCAAAAAGATATTCACAGTGGTAATTCCCACTTTACTTTTTAATGTTGTTACTTCTCTGACTTGCCTATAATTCACAATAAAATGCTTCAAATGATCCTCAGATACATCCAAGAGCACCCAAAGCAGCATAATTTTTGTTTTCTGAGTCCCCAAATATCTCACTGATTTTGTGGTGGGGATTCTACTAGCAAGAATTTGGGCTTCTTCTGTTGCTGTCAGCAGGATGCCCCACATGTTGTTTGACCTCCTAGCTAGCACTTTAGGTGAAATGGTGAGGCTTTTAAGAGACTCCTTCATTGTCTCCCTGCTGACTCCAATTAATTTTCTTATTTTAACATTCAAGGTAAGTATTGAGATTGTTCTGGTCAACAGTGCCTCCAGAACAGAAGGAATTGTCAGCAGCTCATTTCCCACTGTAAAATCATTGTACTCTTTTTTGAGCCTCATAACAATCTGAGTTTTATTGAGTCTCTCTGCAGTTCATGCAGTTGAAGTGGCTGGAGAGGAATGATTTGTGAAGACTCCTCCATAGTAGCGGGGGAGGATCACATGTTTCAGTTGAAAAGCAAAATGCTTTCGTAAACAAAACAATAAAGACAAACATTGAAAACAGTGATGTGAGACAAAACTGGACAAAAATAGATCACTTACTTTACAAATAGTTTCATGGATAAATTAAAAAAAAAACTTTCAGTTCTATTAGGTTATCTTAGTAGGCATTGAATCAACTGAATCCAGCAACAAATTAAATAGTTTTAGCATGGGAAAGACCAGGAAAAAAAACTCATGTGTTTAATTATTTATTTATATGATAGAATTATGAAAGAGAATTTTCTCTCTTTTGATTGGCTCCTGAAATTGATATAGATTTGCAAAAGAATCATTATTCTTTTTTTTAAATAAATTTCTGGATTAAGAATATAATGATAAAAAGGGCTAAAATCACCCACTCAGGCACATCACTGAGGATAAAAAGAAAAGAAAAGATTGTAGCATAGCAGCTGTAATATACTGTTTATTATTGTCATGCAGAAAGAAATGTCAACACCAGCACATGTAGCTGAACGCTGATCACCAGAAAACAAATAAAACTATAAGAATAGATTATTCCACTAGAGATCATGAGATCATAATAATAACCTATACTAAGCACTAGACAGAAGTCTGGGTGGATCAACCAAGAATCAACTGAGGGGATCAACCAAGTGGATAAACTGAGTGAATCAACCAGATTACAAGTAGCAGCAATCTGAGCCGTAGCTGATGCTCAAAAACACCGGGCACAGAGAAAATTGCCCAGATTTATTATTTGACAATGTGATGATGTCATCAGTATCATCCGTTTCCAGAAACCATGATTTTTGCGGATTTTTTCGGCTATTCCAATGGAAATTAGGCACAGAACGTGAACGATAGCAGGAAATTGGATTCGGACTTTCTGAGTATAACCAATCTTTTCTCCCAAAATTAATAAATAAACAGATTTTTACTGCATTCATTCGGATGTTTTCTTCATTTTTCTTTCTTTCTTTCTTTCTTTCTTTCTTTGTGAATTGTTTAGTTTGATTTCTGAGACATTTTTCCTTGCCCGGATTTTCACTATGATTGCATGGATCAGCCCGGACCCATACCCAGTGTGCCCAGTAGTCAGATACGGCCATGGCAGCAATCGTACTAGTTACAGCCAAGTAGCAAAGTTTAGTGTTCACAGTTTGATATTACTATGAGTCCTTGAGTACAATTTGCAAGATATGTGAATAACTATCTTGCAATAACAAGATACCAGAATATCACCTCATAGTAATAACTAATACTACAAATCCACAAGTAACTGAAATAATAAAACAAGACCCCCCAAAATACAAGCATGTCATACTACAACACATCAGTAACCTTTTAGGTCACAACAATAATCAACAAGGTTATAAAAATTATACATTTTGATATATAAAAGATGCCAAATCATTTCTCTGGTGTCAAACCAACATAAAAAAGGGTCATGTTTCAGAAATTTGGTATCAAAAAAGCCAATCAGGCAATACTGCAACTGAGTTGTCTCTCCTGTCAACTCTTCAGTTCAAAAATTTGTCAATAGCTCAAGAAAAGAAGCTGACATTTTTTTATTCAAAATCTTATCAAGAGTAATATTCTTTGATAATTCTGATCACTATGATCCAAGTAATTTTTAATTTAAAAATTTCAAGAAATACTCAAATACTAAATGCATTCAAAAACTTGATAATATGTAAATAAATTTATAAAAAATAATTTTACAAATAATTTATACCACAGATTATTATTTAAATGTATCATTTTGTTTAATAGAGCTTAATTATGACTGGAATGTTTATAATTTTAAATCCTTGAATTCACCACTATAAACTGAGGTTTGTAAGGATCTATACATAGAAAATATAACTATTATAAATATATTTTACATCTTTTATTCATATTTGCTGCTTGCATCTGTATAACAGCCAAGCTGTATAACAATCTGATCCAAACAAAATAATTTATGATATCTTTAATACAAATTTCATAAAAGCCCATCAAAATGATCCCCTTAGTCATAAAGCTTATCATAATTTCCAAGTCTTAAACTAGGATAGTTTTTAATGTTTATTATGTGTTTAGGTTCCTGTAGAATGAAGTGCTCTCATGACTCAACACCAATTAACTTAAAAACTGACAGATATAAAAAAGAGTGAATGCTAATAGCTTGTATACCTATTAGGAACAGGAGCAGACTTTTCAAATCAGGATGGTCAGAGCCAAACTAGGACATATAGTAAACCTATACTATAGGCACTGAAGCTGTATGGACAGTCAGCCATGTCTGGCAGAAGGCCAATTCACAAACACAGCCAACACTCCCTACAACTTAAGGTTTTATCAGAATTATCAGAAGGTTATCATTTATGTAAATTTGTGGAAGAATAAAAGTATACTTTTTGTATGTTTAAATAGAAATTTATTAATAGAACAGAATAACATGAATTGGTAGAAGTTAAACATCCAATGAGAAACAGTAGTTAGAAGTTAAGGATATCAAGAGTTCGTAGTAGTAACTTGTGTGTATGGATGTGTGAGTGTTATTGTTGGGTAGGAATGTCTTTGAAGTTATTGTTCAGTTTTAAAGTATTCTGTTTGTTTATCAAGTATTAGAAGAGGCAGATGGGTGAACAGTGAAAAGAAAAGAGGTGAGAGAGAAAGAGATAATAATAATCGCTTGCCGTTTGTCAAGGGACGTGTAAATATGCTTGTCTTCTTTTCTCTAGTGACAGGTGAACTTGCCTGTCTTTTATTTTGTTTGTGGAACTTGAAAAGGTCATTTGGGAATTCACACTCGGGTGTGATTCCAGCCTTTTCATTAGACAATGAATAAACTTCATGTCAGCTCATGAAAAGTCCCATAAAAGAATTTGTTTCTGAGAATTGAAGATTATTTGAATTTTGTTTTTAGATGTTTCCTAGTTTTCTATTGGTTGAAAAACATTTCACATCAAGGTGTGAAATTTCATGAGTTTTGTTTTGGATTTGCTTTTGTGTGTATACTAAGCAAAGTTTATAAATTTGAGTCTTTTTAATTTGTAACAAAATCAATGTGTCAGTGATTAGCATTTGAATTTGAAATCTAGATCTTGTTTTGTTCACTACAACATAACCATTCAAGGATGTTTAAATATATCTTAATTAGACTTTGTGATCCACACAAAGAATAGTTGATTATCTGTTTGTTATACACTTGTGACTTTGTATGCACATATATAATATTGTGCATATAACTGTGTTGTGCATGACTAACTTACATGTACTTGTGACATTTAATGTATGCACAAGCATATGTACACATACGCACAATTTAACTGAATTTGTTACCTATAGGCTCCGAAATGGCTGAACTGATTTTCGTGAAAATTTACACAGTTGTACTATAAGCATCTGTGAGTGTTCTTAGCTAGGTTTTGTGTCAAGGTACCCCCCCCCCCCCCGATAAATATTGAAAATCAATAATTGAAAAAATCGGGTTATAGAAGGAGTGGGCCGATTTTAATCAAATTTGATGCACTCATAGACAAAGACATAAGAAACGATATTCAGAAGTTTCAAGGTTGCAGTTCTTACAATAGTGCAGAAAAGTTGATGTCGATACCAGGAAATCAAAATTTGACTTACATCCATTCATTTTTCTTTCAGTCTACGGTTTCACTTTAACTGAAAACAACTATTGATTTTTAGTCTTTCATGCCAACATCCAAAGAGTCTGAGCTCCAGGACCATGGATTACTTTTAAAGTTTTCATTACACCCGAGCAACGCCGGGGTATACTGCTAGTTTACTATAAAAACACTGTTTATTTATTAAATTATTTATTTACAAGAATAATATTACATTATATATATTTTTTAATTAGTTTAGCCAAGCAAGGTAGTAATATCACTAGGATGCAAGGGGTTACTAGGAATGAAAGAAAATGAAAAGACTTTAGAAGGAGCCAGAAACCCAATCCAAAACAGGCACAAAGGTTAAAGATTGCCCAATATTCAATTAGTTAACATAAGTAATTTGTGGCACTTTTTATATTTCCATGTTGATTCACATTATTTTCAGAAAATTCAATGATAGGAGTTGATTGATATTGACACATCACTTTTATTAGGTTCATGCAAAAATTTCTAGTGTTTTTTTTTTATAAAAAGTTTTCCACTATGTATTCAGTCTTTAGTTTACAATCAAAATTAAAAGATTTTTTTTCTTGGAGAAGAATGAGAAGAAGAGAACATTTACTCTCTTATCTTGAATTTTCAAAAAAGGGGTATACAGTAACTAACAAGACTCAAAATTACTATGTGAAATTTGAAAGTTACAAATATTTATTATACAGACATGAAACAATATAACAAATTATAATTTAAAAAAAAAAATGGGCTTGCACAAATAATTTCCTTTCATGTGCCTTATTATAAATAAGGCAAGATGACATAACAAAATTATAGAAACAATTGGTTTAATATAGATTTACAATACAAATGTTTTCAAATCATAATAGAAACATCGTGAGGATGATATGAAAACTGTTAAAAAATTTGGAAGTTACTCTTGGAAAAAATGATGAACCAGATAATAGATAAACAAAAATATCTATGTGTTTTTTCCCTGATACTCTCTGGGAAGTTTAATGACATTTTTCAGTTTCTTGGGGTTTTCTTTCTGCTTGGGTCCCACATGGTTCGCTGGAACCTTTAACAACCTTTGTGAAATTTCTTTGTTTTACAGTTTTCTTTTCATAGTCAGCCAAAAGGTTCTATTTCTTGTTCTTTTTCATTGGCATAGATTTTAAGAATGCCAAAAATTTCTGCCCTTCACTCTACTGAAAACTTTCCTGCAAGGCAGCCTAAAACCCTTCCACAGCCAACCAGCCTTGTCCCGTCTATCTGATGCATCACTCTCTTCTTTTGCCTCTCTGCAGCCAGCTGGTCTTATTTACATGTTTCTTCTGTGGAACATATCACTCCGTTCTGCCCAATGTCTACTGACCATGTTCTTATATACTCTCGAGGGTGGATCAAATGAGCTTCAACTTTAAATTTATGAGGGTGGAAACTACTCCTTTTGATTGGACAAAAATACAAGATGAATATATTTTTCCAAATATAAAAATATGTATTGCCAACAGTCTGCTATGACAGCCATTTGTGGCAGTCCTTCTTAGAGCCAATTCTAAACAAACAACTTTACACACAAATGAAACATAATCTTATTAAACTATCAGGCTTTCTTTTAATACAGTCAGTTAAATGCCATATTTTATACACACTTGGGTAATCATGTCTCATTTGATCCATGACTAATAGGCAGAAGATTTCCCCACACTAGGTTGCCATTTCTTTCTATAGTAGAAAGGTTGCCAACCAAGGATATAGAACTGTTGTGTGTGAATATATATATATATATATTAATGGTTTTATGAATAAAACAAATAATTCACAATATAACATATTAAAAGTTCAATAAGCTACAAAAATCTTTACATCAAAACACTTGAAATATACATACATGTTTACTTATATAAAAAATGTTCACAAGGGACTTGCTCTCTGGAATAAGATATAAAGTTTAGTAGTTATCTTATGATGATTTCCATGAACTTAAATATGTACAACTTTCTTTTTGGGCTGTCCGGGAACAAAGAGGCTGACTGACTTTCTCGCCAAACAATATCTCATCAAATCATGTGATGGTTTCCTATTCTTGTGAATATTTATTTTTAGTTTTTTAGTTTTTATTTTGTTTTTGTTTTTTTTGCAGGGTTAGTCAAGGGGGAGACAACTTTTTGTCTCTTGCAACAGAACCCAATCTGTACTGCTATTCAGCCCATAACTGGAGGGAAAAGAAATGGATTTATACCTTTCCCAAGGGTATTTTCATGTAAGTGAATGCAATGAATTCAACTGGAATTTGAACTTGGCTCTTTGTGTTCTCATTCCATGCTAATATCTATTGCACTACAACATACATCCTCTCAAAAGTAAGTGTATAGACAAAACTAGGCTATTTGATATTTATTTATTCATGCATTTTAATCAATTATTTTCATTATTTTATACTGCTAACAATTTTTTTATAAAATGGTACTGGAAATTTTTACACACACTCAATAATATATTTATAGCAAAAATTCTTTAATTGCAGTATAATTTATCAAATCAAATATTGAATGTTTATCTTTTTTCAGAATTATTTTTTTATCTGTCATGTCTATAAGGAAATACATAAATAAAAAATTAATTATACTGTCACTATGTTTTGTCCATAAAAATAAATAAATAAAATTTAATTATAGTGTCAAAAATAATTATAATAAAATATTTATAACAATTATAATTATCATTAAGCCACTCATTCTAAACCATTGTTTCTCAACCTTTTTAAGCAACAGCACACTTAGGAGCAAATGAAAATATCATGGCATACATAGCAAAATTTTTCAAGCATATACATTTAAATATTATAAAATAAAACCATAGGTTAAAAAAAATACACACAAATGTGAACTTACTTCATTTCAATGTTTCTATTCAATTATTTGTATTTTTAAAAATACTAATGCGGTACCATTACTACTTCTACACACATATACATGTTTGCCATGACAATATTTCATGGCACACTAATGAATAGAAAATCACTGTTCTAAACCAATGAGAATTGATTCCACTTTTCTTCTCTACACACACAAACACACAACATTTCCACTATTAGACAAGCAGTTAACACAGACAGGCCATCAAGGTGTGCATCAATGAAAGTTTCAACTCCTTTTCCTTTTTCAAGCCATAATAGTTGTATATATCTCTTAGCACTCAACAAAACTTTGAGGTAAGGAAACACCCAGGCACTTCTTCTATTTTTCCAACTAAATTATCTGGCCACTCAATATATACAAAAATAAAAAAAAATAAGAGAAAAATGGCATATACTTTATTGTATCATTCTGTTGGATTCCGATTTATATTTCACTTACATTTGACCCAAAGGTCACTTTTTTTTTGCTTGTTATTACTGACTCTCATTTCTTCAGCACCACTTAACAACCAGATAATAAATAATACTCGTTTTTTTTTTGTTGTTGTTTCCACATTTTGCTGTTTTTCATTTTTATGAAAATATTTGTAATTGTTGGATGGATGGGGGGGGGGTAATTATTTACTCAGCATTAATTTAAGTCCTCTACACATCTTTCAAGTTTTATATTTTTATCATCTAAATGATTTAAGTTATTTTATTATGATTTTATCTATTTACGAAAATGATCGCATACTTAACAGTCTCATTTAAAAAAATAAAGTCAGTATTCAATTTTAAGTCAAATTTAGAAATATCTCATAATCTAATAATACTATGATAAAACCCGGCCAACTTTTTGACTGGGATATGTATGGGTGAAGCCGTTTACTGGGTCCTAGCGCAGACTCTTGCAACTGACACAAGAGAAGCTTCCGGCGAGGGTAGACGGATATGAAGTTCTAAACTCTAGCTGGGTAAAAATATCACAGTCCGATGTTGTTTTAGAAATGTCCAGCGATATCCTTTCTAATGGAACTACGGATAATATAGATCTACTATTAGGAATGCAGGTAGGCTGACTAAAATACCTGGAAGAATGTTAAAGGAAGTTACATATTCTTTTGACAACGATGATGATGAAATGTATTTTTATGTTCGTCTTTTTATGCCTGTGTGGTATGTGTAAAAGTGTAATGTCTACCATAGGTTTTATCATTCCTGTATTTAGGATAACTTGCAAACTAATGGTAGTTTTAAGTTACTTGGATGTGTTCTGATTGTTGGTTGAAAAAGTATTTTTTAAACGTTGGAACATTCATGGTTTAGAATAATTTAAAAATTCATAATTCAATATTGAACTTTCCGAGAAAAATTAAGTTTCTCCGGTTTTAGTTTGTTGAAAGGTTTTACTTTTAGTTTTCAGTTTAATTTCTAATCCTCTACTACTCACTACTGTTACCTATTTTCCTCATTAAAAAATGTATTTACTTTATTTTTTATTTTGAAATTCAGTAAAAAAAAAAGTATGTTTTATTTAATTTAAGCGATAGTGAAAGAATATAATATTTTTATTTAATAAACAATATATTTTTTTTATTTTTTATTCTTCTTGTTCTTGTACCACCTTTTGCTTTCTTTTCTTAAAGTACAAGTTCGTTCTACACTTTGTATCTCAACACTTTTTTTTTCCCTAAGCTTTTTACATTATATATTTCATCAATTACTACACAAAACAAAAAGCATCTTTCTCAAAAAAGTATTTTTTCATTTTGGTTTCATTTTTTGTAATCTCAAATTTTAATACAAAAAAAGAATACTAATAATTAATTTTTTTTATGACATTTCCAGTTATGAAAAGCAAACAAAAGTGTATTAAATTAAGTTGAAATAATAATGAAATTAAGTTGAATAAAAGACACTTAACTTGACTAAGCACACATAACTTGTTGACTAACTTGACTTTGCTTTAAAAATTTGTTTAGTCGAACATCCGTACTTCAAAATAACTATCCTCTTTTTACAATTAGCCTGTACGTCTACATTTTTAACATAAATAATCTTTTTACGATCTCGAATTATTTTTTGTGACATGGTTAATGACAAAGGACGTGCTTACTTGTTTTAATGTTACTCTTGTTTTTAGCTTCTGTCTTTGTCTTGTTTTAATAACTTTTTTTCGCCACGATAAGTTTAAAAAAAAAAAAGAATCTAACTTTTTTTTTGTCACTTTTAAAAGTTTTTATTATATCACTATCTGTTGTAATTTCTGATCGGAGACTAATTTCCTCGGTAAGATTTGTAGAGGCTGGAATTTATTTGTTTAGCCAACTAATTTTATAATGGGTGGTGCGTGAATCTCTTCCCCCTAAGATCAGGAGCTCTGAGTGTTGTAGGAGAATATTTTATTTTTTTGTCACATTTGATCAAAAATTTGTTCTTTATCATTAATCAACTCATTTTTTCCGATCGGTTTCTTTATTTTTGATTGTTGCTTCCAGAAGAAAAAGGAGTTAGTAAAAATAAAAACCCACTCCACCATTAAAGTGTAAAACAAACAATCAGTTCAAGTTGAGTTATAAATTAGAGAATGTTGGTGTTGCATATGCAGTTGAGAGATCCGTCTGACCGAACGTTTGTTCTTGTTGAAAGTGTAAAAAAAAAAAGTAAAACTGTACTAGTGTTACAAACAAGTAAAATGATAATTTTGTTTGATGATGAATATCCACATGTTCTTTTACGAATTGGAATAATTGAGATATGATTTTTCCCCTTTCCTGAGTAAAATTAAACCAGCCGTAGAATAAAGCTGTTTGGTGTTTATTAGTGTTTCTGTTCTCTAGTCCATATAAATGCAATTAATTATTTCTTAATTGAAGCTTAAGAACTCTATCGTTAGGCCTAGTAGAAAAAGAAAAGATGTGATAAAGGCTAGCACAATAATATGAAAGCCATTATAATGCATATGCAGGTAATCTCTTCACTCTTACGTAGCCCCCTGCACATCAGTGGCGTTACCGCCTTGCTGGGGATGATATGATTAAAAAAGAAAAAAACTGACAAAGCTTGTAATCTTAAATTAATAATACCAACAAATTTTAGGTTATCTGTGTAAGTATAACTCTAACTAAAAACCATCTTGCGTGAATCCAAGAAAAGCTTGTATTTTAAAAAAAAACTACTGTTAAATTCCTAAGCAAAACCTTTAAAGATTATTGTGTAAAAGCTATAAACAACTAATTTGAAACTACCCTATTTGAATGACATTTATTTCACTATTTTGAACTTAGGCTAGGTATTATAAATATTATTAGTTTATTGATAAACAATAAACATTAGACCTCCAGATATCTCAATTTTACATATAAGACATTAAATATTATTTTTAATATTTCAATATAGACAAAGGTAGTTTTATATAGTCATCTTACAGTATAAAAGGTTTAGCTAAGTAACAAGATTTAAAGCAGACCACAGCACTTATATATGCACAATACATTGATCAATGGGCAAGCATAAACAATACCTGAAATTTTTAATCTGTTCTCATCTTTTGCAGTAGACATATTTTTTAACACGTTATCTGCATGGTTATCAAATCCTTGTATGTTGAAATTTATGGGAAAGCATTCATATCACGATGCATGTGTTCAGGTGGCATGAAATCTTTATAAAGTTTGAGAGAATGTTGAAAAGGATGAATTTTAGGAGGATACCATGCATGTCAAGGAATAGCAAGAATCATTCAATAATAGTTGATGATTATGCATCAGAATGTGTTTCCTTTAAAACAATTGACAACCTCCATATCATATTGAGCACCTCAAGATGATTGACAACACTGCATCAGAATGAGTGCTCTTGATGGAAATGAAATGGTCTTTTTTGATAAAGGAATAAATTTTGCACAAACCATTTGAACATTACAATGTTTATACAGATATACTAATTAAGTTATATGTCAAGCTAGAAATAAGATTGTATTTACGCTCAATAGGTAAAAAATGAGTGTGAAAAGCTTTTATCATTCTGAGGGGTTAATTGTTCAAGAACTTTAGTAAAAATTATTCATATCATAAAAATTGACAAGAAATCATTCTGTGAAAATATCCATAACTGGCTTTATATTAAAATTGACTCTTCAGAAGATGCTCTTTCTAGAACTAAAAATTTCATTGACATAGAAAGCTTTGACATATTGAAAACTAATTCCAAGGTTCCTCTACACTTTGGAAAATGAAGCTACAGAAATTACTCATAAATATTTCTGCCTATTTGGCTTCATGTTGGACTATAAAGAAAAAGAACCCATCCCTGTTTTTCTATCAAAATTGACAATGGCATACCTTATATTTTTAATTTTTTTTTTCTTCTTCCTGGATAGTGATTATAGGAGAGTAGATTACCTTTCTTTTTCTCTCTCTCTTTTTTTTTTTTTTAATTTAACCTCATGGTGTATCAGGATACATTTTTGTCAAGATGTCTGCTGATAAGACATACTTGAAAGGATATGAATTTGAAATTAAATATAAATTTACCTAAAAGAGAAGACAATTATAAATTGATAAATAATGGCTTTATTTATTTATGTAGTTTAACTATAAAGATAACATAGGTATATTATTTAGAGATTCACTTATTAAAGTTGAGTTTCTAAATAATTTTCTTGGTCTCAAAACATTTAAAAACATGTTTAAAAACTCTAAATGCTGTTGCAGTTTTCTGAAATTACATAATGTTTGGCTTTAATTTGTTTTTTAAAAGAAATGGAAAGTGCTTAGAAGATATCAAGAATTGCTCAACTAATTTTTAAATTAACCAAGAATGGCATTTCAAAGTCGAATAAAAAGTGCTTCCTGTTTTAAAACATTTAAAACATTCTCACTCTTTCTTTGTCTACTTTTTTATTCTAATTGTTTTCTTCATTAACCAGGACAGGAACAATTTTAGTTCCAAGTAAAATTTTTGAAACACTCCTTGAAGATTGAACTTGCTTTTTGTGATTTTCAAGATATCACACTAACAACTGTACTACTATGTCATTATAACAAGCTTAATATGTTCCAATGATCTTTTTTACTTTGTAAAGCCACTTGGCTGTGGCTAACCATAAACGTAGCATCTGTCATTCCTTTTATGGGTTGTAAGCATACTCTGGGGGCCCTTAGTCTTTCACCAATGAAACAAATCATCTCCCACTGCATTTCAATTTTTGTTTGAGTTAGTTTGCACAAAAACTTGCAACAGCTCATATATGTTCACAAGGGAACAAAAGATGAAATAATGCCACAGCAAAAATAAAAAGGCAAATCCTGTTACCAATATTGGTTATTTATTTCTGATCTTAACATGGGTAGTTGACTCTTTGGCGATCTGTTTTGTCTTCTCTCACAACAGACTAACAGGCCAGATCTTTCCTTCTGCCAGTGAGAACTAATTGTCCCTTTGTTGATCTCTTGTGACAACTGTCTCTTCGTGTCAACACTTGGCCTGTGCCCTGCCAATGGATGGCATCGAAACTGAGCATTTTAACTGTGACTTGGCTTATATAAAAAAAACCTATGACAGGAACTTTCTAACTTCTGACTAAGTGGCACTTGATTCCCAAAGTTTTTCTTTATTCATTCACTTCATTCCCTTTAGCCAGTGGGTGGCTACTTTGAAACTTTCATTTCTAGAGGTCACTCTCTACACAGAGAGTGAACTAATTTTTCATAAAAACCAAGTCCAGATGAAACTCGTTCAAAGTTTACCTGACTTCATGTGTCCTAAGCTGATTTAAGCAAGGACCCATTGTGTTACAAGGTAGCACACAGGCATAATTGTAAGCAACAGTGACTAAACTTTTTGCTAATGTAATCTAAATTTTGTGTTTACTGTTTCAATTTAACACATTTAACTTATTAAAAAGCATATCTATTTATACATTGGTGACCAAGCAGCTGAGGGCTTTATCTAAAAACTATTTTATTCAGCCACAGTAAAAGATGTTTAGAGTAATGATCATTACAGGATATAGTAAGTTTTTTTTTTTTTTTTTTTTTAATCATTTCACTCCAGGCAAGGCCTAAAAGCCACTGATGTGCGGGGGGCTACATAACTGAAAGAAAATTAATTAGAGGAGAGAGAAGAGGATTACAAACCAATTAGGAAGAAGCAATAGAAAGATGAAAATGCAGGTGTGATGACAATTGCAAGGGGGGTGGATATACGGGGTGGGGGAAGGGCTAGTGTCAAGTGGTTAGTAGATGAGTATTGACATTGCATTTAAATTTCTGGAGGTTGTAGCCGTCAGAAAAGCAAGAATATGGGAGCAAGTTCCACAGGCGGGAAGTGCGAGAGAAGAAGCTGCAGGAGTAGAATTGTCGTCTGCATTTGGCTAACCTAACTGTGAATGGGTGGGACCCAGTTGCCATTCTGGTTGTATGAGTAAACACCTGTTGAGGAGGCACCAGTGACTAAAGTTCATCTGAGCAGAAGCCATGAAAGTACTTATAGAACAGACAAAGGGAGGCCACATCTCGTCAGTGGGGAACTGGCTGTAGTCGAGCCACCAAGTCAGCACCTATCACATTACTAACTCTCCTTTGGAGCCTGTCGAGAACACTGAGGTCAGCGGCAGGGGCGCCTGACCATAAATGGCAGCAGTACTCCATGCAGGGTCAAATGGTAGACTTGTATATATGCAGGATGGAAAATTTTGTTGCTACAACATGAGAACAATAAAGGAGTCACAAAGACAGACATGAAGAGGAATGAAATTAGGTAATTAAACAACTTAAAGAATGTGAAACAATGGAAAGGCATTTGTTACCGAGAAATTGTTCGCCTGCTTGTTTCATATGACATTGCTTGTACATTCCATCTGCATGATGTGTCTGACTATTGTGACCTTGTTCCACACTAAGTGTAGTAAATATTTCAGACCTGCTTTCATTGCTTATATATTTATTTTCTACCAGCATTTGTGGCTAGTGTTCAAGCTCAACTAAAATCCAGGATATAGAAAACTAATTTCAAGGTTCCTCTGCACTTAAAAAATTGAGGCAACAGAAATTACTCAAATATTTCTGCTTATTTGGCCTCATGTTGAACAACTATAAAGAAAAGGAACCCATCCTTGTCCTCCCAACAAAATTGACAATAGGCATACCTTATATTTCTTTTTTTGCCTGATTACTGATTATAGCAGATTATCTATTTTTTTTTAATTTAACCTCATGGCAATGTCAGATTTTTTTTTTTTTTCTGTCAAAATGTTTGCTGATAAAACATAGTTGAAAGGATATTCATACACTTCCTTAAAGACATGTCAAATGAACACTGAAACATTTCAACTTAAATTCGAACTCCACTTTCTAGTACTGTTTTTCATGTTAATAACAGCTATTAAAAACCTAAGTCGACCTATATTAAACTAAACTTAAAATTTGAGAAGAGCTGGAAAAGATAGGCAGAAAGAAATTGGCTGTCAAAGCCAAACTGTCTTGACTGAGAATCATTTGATTTTTAATTGTAATATAAATATTTTAAAAATCCTTTTATCAGGAAACATTATCACAAATAATTGGCTCACACGATTTACAAGAGTAAAAAATATTTTAATCCTCATTCTCACAAGAAACTTGAGTTTTTGATTTCAGGGTCCTAGAAAATATGCAAGTCATTTAATTTCCAATTTAAACAGTTCTGCCTGAATGTTCAGACAGTAATGATATATTTTCTTCTGTCCTTTCATCTTAAAGAGGAATTTAATTATGAAGAGAACAAAATCATTAGCAAAATAATTTCAGCCAGACAGGCTGTAATCTGCATATGTATATTAATAAAAACATGAACTTGTTTTTATGAGGTTATAATTTTTCTTGTTGATTCACTTTATATGGCTTATCAATGCTTTGCAGGTTATTTTAAAGCCAGAAAATATTTTTAGATTGTAAGAATTTTTTTTTTTAATATAATGGCTTAATGATACAAGTTTTACTAATTAACCCATAGCTGGGGGAGAAGAGGTGGATTCATTCCTTTCTGATGAGTATTTGCACGTAAATGAATATAACAAACCCAGCATGAATTGGAACTCAGCTATCTGATTAGCAATTCTGAGCTATTATTCATTACACTGCCCACACATCAATGCTTACAATACCTGGTATTCCCAAGCAGTCACCTATGTAGGTACTAACCATGCTCAACTTTGATGATCATACAGGAACTCATAAAGGGGCTGTAAGTCACCCCCTTTTTTTTTTTGGTTTTATTGAAAGACTTTTTTTATCAAAATGCTCTCTTTGATTTTATATTTTCAACAAGTGTAATGCTGCTTACTATATTCTTGGTTGACTAATACTTTAGTGATGTCCGGTTGTCTTTGTTCTTTTTTCTTATTTTAATTAATTTTCTTTATGTTAAACAGTCATTTGACAGAAATGTTTGTGCTTGCAACTCCCCAGTTTAAGTCACTTGCCCCTACCTTGTGGTGGTGAAAATGAAACATCACAGTTAGAAGTTGCCAGGAAGAAGATATTGTTTTTTCAATTTCACTTCATTGCTTGCAGTTATTTACCTTCTCATTGTAAATCACAATTATACCTAAATCTATTGATCTGGTTTCATTTGAAAACTACTGACTTAAATGGCTAATTTCATGTTAAAATATCTACACTATAGATTTTAAAAATGATCAACAGGGTGGCTTACTAGTATTTTAGAAATCCTGTTGTTAAACCTCAAAAAATAAACAAGTTTCAGAAAATACTCTGTATTAATCAAACTTTTTTTCAACTATAGAACTTATCTTTTTTTCTCTCTTTTACCATAATATTCTGGCCAATCTATTTTTCTTTTTTATTCCTCATATATACAATCTGTTTTTTTGGCAAATACCTCTTTTCTTATGGATTTCTCTGTGTTTTCTTAAAAGTGCAAGTTTATATATATATAGTAATTTTGGTATTAAAATGGTTTATAAAAGCATTATATCACTACACAAAAAATTTCATGTTCCAGAACATTATTGTTCTTCTTCAGATGATATTTTAAAACAAATTGAGCACATTTATAAAAGTAAATGCAACGAACATTAGGTTTTTAATCTATCTGTACTTTCACTTCCTTATATATATCCTCTAAGCTTTGCATTGTATATTTATCATATAGATTAATATATTCTGAAAATTATACTCACATTGTTTGGTTTTATTGTGAAAATATTAACTTGCCTAATAAAATGTGAAATGTAATGTCTTAGATTGCATCTTATTAACTAAAGTGAAAAATAATATGGCTTCCTAATATCTGTTAAGTTTCAAAATTAAAACAGATAACCACAGAAATATTTTTTTAGAAAATTAAACTATTCTATATATAATATCCGTATTCTACAGCAATGTTTATTACATTAATTCTTAACCATTAACAATCTCTTTTCTCAACTTTTAGAAGTACGTGATACAGATTTCAGGGTCCTAGAAAATATGCAAGTCATTTTGCACTTCGCTTTTTTAGATGTTTGTGTTGAACACAAAAGTTGTTTTTTTTTGTTCTTTTTTTATGTCCGTCTACTACAAACCTACATTTACAGGGTTATATGCAAATTAAAATTCCTTAATTTCCAAATCTCACAAAAATCAACCTGATGGCCACCCTAGTCCACCGGGCACTTACAGTTTGTTCTTGTGCATTTAGCCAAAATTTACTGCATCTTCAGTGGCAACAGCTACCCTGCAAACTTCACCAAGCATGTTGCTGAATGTAAAATGAAACCTTTTAAAGAATCTGTGGTTTTTGGACCAAGTTTATGTCCTGTTTATCTTAAGCTACTGTGGCTAGGCAGGAAGAACTAATTGCTTGGGGACAGAGTTTTCTCCTGCATTACTTCCAGATTCAATACTGGTAAATTGTGTGTTGTTTTTAGTACTGAATCTGTGTTTTCTTTTTTCATGTCTTCTATTATTTATAAGTACAAATGTCAGTGGTGGCAGTGAATATGTGGGTCAGACCAATCAGCGATTAGAAACCAGAATCAGGCAGCATGTACCTAGTTATATAAGATTCAGCAATCAAAGCTTTCCTAGGTGAGCAATACAGTCAGTGCATTAATTCTCTTTCGGTCAGCACTTAATAGACAATTTGTTGCGCAAAGAGGCATATGAGGACAGCTGTTTTTCTGTTTTGTTTGGAGTTTGGTCAGACTTCCATTTGCATGTTTTGGAGTTCATTTGTATTAGAATTCAGAGACCTAGTCTGTGCAGACAAAAGGAAAATTTTTTAAGTTTCCTTTTACTGTGCAGCAGGCTTAAATGAGTCTCTCTTTTATACTCGTTGAAACTTCCCTCTTTTTTCTGGAGAGGGGAACTTGTTTATATTGTTTTGTTTTTTTTACAAATAAATTATGCTTTTAATCAAGTTGCAACTTACCTCCTCTTTTTCAGCTTTTTCTCTTAAAAATAAAATTAATACAATGACTTATTATTGTCAATTATTGCATTGCCGACAGTATCCTCTGAAGTGTTAGCTGAAAAATTCCTCAGGAGTTTTTAAAAAACATTTTCTTTCTTTAAAATTATTTATAAATTCTTTGGTATGAAGTCCGTATTTAAATATATAGAAAAAAAATCAGCACATAATTAAAAGGTTATAAATCTGAATTTATTTCAGCATTCTTGTAAAACACAACTGTCTCATCAGACCCCAAAAATCAAATAGTTTAATTTAATTCAGAATATTAAAAAAAAGTATAGGTTATTACTGAGAAGAAATATGGTGGTTAGGTGAAGCGTACAGTCTGAATTAAATTAAACTATTTTTTTTTTTTTTTTTTTTTTTTTTTTGTCTGGCAGAGAAGTCGTGTTTTACATGATTGCTAAAATAAATTTGGATTTATAACCTTTTAATCATGCATTGAGTTTTCTTTTCTGTATATCATATTGCTCTGGATAATATCCATTGAGCTCTCTATTTTTATCTTTTTAATATTTTATATTAATTAGATAATTTTTTTTTTCTTCTCTCTGTTTTTATGGCCTTGCCATTCTCTCCTATACACACACACACACACACACACACACACACATATATATCTCATCGTCAACTGTTCAACTTTATGACCTCAACTGCAAATTGGTATGTTTGGCCATGACTGCTCTGCATCTGGCAGCATGAGTGTTTCCCAAGTTGGTGTATGACAATTTCCACTTCAACTCTCAGCAGCACTAACATTCCCTCATGCACCTCAAGCTGTATTTGTATGTATTATTGGCATATATGTTTACAAATGATCAGAATGTATTCCTAGGTAGATCATTTATGTAAATCAGAAAGAGGGTTGACCCTCAATAATTACCTTCAGTGATATACCTGTTAGGAAGGATTTTATAATGAAGAAAACTCTTCCAGTGATTCCATAGCCAGAAAGCTTGTGTAGTAAATCTTTGTCCCACACTGTATCAAAAGCCTTCGATATATGTAATGCTGTGGCCCTTGTGGTATGTGTGCCGTCAAGGACCTCACTAATTTAGCGTGTAATGGTAGTTGAGACATCAGCAGTGGATTGGGCTGATTGAAACCTGTACTGTTCATCACACAAGAGGTTGTTCTTATCCAGGTACTTGACAATCTTGTCATTGATAATGGCCACACAAAGTTTGCCGATGACACTGAGGAAACTAATGGGTCTGTACTGAGAGGAAGAGAATCAGTTGCCCACATTCTTGAAGTTTGTCGTTAAATAATTTTGCTAGAATCAAGAATAATTCTGGGTTGATATTCTCAAAGGACAACTCCAGGAATTTTATCCAGGCTTTTTTGGAGACAAAGTTTTTTGATAAGTCTAGAGACTCTTTTACTGAAATGAGTATATTACTGAGGTTGTGCTCAGTGAAACATGGAAAGTTGGGAAGGGAGTGGCTTTTGTCATCTAACATTGAGTTTGAGGTAAAGATCGTGGTGAAGAGCTTTGCCTTGTCTGTTGAGAAGGATTTGGCTTTGGGGACATTTATAATAGTGAGCACAGCCGCTTTGCTTCTGTTCATAATTTGTTTGGTTATCTTCCAGAATCCGTAAGATCCAATTTGTTTCTTTTCACCCTTGGCTCGGACAATTTGCGCATAGCTGCACTTCACATTTTCCAGAACTCTCTTACAGTGATTGTGGGTTCTGAAAGAACCAAAGGCCTGACTACACTGTTCCTTGCAATAAATTGTGAAGCAGTGGTTTTGGTGAGCTATAACTGCAGTGCATTCAGTGATAAATCAAGGCTGACTATTTGGTTTTTGCTGAAATTCTTTTTGAGCTGTAAAACACTCTGTTCCAAAAAAGATTCAGTGATTAGGGCAGCAGTCTTGGTGGTGGCATATTTGAAAATTGGGAGAGAAGCTTCCATCATATAGGACTGAAAACTGTCCCAGTCTGCTTTCTCATAGCAAAAAAATATTTTATGGAACAGCAAATCAGAGGATGTCATTGGTTTGGAGTCACTTTGGACACTGATTAGAGAATGATGAGACGTACTAAAATTTTGCTGTGTATTTGTTAGAACTGGGTGTTAGAAAAAAGAAGGCAAGGATGTTCACTTGCTGTCTCATTGCATCCAAAACTCGAGTCAGATCATAAACAATGGAGAAGTTTCTGCAATATCTGTCTTTGTCATTGGTTTTGCTAGAGTGGAATAACCACTGTTTGTGGTGAACATTGAAGTCACCATGTATGTGAAAGTTGGCCAAGGAAAATTTGGTGAGGATATTGTCAATCCAATATTTATTTTTTTTTTTGTATGCTTAGTAAATATTAAAAAATTGCACTGTAATATGTCATGCTTGACTTGATGCTGAAGAATGTAAAAATAAGAAACAAAACTGTGTAGAGAGATGGTATCAAACATGAAAAAAACCATAAAAATTATACACAATACATTAATGCCTAAAGAAAGATAAAAATATTGCAAAAAATGATAGGCCAACTTACAACCACATCGATTTGTGATCTGTTGATCATAACCAATTGAGGTCATAAGTTAGCAACCACCCCTCTGTGTGTTTGTGTGTGTGCATATATATATATATATAAAATCCTATCTAGCAAGTAGAGAAGAATTTTTTTCACAGTCATAAGTAAATTCCAAAAATGTGAAGGACCACATTGTTCACATAAAACTAGTTGCAGGCCACAAGAGTTCCTTTTAGAGTAAATTACAGAGTAAAAACATGGCACAAATGCACTAATGTTTCTCAAACAAAGTATCTTTTAATAAAAAACAAATACGAAATGGATAAAGTCCTACTGTCACAAAACTGAATTCTTTGTATATAATCAATCACTGAATTTAATCTGATGACCACCAAAAATTTACTATTTTGAAAATTCTCTGTGGGCCACACTGGTTAGTCTCACAGGCTGCGTGTGACACACAGGACATATTTAGGCCAGTTCTTAAAAAAGGATGCTCCAAATTTTTTTTTTTTTTTTTTTTTTTGGTCTAAAATCATTTTACAAATGAGGTTACTTTTAGTTTTCTGAGAAGAATTAGATATAAAAACTATTAGACTTGAGATAATCCATTATGAGATTAATAAATGAATATCTGAAATTTTATTTAATGTTTCATAAAGCACTCACATTTAGTAGCAAGTTCGATTCAAGTCAAACTGATTTAAATCAATTTTTAAAAAAATAACTTATTTAAATTTATTTTACAAAAATATTTAAAGCAAAAGATTTAGAAAAAACTTTTTTTTGTTTTCCTGTAATTTCGTGAAGAAAGAAGTGTTGACTCAAATATCTATTAATCAACTGAATAATTTTTTTTTTTTTTATACTATAAAATAAAATTTTAACCATTTAACAAATTTTAAAATTCAATATAAGCAGTGTTTGCATTCAGGGATTTAAATAGAAAGACCAGTTTTGTTGCTTTATCTGTACAGACAGTTTCTCAGCTTGGAATGTACCAGTCCATAGGATGAGAAAATTTTTCAATGCTAGATGAGGCTACTGCTGACAGAAGTTGCTTAACTGCAGAAAATATATCACTGCTCAACACACTTTCAAATTTCAAAGTTAAAAAATATGAACAGGGATTGAAAAACTCAGATCTAAGTTTTAAAAAAATAAACAATATTGCCTGGCAGTGTTGCTAGCAAACTGCTCATAAGGATATTACGAGATTATTTATATACAAATCAATCATACATAGCTGATGATTACCATATCAATCTGTTATTTTAAAATGCTGTAAAAATAAAATAGTTGGATGACCTTATCTGAAAAAAAAAATATCAACAACAAGACTAAGTTGGCTGTAGATGCACACAAAGCCTTAAAATGGTAAAAATTAAATGTAGATTTTTATTGAATAAATTAGAAGAAAGTCAGCCAAAGTTAACTAAAAATTATCCTACTGTCCCTCTTAATTTCTTAAACTATTCATATCAGCTTTGCTCTTTATTTTGCTTTATTTATATGCAAAAATGGAAAACAATCCTCAAAATCAACAACCTTGTTTTAATAGTACAAAAATAAATTTATGCATAACAAATTTACTGAAAAAAAAACTGAATCGTTTGAGTTTTCTTTGTCTTTTTAACTGTTATTAATCAAGGATGTATTGTACATCAGAATCTCTATATAATTATTTTGTTATATTCTTTACAAACCTATTTCTCTAAAATGTTCTTTTTAACCTTTCTGTGTACTTTTATTTTCCTAAATCTTCTTTGAGCTCTGCATAAAAATATACTAAAACTTATCTGACACTACTTAGTGATTGGTCTGCTCATAAAAAATAGTTGAATTCATTACATTCACTTGTATGCAAATACCTTTGGAAAAGGTATGAATCAATCTCTTTTCTTCCTCCTCCCAGTTATGGGTTGAATAGTAGGACTTTTATCTAGAAAAAAATCATTTTCTTAAAGTGTTCATGCAAAAAATTTTTTACCATAACTCAGAAATGGCTCATAAGCTTTAAACAAACAAATCAATCAAAAAATAAGAAAAATATTAGAATAATTTTTGTAAATTAGCATTCATCAGACCTTTCGCATACTAAGACATTTGCCAGAGTTACCTATACTTTGTATTTATTTACAAATATCAAATTTGAAACTGTGCTTACATCATTGAAAACTGTTCTATTACAAATTGGAAAAAAAGGACAACATAAGTAGTACATATTCATGAAGCACAATTTCAAAGTTACATTTGAAAATAAAAACAAAGTATAGATAATTCTTTAAGAAGTCAGGGATCGATTTAACACTTTTAAGAACAGGACTCCATTCTATAATGATAAAAGTTAATTCAATATTTTTCTACTCAGACAAATGTCTAGAGTAAAGGAAGTCCTAATGAATGCATGAAAAAATGTTCCGTTTTTTTTTTTACAAGTGGACCAGTTAGCTTTAGTACCGCTTATTCCATAAATGAGTCCACTTTTTCTTAATACATGAAAAATTCAAGAATTATAAAATGTATTAAGTCCTGTTTTTTTTATTTTTTTAAAAGGGTAATCATCGTTGGATAGACGATCTGCCTGTGTGTCAGCAGACCAGTGTGGGAACATCTCCACAGACAGTTTACATTCAAGGCCATTCCATAACACGTGAATCGGAAGATAGACATTTTTGTTTCAGGTAAATTGATATTTTGTTCTTTTTTTCACATTATGCAAATGCTAAAATAAATAAGTATTCAAACAATAGTTTCTAGTACTTAAAAGATAAATGATCCAACCATGTCTCTTGGGCCTTATCTAGTAAATTCTTTCATATTTGATTCAATAATATTAAGATATAGTACTCTTTTGTTAGTTTTTAGTATAAATTGAATCTGAGACACCAGGGTATTTTTCAGTTGAAAAGCTTGATTGACGCTCTAAGATTATCTTGTGTATTGTTAAAAATAGACTGGTCAATGACCAATTTTGACCAAATCATTAAGTTAATTCTGAATAGGTGATCATTTGGGAATTTTTCAGTTCTGAATAAATAGAAGAAAAATATTGCTTCATTTTAGAGAAAATATTACAGTAATTTTTTATCTGTATGAGTTATATTTAAAAAAAAAAAAAAACCTCTGCAAATATTAAATCTTTTAACATTTTTACCTATACATATCTATGGTAAACTGTTTTTTTTTGTTTTGTTTTTTTTAATCATTTCACCCCCATGCAAGGCAATAAAATAACTAAAACATTGAGTGTTAAAGAATATGAAACCAATATAATACTAGTCAAAGTTTTTGAAGATCAAATTTGACTGGGAAGTGAAAAGTATGATAATAGAAGAAACTGTAAGCATAGATTTTATGGTTGCATTTAGCCATTTTAAGTGTAAAATGATGTGACCTTGCTGCCAATCTAGTACTGTGCTTAAATTCATCTAGGTACCATAGAGGAAAGTTCATCAGAATAATTACCATGAAAGTATTATAGAAAAAGCAGAGGGAAGCCACATTTTGGCAGTGGAAAAGTGACTGAAACCTAGATGCCAAAATAATGATATCTAATGGTAAAATATAACAATTTTAAGAATATACTGGGATTAAACTTATGTGATGGATAGAAGATTAGTTCTTACTTTGGCTCATGGAAACCACAGCATACAATGTTTCTTTCCTCATTACTTAAAAAAACTTTCACTTTTTCACCTGAAGGAAGTACTTTACAGATTATCTTTGGCATATCAACATTGCCAGCATCACTATTCTTATGCTTTGGAATACTTTAAGTAAAAATTTAGGAATTGTTTATATCCGGGTTCATTGCAAGAAAATCATGTAAAGTGAAATAGTGAATAAGAGAGGTCTGTTGAAATTTTTAAAACTAGAGGCAAATATTGTAAATCAAACAAAATAATCTATTAATTTTGAATAAGGGAATGAAATCTTTATAGATTTTTTCCCATAGTTTCCTAACCTTGAGCTTATTTTAAAATTTCTTGTATAATTAAATAATCTGTTTATTGGTATGTTTTTTGATAACAACAATGTTTTTTAAATATGTTATCAAAAGTAGTATTACAAAATTCAGTATGAACCTTATACTAAGGTAGTTTGATCTTAGAATTTAAGCTCAACCATAAATTAAAGATGTTTATTTTCAGTATTGACTATTTTGTATTTTAACAACTCAGTTAAATGTGTATATCACTTATTTTCTTACTTCCAATGTAACTTTTGTTAGATTTGAAGCAAAAAATAAGTGATTTATGGTTAAATTTCTTTTTCTTCAATCATTTAATATATAAAAATTGTTCTATATTTTTCTTTTATAACTTTCATCGAATCTGAAGTTAAAGAAGTTTTAAAAATGTTGTTTTAAGTATGAAATGAAAAATTCATATTTGTTTTAATTTCTAATAAGGTGTTATTATATTTATATTCTTTCAGATCATTTTCATCTTGGTTTTATTTTATTTTTTACCATTTCAGCTGTTTTTCTCCTAACCTTCATTTTACACATACTTTTTAAGATAGGAATTTTATCCTTTTCTTTCCTTTTTTTTTTCCAGTTTGGAAGATGGCTGCTCTTTATATGGTGTTTTTGATGGCCATGATGGCAGTAAACTCTCCAATTTTGTGGCTCAAAGAATACCTGCCGAACTACTGTTTGATCAACTGTCTGGTAAAAAAACTGACCAAGAAATAAAAGATGTATTACAACAGGTCAGTGCTATTATTATTTTAGGAAGATATCATAGGATCAAGGTGATCCTTTTGCCAGGCCCTGACAACCATAAATTACTACTAAATAACAATTACTGAGAACATTTTTAGTGAGGAACTTCTTAGTAATGTTCAGTAATTAACAACTATATATAATATTAGGAAGCATCTTAGAGTCATTAACTTATTTCCATAAATGCAAATGTACAAAGAAAGAACAGAACTATAAAATAACTAAATGCACAAAAATCACTTTATTCACCATGAATTAGACATTTTTAGATAATATTGTAAAAGTAATGAGTTACTTTTTTATGCTAATTGATTTATAGAAAATATAATTGTATAACACAATCAGAATGCAGTTTCAGCATTTTACAAAATCATGTATCAACAAAGTCTGAAAATACAAAAAATGCAAATTTCAGAGAAACAATAATTTGATAATCATTACAAAATTTGTGATATTTTTTTTTTTTTGTTACATGTACAATTTGTTTCATAAAAGATGAAGAAAATACATATTTCACTATGATACAAGTAGACATAGTCTTAAAAATTAATATCAATTAACATTAATCAGAACACAAAATTAACAGGATAATTTAGGGTGTCAACTAATTAAATATCTGTAAAAAGAGGGAAAATTTAAAGTAAAAAAAATATCTGGTATTACTGTGGTATCTAGTGAAATTTTTAAGTTACTGCAATCTATTTCTGTCAGAAATGTTCATATTCTTAAAAATAAAACTAATATTATTAAATATTTCCTCTTCTGTGAGACAATTTTTCTTGTAACATAGTCTTCTATATACAAAAGTGACATTTTAGTATCTTTATGGATCCTAGTTTCAAGGTTTGGTAAGTTATCAAATGTTTAGTATCCCATTTCATTCAGCAATAATCCACATTTTGAGTGATTATGGTCTGAGTCAAAGTTGTATTTTTTTGACAACATTTTAGTAGTTTACTTCTTTTTTTTTCTATATTGAAACTTTTCAATAACATTTTGAACTGTTATAAAATATGCACATCCAAAAATTTGTCTTTATTTTGCAAATACATTTTCTAAGTAAGTCTGTGGTTAATTCATCAAGCATAACAAAATACCTTTCATTGTTTTTCTTTTATTTTCTCCCATTCTTTTTGTCATTTTTCCAGAATTAGAAACAAATAACAAATGTTCATCTAAATTTTTTCAGTGGATCTTACTATCACCATATATTTCTTCGACACAGACAATTTTACACAATTTTAACTTTTTCAATGAAATTAACTGTCTGTAGTGCTTCCTCATTTAATAATGGTTGTGTTGTAATGACAGCTACAGTTTGATAAAAAAAGACTTTTAAACGATAAGAAACATTTTGTTGCTCAACAGGTTTTGAGTAAACTGCTACATCAGTTAGTTTTCCCGCTTTGCTGCCATCTTTTTGTCTTCAGAATAAAACAATAATTCAGAAACAGGTTCTGTAATCCAGTTATTTCGAATATTTTTAAAAAATAGACATAATCAAAAAGTAAGTACAAGACATTTTTTTGTTATTCAAGGTTTATTAAAAACTATGTCAAAATGTTTTTAAAATTGATGGGTCCTGTTATTGACACATACAATTGCAATTACTTGGCTGTTTGATTGCATCACACTATATGAAAATTTTTCATATAAAAAGTTGTCTCTAACTTTGCAACTGGAATCATTTTAAATAAAATTTTTGGTGCTCCTTTTAAACATTTTACTACGATGCCCAATACCATTTTTGCTAATCTCTCAAAATTTTCAGCCACACAAGTTTTTTTCTTTGATATTGTAAAGCAACTTTGACATATGCTTCACCAACTAAAAGAATACACTTTTTTTTCTGATTTTCAGAGATTTCACTAAAATCTCATCAAGAAAAAGTAATCTAATTTTGAAACTTCTAAAGTCAAAGCTGATAATGTTCTCATTGGGTAACTTAAAATCATCCTGAAGTCTGTTATATAATGACAAAGATGTAACAAAGTATTCAAGCGCCCTGATAAAAATATCAGAATCATAATGTTTTGTCTCAATTCTTTGTGGTGTCATAACATTAATATGCTGTTTTAAATTTTTTCTTATCTATTTTAAGTTACTAAGATAACAAATTGCTTCATTCATTTGTGACCAGTGCTGAAGCATTGATGAAAGAGATAAAAATTGTTGTGTGTGTATATATATACCAGCATTGTAACATCCAACTCATCATTTTGCATAGTAGCAGAAATTTTGCTTGTTGGTTTTGGTTGAGGACAAAGTTATACATTAATGGCAAATGATCAAATACTAATAGTGGAATCCTGGGTTCTACTTTTCTTGTAATAACCACTGTTTCATAATCGGAAGGAAAATGCCTTTCACAAACAGGATTTGGTTTGTCAAGGGTGTTATCTCAAGGTATTGCCTTTAAACATCATTCTTGCTCATTATGATCTTGTAGAAAACAAATTACACAAACATTATTTTGTTAATCATATTGGGTTGTCTGGAAAGTTTGTGCTGATCAAACTATTTCTTGAGAAAAAAAGTTTAAAATGACCTAATTTGTGCCAATTTTCCATCCCTATGGAAATGAAAATTATAAGGTGCATTTTAGCCATTAGATTTTTTTTTTTTTTATTGCCATAAAGGTAAAAATGCTTTGCAAGCAACAGTAAAGATATGTGCTGTGTCCAGTGAAGGTGCTTTAGCTTACAACTATACAGAAGTGGTTCGCTAAGTTTAGAGTTGGTGATTGTAACTTTATTGATGAAGAACACTCAGGCAGACTCCCCTCCTGCCCCCACTAGAGATGAACAAATCAAGACACTGATTAAGAATAACCCACATTATACAACACAGGAATTTGCAGAAACACTAAATTTATCAAAATCCACCATCCATTAGTACTTAGTGAAGATTGTGTACCACATGATCTAAGTGAAAAAAATCTTTTGGGTCACATTTTTATCTGTGATTGGCTATATAAATGTTATGAAAATGCACCCTTTTAGAAGCAAATTGTGGCAGGTAATGAGAAATTAATTCTTTACAACAATGTTTAGTGAAAATATCCTGGGGTAAACCATATGTGCCAACTTTCAGTCAGTTTCGTGCCATACATGATACATGCTTGAGCAATCATGTCTTGAAAAAGACATAATTAATTGGGCAGAAAATTTTCCTGCAGTAGGTTGCCATTACTTTCTGTGGTAAACTGGTTGCCAATCAAGGCTATAGAACCCAATCTGTTCTGCTATTTAACCTATAGCTGGTGGGAGAAGAGACAGATTAATACTTTTCCCAAGGATATTTGTGCATAAGTGAATGTAACGAATTCAACTGGAATTCAAACTTGCCTCTCCAATTTCTTGTTTTGAGGTGATCTCTACTGCACTACAACTCACATCCTTCATCCTAAAAAAAAACAAGCTGTTCATCTGGTGAAATTGGAAAGGAATCCTGTACTATGAGCTTCTGCCAAGTAAGCAGACAATTGATTCTGCAAAGTACTGCTTACAAATGGACAAATTAAAAGCAGTAATTCAAGAAAAATGCCCAAAATTGGCAAACAGGAAAGGTGTTGTTTTTCATCAGGATAATGCCAGACCCCCAACCACCATATTCACTTTCAGGACAAATTACTTGGTGCTTCTAAAAAATGTATGAACCTTATATTCTAAGGTCTTGGAGGGTTTAAGATTCAGAATAAAGAATTTTAAAGTTTGCATGACTGGGTATTTGTCATCTTATGTTGTCTTTAAGGAATTACGTAGTTCCAAAAGATTTCCAAATTGTTTTTGGGTCCATTTTATGTTGAAGTTACTTAGTGAACTGAACCATCGTCATTAAAATTTTTTGGATAATTGTACTTTTTGTGTGTGTGTGTGTGTTTGGGCGGATGGGGTTGATCACCAACTTCCCCATAAAATACAATTATCTAAACAAAATTAACCAGTTACAGTATATTTTTTAAAAATACTAAACTGGTTATTTTTTTGTTTTACATTTTTAATAACAAGAATGCAAGTAAAATTCACCTTTTCTTTTTTATTATTTTTTTTTTTATTTCAATACCCATGTGCAAATAATTGATTTTTTTTTAAATCAATGTTTATGAAAAATTATATATAGAAAAATACTAAATTAAATTTTTACTTCAGTTTTTTTCAAATGCAAATTTCTGTATAGTCCTTTTTTAAAATTAGCTGTGCAAAAAGTTACATTGATTTTATTTTATTTTTTTTCTTACATGGACTGTATCAACATTCTTCATTTCACATGATAGAAAGAAAACAAATTATTACTTAATAAATTTTATAATCAAGATATTCATTATTATGAAGAATAATAGCAGAAAGAAAAAATTAATTTCACTTTCTTTGAGAAAATTGTGAATTTCGCTGTTTAAAATAATTGAAAAAATGTAAAAGAAAAAGAAAAATATTGCCTTGTCAATAATGTCTTCTGTACATTTTTGTGTTATATTTTTCCTAGTTGTAAAATATTAAATTTATTGAATTTAATTTTTGGCATTAACTTTGTGATAAGTTCTTTAATAAGTATCATTTTTCATTAATTTTGCAGTGAAAAACGCAACTTTTGTTTTTAATGTCTTCCATTTATTCACAAATGACTGAAAAATTCAACATACTTTAAAAAAGTATTACATGTTCTGTTAAAGAAAAATTTAAATTAATAAAAAAAATGAATTTTATACTTAACTAGCTATATAGCCCTGTGTTGCTTGGGGTTTTTTAGTGGTTATGTTGAAATGTGGGTCAAGTGCTTATTCAAAAAGCTCCAGTATGAGGTTGCTGTGACGCGTAAGTTACAAAAATGCGAAGTAAGTATTGTTTTTTTTTTTTGTTGTATTCGTAAAACAGGATTCATGCTTGGTTAATTTTGCCAATAAACAGGAATGATGTATGTACAATTGGAAGAACGGGTGTGGGTGTTACACGATCCTGTAATGTGATACGATGATGTTGTGATGCAGAAGAAATGTATGCATTGTCACTGCAATGTTGGAGGGGTTGGCATCTTGAAAGTTTGAAATTGTTATAGCATACGATAAGATAGAAGTTACAAAAAAGACCTAATTTTTGTTGGAATACAAAGCGTTTCAGAGAAATGAACGATCAAAAAAAGCAACATTTTTCATTTTTACTGCACCCTGTATGTAAATTGAAATTTTTGTTTGGTTATCAAGCCATCAGACCTTGATTTACCACTGACTCGATTTTAGTTGAGTTTGAGTGAAGCGTCTTGGAGAAAGGCATAAAAGTGCGCAAAAGACCGCCCGAAATTGTTTATCGTTGATTTTTGATGAACACTGTACATTGATTTGAAAAAATTTTGTGTACATCAAAGGTCTGCACCTTGATCTGCAAGTTACCTGATTTGGGTTGAATTCACATTAGGCATCTCAAGAATCATTTTGCTGATTTTTTTTTTTTTTTTTTGCTGTAGCCTGTAAATTGATTCGAAAAAATTTTGTGTACATCAAAGGTTCATGTCATGATTAACAAGTGACCCAATTTCAGTTGAAATTAAACCAAGGGTTTTGGAGGAGTAGGGTTCGTTAAAATGGAAACACAAACAGATATATCCATTTTTACATATATAGATATCATCATAGAAAAACTATTAACTTTTTATTTTTGTGAATTTTACACCAAAAAAGTTTCTTTAAAGATAAAATATTGCAAGTTCAATTAAAATAAAGAAACATTACTTACTTCAGTATCTCAAATAATAAACTTAAGTTAATCCAAAGATAAAAAGTTAAAATTTTTTAAAATTAATTTCTTAATTCAACTCCAGCAACAAACTTGAGCATGTTGAGGGTCCCCTCCCCCAGTGCCTGAAGAGCTACTTATGTTGTAAAGACCTGAGTTAAGAATCTCTTTGCATAGGATACAGAAATTCTAACACTTTATCATCCTCTTTCCTCAACATATGTATATTTCTACACTGGGGGAAAAAAAGAAAAAAAGAGGCTATAATAAATTCTTGGTGAATCTTAACATTTAATATTGTTAATATAAATGTTAAATGCGGTATTTGTGTGTGTGTGTATATATATATATATATATATATATATATATATATATATATACACACACACACACACACACACTACCAGCCATAATTATTAGGTCACTCCAGTTTTTTAAAAGAAATGACGTATTTCATACTATTTTTAGTATTTATTGCCAAATGGATAATTCTAAATGAAAATAGAATGGTTCTTTTGTTATTACTTTGCAAAATTTTACAAGGCAAGGAAGGAAAGATGAACTCATCCGGATCAATCTAAATTTTCTTCATTCTTTCATTGATGAAACTGCAATATAGATAATTATTAAATATTTATGAATTCATTTGATGCACATGTTATTGTGCAGTATTAACAAAAGAACCATTCTATTTTCATTTACAATTATTCACTTCGCAATAAATACTAAAAAATAGTATGAAATACATCGTTTTTTTGGGGTTTTTTTAAATACTGGGATGGCCTAATAACTTTGTGTGTGTGTATATATATAAAATTGAAATTTATAAAGGAAAACTCAACACGTCATTTCAATTGGTTATAAACTATAGCTCATTTCATTAGACCTTACAATATTCCTTTCATCTGGCACAAAATTTTTGCGGCATGAGACTTTTCTTAAAATGAAGAGTGGGATAACAATAAAAATAAAATTACAAACAAAAATAACAATAAAAATAAGGGGAAAGAGGAGAAAGAAAGGAAAGAGTCCAATTCCAAGTATTGGCGTCGGATCTGTCTAGAATATTTCAGCTGTCATGAAAGGGTTGACCTCTGAAAAAAATCCCAATTTCCTTGGCTGTTGGCATCTGTTTGACCCCATAAGGCTAACCTACCTACTTATACTAACTTCTCTCCACATATACATATGTGTACATTCCCACATGTACTTACAACGTGACTTTGCTTATGCTTACATATACTCACCGATTCCTATTTTTCCTTTACAGGTCTGAGCACTCTCATACTCACACATATATACGTTTCATAAATATAGGGTTCATTAGTTGACTAGAGCCTCTAATACTTTGCCAAAAAGGAGTAGAAGGTTAATAAGCAAATAAAAAGAATAAAACAATTCACCTGAGTTCTTAAAGAGTAGAACAACAGAAGATTTCCAACAAGAAGCAGCAAGGCTTTTATTGTAGAGTTTAGAGAGATGAGCCAATTCAGAAGCACAATTCTTAAGGACTATTGCAGAGATACCATCTTGTCTACATGCTTTGTGAGGATCCACTTTAGAAATGATAGCAGAGGGAAGCATAGAGAATTTAATGTATCTTTGATATTTATAGATTTTTTTTTCTGTTGAATGTAGATTTTATCACATTTACTGGATGGGATTTTATATATATATATATATATATATTTGAATAAAGACTTAACACCACAGAATTTGTATATACTTATAAATAGGGAAAACATTTTTGAAAACACTCAGGAGCCTTTTAGCCAGCACTTCATTGACAGGTACCATTAGCAACACAATAATTGATGGAGGTATAATAAATTATTTTGATTTATTTTATGAGGAGGATCGGAAAAGAGAAAGAGCAATGTTGAAACGTAAGTAGTTTATTTGTAAATACTTAATTTAAGATGAACACAGTCTGCACATGAATCTTTTATCAGCCAGCATTTAATGGGCAATTTGGAGTGTGCAGAGACTTATGAGGAAAGCTGGTTTTCCATCCTGTTCATAACTCAGACTCACATTTACGCATTCAGGAGTCTATCTGCATTAAAATACAAAGACCGAGTCTGTTCAGACAAATCTGCACTCCCCTTTTTGGTGGGGTGGGGAAAAAATATACAATCTTCTTTACAAATAAACTATTTTTTTTAGTCATGTTTCAACTTTGCCATTTCAAAATAAAATGATTTGTTATATAATTATAGTAGATGGATTTGTTGGTTAAGATAGAAATCTAAAATCTTTAGGATAATTTTTTTCTACTTTATCATTGATATTGTATCTGATTTTTACATTTACAATTCATATTTAATATTTAGAATTTTTTTTTTTGCAGTTAGAATGAAGTAAAGTATTGTGATTTTACTGTGTTCTCAGTGCATTTAATTTAACTTATATTGGTGCCAATTTTATTGCCATCATAGTAAAAATGAAGGTAGTCATTCTTATACTTGAATTCTAAGCTATTTGAAGGCACATTTTTCTTCATAGTCTAAGCCAGCTGATAAGAGAAGCATGTCAACTCGCACATGTGTACTCTCTAAAAATAACATAGTAATAAGTAATATTTCATATATGTATTATACCATGGGAATATACCAATAGATTGGGAAATATTTTGGAATCATTCTTAGCTGTATTAAACAACCTTGTTATTTGGTATTTACTAAGCTTATCTGAATAAATCACAAAACCAAGTGGGACTTGAAATCAAAATTATAACTTTTATCTGAGCTTGAACACCAACCACTTGCGCTGATAGATAATTAACCATCTTAACTATAAAACAAATAGCCTAGAATATGGCCCACAGTAATGAATATTGAATTCACTACACTATCAAGTCTGCAAGAGTAGCTTGTCTACTACAGGTGTCCAAGGTAATCTACTTATTCTTACATTATCACATATATAGATGTACATGTAGTAGTTGTCATCATTGAAATTGGGATCGTTATTCAGAGTTCAAATCCCATCTGGGGTTGTTACTTTTGCTTCCACACAAATGCTCTTGGGGAAGGTATGAATCCATTTTTTTTATCCCCTGAGTTAAATAGCAGGGTAGACTGGGCTCTCTAACTTCACCTGTTAACTAAAGTTCTGAATTTCAAACCATGAAAAAGAGAACAGAAAACCAATCCACTATCTTTCCCAAGAAAGCATAGCAATTCACATATAAAGAAAAGATTTGTGGAGAAGTCAATAAGAAACCACTCCACTGTATTTCCCAAAAAGATATAGCAATTATAAAGAAATCTGTGGTAAGTTATGAGTGTTTACATGCTAAAGGGATATGGCATTTAAATGTATATAATTAGCTTTGTAAGAAAAAAAACAAAACATTTTACTGACCACAACTGCATTGGCTTTATTTTTACCACTTCTATTATATTCAGTAGGTTCATTGTTGCCTTATAATTTGTATCATCCTTTTTATGAGCTAGTATCTATCGCCCGGTTCACACTCCACCCACGTCTATTGAACAGGTTAAGAGGCTCATCCCTTGTTCCCTGTTTAGGTTGTGGTTTCTGGTTTTCTCTTTTCCAATCTTTTCACTATTACGTGGCCCCCTGCACATCAGTGGCGTTACTGCCTTGCTCGGGGTGATACGATTAAAAAAAAAAGTGTTAGCTTTATTAGAAGGTGCATGGTCATTACTTAGATGGATGACCACTTAGGAATACCAATTGCTGTAAGCTTAGATATGTGAATGGTGTAATGTATAACAGCTTGGAATTGGAAATCAGAGAATTAAGTTCAAATTCCAGTCATGTTCATTATATTCACTTATGAGCAAATACCCTTGGGAAAGCTATGAATCCAACTCTTCCCACCCTGACCAGCTATGGGTTCTTTAGTTGGACTTTAGTAAATTCTTATCTAAAAAAATATTTTCTTGCTTTAACTAACCTGCAAAAGGTAGATAAGTCATCAAAAATAAATAAAAGATCTCACATTATTAGAGTTAGGGAATAAGTATTCTTTGTGTGTGTGTATATATATATATAATCTCTGAGTCATGCTGTATAGTGTTAACAAACTATTCTTTACATATAAGGCAGATAATTGAATGGAAATTTATATCCAAGTCTGTTTATTGGCTTTATATTGTCTTATTGTAACAGCTTTTGTTTTCCTGTCCAGTGTTTAAGATTTTTAACATAAGACACTTTTTCTGATAATATTCATATCTTGACAAGACCCTGTTAGCAGTTTCAATGTACATCTGATGAACCTGTCAGAATAAAGCTTGTTCTAAATATTATTATCATTCTAAGCCTTTATTTCCTTTTTTTCTCAAATAAGGCAAATTTTAGCTTGTATACTATCATTTACTTGACATATAATTGTGACATTTGTTTTTAGAATGCCATCTTTTATGTTATTTTTGTAGGCCTTCACTGCTGTTGAAAGGGGCTATTTTGAGTCTGTGATGGAGCATCTTTCTGAGAAAGCAGCTTTGCAATTTGAAATTCAGGAGGTAATAAATACATTGTCATGTTTTTCTCTTTACCACATTTACTATTTTGGTTTTTATTCAATGTTCTTAGACACAGTCATCATCTTAAAAACGATTTGTAGTTTGAACAGCTCTTCATTTGTTTTTATAAAGATGATATGTGTTACAATTATTTTTGTATTATTTAAAATCTGCATATGATATAAAAATGTACTTTTAAAACACTTTTCATCTTTTTTATTTTAACATTGTTAAAAATATAAAATCTGAAGTATTTGATTTTTGTTTTGTTTGTGGTGCAGAATTCAAACTTTGGACAGTCACAAAATATTCAGACAAAATTGCAAGATGTTGAAGCAAAGTTAGCTGGTGGAACAACTGCAACAGTTGTTCTCATTCATAATAACAAAATGTTTGAAGTTAATGTGGGTAAGTTTGTTCTTTTTCTTTTTTACCTCTAATTTCTAAACAAGTTAATTTTTTTTTTTTCTTGGGTAACCTGCAAATGTCAATTTTATTCCTAAAATTTGAAATCCTAATCTGTTAACCATCCATGCTTGCATGTATTCACAGAACCTCCAACTGTAAAATCTTTGCTTCAGTAATTAAAAAACCCACAAAAATAATTGATAGGTATGAGCTTTTATAGTTTATATTTAAACCCACACTAAAAATAAAGAACATTTTTCTATAAGTACAAATTAAATGAGAAACATCTGAAACTCGTTAATTTTTTTATCATTTTCTTTGACCATGACACACTTCCTTTCATTTTCTGCTTGAATTTTTATTCCTAATTTGTTAATTTTTACAATATTAACAAAATCTAATAAAAAGATCTGATGAATTCTTGCAGTTTAAAGAGAACATTAATTGGCATATATTGAAAAAAAAAAAAGCAAAAAGGAGCCACTACTAAAAAAAAAAAAATTAGGGAAAAATCTTTTGGAATTAATTTTTGTTCATTAGCATTTTCTTCCTTAAGCCATGGCACTAGTTAAAATCAAAATTTTTTTTTATCTTTTTAAAAGAGAGGTTTTGTTCAGAATATCAATACAGTATAAAATCAAACTTTTGTTTTTTTTTTAATAAAATTATCAGAAACTGTCTGTTTACAAATGTCAAGTTTGAAACTTTTTTCATGTCACTGGTCATTTGCATATGAAAACAAACTTTTTTGCTGCTTTACAAAAAGATTTTTTAAATAAGGTAAAAATAGATATATACATTTTTTATTTATTTTAAAAAAATATTTTTAATAATAGCAAAGCAATTGTTTTAGTTTTTTTTTTTTTTTTTTTTTTTTTTTACATAATTTAACAAAAGCATAAAAAATAAGAATATGCAGATATCAATAATGAAAGCGCATTTTCAGGGCACAACACTTGTAAACAAAAAAACTGTCTAGAGAACTGTAAAGGTCAGGGACTGATTTGAAAGGGATTCAAATCTTATCACTGATATGTCATAAATGTATCTTCTTGATGCTATCAGCCGAGGTAGGCAATTCCAGCATGAAGCACCTTTTGGAAGCCAATCCACAAGTTAACTCAAAACTTGTGAGTGAAATTAGGTAGACTGAACTGTTCAGAAGTCAACAATGGTTATACAAGCAGAAAGTCACAAGTAATCATGACTGAGTGTTTTAGCATACTGGCCTTGTTCATACAATTGATCATACCAGATTATGTGCTTTTTCCCCAGAAACTACCAAGGTCCAATCAACATAGTTGCATTATAAAACCACAGATCTCTGCAACAGAGATTGACTAGCTGCCTTAATAGATGGGGGTGCTTGGAAACCTGTTGCTAACCATTATCTGTGCAGTTGCAAGATTGACTTGATGGTGTGAAATCATCTGATTTCCTAACAAAGCATTTCATTTTCTTAGTTTGCCAGATATCAAATTCTTTGTACAGAAATAAATATTTTTTGTTCCATATTAATTTTTAATTTCTAAGGGAAGTAACTATAAAAATGTTCCCTTTTAATTAACTTCAGATAGCATATATTATATCTTAGTACTCAAGCAACCCAAGTTCCAATTTGATATTTATAAAATACAAAAAAGCTACAAAAGGTCTAGTTCAAGGTCAATTTTATTTGGTCTCTGAGGTAAAAAATGTTTTAGATAGATCTACTTTGGTATTTTAAAATGATGTATACTTCTGCTTTCTAAGTGTGAAAACGACAATTTGGGGGGAATTATTTGATACTAAATATTTTATTCTATTTTGTTTTTTGTTGTTGTTTTTTTTAATTTTTTATTTTGTAGAGATATTTTTAGAAACAACAACTACTTGAAATTTGATCATCTTGCTATCAGCAAAGTGATTGGTACTGAACTAGTTTCTTGTAAAGCTCTATAATTGTACCAATTTTGAACAGAATTTGTGAAAGTCATAATATTTTTGACAAGAAAAAAATAATTTAGCATAGAATGATCCTTGTAAGTCTTCATATGGTGTATGTTTATATAAGATTGAAGTTAATTACTAAAAGCCTTCAATATACAAGAAGTTTGTATTTATCATCTTCCTCTACTACCATCGCCACAATGAAAAAAATTCCTTTTACAACGCAAATACTTTTAAACAAGCTACACTATTGATTGAATCTCTATGAATTCAAATGTCAACTAGAAACAATTTTTCTTTTTTCTTCATTAACTTTTTAGTTTTAATTATTTCTATAATTCATTGCACCATTTATTGTATTTATTTATTCTTATTTAAAAATATAAAGTGCTACCCAAAATTCCTGATATTTGAACAGATCATCTGTCATCTTATCCAAGGACATTTTATTCACTATTCATTTCTTGAAACCATTTTTATTTAAGGGGGGTGGGAAATTTTAACACACTTTTTCTCTTTTTTTTTTTTTTTTTTTTTTTTTTTAAACACCCCATTTCATGCCTTAACTTCCTCCCTCCCAAAACTTTTGGGGCTTGTATGTTCATATAAATAAGTTATTAGAATTACTTTTTCATAGTTTCTTAATGATCAGATAATTAAACTAGGAAATATTAACATATTTCTTGCTTATTAAAGAAAAATATAGATTATTTACTTGTTTATTAAAGAAAATATAGATTATTTACAAGCATATTTGGTTTGTTGTTTTTTATCCAGTTGTTGTATTATTTGAAGGGTTAACATTTCATGTTTGTTTTTCATTTAATTTTATTTATTTTCTTTTTTTTTTTTTTTTTTTTTTTTACTTTTAGGAAATACACGAGCTCTTCTTTGCAAGATGGTAAAAGAAGGTATTCAGGTAATCCAACTTTCAGTTGATCATACCATCAATAATAAGAATGAACTGGCTCGTCTAAAAAATATTGGAGTCGATGTTGACAAGCTGCAAAGCTTGCATAAGCTGGGGAACTCAGAAAACACCCGCTGTATTGGTGATTACAGTGTCAAGGAAGGTCATAAGGATATTGACATCCTCAAGTAAGTAGTCCACTGCAAAATTTAAAATTTTCACAAATAACCATTATTCTTTTCATTTTTCTTTTTTTAACTCAACTATTTTATCTATTTTTGACTTAATTTTTACACAATGATTATTTCTGAGCTTATAACCTAATTTTCTTGCCTTTTGAACAGATCTTTCTTGGGTGTCACTTACAGTAACCTTGAGTAAATACTAAGCAGAAATAACTCTTTATTTCACCTGGCTGGGGATAAATTATTCTTATGCTCTCCCTTTTTCCTTTTACCATGTTTAGCATTCTTCTTAGAGATATAAAAATCATTAACTTTCTCTGAATTGCAGCTCTCCTTTTCCATTTTGTAGATGTAATCTTAAACTGCTTAATTCAGGTTTCTCAAATGAAAGTATTGATCTAATTTCCTGAAAGTAATGTTTAAATCCTGGAACCAGACCAGGCCAGGCAGAAAGCTATAATTTAAAATGCTGATTTTTTTTTTTTTTGTTTTTTTTTTTGTTTTTTGTTTTGAACTATAATGTTGCATCTTTGTTAATGTCTTTTATGTCATAAAACTCTATTTAGAAAATATGTAAGAGCAGCTTGAAATTAATTGGTTTCAGGAAAGGAAACTGAGAGATGTTCAACTAGCATTTTTAACTTGATTTTTAATAATTTATGACAAAAGCTAGTTTATAGGTGTAGCAGTAGAAATTGTAAGTTTAGGAATTAAGAACACCTCTACCACCTAATGATGAACTGCTTAAGAGTTTTTTGACTCTGAAAGCAGACCTACATGCAAACCATAGAATCCACTTGGTTAGTGCTGAAGCCAAAACCCTGATCCCAACCTTAATTCTGAATTCTTTTGGAAATATTAAAAGCTGTATACAATCCAAATAAAGAAAAGAAGCTGGAGGAGAAAATAAAGAGAACAGATCTGACAGCAACATTAATCTATTCAATAATTAACAGTAAGCTAAATCAATCGGTCAACAAATAGCCACTATCTTGAAGAATGCTTTATAAATGGAACATGAGCCTGTTCTAATCTAAACTTAGTAAATATCTTCAAGCATAAATTTCAATTTTCTGAATTTTTTTTTTCTTTTCCTCCCTCAGAAATGCTACATCTGACCCAGTGATTGCAACTCCTGATCTCTGTGAGAGTTACGAAATTGACAACTCCACGGCTTTCCTGATCATCATGTCTCAGGGCCTCTACAAAGCAGTTCAGGACATCAAGCCTGCTGAGTGGGACAATGGCTATATAGCCAATCTTGTGGCTCAAGAATTTTCCAATAAAACACCTTTGAAGAAAGTTGCACAAGCAGTGGTGAATCGGGTCGTTTGCTTTCACCAGCAACATAATCCACAAAAACTTGAAGACATCACTCTTCTAGTGCGTTGCTTTAACTACCCAATAGATGTTGACAATACTAGCAGCACTCCAAGTTCACCATACTTGTCACCAAATCTGTCATTCTCTCCACATTTAGTTTCCTCTTTCACAAGTTCACCATCTCAAGTTTTTCATGTAAACCACCCTCATTTAGTTGTCTCTTCATCAACACCTCAGACACAGAGTAGTCCGAGCCCTTCCTCAAACCCATATATTTCTAGCCCTACTGTAGTTGATAACAGTAGCAGCTTTGTCACAAGTAGCAATAATAATCAGCTACAGAATGCTTCCAACCTGAACGAGAGTGACAATAGCCAATCTTCAACCAAAACACAAACCCTGACTAACAGTCCTTTGTCAACACAACAAACGAACAATTCACTGACAAGTACCAACACTAATTCAACCCAGAGCAGTGGAGAGTCGAAGTTGATTAATTCGCATCACCATTCCACATCCAAACTATCGTTGGATAATGATGGCAAGGTTGAAGCTCATGTCGACTTCTCAGCCTTTTACTCTCGACTCCAAGAAATGACAGAGAGCCAGACAGAACAACTGTTCAATGAACTAAGACCCAAACCAGATTATGACACGATTGTAGAGGAATCAGAGTAGACTTTCATTTTTCTTTTTCCTTATTACCTTTTCTTAAATTGAATACATACAAATACATACACACAGACTGCTGTACACATAGATATCCACACTTAAATGTCTATTCACATGCACAAAGTGAAAGAACATAACACATGCAAATAAAAGAATATTATACATGCATGTACACAACTATGAGTGAAATCGCAAGTGTGTGTGTGTGTGTGTGTGTGTGTGTGTATTACCAATCTTATTACTATAAAAGATTTGTTTAGTGGGTACACATGTTTGAATAGACAGCACTGTTTTTTTGTTTTTTTCTTACAGTGTAATTAATATATGTTAGTCTTAAAGAAAATGTACCTTTCAACAGGAATAAAATCTTAAGGACACATGGCCCAGTGGATATAGATGTTGGTTTGTTCCAGTGACTTGGCCCAAAGAGTTGTGAGTTCAATACCAGGCTACAGCAGTAGTGAACAAGTAACTTAGAGAGTCTGGTTAGAGGGAGTTAACTCATTACTACCAAAAGAGGTTTCACACAAGCAATGAGAATGATATACCCCAGTGATTGTAATAAAGGGTTCGGTTCAAAATTCCTAGCACCTGAAGTACACCAGCCAAAACATTGTGCAAATGGCAACAAAGATGGGGACAATAGTCCAAATAATGTAACTAGAAGAATAAATCTGTATTCACTTATTAATCAGGAAAATACAAGTTTAATTTCTGTCAAGAGGTGCATTTTCTTTATTAAAACAAAACATATATACTCAAATACATATACCCACTAGAAATAATGTTTATAGTAATAAACAATAATGTTAAATTTTAAAAATCCATATATATATATATATATATATATATATATAGGTATGTACACACACAAGTCAGAGTACATGCACATAAAATAATTTCATATATTGGGGTGAAATTTACTCATCAAGTTCAGATGTTTCTTTGATCACTGCATGTTGGTTAAAAAATAAAGAAAAAAAAAACAAAAAATTTAATGTTGATTATCTTAAGCAAGTTTTTCACTTCTCTCTGATTTCCCATATTTCTGTCCTCATAAAGACTATATCTAACCTCCAACAAAATAACACTAATTGTCCAACTAAAGTGTTAAACAGTGGCAAACAGCTGATCACTGTTCAGCATTTGTGAAAAATGACCCTTAAAAAAAATGCATTCAACCACTGAGGCTATAAAATAAACCCTTCAAGAAAACATATGCTGCAAGGTTAAATTGGGTCTTTTAGACAGCTAATCTGTACTGTTTTTTTTTTTTTTTCTCTTTTGAATGCTATTTGGGACAAACTAAAAGAGAAGTGTGAATGTTGTTTACATTGTATCTACTCCACAGAGAGAGGATGTGAGAGAAAGACATTATATACCAATATATACTTAACTGCTGTCAAACAATTTTGGTTGGAAATCCTCAACATAAAGAATTTAAACAAATTTAAATTTGTAAAAATAAATAAAATAAAATTGAAACTATGTGGCTTGCTTTTTTGTTTTTTTAAATTTATTTTGGAATTTGTAATATTAAATAATTTTTATCAAGCTTTGTATCACAGTAAAATTATTTAAAATTTGTAATAAAATAAGCATAATGAAAATTGTATAACATGATTTTTATTGAATGTTGGTACATGTTTGGAGATTTTTGTTCTTTTCATCATTCAAAGGTTTATATTGATTAAATTTTTAAGTTCAAATGCCACAGTACAATACAAACTCTAAGAATATAGAATTATTGTCTATTACAAGTCTGCATGTATCTGAACTTAAAAATTAAATCATATTTTTTTATATATATATATATATATATATATATGGCTGAGAAAGAAGCCCTGAAACGTACCATTATTCATTAAAAAAATGTTATACAGTTTTTGTCTGCAATTAAGTGTTCATCATATAGTTCATTAATGAAAATGTTATATCTAAGAAGAAAAAATTCAACCATCCATTTTTATATATATATATATATATATAAATTCTGTGACTTCCATTTGTTTGTCACATTCTCTAAAATAGCCATACATTGACCAATCAAAACCAAATTTTGAGTGCAAACAGGTAAGTGAGTACAAAGTATAGTTGCTTTTACTAGACTGTTGCTTAGTACAATAAATTAAAATTAATTTTTGAAAAAATTAATTTTATTATTTAACATACAAAATACTATCAATATTTTAAAAATAATTTAATGATTAAAATAAATTAATAAAAATGCAATATTGTTTTTTGCATATCCTTTTAAGTTATATATATATATATATAGCCATTTTTATGCTGCATGCTCAAGAGTGAGAAATCCTAAGGTTTTTGTTTTTTGTTTTTTACTGTTAAAAAGGAAAGAATAAATTTTCTTAAGAGTATCGTTTACCATGAAGTCATAAAATTCAATTAAAGAAATTATTAAACCGTAAGGTACAGTTTTTGGCAAAGTATTTTTCCAAACAAATCCACTTACTCAAATTTCATCAATTAGTTTTCAAAATTGAATGAAAGGTAGTTTGTAAATCTCAACAAAAATGTTAGCACTAACTTCAACAGTACTAAATACTGTGAGGATTTTAGCATGTTGCAAAAATGTTGTCATCATAATAAAATTTAAACATTTTTGGATTTTTTTTTTTTTCCCCTTTCATCTTATTTTGACTCATTTCGCATCTTATTCTGATAATATTTTTTAGCATTAGGCAAATATAAAGTTAATTGCTGTTGTAGAAAATATCAATGAAACCAATCATTTACACTACATTGTTCAAACTGTTGTCCTTATCTTTATTATTGTCCCATTCACGTTCAGGCCATTGTACACTCCGGCTTTTTTAAGATAAATATTTTTTTTTAATTTTGAACTAAACTTAGAATTTAATTTTTTGTATATTGAACCAATTTCAGAAACACGAATTACAGATTGACTATTCTGGGTTTGATTTGAGATTTAAACAAATATATGCTCTGGCCTTCTTCAGGTGATAACAGCAGAAATGTGACAATAAAAATGAGAACAATATAAATATTTACAATACCTCATCTCAGAAATAAAGACGGATATTGAAACAAATTATAGACCTTTTTGATCAAATAATTTGATCATTAGAATTAAGTTAAAATTGACTTTGTTTGGTATTCCCAAACCTTCAGTCTGGAAGAACTACAACTTTGGTTTGTCTGGTCAAGTATTCAACAGTTTTGAATTCAGAGTTATACTTCTAGAGTCATTGTCAATAAAAAGCTAAGAAATTCAGTCTGTTTGTAAAGTTCTCTCTGGTGTTTAGGACTACAGCCTCACAATGCTAGATGTTGCTGTTTTGGTTTACATGAGAAGTAGATTTTTTTAAAGATTAAAGCTGTATACTTATCTGGTTTTGAATTCAGAGTTGTCTTTCCTCCTAAACTGGTTATCAACCAAAACTAGGGAGCACAGTTTACCCTGCCTGCTATTAATTCCTGACTGGGAATGATTAATTCTTGCCTTTCCAAAGGTATTTGTGCAAAGGTGAATGTAACAGCCTCAGCTGGAATTTGAACTTTCCACACTAATCCTACCTCCAGTGTTGATAATCACTATACTACACATTCATCTCGATCTTTACATATAGGTTGTTGCAGGGAGGGTCGAGAGGTGTGAGTGCCAATCGACCGTGCAACTAAGAAAGTAGACACAAAGGTAAGAAAAGGAGACAGCAATAGCAAAGAAGGATGACAAACGCAGATGGTCAGTTGGCGACAACGCAAATTGGGTCTTTATTTCGTTTCTTAAGCGAGCGGTGAATGGTAAGGCGATAGAGGTCGTGTATCTGGACGTCAGTGTGCACTGGAACAGGTAGCGGGACGTCAGTGAAATGCCACAGTAGGTAGTTGGTGGCTGTTTGAGTTGCTGGAAGCTGCAGGAATTAGCTGGGGTGAGCTGGAGACTGCAGGAGTGAGTTGGAAGTTGCTGGAAACTGCAGGAGTGAGCTGGATGCCACTAGAAGCCCAGTCGACTTGACTGGGCACGTCAAAGTCGCGATGCTGTGAGGCTCCTTGCCACACCCTAGCTGAGAGATATTTACTCTTCTCCCCCACTTGAAAGAGATGTGACACAAGGTCTTTTTTTAATGTGAGGAACCTGAGCACGTACACCCAGGTACTGGTCAAAACATTACCTATCCACCACGGTGGATAGGTTCAAAACCAGTCTAAACTTATTCAGCCATTTCAAACCCAGCTGGAAGGCTGGAGCCCCTCTAGCCGAGAGGTCCTTTGATGTGAAATCGCTGACATTCATACTAAAATGTTCATACAACAGCAGTGAGCTCACTAAACAAATTAGGCCATATTAATTACAGTCAAAAGTGTATTCGGTGTTTGTTGACTGTATTTAGATTAATTTCAGTTTTAAATTAAAGGTCTTTTGCTTTTGTTTCATGGCAAAAATTAAGTTTTAGTTTTTTGTTTTTTTTATTTGAAATCCTGGATTGTTTACACAAAGTGGGAGTGGTGATTGGGTAAATGTGTCTAAAGATGTAGAAATAAGCATTATTCTGGTTGTAAGTGCCACTTACTAATGTCATAGATGATACAGGAACTTAATTCTGTCTCTATAATACCTGATTTAATGAAACTTTTGTTGTTCTGACTGAACAAATGTTTTATTCAGACTTCCCCAGGCCTATAAATGCATTGTATTGTCATTTGTTTGCTTTTTCTTTTTTCATTTCTTTGCGTTTTCCTTTTTCACCTCTTTGATTTTCTGTTTTTTCTCTCTAAGTAGAATATTTTTTGCAACATGATACATATTGAAGTCCTCACAGTATTTTGTATTTTTGAAGATATCACAAACATTTCTGTTGAGATTTACAAACTCTGTTTCATTCAATCTCACAAACTAATCACTAAAATTTGAATAAGTTAATTTGTTTGGAAAAATACTCTGACAAAAATCCTACTTCATTGTTTGATAATTTCTTTAATTTTATAGGACTTCATGCAAAACAATATTTTTTAAGAAAGTTTTTTTCTTTTTTAACAGCAAAGAGTAACCTAAGATGTCTTACTTTTGAGCATGCAACATACAACTGGCCATGTTTAAATATTTCTTTCTGGAGCCAAATTCCAACTTTTTGAAGCATTTGGCCTGATTTGTTCATATTTCTCACAAACGCAGGGCAAACTGGGTTCTTGTATATATAAAATCTTAAAAGGTATGAAAAAAAAAATATTGCATTTTTATTAGATAAGTATGCTATTTTAATCATTAAATTGTTTTTAAAATAGTGGGAATATTTTGTAAGTTAAATAATAAAACTTAATTTTTACCCTCCCCCAAAATAATGAAAATTGATTGTACTATTCTACACATACAGCCTAGTAAAAGCAACTGTACTTTGTACCCCTTGTCCGTTTGCATTTGTCTCCAAAATTTGATTTTGCTCGGTCAGTGTATGACTATTCTAGAGGATGTGACAGATGGGTTAACAGAAGTCACAGAATATATATATATTGGTAGATTACAATGTGATGTTCCCAGCACATGTGTAAAACACAGACAATACCAATTTTTTCAGTCTATAAGAACTACAACTTTGCAATATCATTATTCTTATTATCATTGTTCTTTTTGCACTGCTCTATCCACATAGTGTATGTATTTGTTTATTGAGGACGGACAAAACTATCATTAGTTTGTCACACTAGGACAGGTGAAAAAATTTATAATGAGGTAGTCATATTATTGTCCATGCCATGAGATTAATTTACAAAAATATTTGTGAATTAATATTAACAAAGTATAGTTGATTTATTTAATATTTCAATAGGCTGATTAGTTGTGATGAAAAACAGTAAAAAAAATACCCATTCTTTAATTTCTACATTTAAGTGAAGAAAAAGAAAGCCAAAATGAAAAATGTTTCAGGATTTCAAATCCTTCTTTGACAGAATCTATTCCATTTTCTGTGATGGAATTCTACTTTTAGTCGAGTAGAAATGTTTTAACCTGAAAAAAATGGTATCACGCTAAGTTAATCCTAAGTAACTTTTTTTTTTTAATCATTTCACCCCAAGCAAAACAATAATGCCACTAAGATGCAAGGGGGCTAGTGAAAGAGAAAGAAGACTTTAGAAGGAACTGGAAACCAATCCTAAACTGGAGACATGTAATAAACCTCTACTCTTGTTCAAAAGACATGTTATTTTATAGCATATCCAAAATCTGCAAAAATCAGGCTTAGGAAAAATCTTTTTTTCTGCACATGTTAGTACAGCTTTGATAAGTATCACATTTAAGGTAGCTCTGCTAAAAAGTATTGACAGTCTTAGCCTTTCTTGCCCACAAAAAAACAGTGTGTCAAAAGAATGTTTTTGTCCTTGACACTGCTATTATTTAATTAAAATAATAGCAGTGTCAAGGACAAAAACATTCTTCACTCCTTGGCAGTGTTTATTGTTATAAAAAAGCAATGATTAGAATTGTAATAAAATCTAAACACATGAAAGTGAATTTATACATTTTCCTTTGTTCTTAAGAAGTCACAACAAAAATATTAAACACTATTAGATTGTTTAGTTACAAGAATAATTGTATATTTTCAACATTTTAAAACTAATGCAATGCAATATTTATCAATTTTTTATTCATAAATTTATAAACATTTACTAAATTAAAATATGTACCAACTATAAGGAAATCCTGATCATTTACTATCTTATAAAGTTCAAATCAATTGGCAATTAGCCAGTGTTTTACCAACCATTCCAATAAAAAAATATGATAGTGCAAATACTCTAATAGTGTTTATTATTTTTGTTGCCAATTCTCAAGAACAAAGAAAATTTATAAATCCACTTTCATGTTTCTGTTTTATTAAAATTTAGTCTTAAAGCAATAAATATTACTGAGGGAGTGAAGGTGTTGTGGAGTTATTTTCGCAGTGGAGACCAGTATTTGTGCTAAAGTTGGTCCTAATAGGTTCGACGTACAAAACGTTAGGAACTTAATATAATATGTATTATGCAGTGTAATCTTGCCAGGTCGCTTACTACTTTTGTATTTGATTAACTGTCAACTGCTATTGTTCAACATCGACTGACCCTTGTTCCTCTTACTACTCCTCCTTAAATTAGGTGGGAGAGTCTATTCACTATAGAATAGGTGTGTTTCACCATAACACCCCCTTCCTAAAACTTTACTCCGTAGAAGTAAAACAGTTTTTTTTTTAATTAAATAGGAAGAAAAGAAAAAAAAACACTTTACTTTTTTTAGCAACATCATAGTGTATCTCCTTTCTTTTTCTCCTGGATCGGCGTACCTCAGGTAAAATCATTGCTGGCATTGGTAGATCAAACGTAACGAAAATCACCTCCATAGGTGTTTCTTCTGCGGGACTGCTGTCAACCATGTCTGAAGAGCATCATCTGATCTGGTTAATGTGCCATCTACACATGAATTTTTCACCTTTCACCAAGTACATCATATTGCCAATCCGCTTTTCTATTTTTCCAATCTCCCAGAATGGTTTATACTGTTTATAGACCTTAAAGTTTAAAGTATACTTTTTCACCAGGATTGTATTTTTTACTTGAATAAATTTTTCTCTACCTGGCTTTGTCTTTTTTGGTAGTAATTTGTCAAAGACAGATCTTACCTGATGTGTGAACATCACCTCAGCTGGCGATTGTGTGGCTGGTGTTTTGTTATTTGGGATAATTCTGTATACCTGTAGAAACTTCTGTAGGGCTTCCTCTGCAGGTATTTTCCTAGCTTTCTTTAAAGCTATTTTTAGGGTAGCCACAAATTTTTCAGCTAACCTGTTTGATCTTGGGTGATAAGAAGTTGTGGTAACATGTTCGATGTTGTATTCCTTACAGAAATTTTTAAATTGTTTTGATGTAAATTGACTTCCATTGTCCATCACAATTGTGCCTACCACACCAAACCTTGCGAACAATTCCAGCAGGACATTGCGTCATCTGTTTTCTTATCCTTTGTATCTCAGGCCATTTCGGAAAACTATCCACTACTATGAGGTAATGGTATCCATTCAGTGGACCTGTGAAATCCACATGTAACCTAGACCATGGAAGGTCTGTTTTTGGCCAAGGATTAAATTTTATTGAGGGTGCCTTTGCAGTTAAGGCACAGCCTGTCTATATTCAGCCAATATACAATACTTCGCATTAGGCTCTTCATCTTAGTGCTGCCCGGATGACTAGTATGAAAATCCTGTAGTATTTGCTTTTGCAGTGTGTATGAAATCACCACACATTTTCTGTATAACAGTACTGTATTGCAAAGTAAAAAAAACATTTGTTGTGTACTATTCCCTCTTGGCTATTTTTTCTTTTATTTTCAAGATATACTTGTCTTCTTTTATTTTTTCTAGACTTAACAGATGTTCCCAAACTGCATTACACACAGTAAATTTCAACTCTTCTTTTGACTTCAATAAGGCAATTACTGTGTCTTCTAATGGTTTGCTCATTTTAGGAATTAACCTGGACAGCCCATCAGTGTAGCCAAATTTATTTGATGGTATGTACTCCATGCTGAAGTTATAATTTAGCAGTATTATACCCCATCTCTGTAATCAGTTGGCTGTATGCTTCAGCAAACCCTTTTTTGACCCAAAAATCAAAATTAGAGGTTTATGATCAGTTTATAGTTTAAAATGTCGACCGTGGACAAAATGGTGAAATTTTGCTACTGCAAATATTATTCCTAGCACCTTTTTCTCTTATCAGAGAGTAATTCTTCTCAGCTGGAAGTAGTGCTCTGGAAGCATGAGCAATTGGTTTTACTTGACCATCTGGCATTTTGTGTAAGATGCATGCTTCTACTCCATATACACTTGCATCGCAAGCTACTATGATCTCTAAATTTGGTTTGTAGTGGGTTAAAAATAATTCCAAGGTTAACACTTTCTTTATCTTTTCAAATGTTTTCTGGCATTCATTACTCCATTTCTTCAATAAACCATTTAATGGTGCTCACAGATCATACATTTTAGGGATGTATATTTGGTAATAATTTGCTAATCTCAAAAAACTTTGTAATGTGGTAATATCATTTGGAGCCGGCATGTCTTTTATAGCTGCTGCTCGCTCTGGGTCTGGCCTTCTACATTTCTTATCGATGATCTGCCCCAGATATTTTACTTTCTCCATAAAAAACTCACATTTGCTTTCCTTGAGTTTCAATCCAAATTCCTGTATTTTTGAAACTACTGCATTTACATGTCCTACGTGTTCTGCTATACTTGTACTTCTCATGAAGATGTCGTCCAGATATGCTATAGCAAAATCTAGACCACCCAAAATCGAATCCATTACTTGCTAGAAAATGGTGGGTGCAACCTTGATACAAAAAGGTAGTCTGTTAAATTTGTACAGACCCCGATGTGTGTTTATACACAAAAGTTTTGATGTTTCCTTTTCTACCTGTATTTGCAAATATACATCACTGAGGTCTATCTTCAAAAATATTGTACCTCCGTTCAGCTTCACAAATATTTCTTTTGCTGTTGGTAGGGGATAATTATAATCTTTGAGTGCCACATTCAAACCCATTAAAAAATCAGCACAAACACGAATTTTTTAAAACTTTTTTTTACGTATACCGTCATATCGCCCATTTACTATACTCAACTTTTTTAAGTACACCGGTTTTCTCTAATCTGTCTAATTCTTTATCTATCTGTTCAATTGCAGTAAATGGCACATTCCTTTTCTTTTTGAATACCGCCTGAGCATTTTCTTTTAGCTGGAATTTTGCCTCCATCTTGGTACACATTCCCAAACCTGGAGAAAAAACAGTAGGAAATGTTTCCTTAAGTTTCTTTATTAATTTTTGGGCTTTGATGTTTAAACTTTCTACCTCATAACAGAAAGAATTTATTGGTAGATCCCATAATTGGAATTTTGTTATCCAATTTGTACCAAGTAAGTTCGTGGTATCTTCTATGATAAATTGATTAGCTTTTTGCGTTTTCTTATTTAACATGACATTTGTAATAAATTCTCTAATAAATTGTATTTTTTCTCCCATCACTGACCTCACAATTTTCTTTGTCTTAGGATTTTGTTGGTTTTCCTAACTTTTTCAACATATGCAAATTTATGATAGATAAATCTAAACCCATGTCAAGTTACATTTTTATATTTTTATTACTTATTTCAATGGTAACAAATTTTCTGGTTATTTCATCTTTTACCTCATTGGACTTTAATTTTCTTATTTTATTGTCTTTATTTCTTGACCTGCAATGCATGCTTTTATGTCCCATTCTTTTACAGTTGAAACATTTTTTATTCCTAAAATTGCAATATAGTGTAGTTCACCACAAGCAAAACATGGCTTTGGGAGATTTTGTTTATTTTTCTCTGAAATTTCACTTTTTGCTTGATAATCTGCAATTTTAGAATTCTTTTTGGTAGACTGACTTTTTCCTTTGTAGCGTATTTTCCTTATATATGAAACGCCAGACTGTTCTATCTTTTTTTAATCTTTCTTTATGCTAACATATCTTGTGCAGTCTTCTGCCAATTTTTGTACTGTAATACTTGGATCGCTTTCCAATTTTGCCAGAACTAATTTTCTCAACTCTGCGTCTCTTTCTGATACCAGCCCCTGAACAAACACCAAGCACTTAAAATTGTCTGCACTTAATTCTGCCAGCTTGAATTCTTCACAATGCTTATTCACGTTGGCTGCTTATGTTATATAGTCTTGTTTGTCATCTTTCGTCGGATTTAAACATTTCCACCTTTTGCGGAACAGAGATGTCTTTTTACTAAATAATTAACTTAATATATTTGCCGCCTCGGTAAAAGTCAACTCGCTAGTTTTTTCCGGTAAAATGTAGTTTACCAATTTGTTATGCTCAGCCTAACCTTCTTTCCTTCAGACCACGAATGGCAGTCCTCGTTATACACATCCGTATATTTTTTATAATACTCTGCAAAAGGTATTTCTTCAACTAGACTGTACAGGAATATTTCAATTGAATCTGATATTGTATTCTCCAGGAAAGAATCATTTTGCAGATTTTTGTCTTTCCTCTTCTCAGTTATTTCCAGAATTTTGTTTGGAAACTCCCTATGCATCTGTTCCATTTTTTGTTGGAATTGGATTTGTCTATTAAAAATTTTCTTCTGAATCTGGAATGTTTTTTGTTGCTCTAATATTTTCGTCTGTTGTTCCGACTGGAACTTAAAGAATTCTAGGAATAGACTTTTACATTCCTCCATTTTTGCAAAGAGTTAACACAATGTTTAATACTGTAGAGGGGGTCCTACGAATTTGCAATTCATGACCTATTTGAGCAAACGGTATTATCAAGAAAAATATTACTTTCTCAGTTGAGAATACGACAGATTTTTTCGTCACTAAATTGACATCTTGGCTTGCAAGAAACTTTGCCAAGTCTTTTTTTTTAAAATGTGAGTCCAAGGCTTTGTCGCCAAAATTATTGTGGTGAGCGAATTTTTTCTTCCTCCATACGAGTGCGAATTTCGTTGCCCAAAATTGTTTTCTGGTGAGTGGAAAAAATTCTTTTTTATCTCCTTCACGTGAGTTTGATATCTTCGTTGCCAAAATTGCTGTGGAGTTATTTTCACAGTAGAGGCTAGTATTTGTGCTAAAGTTGGTCCTAATAGGTTCGACGTACAAAACGTTAGGAACTTAATATAATATGTATTATGCAGTGTAATCTTGCCAGATCGCTTACTACTTTCGCATTCGACTGTCAACTACTACTGTCCAACATCGACTGACCCTCGTTCCTCTTACTACCCTTACTTAAATTAGGTGGGAGAGTCTATTCACTATAGAATAGGTGTGTTTCACCATAACAGGAGGTAATTAAAATAATAGCAGTGTCAAGTTCTTTTGACACTTTTTTTTTTGTGGACACAAAAGTTCAAGACTGGCAAAGTTATATAATTCTATTGCTAATATATTTCTTAACATTTAATTGACAGAATTTGGCCTGTAGCAAATTTTTAACATTTCATTTAATCCAGAAACTCTATAACACTTTCAGTGCTATCTAGATAGCTCATGAGCATATGAAGTCTACAAACTTGGCAAACAATGCTGAGGTTTTTGAACTTTTGTTATGGAGATGAACAAAGCTCTCTGAAATATTACTCAGACTTGTCCAATAGTATATATACTGATGCCAGGAATCACCAGCATAAAGCTAGCCTGTAGCAAGCTTTATATCCTTACTACAGAATTCAGTAAGACTACGTTGACTCCAATTGACATTATATTTCATGATTGTGTTATCTTTATACAATGGAATGAAGACATAACTTTATAATCTGAACTGCCCTCAATGACAAAGGCTCATCAAAAGTTATGCATGAAATAACCAAAATAAGTTATTGTGCTTCATTTTGTATGCACATTATACTTTGGTTTCTTACACTTTCCAGGTACTCAATTTGTTATTTCAGAACAAAATTTAACAAGAATTTTTCAGAGCAATGATTTAAATAATTGAGAACTATTATCAATTACCTATTGATATCAGAACCTTGTCCAGAATATACATTTTCTCATCAATCTGCTATCAGTCAACCACTATGCTATAATATATCTAATATTTGAAATCCTGTCTAAAATAAAAATAAAAATATTTGTATCTTCCAAACCACCAGACTACATAGGTGAATGAGTGTGTCAGTAAAATATCAAATCCTTGATACAGCATAGCCACAACATATGTCCTTCAGTCAGTTCTTTGTATGGATTTGTGTTTGTGGCAAAAGTAAGAATCACTTCTAATTCTACAAGAATGGAATTTTGTAATAGTTTTCTTAGTAAAAATGTTATGGCAAAATTGCAGATAATTTTTGACTTACTCTCGTACTAACAGGAGGAAGGCTTGGCTGTGGGTTCACCATTGTCACCAAACTTATACATGGAATACTTCAAGGAAATGGCTTTAGGAATGGCGCCACTGAAGCCAACAGTATGGCTGAGATACGTATATGATACCTTAATACTCTGGCTTCACCAGGAAGCTGTACAAATATTGCAGGACCATGTGAACTCAATATGACCTTCAATCCAGTTCACAATGGATGAAGAAAATAATAATCAACTAGCTTTCCTGGATGTACTAATAACTCATACAGACACAGAGAATAGGTTCAAGTTCTCTGCATACCACAAGTCAACTTTCACCAGACAATACCTCAACTTCAATTCCCACCATCTATATAGTGTGAAAAAATGGAATGTCTGATGCCTACAACAGCATGCAAAAATCATAAGAGGAAACCCAGACACATATCAACAAAAAATGATCAGCATCAAGCATGTGGATCAGAATAACAACTACCCTGCAAAAATAATATAAACTGAAGTGTCAAGGAGGAGGACCAGAAAATTGCCTTGGTCAAAAACTCATCAGTAGAAACTCTGGTGAACAGGCTTACCATATCCATGCTTACCATCTGACTGCTATGGATGGGAGCAAATATAAGTTTATAGACTTATAGTCACTTGCAAAGTATAGAAGTGTGAAGTAGTTCTTGTTCTTATTTAGGATATGTAACAGCATCCTCTCAGTTTTTAGGGCTAGATTATTTTTTACCTTGCTAGCATCCCCAACTAGGCTTGCCAATTTTTAGCAGTATTTCAACTTGTCCTTTGTTAGCTTGCATTCTGATGATACTAGTGTCACTGTATAAAGTCTTGATTGTTAACCTTTCTCCTCTTGTGATGTTTGATGTAAACAGCTTAACCTTTTCTACTGCTCATCTTACTTTCCATCTTAGCTCACCTGTTTGAGCCTTTGGGATTTTCAAGATAACCTCCTCCTCCACTGGAGCTATAATGTCTGAGTATGGAACCCTCCTGATGGTGTTGACAAAGTTGAGACCCATGTTTGCATCAACTCCTCAGAAAATGCCATTTGCTGAAATTGACAACTTTTACCAAATAGTAAGAACCTTTGTCAATACTGCGAAGCCTAGTTGCATTTGTTAGGCTATTAGAACCTCAATAGTCGACCTAGCATAGGAATAATTATGATATGTGAGCAGCTAATAAAGACAAATGACAGCAGGTCTTCAGTAACAAAAGAGAAAGCATCAGTGAGTTCAGTCAAGCATGACAAACAGCAGCAGTACTCATTAGCTGACAGGTTAGTTTTAAGGCTCCACATAGGTTTGTGAAATTGATGGTATAATAATTGTAAGTTCAATTCCTTGGTAGGTCAGTGTGTACTCATTAGAAATGGGGCAAGAAATAGGATATCCCTAGACATGGGTAATGAAACAAGCACAATCTACTCTTATAAGTTTTTAAATGTAGGTTATCCAGATCAACATGCACCTGATGAAGGTTGGAGGGCATCATGGTCGAAATGTTGTGATAAATAATCCATATATAAAGAATGTAAATATCCACTGTACTGTTATCACTAATTTTTTTATTTGTTTTATTTTATGGTATATCAACCTTTTACAAGTTATTTAATGTGAAATTCTGTTATTTTCATGAATATTATTATGGTTTTAGATTTTTTATACAACTCCAGTACTCCAAGAAATACTTTGTTGTTTATTTTTTGCATTTTCAAGCATGTGTATTAAAAGGATAGTTTTTCTGCTAACACTGCTATCACTACACTTTTGATGTCCTTGACAATGTTTATTTACATGTTTATAAAATATTTAAACTAACTACAATGCGATATTTATTATTTATCATTTTATAAAGAAATACATATGGAACATAATCTTTTCAATCAAAAATAAAAATTTAAAAACATATAAATCAACTACAATGCAATATTATATACCATTTTATAAATAAATAAACTTTTATTCATAAATCTATAAAAATATCTATGAACAAGAAAATCTAAATACATGCAATTTTTCCAGACACATATTTTTTCAGATTATTCATATGTCAAATTCCTTTGTTTTAATTTTCATGGTATGAACAAATGAAAGAAATGCCTGGAAAATGCATTGTTTCAATATTTATAATTAGTTATTTGCCATTATACTGTGGTGATATTGACCAAGCAAAGTGATAGACCAGATGTTTGCACTCTCACGACCAAAAAGCGAATGACCAAAACTTGTTGATGCGCATCCGGATTCGTGCAGATGTTCCGGTTGAAAACTAAAAATTAAATATTAAATTCCAGTTCACGAGCCTACGCGAATTTTGTTTATCGGCCAATGGGAAGCCCAGAATCAAATACAAGTGTGAAATCCCAAATGATCTGCTGCGATCCAAAAAATCGAAATAAAAAGCCGATACAGAAAGCATTGCAGACAGACCGACCCTCACAGACTGACTTGAGAGAGACAAGAGTAATTAGTATCTCCCTTGACCAAGTCAAGTGGCTTACTATGCTTGCCTCCCTTACCTATCTTTTCTTTCTTTGCTGTCTCAAAACTACTTACTAACCTAAGGAGCGGATACATCAAAGACATTCCTAATTTACAACGCTCCCACATACCTAAACATTCTCTTTTTAGCATTTTATTGCCATGAACATTTTAACGTCCGTTGGACCCATATTTAAAGGATTACTTTAATTGTAAAAACCTTAATTAATATGTGTATATATAAAATGTTATTTCTCAAGTCAATCTGCTTTTCTTGATTTATAATCTTTTTATGACTTATCTACAAGAGGCCAAATTCCGTTAATCTGCAACAATATACAATTACCCTTAAAAAGAACGTCTCCCCACTATAATATGTTTACTTAAATCTTCTTGTTCACAAATATTTTTATAAGTTGAATAAAAAGATTTCTTTTCATATTTATTTCTTAATAAAATGGTAAATAATAAATCTTTCATTGTAGTTGGCTCACATTATAATCTTGTAAATATTAAATTATTCTCATAAATAATTTAATAAATAGCATTAAATATTTTTGTTGACAATTTTCAAGAACAAAGAACATGTATATATCCTCTTTCATGTGTTTGGGTTTTATTAAAGTTCTAACCATTGCTTTTTAAAACAATAAACATTGTTGAAGGAATATACAGTAATAGCAGCATAAAGGGAATAACTGACACGCTATTTTTTTTTTTTTTTTTTGCAGGCACAAAGGTTAAACTTTGTCAATAAGTATAGTGAATCTATGTCATGGACCATTAGTTATGCAGAAGCTGTCAAGTGGATACTAAAATGTTTGAATGCTAACCAAAAACAATATTAAGTGGATAACTTCAAGTTGATTTTTCAGCATTTTAGCAATTTAAAGTTCATTTTTTGGAATGACTCATTACTATAGATGAAACACAGTTATACCAAAACCAGTCTATACAGTGGTAACACATGGTTTTTCTGTAGTTGAAGAGATTAAAGATCCATTGTGGTAAGAACACCAAAAACAAAAAGAGTTCAACTGTCTAAACAAAATTTGGAATGATTCTTCTCAAGGTTATAAACAATATTAAAGGAATCTTTTAAAGAAAAGTTATGTGCCATTCAGTGCCTTCCTTCTCAAATGGTGATTATGTGTGTGAATTGTTTAACAAATCTTGTTAAAATAAAGAAGCCTGTTATCCTGATGTAATATAATGAATTTCTATTACCTAATTCTATATTTTGTCAATTGTCCTTTCAGGCAAATGTACTATTGTTGTGGAGTTTATGTAGTATTAATATTGTTTGTTTTAAAATCAGATTAATTTTAGATTAGTAAAATTTGTATGTAAATTAACTCCACAAACAAAATTTAATTTTGTACGAGAAAAAAAAATTATACAAATATACAATTGTGTGTCAAGAATGTTAATGCAGAATTAGAGTTCAATGGTAAAATGTTCAAAGATCCTGCGATAATTGTTTTAAATGTTTTTATTTAGAATAAAGGGTACAAAAGGTGTTATGCAGAATTATAAGAAAAATTAAGAGTTCTCTACCTTTTAATGTAATGTGGGCTAAATTATATTTTTGTGTTAACTACTGAGTTCGTCTTCAGATGAACTTATTTGCTTCTTGCTTGCATAAAATATTAATAAAGTTGACTTGTAGAATTTCTTTCTTACTAGGTGATGTAATGAATATATAATGAGTATGGACACACCTTGGTTACCTCTCACTGGAATGTGATTGGCTGGTATCAGCTATAAATACAGACGAAGGCAAGGACATTGATAGAGTGAGTGAGAGAGATCTATTAGTCTTTCTACTAGAGATCTATTGGTCTACTGTTGACTACGTCTGCATTTCAGGACACTGCATATGACAATTATGACTACAGACTAAATTGTTCTACTGGATTACATTTGCCTTAATCACTTAACAACCTCGTTATTGATATATATCCCATTCCAGGACATATCACTAGGAAAATGAAATTTAGGAATGGTAGAATTTTGGTATTTCTTCAAGTTGCTTGATATTGAGTGAAGAGTTTTTTTTCTTGTTTTTTTTATGTGTCTATTGGTTGCAGAGAATTTTCCACTTAGGTATGAATTTTCACTTTCTTGGGGGCTTGTTGCTGCTTGCTGTGTTTTTTTCCACTGGCGACTTTAAATAGTTTGTTCATCATGTGTTGTAACAGGAAAAATTTGGGCAGGGGAAATTTAAATTCCAAGAATGCTGGATTTTGTATCCCCCCGACACACACACTTTTATAAGAGTCAAAAAGTTATGAAACCAATCAGTCTCTGATTTTGATAAGGTCTGATCTTCAGCATTTTTCTTTTTAATTTAGCTTTTTAAGAAGGGATACAGAGACCAGCTTAAAAAGAAAACAAATAAAATAAAACAACCAGACAGATAAAAACAGACATGTTGTTAGGGAGAGAAAGAGACTTAATAATAATCATATTTTCATATTTAAAGGAAGATGTTAATTGGAGATAATGTCCCCAACTCGATATGTAGATACATAGGCAGTCAGTGATTTATGGCCGAGTGAAAAAATTGGTCAGTAATTATGCTGCATGAGTTTTATCCCCCATTTCTCAGAAAAATATCGGTCCTTAAGTGCCCCCATTTTCAAAGTTCCACAATTGCCACTGTATAGGAACTATCAACAGCTCTGTAAGCAGAGCATTCTGGCTTCAAAGAATGATGCTGTTGAAGAAATAAATTCAAAATTGTTACTATAGATTCCTAGGGATGCTCAACTGTACAAGTCTACTGACACAGTTCTGTCTATTTTGGAGGCTATTTCAAGCCCAACTGACTTTCTTATTTCCCTTGGGCTGCTTAGTGTCTCTCCTTAGAAACTTCAACTAAAAGTCAGGATATACTTCATGCTTCTCAGAAATTTCAACTTACAAAATTGTGCAGTGGAACTTAATCTAGCTTAAAGTAGCTCCTCCCAAATGTTACTTAACTATACTAAATGAGAGAGGCAAAAAGGATGTATTCATATCCAAGGTCCCAAACAACATTTTCATACTTGCACCAAATGATAGAAGTACTAATATTGTGTACACAGAAGCTGTATTGAGTGCTAAAAAATAAATACTCCATTCAAATTCAGAGAACTGAGGAAGAAGAAGGAGAAGAATTTGCAAGCCTATGAGAAATTTTCTTTGGACCAATAAAAACCTTGGCTTTATAGTGGGTTATCCGTTATACTGAAGTGTATCTGTGTGTTGAAATAGATTAACTGAATTTGACCTTGTTAGTAGATAGCCTACTATAAGAGGGGTATAAAACAAGAAAATCAAATCGTGTATAGAAACAACATTTATATATATATATATATGTAGCAATTAAGGTTTTTTCCAAATAAAAGTAATGTCTTTTGGTTGGTACAAAGGTTGTTAAAATGTTCATAGCAGTAATTACCAAAAAGAGTTTGTGCATATATATGTGTGTGTGCATTCGTTTGTTAGGAGTGTCTTTGAAGTCTCCGCTCAGTCCATTCGAGTAAGTGGCTCTGTGAACAGTGAAGAAGAAGATGAGAGAGAAAAGAGAGACAACATAATACGATCGCTTGACATGGTCAAGTGACATGTTAATTATGCTCATATTTTCTCAACTGGCGATGTTTCTTGTGTCATCCTTTTATTTTGTTTTTGGGGCTCCGAACAAGTCATTTGGGAATTCACACCCGGATTTAATTCTGGGCTTCCCATTGGACAATAAACAAAATTCACATTGGCTCATGAAAAGGGTCCGTAAAAGGAATTTGATATTTATTTATTTCTGGTTTTCCACTGGAACATTTGTGTGGAGCCCAGATGTGCAAAGACCAGTTTTGGTCATTTGCTATCTGGACCTCTGAGGGCAAACATCTGGTCCCTTGCTTGCTTGGTATCATCACACCTTCACAAAATCTGACCAGTGAGCTGAGAATGAAAAGAATTTGTAAGTATATGTAAAATTGTTTTAGGACCAATGAAAACCTTACCTTCACAGAAATTAGCTGGTCAGCCAAGAAGAAACAGGAAATAAATTTGCGAGCATACACAAAATTCTTTTTGATATAAAATAAGGAGAAAAATTAAATGAATAGAGAAGAGTGTTTGAAATCATGTGAAAGGTTTTATTTCATTTCCTTGCAACCGTTGTTGAAGCACTCACCAATTATACTATTGACCTCTAAACAGCATGTGTCACTTCAAAGAATTTTTCTCTCAACCATGAAAGAATGCTAAATATTTCAAATTCTCTTCCTCTACTTCTGAACATATGCAAACCATATATCCCTTTCATGAGCAACAAACTCTCTTACCTTTCTTTTAAACATTTTTCAATATTTTTTGTGACAGACCATTTAAGCTATCATGTGAACATTTCCTTCTGACAATACACTAAAACTGCTGACTGTAAGAATTTTATATATTTTCCTGAAATGAGCTACTGACACTACTTCAAGTGAGCAAATTTGTGAATAAATTTTTTGTTTTGTGAAAATTACCTGTATTTATTCATCATTATCATTCTTCATTAATCTTCTTGGCATAGTTAAATCAATTGTTCATGTTAACCCCTAAGATCCACACTACTATAACATAAAAATAAAAAGCCTTGTTAAGCTAAGAGATTACCTCATTTGTAAGAATCATTTTTCCATAATAACAAATTATTGTTTTTTTTTATTTTATACATATGCTGTGTTGTATGAGAAAAAATATATTAACACATTTTCCAGTATTGTTATTTTTTATTATCTCAGGCAATGCTAGAGTAGGAGTCCTTCTACTTGGGTTTTTGTTAAATGTCAAAATTTGGTGTGTCAGGATTCAATACAATAACATAAAATATTGTTGCAAGACTGCTTGTAATTTGGCCGTTTAAAATATTCCCACAACTTTCATTGAAAGAATAAAATTTAGTAGGAAAAGACAAGATACTATTAACAAATAACATAATTTTTTTTTTATAACAACAGGGTTACAAATAGTTGGTTGAATGTGTTGAATGTGTAATGTCATTTTCTTGTTTTTATTTGTAAATTTCTTGGATAGAATATAAACTGTACTGTGTATGCATGTGATGACAATGAAATGTAGTTACATGTGTGTTTGTTTGAATGTGTCAGTATGTGTATAAGTGCTTAGTAGTAATGTGGATGAAAGAAATAGGTAGACTCTAGTTCTTACTGTGAACAGTGGCATTGTAGTTTGAGGCAGTCTCTGTAGTTTGGTCAGTGTTGAGTTGGTTTTGTGTGGGGACATGAATAGGGTTTTAAATATCAGCAGCTAGAATGACATGAACCTTGGTGGCATTTGTGAGTTGCTTTCTTGGGGCTGTATACCTTTTTTTTTTTTTTAAAGAAATCAGCTTCAGAATTATATTATTTCCTTTATTCTTAATTTGCCTTATCACGTGGTATGTCTGCCAATACGTCTGCACGATATTTTAATGGTATCTAGCTAAATTATGATGACTAATAAAACAACATTTCTGATTTCTATTCTATGGTTTTAATAGTTTAATTGGTGTATGTGACACTTAGTACTTTGTTTATTATTGCGTGTTACTGTTATTTTGTAGGCGTATTTTAATGTTTATTAGGCTATAATTTATTAGATATTTTATTTTATACGACACTAGGTATTCTTTCTAGTATATAAAATTCCACATGTATATATACGACGAGGTGTTTTTAAAATTTTGCTTAATATTAGATTTTTTGTGGCGTTATCTAATCGGACATTTATTACAATATGTGTAAAAAATAAAAGAAGGGAGATAATCGTTAATAACGCTGCTATCCCAATTATACCAGGCGTCGGTTGCTGCTTCCGACGCAAAACCGGAACTTTGTTATTTTATAACAAAGAAATAGTTCTTCAAAACTGGTTGCTATGATTTATAATTCCTAATATGAATTTTAAAAATTCTCACCGCTTTTTACAAAGCAATTACATTTATATTGATGTTATTGGTAAATAGTGTTATTTATTTGCAATTTATTTTTAAAAAGTTCTTTATATGAGTTTTTGATATCATTCCGCGTAAGTGAGTCGGTCTTTCCATGTGTTGGCCGCCATTCAGGTTAGTGTCTTTTTCTCTTATTTCCACGTTGACGTCGAATTTTTAGACTATTCCTTTGTAAGTTTACACTTTTGAATATATTGAAAAATTATAAAGTTTTCTCTGTATTTTACACTACATGCAGATCACGTTTATGGGCTTTATTTTATAATTTTGTCTCCTCTAAATATGCCGGCCTATATTAAAATGCGTGCCATGTTGGTTTAATTTCAAAAGTAATTTGTATGGAAATGTAAGCTTTCAAATTTTATTTTGAGTTTCTTTTCACTTGTTTCTAAAGCGACATCAGAAAAATAACTAATTTAAAAATAATTTTTAATCAAACTCTTAAAAAATATTGATAAATGTGTAGAAAATCTCCGTCAAATATTTTTATTTTATCCCATGTGGACTGCATAAGCGAATAAGCATTCAATTCGGTTAGATAAAAAATTAAATTAGTTGAGTAATTTTCCAACCTCAATTCAGTTTTTATTATTTTTAATCCTTTTAAGTAACAAAATTTTATTTGCTCTAAAAATAAGTACATAACGCTTTAACTACGTAAATTGTAGCGTGGACAGATTTGTTTGCTCATTCGGTTACTTCGGTTAAAGACTTTTTTTTTCCACTTTTTAACCAATTTTTTAAATTTAATGCCCCCACCCACCCAAATGAGGTGTTTTGAGTTGGCAAAAAAGTTATTAAAAACGATAATTCTGCCTACTATTTGTACGTGAAAGCGAAGTATTAAATTAAAAAAACAAAGCTCAATTAACTTGTGGATTATTCCTACATCCCACAAGCATGGAAAAAATCAATTTTCATTCATTACATTTTTTTCTTTACATAAAAGCACGATGTTTTATTTCTCATGAATGTTTTAAACTTTTTTCCTGCTGCAGAAGTTACATGTCTATAAATATGAATCTAATGTCGAGGATAGTTTATTTTAGCGTTTCGAACTGTCTTCCCTTCCCCATATCTAAAGTTTATCTCCCTTACATTGAACGTAATCTTTTTTTTTCTTTAATGTAACTCTTTGTGGTGCTTCGGTATGAAGTCCTTCGAAATAAGGTAAAAGAAAAACAGCATTTAGAACGCAATTGTCCATAGAATAAACTAAATTCAACATAAGTTGCTTTGTCTTGCGATACAAAAACGATTAATAAAGTTCATGTTAGTAAATAGCCGATGAAAAAGAAACATTTCGTGTGTGTGGTTAAAAAAAATTGAAGCTATTTGAATTTTCTATACGTATTGAACTGATTTTAGTCTCAAAGAAATTGAGCATTGCTCCCCAAAGTCTGTTCTAAAAATGTGCGTGTAGTAGTAGTTTGCGTAAATAAACGCTTTTTTTTCTTCTTTTTTTTAAATTTTATTTTATTAATGTCACTTTTTTTTGCTATTAAGTCAACTCTTGATTTTTTTTTTCCTGTTGCAGGCGATAGATTAATCTAAAAATGCCGCGTGTTCCACTTGTACAAAGTAAAACTTACTCAACTCCTCGAAGGCCGTTCGAAAAGGAGCGATTGGATCAAGAATTAAAACTAATCGGTGAATATGGTTTGAGGAACAAGAGGGAAGTATGGAGGGTGAAGTATTCTTTGGCAAATATCCGTAAAGGAGCCAGAGAATTGCTTACTCTAGAAGAGAAGGACCCTAAAAGATTGTTTGAGGGTAAGGAATTAACTTTTACGACAAAATTACAGTGACAAATTCCGAGCGTTGAAACCTGATACTGAAATAAATTTAACATAAAGCCATATTAATGTTTAACTTCAATATTTTATAAAGAAAAAAAATTGTATAAATTTTTACACTTCAAATACCTCTATGCAGGTTTGACAAAAATCGCCCAAAACTTGTATAAAAATTAATTTTATTACAACTCTGCTCTATTTGTTAAGTTAGAAATTTTTTTATAAAAATTGTTTAATCTTCAGAAAAACCAATTCAAAAGTTGCATTGTAAAACAATACCTCAAAAAAAAAAAATGAAAAGTACTCAAACTTGAAAAAAAAGTTTTGTCAAAAATGTTAATTTTAAGAAAACTTTTCTACTTTATTAAATTTTTATCCATTCTGGCTCATTCAGGGTTTTGATTTTAAAAAAAAAATCGTTTTTCAGTCAGTGAGCCAGCGATTACTTACCTACACTCATTTTTGATACCCAAGTTTTACAGTTAATTTTTTTAAATAGTTTTTTTAAGTTTTCATTTTAGCTTTAATTGAAAGTTAAATGATTAATGACTGCCAGATGTGTTGACAAACTAATATGGTTGTCCAGAATTGACATAATTGCTTAAATTTTTTGCCTGTCAAGGGAAAAAATCGTGTAAAACATGAAATACCATACTTGACCTTTCTACACAAAAAACAATTAAAATTAATTTAACAAGCTTTTGGCAAAAAGATATTAAGTTTTTAATTTTTGATTAGTAAATAGGGTCTACTGGGGTAAAATAATTTCCATTATGAAATTCAAATCCTCATTATTTTCTCTGAAGAACTTAAACAAAAACACTGTTTGCCCCATAGTTACTTGGTTCCTTATATGAACACAACCCTTGAAATAAGCTTTTTGTACAAAATTGAAAAGGGTTCCAGGTTTAAAATGGGTTTCTATTCTTTACATGTGCCCTAGTAAAAAAACTTGATATGTTATTATTAAACACTTCCAATCACATGTCAGTAGAGCCAAACACTGTTAGCCAAATTTATGTGTAAAATATGTTATCATATGAAATTAAATTTTCAGAAGGGATATTGCAGCTAATTTTAAAGAGGATTATCTTAGATGCAAAGAAGAGATAAAAAACATTATCCTAACATTACTATGTCCTTACAGCATAATATCAACTTTAAGAAATGTCAGGCTATGTGTTCATTGCAAGCATCATTCACAGATGTAATTGTCATCTACATCAAAGTCTTCTGGTAAGCACAGCGCACATGTCCATTTGTCACATTAGGCCTAGTTTGGCTGGTACTTTTTAGCATCTTCTGACTAAAGTTTTTTTAGGCTGCACATGGTACATCAACATCCTCATTTTCATAATACAGTTTTCTACCACGAAATGTAGTGCTTAAAAAGAAAAAAACATTGCTCCAATAATGTATCTTCACAGCATATGATGCATTAAGAGAACCTCCTTTTGTCCATGGTTCATAGAGATGCTTGGCTTTGTAAACAACAAATGGAAAACAAAGGTACTGAAATACAAAACAGCAAACTGTATGATGGTTTCCCTGAGCTTGGAGCATAAACACACTCTTGGTTACAAATACCTTTTTGGCAACTAAGTTAAGTTTCCAAACCAACTTCACAACTGTGGAGCCTTTCAGGAAGGCCATCATCATTGCTCTTCTTCTTTCAGCTGATCTTTCACTAACTCAGTTTCTGCAACCTCTAAGGTCAATTTTTTTGCCCTGCCTTATGTCAAGTTGGATGTAAAAAAAAAAAAAAATGCCAAATTATGAAACTGATTTTTATTAAGCACTTGAGCATTAGAAGCAAGGAAGCACATAAATTTAAAATCACAATTGTGTGAAAAGAGCACAGATGAGGAAAACAAGTACATTTTAACTAGATACCTCCACGCAATTGCTGAAAAAACACCATAAAAACAGTTTTATCAAAATGTTTATGCTATTATTAACAGGAAAGATCAAATTTTATTTAAACATTTTTTTAATTCTTTCTAACACATTCGAAATTTAGTTAAAAATTTGTTTCTGTCAGCGATTCACACTGTTTACATGTGACTAAGGAAAACAATATTATGCAAAGTCTTTTTTTTTTTTTTTTTTGCATTGAAAGACACATTAATTTGAAAGTTCTTGCAAAATCAAGTGTCGTATTTTAATGAAACTTTCAGGACTTATTCACAATTATACAATTATTTTCTAAAAAATCTTGCTAAAAAAAATTTTTTTTTTTTTTTACAATTTACCCCTCCCCCTACCTCCAATTAATTGCATAAAACTTCTAGAAATACATTACCTATACCAATTTTCTAAATGCAGAACTCATTGGGAAATGTAAATCATGACTTTTTTTTATCAATAGACCATTTTTTCCAAAAATATGCTCAAGAGTAGTGAAATCAAAAATGCATTAAAACTATGCTTTTTTTTTTATGTAGATAAACTTTCAATTGATTTTTAGGATATCATATTCTGAAAGAAATTTTAATGAATAATGAATTTTTATAAGAATTGTTTCCATTTTTTTTCTTGGCTAATCAAAATATCTTTTAAATTTATTCTAGTTACTCAGGATATTGATTAAAAATAGGTACCTCTGTCCATTTTTCAATACCTAAATTTAAATTGCAATTTTAAAAATAAATCGGTTATCTTCAAGCTTTAAAATTAGCTTTAATTGAAGGCCAGGAGATTAAATTTTAATTCCCAAAAGAAAAATACACTGGTGTAGGTACCTCCACTGATTTTTCGATACCTAAATTTAAATTTAAATTTTAAAAATAAGTAATCTTCAACTTTAAAATTAGCTTTAATTGAAAGCCATAAGATTAAATTTTAATTCCTGAAAGAAAAATACACTGGTATTATTTAACCCGAAATTATATTGATTTTAATCTAATTTTTTTTTTTTAATCGAAAAAATTGTTAAAATTTCCCACCATTTTTGATTTATTGACACATTCTGTCAACACTAGCCCAATTTCTGTTTTAAAAATCTTGCAAAAATAAAATATACCTTGCTGACACGTCATTTAAGTCAGTTTTTAAAGTTGAAACTTGCCTTTATCTGATTTCAATAAAATACACCATGCTGAAAAGTTATCTAGTTTCGATAAATTACTTATTTAGTTCCCTCCATTAAATTTTGAATAGATTAGATTTAATATTTCCAATAGCCTAAATATTGTATTTCAAACCAAATTAAAATTATTTTTTTCTCCTTGATTTGTAAAATCGTCCATATTGACAAATTCTCAACACAAAAATCTTTCAAGAATAAAATATATTTTTCTGATATGTTAGCTTAAGAAAAATTAATTTAATTAATCTAAATCAAATTATTTAGTTTAAAATATCACAAAAAAGCCTTTAACATTAAAATGAATGCTTTTATGTGGTGTTGTTACATTTATCAAGATTGATAGGTATCTCTACTCATTTTCAATATCTAAATTTAAATTGAATTTTTAAAAATAAAAAAGTTCTTGAAGCTTTAATTAAAAGCAGAGATTAAATTTACTAATTCCAGTAAGCAAAATACCCTGTTGTATTTCAGAACAAAAATTAAATTGATCAGAATCTAAAAAAATTTTGGTTTAAAAATAAATTTAAATTTTTCTGTCATTTTTCATCGATTGACACATTTTGTAAAACGAAGCCAGTTCTTGGTTTTTTATTCAAATTACTAAATTTAAACTTACCTTAATCTGACTTGAAATAAGAATTAATTACTTACTGCCTGAAATGTACTTTAAAAGCATTTCTTAATTACTGTATCCTTGTTATTGGTTGTCATTGCCTTATCAGAGGTGATAATTTAGGTACGTACAAAATATCGCTAAAAAACAGCATGAAACAGCATAGTATGAATAAAAAAGTTCATAAACTTAATAAAAGTAACTTTTTCCATCAAAATATTTATATTTTTATTAAGAGGAAAGATCAAAGCAATTTTTAATTATTTTAAAAATTTTTTGAATCTCTGCTAACATTTTCGAAATTTTGATAGAAAATGTTGTTTTATTTGAGTTAGAGGCTAAAAAAAAATTTACGCCTTTATTACAATAGGTTACTTGGTAATGCTGATACAACCCACTTTTTTCACGGTAACAAACACATTAATTTGAAAATTCTCGCAAAAATCAAATAATAGTCAGATTTGAATGAAACTTTCAGTACTCATTCACAAATGAATGAAATTATTTTTGAAATTATTATTTTTTTAAATTTCTTGGTGAAAATATTTTTTTTTAACACTGTTACCCCCCCCCCCCCCCCTACGTAAATCCATGAAATTTTAATAAATTTTAATTAGCTGTATAAATTTTTTTTTTATTAGTTAAATGCAGGACTCATTGGGGCATATAAATCTGTTTTTTATTCTAAAGTGGACAACCTGGCCGAAAATCTGCTCCGAAGAGTAAAATAAAAATTCAATAAACCTCTGATATAATTTAATTTGATAAACTTTTAATTGCTGGAATAAATAATAATTATTAAGGACATTATACTCTGAAGAAAAAAAAATTTTTCGTTTACTAATAAAATTTTGAAATAATTGTTTTTATTTTTTTATTTTTTATTATAATAATTCATAAAAGTGTTAAAAATATTTTAAAAACCTTTTATTAAAACGTTGTTTAATTTCTTCTTACTTAAGAATTGATTATCACATTGCCTATCGAAAATTGAAAAGTTTAATAAAAATCATTCACCAATTTTACTTTTAAAATAATTGAAAATAATTAAATTTTGGAAATTTTTATTAAGTACGGTGTTCCATACGGATCGAAACAAGTTTCCGTAGAGGTCGTATTGTTTTTAGAAGTTAACAAGTCTTTGGATGAATTCCCCTTACATCGAAAACTAAACAAACCAAACTTTGATTCTAATTTAATTCTTTTTTTATTAAATTAAAATTATTCTAAAAGAAATTTAATTTTTTCAGAAAGCATATTAATAATGTAACATAAATATGTAATATCTAAACATAAAAATATTTAATATTTCAGAAAAATATTAATAAATAACAGTTCGGTTATTTTAATTTACTTCTTTCTTTTAAAAGAAATTTAAATTTTTATTTATTCAGAAAGCATATTTTTATTTATTCAGAAAGCATAGTCTGGCTATAAATCTAAACTAAAATTCTATAAAATGTTATACTTGCTGAAAATATTATATTAAATTTTTAATTTTACTATTTAGTTAAAAAACAACAAAAAAAAAATTCAATTTCCAAATATTACGTTTTAAGCTACACGATTTTTTTGTCACTTACGGCCGCCATCCAAACGTCATTCACACCTGCTACTTGTCAACACGTAATTTATCGCCTAGATAAGCGCTGACAAGAGGGCTACTGTTTTTAAAGAGTGATTTATTTCGTAAATATCAAGTCAGTAAGCACTTAATACTTGTTTGAAATCAGATAAAGGAAGGTTTCAATTATAAAAATCAACTTAAATAACGTGTCAAGGAGGTATATTTTTTTTTGCAAGATTTTTAAATCAGAAATTTAGCTACTGTTTACATAATCTGTCGATTCGTCAATAATGGCGGTAAATTTTAAAAAAATTTTTTTTGCAGTTAAATTTTTGATTCCGAGCAATATAATTTCGGTTTGAACTAAACCAGGGTATTTTGCTTATGGTAATTAGTAAATTTAATCTCTTGGCTTTCAATTAAAGGTAAAATTAAAGCTTCAAGAAAACGTTTTTATTTTTAAAAATTAAATTTAAATTGAGGTATCGAAAATCGGCAGTGATTTTTGGTACATACCTATGATAATTGACATGACATGAAAAAAATGCTAAAGTATGGAAGACATATTTGATATAAATCTTATGCTTACACTTGGTTTTTATTTTTAACTGTTAAAATAAAAAATTTAACAATAACCTTATGTTGATGTTTTATGAAAAATAAAAATTTAAATAATATAAAACTTTCTTTTTAAAAAAAATTTTTACAATTTAACAACAATGAAAATATATAATGGTAGAGGTTACTCAGTAATTTATGAACTGCTATGGCATTTATTTTTATTTTAATATCTATTTTTCATCCCATTTTTTATTTAGATAAACTTTTAATTGCTTTTAAAAATATAAATTAAGGATATCAGTCCGAAAAGAAAATTTTTTTTTTTCAATGAATGAAGAGTTTTTACAAGAATTGTTTTTATTTTTATAATTTACAAAGTTTAAAAAAAAAATACTACATTTACTAATCGAAAATTGAAAAGCTTAATACAAATAATTTAGCCGTGAGATTTTTAAAATAATTAAAACATTTGTGTGCATGCTGATAGGTGGGCATACATGATATGTCATTAAAAGGTCACGGGTTGCAAAGGTTGCGCTCCATACATGGAAAAAAAAAATCCTATATAATCTTAGTAGGGTACAATTCTTTTATCCTACGTTTCAAGATTCAACAGGCTTTGCAAATCATCCCTTCAAAATTTAAAGCAAGTTTTATATTTTAATTCCTAATTTCATTAAAAAGAAAAAAGTATTTGTGGAGTAGGTACCTCCGCTTTCCAGTATAAATTTTTGACACCTGATTTTAAAATGAAATTTTTTAAATTAAAAAACATTCTTGAAAATTTCATTTTAGATTTAATTAAAACCTTAATGATTAAATTTATTTCCATTCAGCAAAAATTTCTGGTGTATTTCAGATAGAAATTATATAGATTTGAAATCACATTTAATTTCCATTTCTTAAATTTTCTTAAAAACAGCCATTTTCTTAATCTTAAATTTGTAAACAAACAAAAATTTATCGATTTTAAAAATATTTCAAAAGATTTCTGACACTTTATTTTAGTAAAATTATAAAATTGAAAGTTAAATTAAGCTGATTTAAAAAGAAATATTACTTACTTATAGCATAAAGTAATATATGACCAATTATTAACGATTGATCGTATTCATCTGATTGAAGGTTTGCCGGGTTCGTGAGTGATTTGGTGATGACGCATGCCCAAAACCCACACTTTTCATAAATCTAAGTGAAGGGACAACACTCTTAAATTTCATAATAATGGCACTTTCAGTCTACCACACATGAAAATAAGATAAAAATATATAAATTAAAAATTACTCTTTAAAAAACATAGCTTAACTATGTTTATTAATCTTTGCAATTTTGCACTTGTAAATTTCGTTTCCAATTAATTACTATATCACATTCAATAAACGTGTTAATACAGAATGTTACACGATTTTAAACTATAAATTATTATAATTAAAATGTAAAAAAAAAAAATGAAAAAATTCTTGTAAAAATTTATTATTCATCAGAAAAAGTTTTTCTTATTTACAAAAATAATTAAAAGCTATTCTAATTAATTAATGTCATAGTTTTATTAGATTTATTTTTCAATTCAGAGCAGATTTCCCGTTAAATGGTACAAATTAAAAAAGTAGGTGATTTGCAATCTCTAAATTTTAACAAAAAAAAAACAAATTCAATAAACAAGAAGATTCTGTGCGAAATTTTATGAAATTAAGTGGTGGGTAAAACATTTAAAAAAAAAAAAAACAAACTTTTTTTTACCAATATTTTCTAAAAAAAACATTTAAAAAATTCATTCATTTGTGAATAAGTTCTGAAAATTTCATTAAATCGGACAATTATTTGATTTGTACAAGAATTTTTAAATGAATGTGTTTTCAATAGAAAAAAAGTGCAAAAAAAAATCCATGTTAATCTTTGTAGAAGACAATGACTTAAACAAAACAAGCATTCTAACCAAAACTCCGAACGTGTTAGAAAGGATTAAAAAAATTTTTTTAAATGATTTGATCTTTCCTCTTTATATCAACATTTTGACTATAAAACTTTATTTTTGTTAAGTTTGTGGCGTTTTGCATTACGCTATGCTGTTTTCCCGTGAATTAGTGATGGTACTTAGTTTTATTGCATTTTTGTTTTTACAATTCAAGCAGATTTTCTATAAAAAAGAAAAACACAGTTGATTAACATTCCTTAATGACTCTTGAATTTAATTAATATTAGGTTTATGGAGAAACAATGCCAAATGTCTAGAAATTTCTGAAAATTAATTGGATGGGATAACATGTAAAAAAAAATACTTCTATCAATATTTTCTAAAAATAATTATTTCAACAATGGTTTCAGTCAATTATAAGTCCTGAAAATTTCATCAAAGACTTTTTTCAAGAATTTCCAAATTAATGTGTCACCCGCAAAAATGTGCCTTGCGTAATATTGTGTATGCCAAACCCTTGTAAAAATTGTTACTCACAAAAAAAAAAAGGGTTTTTTCCAAAATTTCAAATGTCTTAAAAAATAAAAATTACTTTGATCTGCCCTCTTAATAACAAACAAACATTTTGCTAATAAAAGTTTTAGTTTGCAGCCTTTTTCCTTCATGCTATACTCTTTTTCCAGCAATTTTTTTTTTAGGTTCTGAGATTGTAACAAAATGACATGATATGCAGCACAATCACTTATTATTATTATGCAGTCATTATATTTTGGATGTTAGGACCTTTGGCTTTATAGACTAAATTATAAAAACTTGTTAAAGATTAGAAAATTACCAATAAAGTTTAAATTTTCTATCAATACCTCTGATTATATGGATATTTACCAAAAGTCACCGTTTGTGCATGTACAAAAAATTAAACTCTTTCAAATTTTATTTACTTATAGTGAGCTTTTCCATTTTATTAATAGGTTTGATTTCACGACAATATTACTTGACTGTAATATTAAAAAGTTTGTAAATTATTCTAATTAAAAATGTTAAGCTGAAAACAATCTTCTAATTAAGTTACACTGGTCAGAAAATAAACTGAAACTGCTGAAAACACACTTAAAAGGTTATTAGGATTCTTTTCCTTTGTGTGATAAGCTGCTGGAACCTAAAAAAAAAAAAGTTTCAAATGTTTTACTTACATTATGTCCTGGCACTTCAGTGAAGTTACATTTTAACCTATTTTAAAGCATCATTTGTACCGAGAAAACCTGCTGTGATAAGGCAAAACAGATTTGACTTGAAAAAAATAGCCTAGAAACGTGTTTATTGCTCATCAAATATTTGGGTAAAAAAAAAATTTCAGCTGGTGTAATGTTTAGTTTTATTACATTCAAAAAAAAAAAAAAATTATTTCACAATTCAGAGCAGTTTCTGTAAGTGGGTTCTGTTTGATCAAAAATGTTTTAAATTCTATGAGAACTGTTTATAACAAATATAACATTGTCATACAAACAAGAATCTCAATTTTATAAGAATGAGGTAAGAAATAACATAAACAAAATAAAAATTTACATTTTCTAAAGGGTTTCACAAAATAATTTCAGTCCTAAAAGTTTTAAAATTAAACAAATTGCTATATTATAGTGTAGGTACCTCTACCCCCACCCCCCAACACCAAACAAACCCCCACTTGATAAAAACTAACCTTTTTTACATCAAAATATTTATATTAAGAAGAAAGATCAAAGTAATTTTTTTTAATTTGAATCCATTCTAACATGGTCAAAATTTTGGCCGAAAATCTTGTTTTGATTTGAATTATGTAATGTTTTTTATTGTAAAAATGGTACAAGAGTTTACAATGAAAAACATAACTCACTTTTTATGGTGACAAATACATTAATTTGGAAATTCTCACAAAAATCAAATAAGTGTCAGATTTTAGTGAAACTTTCACTATTCATTCACAAATGAATGAAAGTTTTTTTGTTTTGTGTGTGTCTGTCTCTCTCTCCTCCCCCCTTTACTTAAATCTATGAAATTTTAAACTTTTATTGTAGTAAATGGCTTCATTAGTTAAATGCAGGACTTATTGGGGATATTAATTTTTTTTTTTTGAAATCTTTAAATTTTTTAATTTGACCTATTTCTGAAATCTACTCCAAATAGTAAAATAAAAAATGCAATAAAACTTATTTAATTTGATAAGCTTTTAATTGCTTGAATAGATAATAGAAATTAAGGACATAGTATTAAAAAAAAATTTTTTTCTAAATTATAATAATTTATAAAGTTTCAAAAATATTTTAAAACTACTAAAAAGATTTGTTGCATTTAGATTTTACAGTTAATAATTGAAAATTATATTGCCTATTGAAAATTAAAAAGTTTAATGCAAATCGTTTGGCCTGCATATTTTTAAAATAATTTTAATGGTAATTTCTATGTGCAAATTAAGTCAGTTTCCTCCCCTTTAAAAAAAAAAAAATTCGTACAAATTTTTCACTTGTGAACGTCATACACTTATCTTGTCTATAATCAACAACTTGTCAAAACGATTGATATACAGCAGACAGATCAAAAAGTTCAGATCTTTGATAAAGAAGTAGTTTTATTTCACGCTAAGTCATACTTGTGTAAATCGGTTTAATTTAACATAAAATTTGCTAATTTTTCAAAAATGTCACAGATGTATATTTTATTTTTGCAAGATTTTTAAAACCGAGAATTAACTTTTGTTTACAAATGTGTCGATCGCTAAAAAATGGCCGAAAAATTAAGATTACAGAAGAATAAAATTTTAGATTCCAAACAAAATAATTTGTTTGAAATAGACCAGAGTATTTTGTTTACTGGAAATAATAAATTTAATCATTGAGCTTTCAATTAAAACTAAGTTTCAAAACTTTTTAAAAGTTCAATTTAAAATTTGGATTTCGAAAATGACTGGTTATAGTAGTTGAATATTGAAATTTATAGTATTTGTTCATAACACCAAAAGTTTAAAAAATTTAGCAATATTTTTAATTTTTTCTTTTATAAGTAGTTTTTACAGTTATCAAACATTTTATATCATTTAAGGAATAACTTTACAAATCAATGTTTCTTTGTTTTTTGTTTTTATTATTATTTAAAGTTATTATAGTTTAAATGTACTGCTTGCCACAATTTGTAACATTGTAAAGTTAAATGTTTTATCTGGTTTGCTTGTTTCCACATACCTTCCGAAAACTGCTCAATTTACTATCCAACAAGTTGATTGACTGATGATAGCTGTGAAGTAAAATAACCAATGTTACTCTGAAAATTTTTATTTTTCATGTTTTGAGAGAAATGCTAAAGTGAATGATCGATTTACAATATGTATTAGTCAGATCCTCTTGATGAATTCTGATTAGCAGTATTTTAATTTTTTCTTCCTATCTCCTACTTTGTATTTATTAATCAACTGGTATTGTCAAGGCTTGCAATGTAGCAAAAGTATTTAAATGTCGTTTCTTCTTGATCTCTAAGCTTATTTTAAAAGTAGGATGAGGTATTTTGGAGGTTAGATGAACTTATCCAACAGTACTGCAAATCTGTTGACCAGCATATTTTATTGATCTTGAATTTTTTCTGGTTAAATTCTTTAAATGTTTAGCATTCATCAATTTTAAGGATTGCATGTCAAATTGTAAAAAATTAACTTACCCTTTTCTTATTTTTATTTATTTATTTATTTTTTAATAGCCCTCTTTCATTTAAATTTTATTTGCAGGCAATGCTCTCCTACGTCGTCTTGTGCGTATTGGTGTGCTTGATGAAAGCAAGATGAAGCTTGATTATGTCCTTGGTTTACGTCTGGAAGATTTCTTAGAAAGACGTTTACAAACTCAAGTCTTCAAGCTTGGACTGGCAAAAAGTATTCATCATGCAAGAGTACTTATCCGACAGAGACATATTAGGTGAGTAAATTATTTCTGTTATAAATATTCTACTTTAACAAAAGAATAAAACTAGTTCATTGTAATAGCATGTTTTTTTTTTTTTTGTTCATTCTGAAAGCAATTTTAAAATTTAACCCTGTTGTAATTTCATTCAACTTTGACTAATGTGTAATTTTTTTTTTTTTTTTGTAGGGTTCGTAAACAAGTAGTAAATGTTCCCTCATTCATTGTGCGTCTTGACTCCCAAAAACACATTGATTTCTCCTTGAAATCACCATTTGGTGGTGGTCGTCCTGGTAAGTTAAACTTTAATCTATATGCACAAATATTTAATCTTTTTCATGTGAAATTAATTCAAAATAACTGCAGTTTTATGGCATTGGCAAAACTTCCTCCATATAGTGGATTATAATTTAAAAAATAGTTTTATTTTAGCTGTGATCTTAAAAATCCATAGAAAAAGTTTCTCAGCAATAATTATTCAAAATAATGAAATACCATCACAGTGTTCATCCCCAAGGCTACATGTTAATTGTTGTTTTGGCAATATGCTGTGTACATAAATGTTGTGTGGAGATTATAAACTTGTGCATACAATGTTACATTTCTCTACTAACTACATACATTTTCAAGACATTAAAATTTTAAAATTTATTTTACTCTTGTTTTTCTAGCTTACTAATTCTTTGATTATTATTTGCAGGTCGTGTCAAGAGGAAAAATATGAGAAAGGCTCAAGGCGGTGGTGCTGCAGATGAAGAGGAAGATTAAATATTGAACTCTATGGTGAATTTGCCAATAAAGAAATCATCATTTTGTTAACTGACTATATCTTGCTTTTTTCCTTAATTTCTTTTGTGTGTTATAATCTTTGTTCTCTGTTGACCTTATTCCATAAACTTGGAGATGGCTATTAAAATCTTGAATTGGCATACCATCCTCTTATCAATCAATATATGCTATAAAGTATTAATGTTGCCATGGTATCATTATTATGCACCAGGATTCATCTTGTATTATGAATTATTCTGATTAAGCCTAGATTTTTCAGCAATAGATTGTTGCTGCCTTTCTATGCATATGATCATGGGACTTAAGATTGGTAAAGGAACAGCATACTAAAAGATAAACAATGGCTTTAAAAATTTTGTCAAATATGCTGTAAAGCTCAAATGTTTTTCTGGTAGATAATACTGTTCTTTCACCCACCCCCTCATAAAACAACAAACCTGTCTGTATGTAATTCCGAGATTACATAATTTATTTACATTTTTGTTGCCCTCCTCTCCATTTGTAGCATTTTGGAATTTTGAATCAATTTCAGTCACTAGATATATTATTCTTGTTCTATAAGCCATGCCACTTTTGGGTGTCTTAGTTATCTCCCTTAGCTCAACTTCCTAAGTTATTTGTTTACCACTGCTCTGGCCAGGTACTGCACTCAAGCCCTAGAATCAACCAATAGTGCTAGACCTTTGTAGGATCGCTTGCATATTTGGGGGGGGGGACTACAGAAGTCTAAAAATGTGTGTCCCATAATAAAGAGTTCAAGGTGGCTTTTAAAGAATTTTCAGTTAATATGAAACAGCAGACTTAGAGTTGGGGGTGCTTGGAATGTCCTTGTGACCAAGGTTCTTCTCTGCAGTGCTTCCAATGCCAGAACCAATATCTTGAAGCTGAGAAGACAAAACTGGACAAAAAGGAAAATTCATGAGCCAGTGTCCTCGACATCAGTATGATTTTTTTTTTTTTTTTCTTTCTTCCTTTAGAGATAAATGGAATCTTGAAACTAACACTTGTCTCCAGCACCCCCATATGACTGTTTCCCCATGTTGTATTCTTTTTTATGCTCGGTTGGCTTAGATTTTTGTGGCCCCAATCTATGTGCTAATTCCTTTTCATAATTTTCTGTAGGGTTCTCTATTCTTTCAGTTTATCCCATCAGGGATAGGGACATTTTTCTCAGAGAACACTACTGAAAATTCAGTGCTAGAAAAAAAATCATTAGCTTCAAGATTGCAATATTATCTTTTTTTTTTTTTTTTTTTTATGCTTACTGAGTCATTAGATTTATAAGTCCTCAAAATTAATACTGATGTCTGCAAGGATACATGACCCAGTGGATAAGGGTTGGTTGATTTTAGTGACTAACTTTATAGTTGCGGGTTCAATACCTGGGTACAAATAAGATTTGGGTTAAAGGGAGATAACTAAGACATCCAGAACTGGTATGGCTGATGGAACTGATTAAAATAAGGGGTTTAGTTTGAAATTTCATTCACGTGAAGAAGGCTGAAGTGTACAACAGCAGAAACGTCATGATTGACATGACAGTCCAAACAATGTAAATATTAATGAAAGTTATTTAGACCTTAGATAACCTTTGTAGGATCACTTGCAGGGGGGGGGAAGTACTACAGAAGTCTTATGTCCCATAATAAAGGTGGCTTTTAAAGAATTTTCAGTTAATATGAAACAGCAGACTTAGAGTTTGGGGTGCTTGGAATGTTCTTGTGACCAAGTCTCTTCTCTGTAGTGCTTCCAATGCCAGAACCAATATCTTGAAGTTGAGAAGAAAAAAGGCAAGACAAAAAGGAAAATTCATGCTTATGGAAATTAAAGACCAAAAAATTTGCTCAAGTCGAGCTGACAGCTATTAAAAAAAAGTATAGAACTCCAGACTAGAATACTACTAAACCAGGTCTGCAGTTTTAGTGTTCATCGCTGATTTTATGTGACGTGAATTATTGGAACCAGCTGTATCGCTTTTCTTCAAACTGTCAAATTTTGGGATTTACCTTTTTAATAGTTTGTAAAATTGATGACCATTCACTGTGTGTGCATAAGTTTCAGTCCTGGAATTTCTTTTATACAGATTTGTGGAAATTCTGATGCCATTTGGAAAAAAGTATAATGTAAACAATAAACTGCTTAGTTCAAATTTTTTATAAGTTTGCAAATCAATGTAGGAAATATTGGGGTTTTACTACATTACATGGTAAACTCGGGATTATTTCCAGTTCAGATCTTCAGCTTGTCTTGTGCCAGTTACATTATTTCTCAAACTTACAACTTTTATTGGCAATGAAATTTTTTTTATTATATAAAGTATTATTGGTATTTTCTAATTCAAACTTTTTTGAAGTTTGTTTAAAATAATAAATTTATATTGTCAATTGCAAGTGTCAGGATAAACTATTCATGTAGTAATTAGTTTTCATGGTGAGCAGTTAAACTAATATGGCATTAAATGTAGATGTTTCTCAATTTGCAATAGTAATGGCAAAAGACAAGCTGACAGATGTGTAAGGATCACTAGTTTTATTAAAGCTTCAACTTTATAAAAACTAGCATAAGACATTTTGACACTGCCAACTCAATTATCCTATTGTACTTAAGTTATCCAATATTTTTTCTTTAGTGGGTTTTAGCTTGATTAAATCAGAATTATTAAAAACACCTTACACATGGAAATAGCATGGCTCATTTCCAATTTGTAATATTCCTGTTTAAGTTTTGTTGACAATTAATCATTTTCTCATTCCATGAGCAAAACCTAAATACTTCCTTAAACACTTAACTTTTAAATGGCTTCTAAGATACTTTGAATCAGACACTAGCCTACCCACTCCTTTTTATTGATTTCTGAAAAATGTTTTATCTCATAGTTGAAAGAATGTGAGTTGTTCAATAAACTTATCTTTATTCTTGAATTAGTAACTACAAAATGTTATGAATAAATTAAAATTCAATAGTAAATATTTACTTGGAACAATTTTGGCTAATGTTTTTCTTTTTAATTTTATATTGTAAGAACCTCATAAAATTAAAACCAATTTAAATAGCCTGATCTGTGTATATTATTACAGGCTTGAAAGTATCAGTTGATTTTTTAAAAATTTTACTATTTTACACATACAGTTCTTGTTTAAAATAGATTGATTATAATTTTTTTTTTTGTTTGTTTGTTCCATTTATTTATATAAATTTAAAAATTAAATATCACTATTTCAGAATTGGCTATATACTTATGGTGATCGTTTTATTTTATTTATTTTAAGATTTATAGAATTTTACTGATGTTCACTCTACCAAAAGCAGATCTAGCTTTTAATGCTGTTTGTGTACCTTTTTCATGTCGAAGGGTCATAACTCCATTATGATTCTAATAAATTATCAGAACAGGAAGTAGTTGTAAGTTTATTTTACCAAAGCAAAATAACTTTCCTCCCGAAACGACAAAAAGATCCATTTTCTGTAACTATTGCTAAAGTGGTCTGTTTATTAACTTACTAATTTTATGTAATTTCTAATATTAAATAATACTTTGGCTAATATGATGGAAAGGGAAGAAAAAATTTTATATTGTATAATTGAACAATTTATATTCATAAATATAACTAAAAGCTTTAATTTCTTTTCCCCTCTTTGCATTTAGTGTTTTACAGGGCGAGAGTAATATCTAAAAATCATTGAGGAAGCTGCTAAAATTATCAGTAAAATCAAAAATACATAAGTGTTTTTTCTCCTTGTAATTATCAAATTGAGTTATACAAATAATGTCAAAAAAAATGATTACACTTTATTCAATAAATAAAAATACCTAGAGATAGTTAAATCAATGTAAACTGTTGAAGGCTTTCTGGTCTGGTGGGATGTATCTGTAAAATAAAAAATGTCAAAAATTATGATGTAGATTAATAAACATTTTGGTATTTTTGAGAAATTATGAAAAAGAAAATGAAGTAATAAAGGTTGGTACTATTTTTGCATAAGTGAATGCAATGAATTCCAGCTCCATTCTTACATGCAAATAGCCTTGGGAAAAGTATTAATCAATCCTTTTCCCTCTAGCTATGGGTTAAATAGGACAGATTGAGTTGTATAGACTTGGTTGGCTACCAGTCCATCACAGAAAGAAAAGGCAATGTACCACAGGAAAATTTTTCACCTAGTCAGTCATCGATCAAAAGAGACATGATTGCCCAAGTGTGTATCACATATGTCACTTAACTGACTGTCTGCTCTAGGAGTAAATTTAGAAATTTGGCTGTTGAATGGATGAGGATATTATATATTTACTTCATTTTTTAATATTATACTTGACTTTTCATTTTGGTAACTGCACAATATAGTAGGGTAATTCAGGCATTGTCTGTGAGAAAAAGACCACCATAATGCAATTGACTCTGCCAGAAATTTAGAAATGACATGCTGTCCTGATTGGCATTTCTATCAATATATTCTTTATCCTTCCTCAAGTGTATGATTTTATTGTAGAAGAAATGAATTGTAAAAAAAAAATGAATTTATCAACTAAATGTGTTGAACAATGAAAATACTTCAGCAACTCTTAACAAATAAGATCATTTAAAGTAAAAAAAAAAAAAATCTGGAAAAATGATGAAAACACTACATTTGGTCAGAAAACACTAATGTAATTCAAAATATGTTCAAAACAGTTTGGATAAAAATCTCACAATTTATAATCTTAATACAAGATGTGGCATAAACACCTCCGACATAATGATATGAAGACACGATTGCCACTACAACAGCTATAGGGAGCATAAAACATTAGAAAGAGCAAGTTTTAAGCTACCAAACAATTTTTGAGTTACTTTTCATTTACCAGGTTGATAACTGTGTGAGGCCATTTTTAATTTGGTTTGTTATATACATTGTTACTACTGCTAAAACACATTACCCACCACCTGACTGTTCACAGTCATTGTTTGTTCTCTAAACATTCAGAAAAGATTGAATGTCAGTATTTATAATTTTTTTTGGATGGAAAAATTCAGTGAGTCACTTCTGCTTCATAAACACTAATATTAATGCCACCTGTAACAATGCAAAAAAATGAGTTAATAAATCTCTAATACCGATATAATGTGACATTATTTTTTAAGTAACCCACTAACAAAAGAAAGTGTTTAAATTATGGGATAAAAAAAAATGCTAGAAGATGATTTAAAAAAATAAAAAATAAAACCTGAAGCAGTTTATGACAACTTCATAAAATAAAAATTAAAGAGAGTGGTACTCACTTTTCTTTTGCTTCTGGTGATGATATTAATTTTATTGAATAATAATGTAACAAATGATCATTGAGGTTTACTAAAGTGTTATTTTTCTGCAGGAATTCTTCAAATGTCTGCTCAGAATTTTGCTCAGCCTTCAAAGCCATAGACACTTTTTTCAAGTAAAACATTGCTATTGTTTCATGCCAGTCCTGCACAATGGAAAAAAAAAAAAGAAACTAAGAGAAAGAAGATTCAGTTTATTATTATTTTATGTTGTTGAAGATCATAATTAACATACAGGGTGCAAAAAAGGTACACACACTTTGTTAAAATAGTAATTATAATTATTGCAGGGAAGTTAAATGATTTCATAATGAACAAATCTTAACAATACACATTAACTGACAAATTTTTTGTAATTGAAGAGCAATTTAATTTTTTGTAATTGTGGAACAACTTCATACCGCAGCATTAGGGAGATGGGCTCTGTCAGATCTACTTTGCCCAAGATATGTAGAAAGTGCTAGTCAAGTTTTCAGCTGCACTGTGACCCAACAATCACACAGTCATGCAAATGATGATCCGAGTATCTTGATCTAGGTTCAAATGCTACTATGATTGATTTGTCAAGGAAGTTATTTCTTGATGATATCAGTCTGGACAAACAATCACAGCACGTAGCACTGTTGGGAAATGTCAGAAAATCTTATCACAGGCTGATGTAAGCCTTATAAGTGAAATTAGAGAGATGAAACTGTTTGGAGGCCAGCAATGACTGTGCAAGAATGAAGCCACAAATCATTGTTACTGAGGGGGTTTAGAGCATACTCGTTCAATTACTAACCAAAACAATGCACTCTCTCTCTGAAACTAACTAAGGTCCACTCAGCATAGCTGCAGTGTAAAACAACAGGTTGGAAATCAAATTGAGGAGGTTTTACTATTTTGTCACTGAAGTACCTCTATCTTTCAAGCTCTCTGCCAATTCACCAGGTTTTGAAAAACTGTCTTAGTCATTAATAGTTGCTTTTCATTATCCGATCACATGGTGAAATCCATTATTCACCAAAATGATCATAAAAAATGCTATATATCAATGGATACAGTTAAGTACTTATAGTATTGAATCCTTTGTCAAAAGGATTTATCTGCAATTTGTTACTAAAACTTTATGAAGAAAAAAAAGCTGATTTCAAACCTTACAAAATCCATGTACCACCTCTGAAACTTATTTAAGCTTACTTTTCACTAGGTAGCACCAACAAAAACAAAATGCAATACCTAGGTTTTAAAGTGAATTTAAAAAAAAAAAACTTCTGGAAATTTTTTTTTGTTTTAATTTAAAGCTAATAGATTAAATTTAATGTTTCTAATAAGCAAAATACTTTGCTGCATTTTGAAAACATTTAAATTGACTGGAAGAGTTTTTTTTTTTCTTTTGCTAAAATAGCTGATTACCAACAGGCATTAATAATGTAATTGAATTTACATGGCCACTTTCTATATATAATTTTTAAGTACTCAGTAATCTTAAAAATTTAAGAAAATATTCCCTGTAATCTAATATTTTATTGAATTTTAGATACTTTGGCTGTCAATTTACGATATTGCTCTTATTTTCTGTATGGTTGACCATATAATAGAAAATTGGCATGTTTATGCATATAAAATTTTTTTTTATTCTTTTAAAAATATTGGTATGTGATGATTTGTACTAAGCTTTACAATTGTGATGAGTAAACAGTTTTTAATTAATATCACCTAACTGGTGCAGAAATTTAAAAGATTTAAAACTTTTAAAATTATTCTAGTAGTTAAAATTTTCCAGAAAAAGGTTAAGACAATAGCTTCCGTAGTATATCTTATTTATAAAACAAAAGCTTTCCTAATTAAATAATGTCTTAGTTTTATTGCATTTTTCACTTGACGATTCTAAGCAAATTTTCAGTAAATGTGATACTATTTAAAAGAAAAAAAAATTGAAAATTGATGATTGATGATTGATATTCTCCGAGTCCTGCTTTCTTGAAATTTCATTAATTGTTGGGGTGGGTAACTGATGTTTTAAAAAATTTTTTTTCTATAATAATTTCATTCATTTGTGAATAAGTCCTGAAAATTTAATTAAAGATCTATTTGATACTTGCAAGAATTTCTAAATCAATGTGTTTTTAACAGAAAAAAGGTGCTAAATTTTCAAATACTAATATTTGCTGCCCCCACTGATGCAAGAAAAACAAAATTTTTAACCAAAACTTTGAATGTGCTTGAGATGCAATAAAAACTTACTTTCTCTTTGGATTGGAACTGTTTCTGAAACATTTCTCTGGAAATTGAAAAAAAGTTTCAGATTGAAATATACTTAAAATATATTTTTTTTAATGAAAATTGAACAAATTGATACCATTTTTAATAATACACAGATGAAATTTTGATATTTACTTCATGCAATGAAGAGAATCTTCTAGGCCATGTCTTTTAATGCAATGCCAAGCAATTTGAAGACGTGAGATAACCGGGCCTTGAGTAAACACACATTTTGGAACTGTGGGAATTCTCTCACCAATATCATGGTATGATCTGAAATAGATTTTAAAATGTCTTTAAAAGCCTTTTAATACTATGTATACTTTACAATTCTTATAATGCATATCTTCAAGCACACTTTCAAAAGATAAAGTTTCAGAACAATTCAGCAATTAAAATTTCTTAGTATGATTCAAATTTTTTCTCTTAGGGCCTCAACACACTTTTTTCTTCTACTTTTCAATACAATCTTTAAAGTCCTCTTTCTTGATTTCCATTAAATGCTTTGTTGCATTCTCCTTAATCCCTCTTGTAATTTGAAACTATCTTCAGCAGCCATTGGGGGAGGCAAATCTAGACTGTATGAGGCTGACAGACTTTGATACAATTTTAAGACAGAAAGAAGAAGAAAAATCAGTGATTGTTAATGCAACAGTGATACTCTCCCAGTCTCACTGGAGGGCATTTGTCAACTGAGTAACTCAACAGAAGCATGGCTTCTGAAGAAAGATCCCCTCTGGTTAAGTTGAATCAAGACTTGACAATAAGTTATCAAGATATTCTAAATAGCTGTCTGATTTTCAGACAGACATTGTAAATTAATCCAATTTCTCAACAATTTCAGCATAAATTTCCTGACAGACAATCTGATGAGTTTTTTGCTAGTCATCTCTTAAGAATACATAACCATAAAACTTTCCTCTATGCTATTTTTTTTGCCTTGAATTAGAATAGGCCTTTATACATATCCTTATCATATACAGCATATTTTTATACAAACACAAAATACTTGAAATGTATCAACAGATATGAGATTATACATTAATCATTCAAGTGCAATAAGCAGGTACTGTCTGAGAGAGAGAGAGAGAGAGAGAGAGATATCCAAGAGAGAATGTCAAAGAAAGGATAAGAGATGGATGGGAATTGAGCAGATAGAAGATGACAATTGACATGGCGTTTAAACTTTTGATGATTGAAGCTATCAGGGAAGCAAGCAAATGGAAGGGAGTTCCACAAATAGGAAGTGTGAAAAAAGAAACTGATAGAGTAGAGGAGACATTTAACTATTTCAACAGTAAAGTGTGATGCCAATCTAGTAGCATGCATGAATATATATAATCAGGGAACCAGGAGAAAAAAAGCCTGGCAGAGCAATTATCACTTGTAGAAAAGACAAGAGGAAAACCACATCATGTCAGTAAGAAAATGACTGAAGGTACACTGCCAAATCAAGATCGATTATACTGCAGATCCTCCTTTGGATTTTGATGAGCCTCTCAAGATGAATAGCAGGAACACCTGACCAGATATAGCAACAGTATTCAATGCACGGATGGTAGATTTATAGATGTGCAAAATGAATCCTGACCAGAAAAACATCATGAGCCAACCTTCCTCACAGAAGATGCAGCTATGGATTCAATGGAATAATGTGTTGCTCTCTAGGAGGCTAGCGCCATCTATTCTGATGGTAAGTAGGAAAGATTCCTTATGGTGATTAAAGGAGAGCAGCTTCATTTAGGAGGCATTAAAATTTACAAGTCATTTCCTATCCCATTCATTCACAGATTGGAGGTCCTTTTGAAGGTTAGCAGCCAGGTTTACTTTGTCAACCTTGGCAAATTTACTATTGAGATGGAGTAAATGGTGGTGCGATCTGCATAGGTGCCTACTTGGAAACTGATTACATCAAGAAGATCATTGATGAAGATCAGAAAAAAAAACATAGGATCTGGGATAGAGCCTCCAGGAAAGTTTGTATTTGCATGAAATGATCTGGAAGCCCATTCAAAGCAACTTTCATTTCATGATTTGATAGGAATGATTGGATTAAATCAAACAATCATCCAGAAATGCTATAGCTCTCGAGTTTGTACAGAAGGCCAGCATGCTAAACCTTGTCAAATGCTTTTGCAATATCAAGAGCAACAGCTTGAGCTTTGCCATTCTTATCAAGAGCCTGGTATATATATTCAGTGATGGTTGTCAGCAGCACATCAGCACTAGAACTGGTGAAGAGGAAGCCATATTGTTTGTCAGAGGGAAGTTTGTGAGGTATAAGATTACTATTTCAGTATTGATAATAGCCTTGAATACCTTGCCAAAAAGAGGTAAGAAGCTAATAGAGTTGTAATTAGAAAGGTCAGAGGGCTCTCCAAGGTCTTAAAAACAGGAACTACAGAGGAGGACTTCAAACAAGCAGGAAGCAGCGAAGGAATAGTTATAGAGTTTGGAGAGGACTAGAGGTGCACATTTCCTTAGGATGTAGACTGGAATTCCATCACCTCTGCTTGCCTTATGGAAGTCAAGCTTAGAAATTATGTTAGAAACGAGAGACAGGGTTTATATATATATATATATATATATATTACTCAGTTGCTTGCAAATTCTTATCTAATTTTACGGATGTGTGGATTTTGAATTGATTGAATAAAGGAAGTATCAAGACAGGGTTATATATATATATATTACTCAGTTGAGCCTCAGTTCTAGGTGGGAAATTAGGCGTTGGTACTCCAGAGGAATCAAAAAGTAAAATTAGGTAAGAATTTGCAAGCAAAGCACTCGACCTTGTCTGCTATGGATGTGTGGATTTTGAATTGATTGAATAGAAGAAGTATCGAGGGTTTTCTGTTGTTCAGTACCCTCTTGCAGTAATCTTTGGAACCAAACTTGCAAGATGCTATATGCTGCTTCATTCTATCAGCAAACAACAGCTTAGCATCATTTAGGACATGCTTACATTCATTGCAAGCAGAGACAAATAGGTGCCTATTGTGATCAGATGTATCACTCCAGTAAAACTGATACAAGTGATTCGTGTAGGCAATGGTAGCTGAACAAGCAGGAGACAATCAAAGAGATGAATGAGGTTTAAGTCGAAAGTAAGGAAGAGATCTAGAATAGAAGCTTGTCCATTGTGGTTACTGGGGAAATGCATGGGGAAATCCATAACTTGCATGAGAAAATAAGTGATTGAGAAGTTTAGTGTTTAGATTCTAGCAAGATCAGTAACAAAGTTTTCCAGCCATGTGACACGATGGGCATTGAAGTCACCAAACACAAATACATTAGTGAATGGGTGAAGGTAAATGGCCTTGTCTATATTGTCTTAAATACTATCTAGCATGCAACAGCCAAGAGAGGAAGGGAAGCAGTAGAGAAAGAAAAGATAGCTTACTGAATTTAGCAAAGTGAGACAGGGACACATGTGGGAGTGGACAGGAAATTCAAGTGAGATTTCTCTTGCTAGAGGGAGATGTTCACTGACATAAACACCCAGGCCATGTGTTTTGGCTTTGTAGTCCTTCCTAGAGAAATGTTTCCAGGAATCAAGAAATCATAGGAGGGAATTTTAGTGTTGAGGTTAGTTTTGCAAAGAGCTAGGATGTCAGGGACCTATCGTAAAGGAATGATTCCACACTGCAAAAGTTGGTATAGATACCACAGACATTAAAGAAAAGGATGTTGAGGGGTTTAGGTGTTTTTTGTTTGTCTGGTTTTTAGTTCTATATCTTTGATTACATGTTGTCGTGATTTAGAGTTATTTTGTTAAGGAGAGGCCTAGAGTAGCAGAGGTAATCCAATGCAACATGCATAGGAAGAGAACTGGCACAGACTGCAGCATAATGTAGCCTCAGGGTTGCCCACTGGAGATACATGTAGGGACATTCATCCATGCAGAACATGAATCTTGATATTATTCAACTGTTGATCAGAGCAGCCTCTCAAGACACTAGGCAAGGGTTTGAACTCCTAACTACTAGTTGGAAGCAGCAACCAGAAAACTGCCAACCTGGTACCTTCAGTATGAAGAACTGTTGCTACCATCCACACACACATCACAAAAACTTATGACAGCAACACTATTAAAACCTGAGGAGAGGAAAGAAACTAGGAACCCTTTCCTAAACAGGAAACAAGAGATGAGCCTTTACTCCTGTTTAAGGGAAGGGAGATGAGTAAGGACTGCTATTGAAAAAAAAAAATTAGTAAGTTTTAACTTAGTATGAGTCAAAAAAACTTAGTATAATTCATTACTGATTCAATAAAGGATTAGAGAAAAAAAAATAACAAAAAGAGGTAAAGCAATACCTCTGAAAACTCAATAAATAAATAGAGTAAGGAGGAAATTAAATTGAACCTTTCAGTAAATTAACTTATGACATTACAAAATTCAATATTCAAATAAAAGTTAAGACTCGAAATGCTCAGACAAATTTGAAAATATGTCCCTGTCCAAATTAAAAATGTTACTTGCAGACATTAAATAAGAAAATTATAGGCAAATGTTAAAAAAAAAAATGTTTGAATAATAAATGTTAGGGTGTAGCTGAATTAAAATCAACCTTCTTCACTTTTACAAAAATTCACAATGACATGTGAAATCCTGGTTTTCCCAAATAGAAAAAGGATTGACCATCTGCTTAACGAAACCAGTATTCGCAAGTATGTTAAAATGATTTTTGACCAATGGGGGCAACTTGAAGGACTTGGTGATCCAGTGCAAAATTCAAAAAGACTATATAAATGACCTCAGTCATTTATATAGTCTTTAGTCAGTCAAGAGACACAGATGAGAGACGAAAGAACTAAAATGTAACCAACTTCAAATCAATCTGGAGATAAGGTCAGGTCGCACCTTGTTCTCTTTCACCTTATCTCTTTCAACAATTACTACTATGAAAATTTTGTACGAACTCTACCCTTAACTTCTTAATAATGTTTCTAATTGCACTTTAAGTTCCAAAATTTGCTATTCATTTCCTTTTAATAAATTTATATTTTAACATTCAAAATGTATATTTTATTATTCCACAATTCTACACATTCCAACCTGTCGACAACCAACCTTATTCTGCATAAATCTTGTAAGCTGTAGGGAGTTTGGTTAAGTCTGACACAAGGCTGAATCAAAGAAATACTAATCAGCTCCCCTATGCTACAAGGGAAAGGAAATCAATGATACTTCAGTCAAAGATAAACAAAAAACAAACAATATGACTCATAAGTGATTTCCTTACAATTTGGAAAGTTGCATCTTCATTCATAAAAAGAGAAATGTTATGCTAAATATAAAATAAATTAAAATTATTAATAACAATGTATAGACATATAAATAATTTAACAGAGTGTTGAACATTCTTAATAATCCTTAAACTTGTAACATAACACTTATTTTTAAAAATAATGGTTAAAAAAAAAAAAAAAAAAAAAAAAAATCAACCAATGGATACAGTGACTTATCTTAAAAAAATAAACAAGGATATATAATTATAATTAAAGATTATAAATGCATTATTAAGAATGGTGAAGCCCGAACCGTTGCCTTGGATATCTCCAAAGCATTCGACAGGGTCTGGCATGCTGGCCTCTTGTGCAAACTGCGGAGCTATGGGATAACTGGACATCTGTTTGACCTCATCCAGTCCTTCCTCTCTAACCGCACATTTAAGGTGGTATTAAATGGGCATGCCTCCCAAAACTACCAGACGAACACGGGCGTCCCTCAAGGTTCTATCCTAGGTCCCACGCTCTTTCTGATCTACATTAATGATCTCCCCGACACCATTAGATCCCAAGTTGGCATGTATGCCGACGACACAACAATCTACTCCCGCATCGATCAGAAACCAGGTCTGGTCGACAAAGTGAACCTCGCTGCCGCACTTGAAAGGGACCTCCAATCCGTAGTGACCTGGGGTAGGAAATGGTTGGTAAATTTCAATGCCTCCAAAACAAAGCTGTTATCAACTAACCACCATAGACAATCGCATCTACCTCCCATTAGCATGGGACAGGCTAGCCTCCCAGAGAGTAAAATACTACGCCTCCTTGGCCTTACACTCTCGGCGGACCTCAAATGGAATGACTATATTGAATCCATTGCCAAATCTGCTGCTATGAAAGTGGGCTCCCTGTGCAGGGCCCGGAAATTTTTCCCACCTGAAACTATTCTGCATATATACAAATCTACCATCCGCCCGTGTATTGAATATTGCTGCCATATCTGGTCGGGTGCCCCTGCTGCTCTCCTTGGGCTTCTTGACAAAATACAAAGGAGGATCTGTAACGTGGTTGATACTGACTTGGCAGACCGGCTGCAGCCGCTCTCACACCGGCGTGATGTAGCTTCCCGGTGCCTCTTCTACAAGTACTTTCATGGCTTCTGCTCTGATGAGCTTAGATCACTGGTGCCGCCTAAGCACGAATTTACACGAGATACTAGATTAGCAACTAGGTCCCACCCTTTTACAGTTAAATAAGATGTAACCGTAAATTCTACTCCAACAGCTTCTTTTCTCGCGCTTCCCGCCTGTGGAACTCCCTTCCACAAGTCTGCTTTCCCGACAGTTACAATCTCCAGGTGTTTAAATGTAGGGTCAATAGACACCTCCTATCACACTAACTCCCAACTATTCTCACAACACTCTCATCTACCCAACCCTCATTCTCGGTATCCTCACCCGCCTATCACCCACCCTCTGTTATTTCCTATATTTAATCAGCCTTTCTCCACTCTACGTAGCCCCCTGCACAGTAGTGGCAGTGACATGCCTTGCTCGGGGTGAAACGCTTATAAAAAAAAAAAAAACAAGAATAATTTTTAAAAAATTTCTTATATGCTAAATATTTAGAGTTTCATTTTAACATGATAAATTCTGGCTATTAGTCACATGTTGATTCATTTTTTTCTATATTTGTATGTTGATCTTTTTATCAGGGAAAGAGCAATTATTCATTTTCTTACTGAAAACAATTGTGTTTAAATTAAAACAAAAAATTATATGAAATGCTTTCATCTTACCCATAATAATGAAGTACAGGCTCAACCACCTTATTTTCATAGAGGGTTCCAGTGACCATTCCATACCAAACACTGTGGTCCCCAACAGTATGTGCACAATGTGTTTTGCACAATAATACAGGAGTATCAAAAAGAATAGGAAGACCCTAAATAAAAAGAAAAAATATTATTTAAGAAAAGTAGCAAGATAAGTGACTTCAAAATAAAAAATATTTGGGGTACAGCAAACAAACATTCTATGTTATTTCCAATGATATTCTTAAAAAAAATACTCCAACTTTGCATAATTCCAAACTTAAGCAAAATATTGCACTTGTTGGTCTCTTCACATATCAAGCAGTTGCAACATTTACTTCTATGGTTTTAAAGATTCACCCACTTATAACTACTTTAGGCATATATATGTAGACTGCATCAGGAATGACACAGTGAGAGAAACCATTAGACAAGAAACAAGCCCATCAAAAGACCTCATATCCATCATCAAAAACAGAAATTTGAAATGGCAATGTGCATTGTGGTGCAGTGGATATCGGCTTGGAACGAGAAATCGGGGAACCGAGTTCAAATTCCAGTTGAATTCATTGCATTCACTTACACGCAAATATCCTTGGGAAAGGTATTAATCCATCTATTCCTTCCAGTTATGGGTTAAATAACAGCACAGCTTGGGTTCTATAGCCTTGGCTGGTAACCAATCTACCACAGAAAGCAATGGCAACCTACTGTGGGATAATCTTCTGCCCAGTCAGTCATGTCTCTTACGAGACATGATCGCCCAAGCACTTAACTGACTGATGGACACATTATGAGATCTAACAATATTTCCTCCTTTAAAGATCCATCTTAGGCAATAGAAGAAGTGAAATAGGCAGGCAGAAAGAAAGATGGACTGACTACATCACTAAATGGACTGGAGGACCATTCACGGAGAATCAAACGTTGCAACCAAGACATATGGGGAAAGCTATTAAGGTGTTCAGTTGTGCAGTGGCCCATGAGATTGATGATAATTTTTAAAGTTCAAGATAACTGTATCTATTTCCCTCACTCCTCTGCATGTGAGAGAGAAAATTTGTTTAATGCAAATCTTCCACAGTTAGATTTTAATTTATTTCTTTTAACAATAAACAAAATTGTCAGGATAAATCTAGATCAATTTTCTTAGTTGTTTCTTATTGTAGTCATGATGGAATGAAAATGAAATCAATTGGCCAAATTGAAATTCTGGCTGAGGCTTTTGTATTAAGTTTGCATTAATGCCCTTGTGAATTGTATTATCAGTTCTTTTTTTTTCTTTCTAACTATGAGAAAAATATGTTGAACTGCAAACTATCACCTTGGAAGGGCACTCAGTCCAGAAGGACAACTCTGAAATGAAAACTGTAGAGAGGACAGTGAAAAACGACTAATATTTTTTTCATGATGATTTACAGATATTAAAGTAAAAGAAACTGTGCTGAGTCATGATCAACTCCAGCCTAAAGGCACATAGCAATTAAAAAAAAAGCTGTTAAATTTGTAGTAAGAGTTAAATAGTAGAATGCTTTGGTATTTAATCATGAAAGAGAATTACATAGCCTAACTTAAAAATAGTATAAGGTTCACATGAACACTTTTGTACAAGCCATTTGTTTCTCTTAACTGCAGTTTTGAATTAGTAAAATATTCAGTAAGTGATTAAGGATTTAGGGTTCAATAGGTTATTTACTTTGGTACAAGACAAATAATGTAAGAAATGTGGAAGTGGGAAGATTGCATAAGTAAGCAGAAGTTTTACTTACATGCCTTACATGGATTACAGCAATCTGTTTTCTTTGTTTCATCCAAATTAATACCATTTGTTCAATAAACCAGTATATTAGTTTTTGCTTGGAATTAAATTAGACCAGTACCCAGTTGTATTAAAAAGGGCTCAATACATTTATATTGTAGAGCTTTTTTTTGCAACCTTGTTTCAACCTTTCGGTATCTTCAGATGATTTATAACTGATTTTCCAACGTTTTTCAAATGTATAACAAGGATTTTTATGAACACGCAACTGGAACTTATAAACAACCAAAAAAATTTTCAAAATTAGGAAGGAGTTACTTAAGAATCTTTCAACACTTTCATCCAGGTTTGTATGATCCTAAGAGGTATCTATAGGTGGGATTACATCTGGACATTACTTCTGATCTTTCATTCACTAATTTTTTGCTTATTTTGGAAACAATATCATGGTTAACTTTTCTTGTCTGTAAATTGTGCCAAGAACAAAAGTTATCCATAGTATTGTTTCCAGAAAAAAAAATTACTAAATGAAAGATCAGAAGTAATGTCCAGATATAATCACATCTATAGATATATCTTAGGATCATACAAACCTAGATGAAAGCGTTTTAAGATCTTTAAGTAACTCCTCACTAATTTTGAAAAGTTTTAGTTGTTTAAAAATTTCAGTTGCACATTCATAAAAATCCTAGGATGCGAAAATAAGTCATTTACAAATGAAAAAAAAAAAAAAAATATATATATATATATATATATATATATATATATATATATATATATATATATATATTTCCTGTCTGATTATTTTCTAGTAAGTAGCAAAAGGTATTTCTTTCTTGGATTGACAAGTGGATCTTGGTTATATTCTTTTTGCTGTAATGATCATGAATATACACAAATATTCCAAAACTGATCTTTTGATAAGAACTGAATAATAGGTTCAATTTTATATATATCTATATTATCACTTTAAACATTACTTTTAGTAAATACACAAATTTGAGTAGATACTCTGTTTATTTATTAAACTGTAGATTTATTTTCATCTACCAGCCTGAATATACACCCACTATATATATATATATATATAAGATTAACCAATGATGCCCAAGAATATTTTTAAAATATAAATTAAGCTTGATAATTATTATTATAAACCGGTGATTTTCAACTGCTATGCCACATGATCCTCTTAAATGTGGTGTGAAATATTGTCATGGCATACATATATGCATGTGGAAGTAGTAATGATACAGTATTAGTACTTTTCTAAATAAGTTGCACAGACAGTTGAGTAAAAAGATTTTAATAAAGTAAGTTCATATTCATCTGTATTTTTTTAAAATCTATGGTTTCATTTTATAACATTTCAGTGTATACACTTTAAAAATTTGGCAAAGTGTGCAATGATATTTTCATTTGTTCTTAGGCATGTCATTGCTTAAAAAGTTTGAGAAACACTAATAAACATTAAGTTTATAAGCATTTTAAAATCTCTAAAACATTCTTTCATTTTTTGTGTGAATTTTGTTAGACAAAGTGTTTTAATTATTGTATGTTATTGATTGATTGAAACAAGATTTGACCCGATTTCAGAATACAAAAGATGTTTGAGGAAAGCAAAAAGTCAAAACTGTGAAAAGAATAAAACATTGAAGATGACGAAATTATCCTGAATCAACTACATAAGATAACATTTTTAGTGTAGTCATAAATCATAAGGGGACATACCTCATTCTCCTAATTTCTGAAAATTACAATTTTTATTCATCATTACATGATATCAAAAATTTAATGTTTGTTTACCTCCTTTGAAAAATGATGAGGGATTCCTGAGAATTGATCCAGACCATCTTGAGCTGGACTAGAAAACAGATCAACAAGTTTAGCCTGCAACAAGAAATAAAAATTCAATGAACATTAGTTTAACCCTCTAGGGCCATTCGTATCATATTTGATACAGTATTTCCCTATAAGGAAACATTTGGTATTTCCCTATAAGGAAACATTTGGTATTCATTGACTGAGCAGTCAGTACTGCTTTCGTTTGAAATTTATAAAATATTTCTCTTAAAAAATTTTTCAGGAAAATATTTCTTTCAAGGCTTGTTTTCATACTGTATCAAATATGATACGAATGGCCCTAGAGGGTTAATATGAAATTTTACTACTTTCTTACTTCAATTAACTTAACCACCCTAACAAAAAACAAAACAAAAAAAAAACGAAAGTAAACTTTTTATAAATTGTATTTTTATATTTTTATGACAAAAAATATTATTTTTCTTCATTAACCATGAAATAAACATCATTATTTTTTTAAATATAACCCTACACGTATCACCTACTGAATAAAAAAAAATTACAAGCATAGAAGCTATGATTCCCTGTTCACTCAAACACTAGAAATCACTTTACCATCAAGCCAAAAAATTGTACTGTACTTTTCAGAGATTGTTTTAATAATAAAATTGTTTTAATTTTTATTTAAGAAAATGACAAACTAATGAGCAAAATTATAAAATAAATTTGAAATGAATTCTCACAATTTTAAAAAAATTGTGTTTATTAGATTTAAATGCTAGCTTAATCCCACCACAAAAAAAGGTAAAAACCAAATGATTTGTCAATGTAAAGTGTACAACAGATCAGTACAATGATTACATTAAAAAATGCATATATATAAGGAATTTATTTGTACACCGACATCATACAAATTTGATCCAAAGTTGAGTTTTATGTGAGATTTCAGAGAAAGCCTTTTCCTTTTTTGGAATGCATCAGGTGCCAGGTAATGACTCCAGGCTCCCTGAAGAAGAGGTACTGCCTGGTGAGATGGCCCTCTAGAGATCAAGTCTGATACTATACTTAAAAATCCTCAGCCAAGTGCCCGAGAAAATTACATACATGAAACTAACTTTTTTCCAAAAATGCTTTGTTGGTTTCAATCTGAAAGGAATGATTGCCAAAACCTTTTTTCCTAATTTATAGACAAAAAAACACAGGTGCATGCTGGGATTTCTTCCAACCAATAAAATAGGTTACTTCTCAGTTTCATTCGACTTTCTTGAAACCAGAACTTGGCAATCACTCGTCTGTATCCCCTTTTGTATTTTAACATTATTCTTATTTGAACCTTTTGCTTTATTGCTGATGTTTTGCCTTGCATATATTGTTTACTCAAATATTACTTTTGCCTTGTTCTTGTTTTCTTTCTCTTGTTATTGATTATTTTTTTTCTTTTATAATCATTTCCTGTTTGCTTTCTTTCAACTAAAATATATGGAGGTGTTCAGTAACACAGTAACCCTACAACCCCACCCATGAGATGGATGACGATGATGATTCTATCTTAGTATTGTTGAACCACAACAACCACTTTTGTGACCAAAGTGATAATAGCAATGTTCATGGAAGATGAACTCTAGTTCAAGTTCTGTTCAAAGCTATTTTTTATTTCTGATTTCATGCTGTTTGCTTTAGACAAGAATTCTTCACTGCTACTGATACTAAGTAACCCAATAATATTAATCTCATTTTCATTATTTGACTTCTTAAATAAGAAAACAAATGAAATATAAAGTCTAGAAGACATCACCATAGAGCAGTGGTTTCCAAACTTTTTCTAGTGATCCCCTTGACTCCCAGTTCACATCCATAGCACCTCTCTTCCACACTTATATTAAGGCACTTCTTACTTGGTATGAGGTATATTTCTAATCCAAAACAACAACTTAAAATATATATACAGTCCAATTTTTCTTACATACTGTTAGATAAGATGTTTCCTGAGGAACATCTGTGGCTATATATATGGCCTTTGCAGGTATTAGCTGACTAGTGTGTGGCATATTCTGTCCAGATAACATCAGTAGGCTACAAACATTCAGACTTCTAACTTTGAACAACAAAATAAAATAAAATGCATTTGTTTATGCATGACTAAAAAGCACATGCGTTCCTCAAGTTTAAGAGATTTTCTGAAAAAAAATGGGTGGAATACTATTTGATTCTAATACCTCCACTTTTCCTACAAAATCATTCCATCCCTGATCTTTTTATCATTCACAGGATGGTATTATTAACCAGTTTGGGAATCCATCCCTTACAGTAAAAGTTAACAAGCTACTCTTTACCATTACTACTATAGTGAGTTTGATCCTACATGTATAGCCCTGTAGCAGAGCAAGTTATATGCTGAAAGATGTCAGGAAAAAAGATGGCAATGCAAACCTGATGTTTCCCAAGAATGTTGATAGCAAACTGTTGACTCTGGAGCAGCAAATCATGCATTCGGCTAAAATTAAAACAAGGGAAAAAAAAAAGAATGTAAGAACAAGTTTAGGAAACAATTTAATCCTTTTTCACTTCTTTTATTAAACAATAAGAATGAATAAGTCAATAATTTTAATATCATGTATCTACAGTAAATGAACAAATGCCAAAGGAAAATCAGCAGTTGGATTCAGTTTTATAAATTAAGCATGATTGTTTGAGCAAAATAAATTTTTAACTTTATAACCAGCAAAACTCCAAATTGGTATTCAGATGTGAATCCAGGGTTGTTCCAAGAACAATTTCTCTGCTCAGACAAAGCTCAAATTTTCTTTTATATACCTAAATAAAAAATTCTTATAAAATAAATAAATAAATAAATAAAAATGCAAGTAATCAAATTGACCTTAAAAACAAAAATTTCCACCAAAACCAAAACATTGATCACCAAGAAGGCTTTCCATAAATTTTTCCACTTGGACCATAATTTGCTCAATCTCCTCAGTCTGCCTTTCACTTGTACCTTCTTTAATTTGGTATAAATGCAGATTAAAACATTCATATGTATTTGTCTTTATTTACAGTAAAAAGAAAAAATATGATTTTAAAATATGATTTTTTAGAGGATATTGTATTCTAATATGAAATACATGTCCCTCATTTTGCAAGCATTTATTAGTTTTAAATAATTAATAAAAAATAACTTTTAACACACTATATTGTCTATGATACATCACACAGATGAATATTAGACTGGAGAGAAAAATTTTATTTTACAAGGTTTTCCATCACATAGCTAAAAATCAAAGTTCAGTATATGTTGTGATAACTAAAAATATCTGAGTTGAGAAACTAGTATCCCAATCAAACATTTAATAAAAAGTATTTCACATAAACCAAAAAGAAAAAATTATAATATTAATCATTCTGTTCTAACATTTTCTTTTTAACCTGAATCCATATTTTCTAATAAATAAGCATTCTTGGCATCTTATTACTGTCAGGAGTTTTTTCTACTACTGGGTGACATACTTGTAGCCTTGTGCCAGACTAAGCTTAGTAAATAGGAATAAAACATGCATCTTGTAATCTTTCATACAATGTTTACATACCTTTTTTGCTTTTTCTTCATAGAACCAAAGTGTTTAAACGTTTTACTGAGACTATTTTTAATAGTCAAAAATTTTTTTTGTACTATTAACTTCATTACTTCTCCAAATTTCGAAGATAAATACTTCTCATTATTAAAGCATATTAATCTATTCAGACTATTGTCCTCATCTTAGTTATTATAATCACAACATATTAACTACCATATTCTCTAGCCTGGTGCCTGTCATATTTTGGAATTTTAAACTGAACATTTTAATTACTCTGCTGTCCACACCAGGGAATATCTCTTCTCGGTTAATTCCTCTTTTATAAAAAATAGATACAATATTTTCATCTTTGACAGACAGCATAAGAAGAGCAGTCTACACTTGTGAACCAAATAGAAGGGTTCAGTTTGAAATTCCTAAAACGTCATAGAAAATGACAGACACCACAAAATGGTTAAAGGGTAAAATTGTAACTATCAACCAAAATAGTATCTCCTCTATCTCTTGAGATTAACATATGTATATAAGGTCTGCCTGGAACATATCAAACCATTTTGAATATTTTGAGAACAGGTTATGTAGCTTTGATACAACTTGGTACCCATCAAATGAAACCCTATTGTGCATGTGTTAAGTCACACACTATACAATGAAGTTATTCATTTAGCAATAGGCTGCTATTGAGTGAATTTGTATGCTGTGTGACTATCATATTCACTATGACTGAACAAGTAAACTTTTCATATGTTGTGCAGGGAATTTTAGCAAAAACATCAGATCACCTAGATCTGTTAAATTTTGGTTTACCTTACCTTGGTCTGTTAAGACAGAAAGACAAAATGGGTGGCTTGAGAGAGACACTTAAAAGGGAACTGCAGGTAACACCTCTCTTTAACCAAGAATTGGTATCAGTCTGAAACATGGCACTTGTTAGCAAAACAACTGCAAAAGACACAAAAATCATTGACAAATTGATAGTTATTTTGGAAATTTTCTTAAAAAAAAAATAGTATTCATCAACATTAAAATTTGCTTTTTTTGTGGTGATTGAGAACCAGAAAATTGTTTATTACTAATATTTCATCTTTTATGGTATCTGCAATTTCACATATAGCTGTTAATGATCCAAGTAGTGAAATTCAGAAAAACCAAGTATAAATTAAAGTGGATTTATGTGAATTTAAAAGAATAACAAACAATAGCAAAAAAAAAAAAAATAGGTTGAAGATACTTTCAAAATATGCAAGCAGAAAGAAATAACAGGATACCCAACTTCAGTCTGAGAAGAGATAAAAAAGAAAATGTAGCAGTAATTAACACCAAATATATTTGGCCTTTTTATTCCAATATTTTTTTTTATTTTAAGGATATTGACACCAGTATTTTTTCGCTTATCCAATTTTCATATTTATACACAAGTATTAACAAACTACTTATTCCTATTCTAAATGTTCTTTGAAGTGAACTTCTGTTCTATGCAGAAGCAAATGGAACTCAGCATAATTGGTACTGCTGATCAAAGTCTTTGCTATATGTTGTGATGATCAGGACTCCTACATTCAACTTAATATGATTGGTTGACTTGGAGAGAACTTTATGCTATTCAGGTTGAATAATGAAGCCTTGTTTAGAAATGTTGTAAACAAATGTCTCTGTATCAGACAGTATAGAGATTACATTTGCAAATTATGCTCATGAAGAACCCTCATGACATCTGAGTGGAATGTTGTGCATAGCAAGATAGCAATGCAGTGATATACTGAGTTCAATTCTTATTAGGCGTTTCATATCATGATCTTATATAGGCTAATTATAAGGTTATGCTGAAAAGTTCTTGGCCTAAACAAGAAGCCCTAGTTAAAAATCTGATTTTTGGTCATGTAGTTAGAATTTAAAAAGTGAACCAGGTTAAGATTTTTTCAGAAGCATATTATAAATAGTTTATAAAAATTCACTTTTACAGTTAATTTCAGTAAATATAATCATATGATTTTTATAAATACAAAATTAAATAATGGGTATCCATCATTTGTGACCTTAAGGGCATCTTGAATTTGGTCAAGTAAGAGAATGTAGATTTGCAGAAATAAGTGGTTGAAAAACAGGGAAGCATTTTTTATGCATGTTGCTGAAGGTCTGGGTATTGCATTAATAAAAATAAAAGATCTGTTCTGCAAATTTTGGATTTGTTTAAAAGGTCACACATAAAGGCCAAAAAGATTGTAGGCTCTCCACCCCTGCTCTAGACTTTACCACAAAATAAAATTTATTTTATGGGAATTATTTGCAATTGCAACACAATAGTAATTTCTACTGATCATTCACAAGCAAAACTATTTTAATTGTTCAGAAATTAATAATAAATTTTTGAAGATTAAATAAAACCCTCTATATAACAAAAGTAAGATCATAAAAGCCATTATTAGCAATAAAAAAAATCCATTGTGAAACTAATTCATTTCTTGTTGAAAGCATATAGGATGTTGAACGAAAATCCTACAACAGCATCTCAACCAATGTATCAATCCGTTTAGATGTTGGTGAGTATTTATGGAAATAAAGCAAATGTCTATACATTAACACATGATACAGAAGCTCTGAGAAAAAAATAAAACAATCACTGTAGAACTTTAATGTGATAAAGAGTGAAGGTTCGTGTAAAAAAAAAAAAGAAAGAAAAGAGAAAAAGTAAGCCTTAATTTGGTCAACAGAAAGTAAATTTTCTTATGGACATGTCACCTCTGTTGAACTTATCAATTGAGATATTATGTTAAAAACAACACAGATTTCAGTCCAAGTAATATATGGAATAATACTATCTACATTTTTTAAATTGAGTATTTCTAGTCAGCAAATGTTCATTTTAAAAAGGTTATGTTGAACATAACAGACAGGTTTTGTCTATTATATATTTTAATAAGTTTTTCTTGCTGACAGATTAATTTCCATAATTGGGTGTGAAAGGCAGATAGAAACTGTTCCACATTTTATGTCCTATTAAGATTCACACTTTTGACTGACTTCTGTCATTATAATGAATAAAAGGAATAAAATAAAATTCAAAGTTCACTTTGTGATGGTTTGAAATTTTAAGTTTTGAATGTTAGTGGTGTTGCATGAATGTGATAATGTGGATTCTGAGAAACATAATTGGCTTTGTTGAGTATTGGTTGTTCTGACACAAAAGCTTCTAACATTTGTAATTTTTTTATAGTTTGCTTTGCTAAGTATTATTGAGTTGTTCATAAAGAGCCATCTTATATTATTGTAATTTATGTGTTTCTGTATCATGTGTTGCTATTATAGCACCTTAATCAGAATTACAACAAGTGAGTTTATAAGATAGAGTTGTGGTTTAATATTTTTTTTAAATTATAAATTAATTTGATAGATTCAGATAAACATATCTTACCAAGTAAATTTTCTGGTTCATAACCACTATATTGTAATCAATATTTTGTAAGATATAACTTTATTAATGCTTTATAATTTAAATTATTTCATGTAACGTTATTCTTAAACATAGCTTACTTGACTGTGGCACATTTCTCATGACTTTCTTATAGGACATAGAATGTATTTCTTCCTGTACTGAAAACATGTTATCAATAGAAATTTCTGGAACTGAAAAACAAAAAAAAAAAAAAAAAAAAAAAGAATTATATTTCTATAGCAAAGTACCATGAAATAGATTTAAAATCTCTGATGAAAACAGCAGAGTCAGAAGTTACAAGGTCAACAGTTCAATTTCTAGAGAAATTAATTAAATCATCAAAGTAAAGTAGAATAAAACAGCTAGTTGATATGCATCTAAAAACTATCATATTAACTGACATAAACATTTGGTTTAAATTTCAGTTGTTTTACATTTAGTAATGACAGAGCATTATCTCATATTGGTGGAGAGTACTGACAGACAATTATGACTGAAGTGAGTTTGATCCTCACTGAGATTGTACATTTGTGAACTTCTACCAGGCTAATATTGGTGTAATCGGTAGCAAGCTAACCTAACCAACCATTACTAGCATAGTAGGTTTGATCATTACTGAATGCCTAGGTTAGTAAATATTGTTGTACTCTCTTATACAGGTAAGCTTTTTCCTCACTCTTTTATATATATATATGTATTTGTTGAATATGACAGTCAAGGAAAATTTAATTACTCTTTTTACTTTTCCAGTGTTCATAAATTAAATTTGTCTTTCATATTTAACAAAATATGTTTAAAAGAAAGGTTACTGTCCATATGCGCGGATGTGCATTGTGGCGCAGTGGATATCGGCTCGGAACGAGAAATCGGGGAACCGAGTTCGAATTCTAGTTGAATTCCTTGCATTCACTTATGCGCAAATACCCTTGGGAAAGGTATTAATCTGTCTCTTCCCTCCAGTTATGGGTTAAATAATAGGACAGATTGGGTTCTATAGCCTTGGTCGGCAACCAGTCTACCGCAGAAAGCAATGGCAACCTACTGCAGGATAATCTTCTGCCCAGTCAGTCATGTCTCTTTCGAGATATGATCGCCCAAGCGTGTATCGCGCATGACACTTAACTGACTGACTGACTGTCCATATATGCATGTGCGTGTATATAGATGAAAGAAATAACAACAATAATAATATTTATTGTATATTATTAGATCTTTAAACCAAATAGAAGCATGAGAAAATATGTTAAAAATTAGAATTTTTTGAAATGTCTTTGTCCTTTCTCAATGACAAATAAATGCAGTTGGAAATTTCGAAGGATTTTTTTTGTGCTTGTTTTATAATGCTGATGAAATCTAGTAGTTTGGGGTTAGTTGTTTGCCACAATTGTGGTTATAGATGGCTTTGTATTCATTGAGTATGCTTAAATTCTTATTTAAACCTAAAATGTGTGTATTTGTTTTTAAAACGTCTTAATGCAAATTTTCAGTATTCTTGTTGGCATTTAAAAAAGATGGGAAAAAAAGACACATCTAGCATAATCAACACAATGTCCGTTTGATTGAAATTTGCAGCTACAATGAAATTCATGTTGTCTTTGATAGTTTTATGGGAGATATTTTTAATTTATTTTTTTAGGTGGTAAAAAAAAACTATGTTGAGAGCAGGTTACATTTTTTTTAATTATTTTATTAATATTATTTATATTTTCATAACCATTTTTAATTTATTCTTATATATTAGTGTTTATTTAAACCAATAGTAATCATGAATTTTAGTGCCAAGTATATCTGAAGTTGACTTTGGTTTTTCTTATCTTTTCCCACTGACTTTACTACAATTGCACTACCACCTTGTTTTGTTTTCATCATTTACTGCACTAAAAATGAAAAATTAAGGAAATTTTTTAAAATTTCAGAATTAAACATCTGCAATTTTTTAACCTAAATTTTGTTTCACTTTGAAAATTAGGAAGAAAGAAAGGAACTATTAGCAGTCAGGAATTAATTTACATGTTAATGACAAAATAGGGCTATTATATGCATAATATAATTTATATTTACACTTGGACAATGGTACACAACCTTTTTGTTATTTCAACTATTGTGCTCTCTAGTCTTCAGAAATCAAGGTTTTTTTTTTAAGCCACTAGGCTCTATTTTTAATTTACAAATTTAAAAATTTACTGTTTTCAAGAGCGGACAGTAATCCCTTAACAAGTATACTGATACCACGTACTTGTTAACCTGCTTCAGCGGTTTGTCCTAAGAGAATGGATACATTGGTCTTGACTCCTCCCCACCAACTTTCTCTGAATACATTCCCATGTTTAAGTTGGATACTGACTCTCTGTTATTTTCATGTCCTTGAGACACAAAGCATATTATTACAAGTTCTGATAATTGTTGCAGAAGTGCTAGTGAGCTGATTGAATTAAAAGAAATGAGAGTAACAGTAGAAACTCTCCTGTTGGTTTTATCCCTTATCAAATGGAGAAAGTGCCTCAGCCGGGAAAACAACAGACCTATATAAATGAAAAAAAGAAAAAGAAAGGTTCTATTTTATATTGAAGGAACCACTATGTAGCTTCTTTAATGATAGGAGTGGGACCTAAATGTGGGGTTGAGATGACAATTCAAATATTGCCATTGTAAATCTGGTTTGATCTTTACTGAAAGTAAAGTGACCTAATTATACAAACATATGTACATATACTACCCCATGTATTTTTTTCATACAAATAAACAAACACACAAACTAAAAGTATTGTTATGGTTCAATAAAAAAAACACAAGTAATTAAAGTATTGAGTATCTAAAGGCAGGCTTGTCTTGTGGCAAGCAAAACAAGAACTTTCTTCTTAGTTTGTAAAATGAAAGAAGAGAGAATAAAAAAAAAAGAATAGAAGTATTGCCAGGTTAAATTCCTCTTTAGAAACAATCTAAAATAAAAATTTGACATTTTTTTTTTTGAGAACTATGAATTTCCACAATTTCTTGAAAATACACAAAAAACATTTTATTCAATTTAAATAGTGCCTAGAAAATAGACTTTTTTTTTTATTCAATTTAAAATCACCAGAAACCAGTTCAATATCAGTCTGCAAGGTAAGTCATTTTTCATTTAGTTGTTGATAATAATGTTCTCAATTTAAAATAATGCTTATATATATATATATATATATATATATAATACAAAAAACTAATTTTGGCAGTGTTTAAATTGGACAAGAAAAAATGGAAAAAAGTCTTATACATTTTGTCCTTCAAAAGAAATTCTTGAGACTAATGTTTTATTAATGAACTCATATATATGTAGTGGGAAGGAATGCAATACAATAAACATTGGTATTCATTATCAAGAATTAATGGACATATAGGGACACTTAACCTCTAAGTTTATAATTCTGGTGCCCAAAGTCTCTAGATCAAGGAAATCCTTAATGGTATAAGAATCACTTTGATCTTATATATAATCTAGCCAAAATCCCTCAGTTTTTTTTTTACTCTTTTTTTTTTTTTTTTTTTTTTTAAATTGCTACTGGTTAGAAATATTTCACATTGTAATAGCAGTAGTTTTGTTAGAGATATATTGTGTAATCCTGGATGTAAATTTACTGTAGAAGACTGCAATTATTACACTTTCAATACATTTTTGCCTTAATAAATTACCATATTTTTCAGTACATAAGATGTATATTTTTATGTTAAAATTTAATCTCAAAATCTGTTTGCATCTTACACCAAAGCTATTAATATATATATATATATATATATATATATATATATATATAAAGGAAAACTCAACACATCTAAAGTGGTTATAAATTATAATTCATTTCATTGAACTACTCATCAGACCATGTTTTATTCAGTATAAATATTTTTCTAGAATATCCCAAATTATTTTTTAACAAAATGGAAATCAAGTAACATGACCCAGAATAGAAATCTAGCTTTATCTCATAAAGATCACCAAGGCTATTAGATCACTTTGAAATGGATATGTTCTACGTAGTCCCAAAAAATCAAGTTCAGAAAATTGTCTAACAAATTCCTACACAAAGTAAATAAAGACAATGAAGAAATTAAAAGATTTTAAACTCCCCTTGCCTTGGTGACTCTTACAAGATAAAGCTAAACATTTCTATTCTGGGTTATGTTACTTGATTTCCATTTTATTTAAAATATTTTTTTTTGATATTCTGGTAAAATATTTATACCAAATAAAATGTGGTCTGATGAAATGAGCTAATTAGTTCATTGAAATGGTTTATAACTTATTATAACCACTTTACATGATGTGTTGAATTCTCCTTCATAGATATCATATTGCTCTGGATAACATCCATTGAGCCCTCTATACAGATCTATCACTTAATATTTTATATTAAATAGATCTTTTTGGATTATCTTCACCATTCACAGACTTGACATCACTATATATATGGTTTACTTCCCTTGAATGTGTTATTTATAACAATATGCATTTCAAATGTGAAATGCACATAGCCAAATAGTACTTATAGTTAACGTCAGTAATAGTCTAACTGATATTTCCATTTTTCATTAGATGCTTGTCAAAACTGTTACCAAAAGAAGGATGTGCCTTATATTAAAAAAAATGGTAGTTTTCAAAAACTACATTCTTAAACCAAAATTATGTTAGGCTTATTTCTATATAAATTACTAAAAATGCATTTAATGCATTATCTTTTTGTAAACGATCCCTTTCTTAGTCTTCGTGTTCATATATTCTTTTAGATTCCTACATGTTTCATCTATATATTTCTTGTGATATTTTTATAACTTATTCTGCAAATTCCTATGTATGGTGGAATAAGGTACACTAAGAACAGAAATAGAAAACAATGTATTTAAAATCTTACTTTAAATTTTACAAAGTATTCATTAATTTACTTCTATCAGGGTTAAATTACCTTGTACAAAAATAAAATATACCAGCAAACATTTCCTATTCCGTCTGCAAAATATTTTCCTGCTTAAGTCAAAACTCAAAAGCGATTGTTATCTGAAGTTCTGATTAATTATTAGTAGTATTTTATCTTTGTTGTTTTTAAAATGTTTCTCTAAATTGTTCTTATTACCCTTTAGCAGATATTTATCATATTCACAGCTGAGCCAGATGGTGATGTAAATTCCCATCAACAATAGGAGAAAGTGATGATGAAAAATCGGAAAAAGAATTGTAGATGAGAGTTAAAAATTACTGAATGCACAGTAAAGAAGGCTGTAACCCCCCCCCCCCAAAAAAAACCCCAAAAAGCTTTTAAATTTTAAAACAACAAAGAATTACTGGTCAGAATATTTTTTAGATTATAAAATTTAAACTTAAAATAAATTCCGCAGAAAATATTCAATTACTACTGACTATATCAAAATCTTTTCAGTCAAGACTATTTAAAATGGAATCAGCGAGATTAAAATCTTAATTGCTGATGAAGTTTTTATCTATGACTCAGGAAAGAGAGATTCCAACTTGCATCATCACTTGAAACTTTAAATAGTGAATTCTCTTGACACACATTGTTAGAGAGAAATAAGTGTCAGTTGGTTCAAGCAAGGGTGTGTTAAAAAGTTCTTGGCCTAACCCACTTCCCCCCAAAATCTAACCAAATATCAGAATTTAAAAATCCTTTAGTTGAGGGAAGAACTTTTCCAGCATTCTCTCGTAATAATTAATGAAAATTCATTTTAAAAACTATATACATATGGTCAGCACTGGTTGTAAAATGTAAGAATAAGGAAAAAAAAAAAAAAAACAGTAAAAAGTAAAAAATAATGCGTTTCTTTAAAAAAGTTTTTTTTGAGTGTAGCTGTGTAGTAGTTTTACAAACATTGCTGAGTGCTGAACATCTACTTAAAAAGTGAATTATTACGAGTGTTGAAAAGTTCTTCCTTCAACCAAGAAAACTTTTTTTTAAAGAGTTACACAATTTTCCCGTTTTTTTTTTATCATTACCTTGATTAGTCATTTTTCGTCAATAATTAATAAAATTTAACATGATATTTGAATCTGCATTGGGTCAAGTGGGAGTGTTTACGATTTATTTAGATAAAAATTTATTCGAAATATTAGTCACAAATCTTTATAAAAGTCGTCTTGTATATAAAAACTTAAAAAAAAACAAAACAAAAAAACAATTCTTTATCCTTCCCTAATGCTCGCGTGATGTTTACACATTTTACATTTTGCAAAAAAGAGAATAGAGAGAATTAGTTTCCGCATTCTGACAAACATGAACATATGAGTAATGAGTATACTTTTTTGTAGTAATTGAATTCATTCATTAATTATTCATTCATTAACTCAAGTCAGCTGAACGATTATTACGATAGGCTATCTCTCTCTCGCAACGGAAACGTGGGTGGATAAGGGATTTCACACTATTTAAAATTCCAAGCAATGATGCAAGCTGTGTAGTCTTTCCGCTAGATCATTAATAGAAAAAGTAAAAAGAAAAAATAGTCGACAATTTAGACTAAGGTTTAATCTTGATTGTAAATAATTTTCATTCCAATGTCAAAGAAGTAGAACGGATGTTGAAACTTCTCCGGCAATACTATTTTTGGCTATCGTATGACCAGTTTTCTGGATATCAGGTAAAAAAAAAAAAAACATCAAATGTTTCCCCATATAATTTGTAACATAAAAAAAAATTATATTGGATTAATTGCATTATTCTCATTCATTTTATTACAGAGTTTCATAATCTGCATTTTAATAATATATATTTTTTCATAAATTTAAATTTTAAACAACTGAGAAAAGAGAAAGAGAGAAAGAAGAAGAAACGATGAACAAGTGTGTTTGGGCACGTGGCGTTTTTATCGGAAAACCATTCTTACAATGAATAAACACACACAAAACAAATCTCTCTTCGAAGTCAGTTTTGTTTTTTAACTATGATTAATTAAAGAGAAATTTAAAAAATAATATCGATAAATTTAAAGTAAAAAATGTTTACAATTTTTTTTTTTTGTTTTAACTTTTCTAAAATTTCAGAAATTTGTCAAAAACTAATTTTCCACCGTTTTTTAGTTTACTTACGGAAAAATATTTGGATTTTGGAATAAATATTTTTCCGATGTAATTTGTCCTATCCTTTATGAAGTTTTGAAAAGTTCTCATTTTCAAGAGAAATCTACTCTAAAGAATCTTTCTTAAAGTGATAATGCTAAATTTTAGCCAGTTTGCGAAATCATTCCAATTGCTTTCAAGTACGTGGGTAAAGAAAGAAAGAAAACACATTAAAAACGTTGGGGGGGTTTATTTTTATTTTTTTAGAAGTAAAAACAAACCCCAACAAAACAACAAACTTTTTACTTTTTAGACCTTAGCAGAAAAAATAAAGACTAAAAAATGTGTAAGAATACCTACTTCCTAAGGCCCTAATCAAAGTTTTATGCGTTAAGAAGTTCTTCAGTTTTTCGAGCTCCAGGAAAACAAAATTCGAATGATCTAGGAAAGCGGGCATGTCGTCCTCATTTGGAAGATTGCTACAACACGATCTGACTCCAGGCCGTAATTGCTTCAAGTTTCAATGTTTTTTCTACGAACATTTTTTCATCATTATTCATATTTCTCTCTCTTTTTACCATGACATATGGAAATGTAGTTAAAGAAACGTTCTCGATGTATTATTCATTTAATCTTTTCTAGTTGATTATTTTTGTAAAAAAACTGAAGACCTAAATCTAAACCTTTTTTTAAAGAAAAACTGTAGAGTCACTGTAGTGTAAGCGTACTATAACACCTTATTTACATGAATAAATTCTAGGAAGTATGAAGGTTTTAAAAACTAAAAAAAAAAGTAAAAACAAAACACTCAACAACATTGTAGCGTAGAGACGTAAAATGTGATTGTCACAAAAAACACTGACAGCTATCATCAGGCATTCCCACCTTTCCAGGGGGAATGCCCGATAACGACAATGTAAAAAAAAAAAATGTGGCTGTTAAAAAAAATTCAAAAATGTCTTATTTTAAGTTTAAAACTAAACTGACTATTTGATGATGAAAAATAAATAAATATTTGAAAAATTAGGTTATTCTTCTTCCTTTCAGTAATTAGTGAGACCATTGTGAACAAGCTGAATTGCTTACTAACTTTCTTTGTTTTTTTTATAAGTTAAAATTTATAACTGAGTGTAAAAAACAGATTGCAATTTTTATACCATGTGACGAAATGCTAACATTTTCACTTTTTCCCTTTCATTTTTGTATGGCCAACAAATCGCATGATTTTTATTTTTTTTTATTTTAATTGCTTTCCTTTTTTAGGAACGAAAATAAATAACTGTCCGAAAAACTACGATGACGTGTTTTGTTATGCGAATAAAATATCTGTACTTAAAATTGGGCTCTGTCAAGAAAACCTTTTTTATTTTTATAGTCCATCCCCATAATTTGAACACAATCAGAATAAAATAGCCTGAAAGATGCGACTGTTCTTATTGCTGGTTCTCTTCACTTACACTATCCTTTTTCCCCATACAATTCAACAGAATTTGGATCTTCAAAATCATAAGATAGCGTCTACAATACAATATTTTCAATATTAGTTAATTTGGTAGTTTATTATACAATACCTTGTTTATCCAAAAGTGCCATATTCCAGATTCTTTTAAAAGTTTTCAGATTCAAAATTAATTTTCAAAAGTCTAACCATGCTTCATCCAATTTTTGTTTTGTTCCCTCATATATCACTCAGTTCAATTGCCATACGTGATATGTTTTTTTTTTTGAGACATGACTGGCTAGGCAGATTTTCCCGCAGTAGGTTGCCATTATTACTTTCTGCGGTACACTGGTTGCCAACCAAGTCGATAGAACCCAATCTGTCCTGCCATTAAACCAGTAGCTGGAGGGAGAAGAGGTGGATTCATACCTTTCCCAAAGGGTATTTTTATGTGTAAGTGAATGAAACGAATTCGAATTAGGCTTTCCGATTTCTCATTCCGAGTCTATACACAAGAAACGGAAAGTAAACTTTATGCCGGTGGCATTTTTCTATCCTATATGAAATGAAGGAAATTAAATTAATCATTCATTAACGAATGGCATGCGGTGATAAAATCTTGAAACAGACATTTTTTTTTGTTTAGCTTTGTTGAGCTTAACTGGCATAGGAACTTTATTTTTAAAATATATCCGTGATTTTTTTTTTCTGGGATTTCAAATAAGACATTTTTAGGTCGCTATTTTTTAGTTCTTTTTAATGATAAGCTTTGCGAATTCCAAAGGTGGTAAGCACAACTTTCATTTTAATCATTTTTTGTCTTCTTAGTCACAATTCAAATATATTTCAGTTTTTCGTTTTTTTGTTGTTTTTTTTTTTTTTTTTAAGAAAAAAAGTCTTTATTTGCATAGATGAAGAATCTAAGGGAGGTAATTCAGTATACCTATTTTTTTTTTCTTATCTAAGAACTCCATTACACATTGTCACATAATGTAATGAAAAACTGAAGGATGCGTAGGGATTGCTGCAAAAATGTTAAAGAACAGCCTGCATAAACAATAACATTATCTATTGATTATAAGAAATCATGCATAAAGATCAAAAGCCTCACGAACCTGTTTTGTTTACCTCCGTAGCGGAAAGTTATCTCCCCAAACAGGTATAAAATTCCCGGACCACTAAATTTACATTTAAGTTAGGTAAGTGTAAAACAAAATTTATATTTACGACGTAATTAAACAGGACGGTTACCTTTTCTACCAGTTTTCCCGCTTCTTACCTGCATTTCCTTTACCATTTTCCGATGAATATAACCGAACTTGTTGAACTTGCACATTTAAGAACTTTGGATGCAGACGAAAACTTCTTGTATGTCTGCTGAAAGAAGTTGTTCGATTTTGTGTCACATTACAACTGTCACCAGCTTTCGAAAAAAATATATCACTAATATAGCTGTAGCATTTTTCACAGGTGAATGAGAAAGGTGAACATGTCCGTCTTTGAAAGTTCAACAGATCATAAAAATTAGCTTTATATGAAGAAATCCTATAGTTTATCACGTAGGCCTGGTACATTGAATTTAAAAATGCCATTTTTTAAAAAAGATTTTCAATAAAAAAAATTATATTAAAAATCTAGCTTCCAAGTTTTATAGTTTCTTCCGGAACCTAACTTAGCAACATGCCTAATGCACAAATACATGTGACTCCTCCATGTTTCTCTGTCGAAGTAAAGCTATTCTCAATGTCAAAAATGTCAAGACAAAATTACGAATTTAGAAGCAAAATAACAGAACACCTTCGTTAATGGTTTAAAAAGCATACTGTATTTATAAAATATTTTGCATTTGGTTTTATTTTTCAGATTCGAAAAATATTGAAGTACGTTAATAAAATCAATCCTTGTGTGCAGAGAAATAAATCTATGACGTGATACTCCAGAAAAAAGAAAGGAAAAAACAAAACAAGCCATTAAATTATTCAAGGGGCAAGTAACTCTGTTTTGCTACTATTCTTTGGGATTTACAATCGGATCTAACAAGGCAACAAGTATAAAACAACCGAAACCAAAAACGGAGATTTTCGATTCTGAATGCACAAATATTTGATTTCGTGTGGATCTCGTGCATTAGTTCCGATTTTGGACGTTAATGCGTGAATTGTTATATTTCGTGCTATGGTGTAACAGTGAAGTTTAGTAAAAGAACTGTTTTGTGGGTACACCGTTTGTACATCTCCCTCCTCCCCTTCTTGCAGCTCTCTTTCTTTCTTTCTCTCTCTAGCTCTCTGGATCATCCCAGATGATTGCGCTTCAGTAATGTCGCTGAAATTCTGGAAATGTCTGAAGCGCTACTTCTCATCCTCATCAAAGCTGCGGAAACACAGCAGTAAGCCGCACAACCTAAAAGGAAAGTCGACCAGTTCACAAAAATGGATCACGCGACAACTAAAAGACCCTTATGTGAAACGAGCTCGAGAGGAAAGCTACAGATGTCGGAGTGCTTTCAAATTGGTTGAAATTGACGACCGATTTGATTTGCTCCGTCCAGGGTCGGTGGTTATCGATTGTGGGGCAGCACCAGGATCTTGGACACAAGTGGCTGTAGAAAGGGTTAACGCTGCTGGCACAGGTTAGTTTCATCATTTCTTCGCCATTCAAAACACTTTATTCTTTAAAATTATGAATTGAAAAATTTGTACACCAGTGGAAAGAGAAGGAGAGTGAAAGAAAAGCTTCCAAAAAATGCAAAGTCGAAGTTAACTGCTTTCTTTTATTTATTTAATTAATTTTTGATATTTTCAATATCGGTCTTAATGTTTTTTTCAGTATAATCAATATTTTTATTATTATTTTTTTTTTTTAACAAAATTGAAGCTTTTTTTAATTTCAAAATTTTTATTTTTTTATTTTAACTAATTGCTTTTTTTTTTTTTTCTTTTTAAGCATAAATTTAGTTTTTATTTTAGTTTCTAATACATGCGCTAAAAATGTTCTTTTATTTCGTAGTTATTTTTACTTTTTTGTTATGTTGACAGAACGTTTGTTTTTTTTTTTTCTGCATAAATTTTAATTTATAAAAATATTTTTATTTCTAAATCCTTGTTTTTTTTTTATAAACATACGTAACAATGAAATTGAAAAAATGGTTCCGATCAAAAATATCGAAGTCTTTCTTTATCTCCGGAGGGAAGGGGGCATGGAAACTAAAGTTTAATTGACGCTTTTTAAAACTTTAAGTTTTACTTTTTTAAATCACTTTTTAAAGTTATCAGCCTGTGTTAAATCGAGTAAGCAACAATAGGTGTTTAAAAATGTGATAAATCTACTATATAACTTGTATAATTGTTACTAAATGTTACAATTTTACATTATTGTTTACAACATTAACAAAACAACCATACAGAATTTTCTTTTCGTTCTCAATCGTTTTTTTTTAAGAAAATTTTATTTTATTGTAAAAAGATTTTTATTACCATTTGAAACTACGAAAGAATTTTATTACGGAATTACAGTACCTGTTTTGTGCTGTCCATAAGTAGACACATCTGGAAGGTTTTAACATTTTTTTATTTTGATGAACTGCGAAATAAGATGCAGACAATTATTCTTTTATAATTTCTCTTAATCTAAGATTATCATCCATAATTTTTATTTTTATTCATCACTAGTTTTTAAAACTAAAAGATATATCACCAATTAATAAATTCTCAAAGCTAAAAAAGACTTACTTTCTTTAATTTTGATTTTTGACTTGAGTATTTTGCTTTTCACTTTTTCAGCTAATTTTTATTTAAATCATACGCACTAAAAAACGTAAAACTTTAAAAATAAATGTTAATCTTTATTTGTCAATATTTAAATTATAAAATGGATGAAGTTTTAATGAATAAAATAAAAAAATATAATGGACTACCACTACTACACAAGTAGTCGTATGATTGAATGATGGTGCAAGAAGATGAAAAAAAGAAACAGCTACACGTCCGTCCTTCCCTTCCTCGCATTTCATTATTCTGAATGGGTAAATCACTCTGTACCATATTTCATTTAGTCGGTGTATTTACTTTTACTGGTTTGATAAAAATAGGTCTGTAGCTTCGAAATACGTCATGAAAATGAGTATTATTAATCAAACTGGCACTGAGCAATTGTGGCCTAACTTTTAGCGTAGTGAAGTGAGATAACGAGAGAAAGGGTGAGGGGAAGATATTCGTTTCCACCCACGCGAGTGACTCGGATAGAAAAAGAAATATTTTTAAAAAAATTAATGTTTTTTTTCTTATCTCATATTGAAAATGTTTTACTTATAAAGCCTAAAGTTCTAAAAGGAGAGAATATTTTTATAATGAAGGAAAAGCTTGAAAGTCATGGATTTTTTTGATTTTTTTTTATTGAAAGTTATTAGTTTGACTTTGAGATTTTAATGGGGGAGAAGTTGTTTTTCCTAGGATCAATCAATAAATAGCACAACACTAGTGTAAGAAAGGACGGAAAGTTGTGAGTAGTGGATGCACTTAACAAGGCGAATTCAAACTAAAGAGTTTTTTATTTTTTTTTATTTTATTCTATTTTTTTTGTATTGTCTTTGGTTTGTAAGCTTTGAAACTAGAAAATAAAAAGATTTTTTGCGACTCTAAATTTTCGTAAAAATCTTTTATCACGCAAGATAAAACAAATGACGTTATTGCTCCCATGATGTGTTAGAAAAATCACAAAAGTAGAGGAAAAGTGGTTGGTTGTGGTGGAGTATTTTTCTCTAACTTTAGCGATGATAATTGTAGTATTATTATTATTCCTTTTTTCATTTGAGTGTCTGTTTGCTGCCTACAGGGCAACTTCAGACTTTAAAAATCACAATTATACATCTCGGTCATCCAAATGATGGAGAAAGAAAGGAGTGGTCTTTTAAGGGAAATTAGGAAAATCGACATGTAGTCACAATGTTGGTCACAAAGTCGGGGATCAATATCTAGTAGTGAATACTTTCTAAAACAGGCCCTCACTATTTTTATGCAGGTCTAACATAGTTATGGTGGTAGGAAAAAGTTCTGATTTTCCTCTCTTAACTATTGAAATTGAAAGTTTTATATCGCCTTTTAACGTTTCTAGTTTATTTGCCTTTTAAAGAGCTAAGAGAAATTTGCCACAGTTTTCTTTTTGCTTGAATTTTTTGCATATTAATGTTCTGATGCCATATTCTTTTTCTCTTTTCTGTGTAAAAGGTTTTTTTTTTTTGTTTTTTTTACATAAAAAAAAAACAAACAAAGTGTAAACAATTTTCATAAAGATTCTATTTTAACCAAATTAAACCACCTATTGCTTATTGAAGATCTAAAAATTGGAATACGTAAACTACTTACTTAACAAAAGTAAATATGGTGCGAGGAGTAAAAAGTAAAATTTCAAAACAAAAAGCTCTTAGTTTTCTTCAAAGTAGTGATGGTGATGCAGAACTACAAAATTACTGCTGATATCTTTTTTTTTTCTTTAGATTTACTTTTAAAAATAGAATGTAAAAGTATTTTTCTATTGTGTGAATAAATATTTACAGGTGAAAAGAATTTTTACTGAAAATAAACAAGAACATGTCATATAGTCTTCCTCCACTATGACGAAAAAGGGCCCCAAACTTATAAAAAAAAAAAAATATCATCAAATCAAAACGTTTAAAGAGGAAAGACCAAAGTACTTTTTATATATTTTAAATCTTTCTCTAACACGTTCGAAATTCTTGGTTTTTTAAAAAAAAATTTTCTTTTTTGCGTCAGCGTCAGACCAAGAGTTAATGGGAATTTTTTAGTGCCATTGTTTTCAGTAAAAACAGGTTAATTTAGAAATTCTTACAAAAATCAAATTATTGTCGGGTTTAAATAAAGTTTTCATGACTTATTTACAAATGAATTTTTTATGAAATTATTTTTCTTAAATCTTATTTTTTTTTTCATTTTATTACCCCCTCCTACACACACACTTGCATGAAATCTCCAAAAATTCTGTCTTACAAACTTTTAGTTGAACGCAACTCATTGTAGAATACATTTGTAAATGTAAATCGATTTTTTTTTAATTTATTTATTTTTTCTCAAACAGTTGCCACTTTGCTGAAACTCTACTCCAAATAGTAAAATAAAAAATGTGATAAAACTGACAATTTAGATAAGCTTTTAATTGTCTTTAAAAAATTGCATTGAATAATTTAATTTTTACAAAAATCGTTTTCATTTTTTCTTTTAAATTAAAATTTATAGTTTCAGAAAAGTTTTTCTAAAATTCTACAAAAAACGTTAAGTGAAGACTAAGAGTGAAAGACCATAAGCAAAAATTGAAAAGCTTAATACAAATTACAAATAATACTCTTAATCTCAAGATTTTTTAAAAATTTTAAAATAATTTTTTTCATATATGTACTCATTTTGAAAGTATAGACGACCATACACAGCATTATCAGAAAATAAAGTCGATAATTAAATTTAAGTCAACATTCCTAGATTATTGAGTACTTAAAAATTATAAAAGTTGTAGTCTCTAAACACTAAACAGCAATACAAGTGCTTGTTTAGGTGTTGAAAGATAAATCATTGTTACTGTTTCGTTTCGCTGCTTTTTTTTTCTTTAACTTATAGTAAATAACACTTGTTTCAAATCTGATTAATTATATTTTTAAATTGTCTAGCATTCCTCAAATTAAGTTTCAGAAGAGTATTTTATTTTTGGATTTTTTTTTTTTTTTTTTTTTAAATAAAAAAAAATTACATTGCTATGAAAGACTGCTAATCAGCTATTTTAGAAAAAAATCGATTTCAATCAATCTGTTTGAAAAATACGCTACACTTACAGTATTTTGCTTAATGGAAATAGTAAATTTAATTCTTTTAGCTTTCAATGAAAGCTTCAGAAGAGCTTTTTCATCTCTCCCATCAAGATTCCATTTGAAATCAAGCTTTAAGTGTTTTACTTATCAATGCATTTTTCTTATATTTTAACAATTTGTATCTATACAACAAATCAGTTATTTACACTGGCTTTCTTCAGGTGTCATAAGAAAAGCAAGTTTAAGGCTGTAAAAATTTTCAACCTAATTATGGCCATGAGTCTTTAAATGTCTATTGGGTGGCTGTGAGTTCTGCAAACATAATGATAACTTTTAATATTTATCTTTTTGATGTTGGAGACAGGAAATGGTAAAAGCTATATATATATATATATATATATATATATAGAGAGAGAGAGAGATGAGAATAAAACAAAAAATTCAAGACATGTTTTGTTTTTTTTGTTTGTTTTCTTAGCAATATTCATTTAGTTTTCTTTGACAATCTTATATTTAGTATTACATTGTGGTTGACATGTATATTCACAAGTTTTTAGTTTTATTTTTTTTGCAATGTCATGCTGCCTAAGCAAGTCATATATATGAAAAGTTCTTATACGTGAGCAATGTTAACTAGTGCATGTGAGAAAGTTATGAAACTTTGAAAGTAACGCATCAAGAATTATTGGTAAAGAATTTAGAGAGAAGGTATTCAATTATAAAGTGATTAATTAGGTTTAAAAATATCAAATATTGCATGTATCGCAATACATATCTGATCGGGCAGTGGATCTGTTGGGATTTTATTTATTTTTTATCTGTCAGGCATTAGATGTTTATATCAACTTTAAGTACAATTTGCTATTAGGCTTGTTTAAAAAAAATCCCAAAATAGAAATATTCAAGAGCATGCTTGTGATAAAAGACCTTGTGGAATGTTCTGACAATCAGGGGGATAAATGCCTAAAGCTGCTTCAATAGCCATTTCCTAAGAGAGTAACTTTAATTAATGTTTATCTGACTCACCTAGAATATAGTACAATGCATTCTTAACTCTCCTAAATGCCAAGACTAAAATCAATGATAGCTTCAGGCAGCTCTACATACAAATTTCTACTTCTCTTTTGTGCAATGAAAAGGTACTCCTCTGGGGACAAATTCTTAGTATTAACAATTATTTTTAGAGAAAGATGAAGTTAATATTCTCAATTAATTTATTTATTAGGCTGGATCATATATAATTTCTGTTTTTGTTTATCAACTATATATTTAAAAAAAAAATTACATTTTTATTCCATTATATATTGAACATTATTTGCAGTAACTTATCAACTAGCTCTTTGATAACATTAAAATTAAAATCAGCCGGTTATGATATATGAAAAGGTTTTTGAGCATTTTAGTCTGGTTTTCATTAGAGAAAGTTTTTGCATTGATCGAAAAACATGTGGATGGGCTAGAACAAACTAAGGTCAAAAGTTTTTTCCTGTATTATTCTTGTAGTTACAGCCTTGTGTTTTCATGTTTGAGAAGTGTTCTTTCAATTCACTGTATATGCTACCATGCAAAAAAAATACAATATAGTGTACTCCAAATTTATTCTTGACTGCCATGTACAATTAGTTAGGATGATAAATTTGTTGTTAAAATTGGTTCCCAAAATCAGGAATCACTTATGAGTTAACCTAATAATGTGTGAGAGGCAGCAGTTATTTTGTAAACTGTTCACTGTGTGAGGTATAAGCAGAATTTATAGTGTATGTATGCATTGTGCTATGGATAAATTGTCTAAATTACACAAAAATGAAAATAACACTAACATGTCATTTTAAGATATATTTACCAAAATTACACAATATCTTGAAATGCTAAAGAATAAGTTTTATTCAATAAAATTGCCATGGGCTTCAACCACGGCTTCTAGATGACTTTGGAATCTCTTGCAACTTTTCTGGACAGTCTTTAAGTTGGTGAATGTTGCCAATAATCTTTGCCTTCAGTTCATCTTTAGTGTTACAAGGAGTTTTGTTAGTCTCTCGCTCAACTGCACTTCTACACATAATAATCAAGGGGATTGCCGTCTGGGGAGTAAGGTGATCAGATGTAAGGGGTGATGTGGCTGCAGAAATTGTCTGACAGCCATGAGTGGATTTTCCTGCTTGTGTGGCATGGTGAGGAGTCCCGTTGTCAGACATGGGTCTTCCAGCATTCACCTTCTTGACCCAGGGCAGCACTACCTCTTTAAGGCACTTAAAGTCCCCGGGTTAAGTTTGAGTCCCATACAAACAAAATGGGAAGTTCTTTTCTTATTAGAACAATCAATGAGTTTTGTCCAATTCTTTCCAAATTCTCTGCACTGTCCACAGATTGATGCCTAAGCCTTCTGAAATGTTTATATTAGCGGTTTCTGTACAAATGCCAAGCAGTTACAGCATGTCATTTCCAAATTTCTGGCAGAGTGAATTGCATCATGGTGCTCCTTTTCTTGCAGATGATGCCCAACTGACCTTACTGTATTGTGCACTTGACAAAAACACAAAATTAATATAAAATGACAATAATTCATCCATCACTTCCTTTGTGTGTCTTTCCTCATTTTCTATATATAAAACTGATTTCATTAATAAAACTGATATTAGCTTGAAGTTCATTCTTGGAATAAAATGCCTCATTATTGAGAAATTATTCATGTCATTCACTTATCCATTATTAATCTGAAGTTTTTTATATACTGTCTTTCATTCAAAGTATGTTTTACATATTTATGCATGTACAGTAGTCTCTTTGAGGTCTGCACTTAGTAAGTATTGTGGGAGCCACACATGGTTTGGTGGTGTCTGATCAATATATTTAAAAAAAATTTTTTTTAATTGAATTTAAACTTCAACTTAGAATGTGATCACTGCAAAACAGTTTCAATCTAGTAATGAAGTTAGCCAATTTTAGCCTTTGTACTTGCCAAAAAAATAAAGGACTGTTTTTCTTTTGAAACCACTGAGACTTCTTCAGGAATTTTTATTTTCAAAGCTGTTTAGAATTTGAATAAAACCCAATCATATGAAAGTGAATTTATATATTTTCTTTTGTTATTGAGAATTAGCAACCAAAGTATTAAACTATTTTATTAGGTTGTTTATTTACAAGATTATAAAAATCTGTACGCCAACTACAATGAAATGTTTATCTTTTTCCAAAGCCTGAAATGCTAATAATTATAGATTATATTCATATTTTTTCTTTTATTTTTAATTGTTAAAGAAAAATTTGCATGAAGTATACTTACAAAATCTGAAGATAAATTGTCAATTGTCAGCCAAGTGATAACTGAAGAAATCTTAAAAAAATGAACATTAAGCACTTTGGCCAAAGCAATTGGTAAAGCCTAAAAAATCTAAACTTAAAAGAACGTTTATTTCATAGGAAGAAATGCTTAACCTATTTTAGTAAATTTATGTGGCAAGAGAATGAAAAATGCTTGAAAAATGCATTTTCAAAATTTACAATTAAAATTGTCATTATATGCTTATTTAAATTTATAAAATCATGAACAAAAAAAAAATTATTAAAAAAATTGTATATCTCTATAGTTAATTAAATTTTCACCTTCTTTCAAGAAAAAACAAAACATTTCTATCCTTTTCATTTTTTAATTTTATCATAAGGAAGACCCTTTTAATAGCAGCCAAGAAAGTATATCTCTTTGAAATGACATTATAAAATCTACATGTTTTTCAAGTTGACACCAGGGTAAATAACTTAGTTTAGATGATTGTGCACTGCTAATTTTAAATGAGCAATTTTTAGTGGTGGTCTGTTTATCACGTTTAATTACATAACTATGAGGTATCCAATTATATTTCCCATATTCCATGAATTTCCCATGCCAATTCCTTCATGCATTTTACTAACTGCATTGGCCTCATGTACTGAATATCTCCCTGTAATAATCCTCAAACAGTAATATCCTTATTGTGCATATTAGAAAAGTCACCAGCTAGTCTGTAGTTAAGACCCTTCAGATTATTTATCACTTTTCCCACACTGTCAAAATTAAAATTTATATCAAATTCATTATCGATCAAATTTGGTAGTATTTTATAATTAGTAAATTTTACATTTAAGATTTGTGACAAAAACTTACTGCTGGAACTGTAAAATGTCTTTACATGATATTCTCTAGTGGAAATCTTTGTTTCATAATTATTTTTTTTTTTTTTTTAAAGGTCTACATCTGAAAAATATATTCTGAGTTCTAGTGTAAAGCAGACAAAGGAAAACACTCTGTCTTGTTTGGTAACAGATACTTTTGCAATAGAGAGTAGAATATTCTCTTTTCCAATCCTAAGATTAATGCATACATTAGTATTGGGTTTTCCTATTTTTGGGACACAAAGCTTGCACATGGAATTTAGAACAAATTTTACAAGAATATTGTCAACTGTTATTACTAGCTGCACATTGAAGAACCTTATGATTAGGGTCAGTACACAAATTACATTAATTTACACCTTTTTAACTTAGCACTTAAAGAAGGGTAATTTTCGCAATAACTGGCATAGTGCTCATCTCTTTTGCAAAAATTATGCCTGTGATAACATTTGTTTTAGTACTAGTACTAAAATTTTTTTATTGTGGTGTAGTTAGATCCTTTGGGCAGTATTAAGCCCTTTTCTTTCTTTCTTACTACTACTACTGCCACTAAATTTTTCTTTTGTTAATGGTAATGATTTTATTGCCACACTAAATTTGAGAACTTTCTTGTAGTGAAGGATAATTTGTATCTGTTAAGCGAATGATGATTTTTAAATACCTGACAATTTATGTCTGCCTTTACCTTGGTGGTGTAATGTTTGCAAGGTACTTAATTGGCATCATACGCAAGGGTTTTTTTTTTCTTTTCATTGATTTGCTTAAATACTTCATTAATAATTGTTTAACAATACTTCATTTAGCAAATCAGTAGCTATATCATAATTTTTTATTAATTGTAAGATGCTGAATTGTGTGGCGTGGCCTGCTAAATATGGTAAAGTTGTTTTTAGTAAATGGGCTTATTATTCTGCAGTTATTGGCCAGAATAGTTTTGAAAAACAGTGCAATTATTTATTATGCAGATAAACAGACACAGCTCTGATTTCCAAATAATTGAACTGTGATAAAATGTAATACATTCATGTAAAGTGGAGAAATTTTAATTTATTTATTTTTTCTTTTTTTAAATAAACTCTACAAAAAATAGTTCAAACAAATGTTTAAGGTAACATTTAATTTATATGAGACAGATGACATGAGCTGAATTTAAGAACAAATGATAAATTTATTGTTAACACACAAAATAACGAATGAATTACACAAATTGTGTAAACAAATGATGGCTAATAACATGTAAAAATAATCAATGCAAATGAAACATTCCCCTTTTACAATAAAAATTATAATACTGCATTAGACCCTCAGAGAAGAAAACTACATATAAAATGTAGAAAAGGAGAAAATACTTCTCAAATAATTTTCAAAGAATTGATACGATTTTTGAAGCAAAGCTCGTGGTTACAGTGAAGAACAAAACAATCACACCAGACAACTTTTCTTTGATGTGGGATTGACTTTGATATTCTTTTCAATTCTTGTCTGATGGCTGTTAAATTTCTCCTGGATTATTTTTCTTTCTGAACCAGAGCAATATGGGTTCCAGCAGCAGATGTTTGTTGACTCCTTGAATAAAATCCAAAGCCCTCTATTACAATATTGGGTAGGCTCCAAATTCACTTCTCAGAATTTGGAGTGAAACCTTTTGATTGGTTCTGAATGAAAAACAAATGCAACTGTTTTCCCACAAATCAAAACACTCAAAATATTTTAGAAACTCAAAAATTAAGAGCCAAACGTAGCATCTGTTTTTTCTCATAAAAACAGACAATACACACTCAAGCAGCTAAAATTTCTTATACCAATCAATGTGCAAAAAGGGAAATTTGCCATTTTTAATGGATCAGTTATAACATATTTTAAGATTTGTCATAATAATGGTGACAAATAGTTCAGTTGATTAATCTATTTTTGGTGCAACAATTATTTTTTTATCACTAAGCAAAGTAGTAAGAAACAGAAAATTTTTATTAGCAACAAAGTATTGAACTTCTATCCCCTATGCAGTGAATGCTGGATAATTTCTTCACATATGAAGAGAAGGCTTAAGCCAACAAAAATATGGTCCTAGATCAGTCAGTTTAGGTGCCATACGTGATACACGCTTGGGCGATCATGTCTCTAAAGAGACATGACTGACTGGGCAGAAGATTATCCCGCAGTAGGTTGCCATTGCTTTCTGCGGTAGACTGGTTGCCGACCAAGGCTATAGAACCCAATCTGTCCTGCTATTTAACCCATAACTGGAAGGAAGAGATGGATTAATACCTTTCCCAAGGGTATTTGCGCATAAGTGAATCTAGATAAGGATGCTGAAAATACCATGGACAGAGCATGTGAACAATAAAGTTTTAAGGAAAATAGAAACAAGAACACTTGTACTTAGAATCAGACAGTTTAAATTTCTGGGACAAGTAATGAGAAAGGAGGGTTTGGAAATTGACATTTACAGGACATATCAAGGGAAGTAGTGGGTCACCTTCCTGACATGTGAATTGGTGACAGAATGAGGACTAAGCTGGATAGTTTAAGAAAAAAGAAAAATTATTAAGAGCTACAAAGGTAAAGAAGTTGTGGAAAGCCGTGATCACCCACATCCTAAGGAGACATGGCACATAGAAGAGGGCTGGTTTCCAGTATCATCTTTTGCACCATATTAAAGAAATTTTAAAAATGTTGTTGATGTTTAGTCAGTTCTTTGATTATACAAACTAGTCAGTCACATCATTTACTTAGGAAAAATTTAGAAGCTGAATTCCACAAGAATGTATGGAAACCAGCATATGAACCTATCTTTCTCTTCTTGCCTAGCATAAAAATGTCATTTTGTTTGTTTGGTGATGAAAAATGGATTTATGAGAATCCAAAACAGAAAATCATGGCAAGTTGAATTTGTATACTTTTAGCAAAATAAAATGATTTTTTCACTTGTCTGAATAAATGCATAGAAATTCACAATAAAAAACTAACTTGGGTGGCTCATGAAAATACCACAGTGCATCTTAAAAGTTTCCAAAAATTTATTAATTTTCATATTTTACTATAATAAAAAAAAAAAATCCTACTACTAAGAAATATCTTTGTGGCTCTAAATATTGATTTATCATTTTATGAATTTGTATACAGAGTACAGCAGAAGTAATGCTTTTTATTTAACTTTTATTGAACAAAAATAAATTGCAGTAGTTTATGATTTGAGATTAACTATGGCTTACGTGAATGGTTAAATCTTAATTTCAAGCTGAGGTGGATAGGAGCAATTGAGAAGCCATCATGATCACCAGACCTAACACCAAACATTTTCTTATGCTGAAAGACCTTGTTTGCAGGCTCAAACTGAAAACAATTCCTGAATTAAAACAAGCAATTTTTGATATTCTGAAATTTAGAAATGTCATGATTTGTATAAGTGTTGCTTATCATCATATCAGCATCATATTGAACAAGAAGGGTAACATGTTAAATAGCTTGTCAATCATAACAAATAGCAATTTTAATGTAACAATACTTATAAATTTTAAACTACTGTAATTTGTTTTTGTTCAATAAATAAAAAAAAAGTTACTTTTTTTCAGCACCTGGTATTATCTGTAAAAACTAATAAAAAAAAAATAAATCAACTTTTGTTTTCTTTTGTCGCTCCTAAAAGTTTTAAAAACTATCATATGTATTGCTAGACCACATATACTTTTTTTTTTTTTTTTTTTTTGACATAATTGGTATTTGCAACATTATATTGTGATGAAAAATAAAAGCAATATAAAATGTGGCTAAATACTAGTCATAGCAAATAATTGAAACTACCAAATTTAAACTTTGGCCTTTTTCTTATTCAATAATTTTTGGTATAATTTTTATACTTCTGTCTCAATAAAATTATTAATAGATCAGTAAATTGAAATAACTAGTCACTGTGATTGGAAGTATTTTTAAAATATTATGCACAGTGCAGGAAGATATAAACAAATCCTAATGAATCTGGATAGTGTGATGGTAGATCTAAGTGACTTTACTAGCATAATGCTTTTATTTAGGTATTTACAAGCAAGTCTTTCTTCATATAGGTGTTTTAATACATCTTGATGAAACCTTAAGATAGAATTACATATGTCCAGTCATTTGAAGATGATAATCAGTAACATTATGCTTTGTTTAATGTTAAACAGTACTAATAAATCTTGCAAGAGACTTGACTGACTGGGCCAAATATTTTCCCACAGTAGGTTGCCATTGCTTTCTGTGCTAAACTGGTTGCCAACCAAGGCTGTAGGATCCAATCTGTTCTGCTATTTAACCCATGGTGAAGACAGATTAATATCTTCCCAAGGGTATTTGCAAATTTATAAATTTAACTAGAAACATGGTGAATAATCTAAAAAATCTAATCAAATATGTATGAAGTATTTAATGATGCCTTCATATTTTATCCATTTCAATTGTGCAAGAATTTAACAAAACTTTATTAATCAAATTTTTTTTTTAATTATTTAATCTCCATCATGCTTACATATAATTTGTATCTACTCAGTGTGTGCACAATACCTGTTATACTCTCTCAAAACATATTACCATACTCTCCAGAGATCCATTAATGATTTTATTCTAATGAAAAATGACATTAAAGGAACGCATTGCAAAATATGTTAAAAGCAAATAAAGAAAAATTGAAGAGGACAATACTCTTCAAAAATATTTTCATGAAGTTCTTGAAAATTAAGTGTAATTGTATAAAGCATGTACAAATCTTTTAAATAGGTAAATAATTAAAAAAAAAAAGTTAGAATGCAATACATTCCCCCCTTCTATTTTTATTCTTATATTGTATTTTTATTCCTTTATTATAAAACTGTACCTTGAATTTCCAAGTGTACTTTTTTTTTTTTAAATACTCTTGGATAAAAAATTCTTTTTACTTATCTCTGAACAACTAGAGGCATTATAACCTAGGGAAATTGCATTTCACTTTGCCAATTTGAAAAGTGTGTGTGAGTATGAAAGAGGAGATGACAGTTTGTATTTTCATGTCATATCTGATTTGTGGATTTATTCTTTTGTTCCTGACTAAGGGGATTATTAACTCCATTCTCTCCTTAATAATCACTCTTTTACTTAACATTCCAGTCTTTCTCTTTTAATGAATACTATTTTGGCACAAGGCCCGCATAAAACTCTAATCATATTAAATAATTGTTTCTCAAACCAAGTACACATGTCTAAGAAAAAAAACAAATCTTATAGCCACTGTTCTGGCAAAGACTCTTGCTAATCTATCTTTTCTCTCCTTTCTCTTATCTCTCTTCTTCTCTGTATTTTTGCCCTTTTTCTTCGTTCACTCTGTATTTTTGCCTCTCTTTTTTTTTTTTTTTTTTTTTTTTGTCATAAGAATTTCCCTTTGGCTTTAAAAAAAATTTAAATCAGTGGCTTAAGTCTTGTTTGTCATCCACCTTTTAATGCTATTAAATAAGTAAATGCTCTCTTTAAATGTTTCTGTTTTTATTCTTTTCTAAATCAGTAGTATGGAAAGGAAAGGTAGTATGAAACCGGTAGTAGACACACATTAACTTTTGTTCTTGTAGTTAACAATAGGAAACTGAGTCACTCAAGTCAATTATGTTTTATTCACCATTAAATGCAAGGAAAATATTTCATGTATGTTTAAGTGTGATGAAGTTAAAAAAAACAAAAAACAAACAAGCTTTCTCTTTTCTTTCTTTTTTTTTTTACCATATGTAGCCCAACCTTCATGATTCCAAAGCTGTAACTGGTTATCCATTTGGTCAGATTATCAGATGTCAGGAGACACAGGGATTTTGGTGGTTAGAGTACACAGTAACAGCAAAACATTTGTAAAAGTGTCAGCAAAATAAACCAAGAGTTTTTTTGGGTAGGGGTGGACAGAAGATTCAGCAAAATAATTCCATGGCTATAACTATCTGCTGAAACCCAGACTTATAATTTGGCAGCTGGCAAAAATTTCAAGTCTTACGTACCCTCTAATTTTGATCAGATTAAAAGGTCAAATCTTGTAGGTGTAGATATTTTTACATTTGTTTCCCAAACAGTATGACATAAGCAATAAATAACCGGAAAAGGCTAATCACCATAAAAATGATTTTAATATGAATCACCATATAACCTACCAACATTGACAAGTAATATTTCAGAGGTGTTTTAAAAAAAAAAAAAAATGGAGTGGAGGGTTTGGATGATATCAATATCATGATCACAAATACAGCTTGTGAAAATAAAATAGTGTATATTCTATTTGTTCATTTTTCCTGTTTATATACGAGTGATGGCTAAATTGTCACCATTTTTATATTTTTAATTTTGTGTATGTACATGCATTTGTTTCTGATTTTGTTGATTGCACAGTGTAGTAGGGTCAGTTGCTCAATGAGAAAAAGAGCAGCATGATACAATCAACTCTGCCAGAAATTTGGAAACAGCATGCTGTACTAGCTTGGAATTCATGCTGAAAGCTTCAATACAAACATTTCAGTGTTTGGGTGTCAATCTGAGGACAGTGCAGAGGATTCGGAAAAAATTGGATCAGTTTAATGGTGATTGCAAAGCTATGGCAGCTTGTAAAAGTCACTCTGTTCATTCTGATGAAGAAAAGAATGCCCAATTTTGTTAGTGAGGGCCTCAGACTTAACATGGAGGTCTACATCAAGTGTCTTGAGAAGGTAGTGCTGCTCTGGGTCAACAGAAAGCTTCTGGAAGACCTTAAGTCTGGCAACAAGACTCTGCACCATGTCACACAAGCAGGAGAATCCAGTCCTTGATGTCACATAATTTCTGCATATACATCACCCCTTACATCCAGTCACTTAACTTCTCAGACTGCAACCTCCTTGATTATGTGTGGACATGCAATTAAGCAAGAGACCAACAAAGTTTGTAACACCAAAGAACTGAAGGAAAGGATTATGGCAGCATTCCCTGACTTAAACAAGGATACAGTCCAGAAAATTTTTAGGATATTCCATAGTTCTGGAGGCAATGATTGATGCCAATGGCAATTTTATTGAATAAATTTACTATTTAGTATTTCTAAATATTTTTGTGTAATTTTGGTAAATATATCCATTAAAATGTCAATATTTTCATTTTTGCATAGTTTAGATGACAATTTATCCATCGCACGTGTGTGTGTGTGTGTGTGTGTATATATATATATATATATATATATAGTGTAATGGAGGGATTCAAGGTAATATTTGCAGTAATAAAAAGCAGGATATTTCACATATTTATAAATTATGATAGACTATAATGTGCTAACTTTTATGATTTTTTTTTTCTAGATTTCCCATGTTAGCCAGGTTACTGAAAATCAAACAGTAAAAATTATATATGTATAATATCTTTAAAAAAACCTGTTTTGAACAAATTATTAAAAAGTATTATAATGATGATTTAGAAGTTATTCAGTCATTGCCCCCCCCCCACTTCTGATACGTTACTTTTTCTTTTTTTTTTTTTTTATAATGTAACTGCATCCAGTATAGCACTCATAAGTTCATTATTGCAGGTAATTAACAAATCACTCAATAAGTCCCATGCCTGACATGTAGTTGTCTCCACTAATAAAAAAAAATCCATGATTTTTATGAAGTACTAACCTTCAAATGGCACATGACAAAATTTGGGCCCAATCAGATTATGTTTACTAAGTACAGTTAAAGTGAAACTTCTGTTGCAAATTTTTAAAACAATAGAAAAATCTGAATTTTGTATGTTGATAAAGCATTGCTTTCTGATTGGTGGTGGTGGGGGGATACTGTTTAAGCAAAGCAATGGCTTGATAAGTGTTATTTGGACTATACTCTGTTGGAAACAATGGTTAAGTGGTGGTATACTGGCTTTAAATGTGGTCATACAGACATAAATGATGCTGAATGCTCAGGTTGCCCAAAATCGGCAGTTGTCCCAGAAAACACTGAAAAAATCCACAAACTTGTTTTGGCCGATCGTAAATTAAAGTTGCATGTGATAGCAGAGGAGTTGGACATGTCAGAAGGCAGTTTATTCACCATTTTGCATGAACATTTGTCAATGAGAAAACTGTGTTCAAAGTGGGTGCTGCATTTGCTCACAGTTGATCATAAATAACAACACATCGACAATTCAGTGTTGTTTGCAACTGTTTTAATGCAACAAGGAGTTTTTGCATAAATATGTGAGAATGGATAAAACCTGGATCCACCACTTCACTCTGGAGTCAAATCGGCAGTCAGCTGAGTGGACAGCAGCAGGTGAAATCTGTCCAAAGTGATCGAAGATGCAAACATCAGCAGGTAATTTTGGGATGTGCAAGGTATTTTGTTCATAGATTACCTCAAGAAAGGAAGAACCATCAACAGCAAACATATAGCATTATTGGTGCATTTGAAGGAAGAAATCACCAAAACACAGCCACAAATGAAGAAGAAAGTGATCTTTTATCAAACAATGTACCATGTCACATGTTGATCACAATGATAGTAAAACTATATGAATTCCACTTCGCTTCCACATCCACCTTGTTCTCCAGATCTGGCCCCCAACGACTACTGGCTGTTTGCAGACCTCAAAAGAATGCTTCAGGGAAAGAGATTTGGTTCCAATGAAGAAGTGATATCAGAAACTCAGGTGTATTTTGAGGCCAAAGACAAATTGTTCTACAAAAAAGGCATTGAATTGTTTGAGAAATGTTGGAATTAGTGTATAACCTTAGGAGACTGTTGATGAATCAAGTCAAATTTTGCCTAAAAGTTGTTGTTTTATTAGTTATGCTTGGGATTTATTGAATGTTAGCCATCTGCCAGTGTTAACTTTTCTTTTCAGAAAGCTCCAAATTTTCATTTGCATCTTTGAAACCCATTTTATTCAACATGTGCCTTCAAAAATAAAAATTGTCATTAGGTCTGAGCTGTTATCTTACACTATCTTGAACTCGCCATGAAACGACCAGTTTATCTATAATCCCATCCTAAAATATTACAGCATGTTTTTGTTGGTACCTCAACCTGCAAAGGCGGTTTCCACCATACATGTTGAAAAGAACATTGCCAAAATAGTAGACACTAGAATAGATGTATTTTATTACCCATTTCATTCCGTTTTCCTTATGTATATCTCTTAAGAGAGACAGTCACACATGGTTTGCCATTTGATTTAGGATTGTTGTAAAACTCCTTGTCAGAAAAGTAGCTTTTGAAAGGGTGGGTTCTGTTTTTTTTTTTGTTTTTTTTAAATACTCTTTATACAGGAGACAGATATGACATAGTTTTCAACCTTATCTTATCAGACCTATATTAGTCATACAGGATTCTTAACTAAATTCTTCAGTTAAATAACTACCAAAAATTTCCAGTATTGTTTTACTTTGTTCAAGCTCTGAAGTTATTAATTTCTTTATCCAACAAAGCAGCCTTTAAGGACCATTTTAAATTTTCAAGCTCACTACATAGCTATTAAGTTGAGATTTTGATATTCTGGAAATTCCATCCACTTGGCTGTCATTTATTTACATCTGCACAAAATTAAGGGGATTTTCATCCTAACTACTTCTATTCTATCTTGCCAGAATCACTGTACCTTTTGTGTTAACATTCAGTAAGTTAAGACTTTCAAAATGGTTTTTTTTTTTTTTTTTTTTCTTCTGATAAACAGGCATCACCTTTTTGATAGGGAGGAAAAAAAGTTATTACCAATCATTAGTATAAAATTGCCAATTCAAATCTTTTCTTTTAATATGGTGTAATGAAGATTATGAACTTATCCAGACATTTTGGAATAAAGCTTAATTTGTACTTTAATTGAATTTTACTTTTTTGTTGCACATAGCTGTACAGTTTGCCACCTTCACTACGCTCTTGCATACACATACATATAATTGATCAGTTTACTAGATTTTACAAAATTTTTATGTATATATTTTGAATTTCATAACTAATATTTTTTTTTTTTTTTTTTTGTGTGTGTGTGTGAATTGTATAGATTAAGATTCCCTGAAAATTTTCATTGTAAGCAACAGTGTTTGAATGACCTGTAAAACTAATAAGAACAAAATAAAAAACGGGATAGCAATTCAAACATTTACAGTAATAAGAAATACATATCTTTAAAGTCTATTGTAGTCCACATTATAACTGAGACAGTTGTTTCCTACTAATTTACCAAGACAAAAAAAAAAGACAGCATGTTAGTGTATCTTATATTTATTTGAAAAAAGTCATTATTGCAGCTTTGAGTTGTATATCAGCAAAATATTTTTCATACTTTTATTGATATTAACAAAGCTTAGTAAAGCAGTATTCAAACTCGAGCAGATTTTCTGGGTATAGTCTCTTTACTTAAAAGAAATCTTTCTACTCCCTATCTAGTGATGTAGTATTCACAGCTTGGTAAATATCAATAAACTATTAAAGCTGATAAATAATTTCAAAATATTTCACTGATATCCATTTCATTAGGTCATTTAGAGTCTTCAGTTAAGCATTAAGTATTCCAGTAAATATTGTTATTTACTAAACCTAGCTTAGATATGGAGTACTTAATAAATGATAGAACACTATTTTCAATAGAAAATACTTCAAAAGCCAAGTTAGTATTTTAATCATTGATCAAACTCAGAATTTTCTCCAGTTGTAATGAATAGTTGCACCATTATTGCTTTGAATATCTAAATTTCAACTTCAATAAAAGAGGCAACTTTTTTATATTTTTTTTCAATAAACTACAGTAATCTACTCAAGTTATTACTAGTTAAAATCTTTAAGAGAAAACCTAGCATTTTACACTTATTACTGAGTTTTAGCACAACCTCAAGATAATTTACTAGAAGTATAAGTTTTGGAGTTTGATGAATTTTCAGAATATTAATGACAGCCATTGCTGATGCTTGACACTTGTCTTTAGATTGTTATTGGCAAGATAATTCATGAGCTATAGTTGTTCAACTTTAATTTAAACTTTCCTTATCCCCCTGCTTTTTTTTTCTTTCTTTATCAAAAATTGTTTAGATGCCTCTTCTTTCCTACTCACTTGTATTATTTTAACACTGTCAGTGTAGTGAGTCATATTTTAGATGAAGATTTTGGTTGCTTACATCTGCTTTTTTTTTTTTTTATTATACTTTAAAATTTTCAAAATTCAAGTTTTATATATATATATATATATATATATATATACATATAAAAACAATCTCTGAGTCTGTGTGACTGTTCTCTATGCACGCCTACATTTTTTAAGCTACGCCATTCAAACTTTCTAGGGACACATATCTACAGGAAAGCCAGGTCGACACATACTTTGAGTTTTAGTTCAGCAATTTTCCCTTTCACACATTTTGGCCAATGGAGCCGATTGTTTACATTTGCTCTGTAAAACATCTAAGATGCTAAATTATGTCACACAAATCAAATCACACGTATCAAACGCGACTAAAACATTTTTTTTATTTAAAAAAAAAATGAGCCTTTATATTTAATTTTTATTCCGTTTTAAAAATTCATTTGGCCCAAAAAAAAAAATATTTTTTTACCTGTAATTTTGAAACAAAAGAAATATTAAAAAAAAAAAAAAGTACCAAATTTAATTTAATTGGCATCTTCTACTACTACTAAAATGTTTTGAGCTGCACGGGCAACGCCTAGCTATGATGCTAGTCTTCAATAAAATTAAGATTTCTTTAGTAGTAAAATGTAGTGTAGCAACTTGTCTCATAAATCAGCTAGCCCTTATTTTTTAAGATAAGTGTATTAATAATCAGCTGTTTATATAACCCATAATATTATGGGCAGGATCTATATAAAAAAAAACTTAAGTTAACTTCTAATGGTTACATCTATAGTGATTGCAAATTTTGGTGGTAAGGAAAAAAAATGGATGAATAAGTTGTATCTAAGTGTAAACTACATTTGAATTTGATATGCATGTGGAAGATTATAGTTTTTCTCCCTGGCTTTTACTGTTACACTCCATCTTTTGTTGGTGCACACTAACTTTGCCATTATTTCATTATTTCAATCTATTTTCTTCATTAATAAACTAAAGTAATTTCTAACAGTTGAGATTGATTCTAGTATTTTTACTTTTGTGTTTGATTTTCATTGGTTAATCATGTTTTACATGCATTTGACTTTTTAAACCAATGTTGTTATAATTTGTGGCCTTCTAAATTTAAGGAGAGACTTCACATTCAACCAAGTTTTCAAGAAATTACCAATGAAAATCAAACACAAAAATGTGCTGTGATGGGGTCAGTCAGTTAAGTGCCATCCGTGATACACGCTTTGGGCAATCATGTCTCGAAGAGACATGACTGACTGGACAAAAGATTATCCTGCAGTAGGTTGCCATTGCTTTCTGCAGTAGACTGGTTGCCAGCCAAGGCTATAGAACCCAATCTGTCCTATTATTTAACCCATAACTGGAGGGGAGAGACAGATTAATACCTTTCCCAAGGGTATTTGTGCATAAGTGAATGCAAGGAATTCAACTGGAGTTTGAACTTGGTTCCTCGATTTGTCATTCCGGAGTTGATAACCACTGCATCACAAGAGTGGTGTGTAGTTTGTCACAGCAAACCTCTGAAAGAAGCTAGCAGCTGCAGTGATTCAGATTATGTAAGTCAGGAAAGTTTCTACAAACATTTTATATATATATATATATATATATATATATATATATAGGCTTCAAAATGAATTGGTGCTTGGGAAAAAAATTTTTGGTTGTTATGTTTGTAGTAGCGAACCAACAATTTTAAAAGATGATAGGCCAAAAAATTCTCTCTTTTCACTTAAGGAGAATGTAACCATAGCAACAAAATTATCCTTTCTGGCAATAAAGTTCTTTTAATGATTTCAGTTCTTCTGTCAAGGTTTTGTTTTGGTTTTCAAGGACACACACACACGATTCTTCAAACATTTCACATATTCTTTTTTTTCTTCCACCGGCATTCTGAAGCAGCTTCTCTGTTTTTTAACAAACGTAATTCTCTCTTTCGTGTTGCTTCTTATAGCTGTTGTGGATTGGCAATTGCATTTGTGGCCATAACCACTTGGGGTAGCGAAGTAGCAATTTGATATGCCTGAACATTTGCACCACCAACTGTAACTGGAATAAGAAACTGTCCATCAGGACTTTGAGCATACTGTACAATGGTGGCTGTACCTGGAGTGGCACTGGCACCTGATGATGAGTTAGCATTAGTCATTGTTAGTGTCTGCAGACCTTGTCCTGCAACTGTTCCTTCTGGGTGAGTAGTTATTTGGATGGCACCAGATTGGACTAGAGCTGCAGTTGGTTGGTACTGTATAGAATTTGTAGTTGTTAAATTAGAAGCTGCTTCAGACATTTCTTGACAATCCTGACTCTGATTGCTACTTGATTCTTCTATTTTTATTGATGGACACTCAGATGACAAGTCATTCAAAATTTTTTTGATATGAGGGTCTCCTAGCTAAAATCTCTCTCCTCTTGCTTCCTTCAGCACTGTCAAATAATCATTTACTGTAGCTACCTGTATAGTTTGTACATTGGGGCCAGTTGTCTATCATTGATGGCTAGATTGTATAACTGATTGCACCTGGACTAGTTGATTAGGAATTGTCACATGCACAACAGAGATCTCCTGGTAACTATTTTCAATCTCACTGGATTGTGAGATTCGGACTTCAGACATTCTCTACTCTGGAAAAAATACAGCACAGAAAGCCATGTTAAAATGAGACCCAACTGATGCAAAAGATCCATGAAAAGGGGACAAATGTGGAACCCATGCGCATCATCACACAGAGATGAAGTCCTTGTAGAATATTTCACACTGAATAGAGTGGTGGCTGTTTACCTGCAATCTTGGCCAACATCGAAAATTATTATGTCAAAGGTCATGTAGAGGAAAGTTCTGTCCCTAATGCAATAATTCCAAGCTATTCAGTGCATCCATTAATATTTCAAGCACTCCATGAGAATCTTACCAGTTACATACTTTTCGTCACCAACTTTGCTGCAATCAGAGTGGATAAATTAGCAGAATACGTAGTGGCCACGTCAACTACAGCGTCACAGCACAGCATTGCTATACAACTCTTTTTACTTCTCTTTCTTTCTTTTTCCTTTCACTCTTCCATAGTTACAATGAGAGAGAAGGCAGTGGAGTAAGTTAAGACATACTTTGGTTGACATTGAGGTACCGTACCAAAATAGTAGGTTTAAATATTTTTTTTCTCTTTTTTTCTCTGACTCATTTATTAATATTGGTTTCTTTCTCTATTGCAGCCAAAAGCCAAAAAGAAGGATGTGTGATCAGCATTGATAAACAGTTCATGGTGCCTGTGAAAGGTGCAATTACTTTGGCTACTATGGACTTCACAAAAGGACAGACCCAAAACAAAGTCCTGGAAGTGCTGAGTGGACGTAAAGCTGACATCATTCTCAGTGACATGGCCCCTAACACAACAGGCATACGTTCGATGGACCATGACCTCATAATAGAGCTATGCTTTTCCGTTCTAGAATTCTCGCGTACTGTTCTGCGCCCAGATGGTGCTCTTCTGTGCAAACTTTGGCAGGGTCATGAACAGAAGGAGCTAGAGCAACGCTTGGGTGATGTATTTCAGACTGTAAAAATTATCAAGCCTCAAGCTAGCCGAGGCGACTCTGCTGAAATATTTCTGCTTGGAAAGGGCTACACGCCTAATAAATCCCATATTCAGTAATATATAAGATTTTAAAAAATATATATTTAAAAAGAATTTTTTTTCCTTAAATGAGAAAAAATTTAAATGCAAAATATTAAAAAGAGAGAAGTAAAGAAAGAAATATAACCAACTTATAAAAGCAGAACTAGAATAAATAATGATCAGGGTGAAGAACTTGCTAAATAAGAAATAAAATGCAGAAGAGTCCAGCCCACCTCATTGTTATGTGATTAAGTGCGTGTGCTACTGCTGTTATTGCCTTCTACTCTAACCGCTACTGCTACTGTCGTCAATCAGCTGAATGCTTTGATTGAAATAAAGGGAGATAATATCAAGTGACTTTGTATATTTTCTGATCTGTTACCGATTTTCATAAGTTTTTTTTTTTTTTTTTTTCTTTTCTTTACTGCATTATTTAAGTTTCATCCAGGTCATTGCAAGGTATTGCATCTTATTCTATAATTCATCTTTAAAAGATTTCTGATTTATTTTATATTAAGAAAATTAATTTTAGATTTGTATATAATTTTTAGTATGCATTGTTTAAAGAAGAAATAATCTTTATACTCAAATTAATATTTGCATTTAAATGAAGTATTAGATTTGTGTATTTATTCAACATTTTTGTGTGTGCGAATAGTATAGATTAAGATTCCCTGAAAATTTTCATTGTTAATTTTAAAAATATTCACATAGGATTTAGAGGTACCTCCACTTTTTTTGTTAAAAACCAGCATAGCATGATAAAAAAAAACCCATATTTAATAAAAACAAAATTTTAGAATCAAAATCTTTGTTATCAAGAGGAAAGACCAAAGTTATTTATTTTGTATTAACATGGGACCAGAATTTATTAAGGAAATTTTAATGCCTTTGTTTCCAATGAAAAACAATTTAAATTCGTACAGAAATCAAATTATTGTCAGATTTTAAAGAAACTTTCAGGCCTTATTCATACATGGCATATATGAATTTATTTATGAAATTATTTTATAAAATTTTGATTTAAAAAAAAAAATCCTTGGAGAATGTAAATAATCTATTTATTTTTATTTATTTCCAAACTTTCTCAAATTTTTTAAATTTTTTTCATATGCTCTAAGCAAGGCAGTTTACTGTTGCTGTTGTGCAGGGGGTTACATAGGAGGAAAGTTATGAGAGTGGAGTGGGCAGAGAAAGGAGCCTGAGAGAGAGGATGCAAGTTAGTGAGATAGGAGATGACTATCGACTTTACAGCTAAATTCTTGGAGATTGTAGCTGTCAGAGAAGCAAATAAACATAAGGGAATTCCACAGGTGGGAAGTGCGAGAAAAGAAGTTGCTGGAATAGAATTTGCATTTATATTTTCTGCTTCGAGTAGTAAAATCAAAAATGCAATAAAACCATGGCATTATTTAATTAGATAAGAGTTTATAAATAATATATATTAAGGACATTATTGTCTGAAGAAAAAATAATTTTGTGATGAATAATGAATTTTTACAAGAATTGTTTCCTTTATGAATTATAACTATATAATTTCAAAATTTTTCTAAAACTTTGTTAGTTTATTAAGTGAAGACTATATTTACTTAACAAAAATTGAAAACCTTGATGCAAATCATGCTCTAAGTTTTAAAAAAATTTTATTTTTTCATGTGTATAAAATGTGCCTATTTTTGAAAGTATAGGTGACCATTCACAACATTATCAGAAAAGATTGATGACTAATAGTAAATTTAAAGTCAACCTTCCTAAAATTAGATTGTGAAGAATATTTTTAACATTTGTAAGATTACTGAGTACTTAAAAAATGACGTTTAAAAAAAAAAAAATTGTTTTAACAGATAGTCGCTATAGGGCAACAATAAACATTATTTGATGAATGTTGTATGTAAATCACTACTAATGTTCATTTTAAAATACATTTTTTAATTGATTAAAGAAAACAATACTTGTCTGTAATCAGATTGATTATACTTTAAATCATCAATATTCCTCAAAGTTTTCAAAAGTATATTTTAACTTTGGAAGATTTTTATTTATTTATTTTTTTAATCAAGAAAATTACATTGCAAATAAAAAGAAAATTCCCAACAATATAATTTCTGTTTGAAAAATACACTATAGAATATTTTGCTTAATGGTAATAGTAAATTTAATCTTTTAGCTTTCAATGAAAGCTTGAAGAATTGTTTTTCATTTACAAAAATTCTTTTTAGAAATTGTGTATTGCGAAAAAAGTGGAGGTACTTAATTTATGATTTGTTGCATGAAGCAATTATTTTGCTTAAGATTTAAGAATGAATTTAATTTTTCCTTTTTAATGTTTTTTATTACTTCCATAGATTACTACACTGTATATTTATTTCAATTAAAAATCAAATTAAATCCTTTCAAGGATCATCTTATACATTTTCACTTGATTAAAAGTCCCATGTCAGTGTCACTATGTAAAAAATCATTTTGACTAAAGTCACATGTAAAATGAGTTATAATTTAGAACCTTTTGGTTGCAATTACTCAATTTACTTTGAATCTTTAGAAATATTTCTCCAAGCCATTTTACATAGGTTATTTATATGAATAGGAAAAATCTTAATGTAAGCTTGATATAAAAGCAAAATGTCACTTTATCAAATATAATTAAAAGATTATTGAACTAGTTTCTTGAAAAATTATTCAAATACATGCAATAATTTAACACATTTGTCTGAAAATATTAAACAGATAACAAAGGGGAATTTAAAAATTTTTAAAATAATTTTAAATTATTTCTAAAATTATTAAAAAAAAAAAAAAAATTGAAAATTCTAATAGTTTTATTTTATGAGCTTTATAAATAAAAAATTTTCCCATCTTCAAATTGTTTGCATAAGTATATTAATCAATTTCCTTTGTGTGTTCTACAATGTTTATCTTGTCACATTATTTTGAAGGTAAAAATTGCATTTCATAAATAGATTACCCACTCCCCGACAATATGACATTTAATACATTGAAACCTTTTCTTGAAAAATATATATTGCTTTGATTGGTTAGATAATATATCCTTTCACCATATATTTGAGTTGTTATATCTCAATTAGTCAGTTAAGTGCCATACATGATACACACTGTGGGTGATCATGACTGACTTGGCAGAAGATCATCCCGCAGTAGGTTGCCATTGCTTGCTGCAGTAAACAGGTTGCCAACCAAGGCTATAGAACCCAATCTGTATTATTATTATAAAAGAACAGGAGTAAAGACAGGAAATAACAATTGACTTTGCATTTAAATTTTTGAAGATTGAAGTTGACAGAATCTAGAAAAGTTCTATAAGCAAGAAATGCAAGAGAAGAAACAGCATAGAACTTATGGTTACCTTTCATTTCAACTGTAAAGAGGCTCTGCCACTAATATAGCACTGTGTTTAAATTCATAAAGTCTATGTACAATAGAGTAAAGTTCATCAGAGCAATTAACAGAGTATTTATAGAAAAGGCACATGGAAGCTATGTTACAGTGGTGGTAAAAGGAACTGAAGCCTAAAAAATGGAACAAAATTAATGGAATGGAATTAAATTCTTATCAATAAACAATTCTTGTGTAAAATAAAATATCAATTAAATACAGATTTATATTTTTTGTGCTCAGTGTAGCATTATTGTGTATATTTTTAGTCATTTTGAGAAAAGTTTGGAAACAAAATAAAGGGTTCTGTTCAAAGCTCTCTGGTGAAGGGTGAAATGTGTATAGGCTTGAATACAAACCTAAATAATATATCAACAGCATATCACCATATTGCTGAATATAAATTTTCAGAATTTATTGATCCCCCCCCACCAAAAAAAAATTGTTAATTTTTACTGTCATGATACTAACTTTATCAAGTTGCATAAACAAGAAACTAAAATCATTGTGTTCTGACTTTTCAAGAGTGTGTAATATATCTCCAGATAAAGAGAACCAACAGGTTTAGAATCCAGAGTTCTCCGGCACTTTTTTAAAAAGTGCTCAATACAACAGATTGTGGAGCATTATATAAATAAATTTGTTCTATTTAAAATTAATTTACGTTGTGACACACACAAATTTGTTTTAGAGACTTAAAGCTTTTATCTTATCAGGTAATGCTCAACTTTGGTAAAATGATTTACATTTGAATGCAGAAAACAATAAATTTGCTTATTAAAGAGTTAATATGGAAAGAGAAAGACAAGTTGTACATTGCCTGATGACAAGATAACAGCTTTATATCTTGAAACAGAAACTTTTATGTTGCAATGTAAATTAAATTAATTTTAAATAAAAAAAAAAAATTGTGTGTGTTTTATTTTAATATTGCTCTTAAAAATTGGATTGAGACACACAAGCCAAATAAACATTGTCAATTCTTCTGGAATTTGAACAAGTTGTTTTATTTACTTACAGCATCAGTGATGCTGTTTTGACTTATCAGCTGAAACTAGCTGCAAGTAAAAGAATGTTAGTGTAAAAAGAGAATTATCTCAAAAGGACTTTTTACTTTTCATTTAGAAAATAAACAAGTCAGCAATTTGGATCAAAATTTTTATTTTTTGTTCTTTAAATTAGAACTAAAAAGAAAAAAAAACTATTGCCATCCTCTTTCAACTCCTCAATGCAGTAAACAATAGTTGGAACAGTTTTAAAATTTTTATTTTTCTTAACATGTAATAAAAAAAAAAAAAAAAAAGACAAACAATTTTCAGTATATAAGAAACATTGTAAAATTGATCAATACAGAAATTAGATATGTTTGGTCTCATTAAAAATATATATTTGTCAGAACTTATATCATCTAATAAAATGTGTTCCCTAAAAGAAAGGCAACAAGTGAAATTTAAACGTTGAAAAATATTCAGTTTCCTTTACTTTTTATAAGTTGCATAAAACATGAAAAGTTCTTAGACAAATTATTTATCATCAATTTGATAGACTTAAACCATTTTTACAATTGTTTTTGATAGTTTCTATAAGATTTGCTACTATCACAAAAATCTTGGTGTTAAATCCTCCACAAATTTATTATAACAAAAACAGTAGTAGTTAAAAATTTCTTTGAACTTCTTTCAGGAGTAACTTACATTCAAATTACTTGTAATTAGAAAAATATGAACAAATTGTAAATAAATTGATCTTTCAGCTTAAACTTGAGTGCATTACAAGTTTATATTGTTTTAAATCATAATTTCTTTTCAGGATATTATAGAGATAAAAAAAAATACAGATAATTATAATTACAATATTAGGAATATTTTCTTTTAATCATTCACAAAAGAAAACTATAAAATACACACACAGCACTTCAAGAAACTATTTCATGGTATTTAAGTACATAAACAAGAATCTGTTTTCAGTTTCTGGGAAAAGACTATTCATAACCGAGGGAATTAATGTGTGTGTTTATTAATAACAGGGTTAAGACAAGCTAAATATTGTCAAAAGTAATTCTGCTTTGTTGGTTTTTACTACACCTTGATTTTTCAAAACACTTAATGCATCTTTAAAGATTTGTATAGCTTGGAAATAACTGCAATTTTTTTTTTCTTTAAACTTACACGTTCCTGGCTATATATATAGTACTAGCAGAATTAAGACATAAACATTCTGGATATTTTTAACAACCACTTAAAATTTGCCTTTGTTTTCCCCTTTTAAATTTATTTCATAGGCATTGTTTGAGAAAGGGACAAACTTAACACTAATAAGTTTTCATTTATTAAAACAAAAAGATTAAGATTTATCTTGTCTTTGAATAGCATTTGTAAAGATAAAAAAATGATTCCCAACACAATAGTTGGGGAATTTGCTAAACTGATGTTTGCATGATCACAGCAGAAATTAACAATACTCTCAGAAAGCTGAAGTTCCTGTATAATTATTTACAATTGCCTGATTGAAAAGTGTATTTATTTTTAAATTTCTTTTGATTTACCTTCTTAAACATTTTTCTGATCTAGGCTATGTATTTTTACCAGAAAAGTTATCCTATTATTCACTCATAAAATACAATGAAAGTAAAGGAGATTAAATTTTTTTTAAAGATATTTTCTACATTATTTAAAACAAAAGATAAAAAAAATTGTTACATTGGCAACTATGGATGAAATGATTCAATATTGAATGACTTTTTTTTTCTTTTTTTTTTTTTTTTTTTTATCTATTGCAGCAAATAGTAAAATAAGGAGGGGGGATCCTCAGTCAAATAGCACCTAAATTGCTTAACTGCAATAGTTTACTTTTCAGTGGGTTATCATTTTTCTCGTTTAAATCTCTTCAAATTTATCATTTTGAATTATTTTTTACAATATTTTCTGAAAAAATTGAAAACTGAAGATAAGTTATTGACATATGGAAAGTTTACAGTATCTTAAGGATTTTTTGTCATTAGTTTTCCAAAAGATTCCTGAAACTTTTGCGCACACACACACACACACACACCTAATACTTTTGTGATAAATATACTAAACAAGTTTTGATGTTAATATAAATTCAATATTTTACTGCAGTTCTTTTTAAGAAAATGAATAACACTGGTGTTAATACATAAAAAAAATGTTTCATTTTGTTCTTTGTAAGTGTAAAACAAATATTAAAATATAAGTTAAAATCTTTGATTAAAAGTTGTATACGGCATACAAAAATGGTATAATTAAAATATTTATGTTCAATGTGAATGTGTTGAAATATTTTTTAATTCATTATTGAAAATATGTAAGTTTGAATAGTTATTAAATATATTAATTTGTAAAATATATTAGCATTAGTAAAAATAAATTAAAATTGTGTGGTCCTTAGTATTGAAGTCATGATAAATATCTATACAAGGTTTATCAGTGAGAATTGAAAATATTTTATACATATATATATTCCATACAATTTCATGAAAATATTTAAACTTTTATTCACTTACTGAAAAGGTATCAATATTAGAATATACTAATTTTAGTGATTTCAAATGATGAATACCAGCAAATTTTATCATAGTTCAGAGCTTTTCTAACATTTTGCATTAGTGAAATTCTTTTTAAAAATATTTTGTGACTCATTTAAGTTTTGTTAGCCAAATCAAATATATGATTGAAAATGTTATATATATATATATATATATATATATATATATATATATAAATAATTGAATGAAAACTTTAGTTGATAAAATCCATTTTGGAAAGCTGTATCGTAGTCTATCAAATAACTTTCTTTTAACCCTCAGATAGTGGTATAGTTCAAGATACCAATTTAGAAATATAAATCCATTGATTCTCCCCACGACAGAAAAATCTCCTTCAGCCCACAAATGCCTGTAGTATAGACATGATGCCAAGCATCACTTTCATCTGCTCAACAGATGTGAAACTACAGTGCTAAAGATGACCAAGTGGTATGATTTTTGTAAATCAGATTTTGTGTTTAGGCTTTATATGGTTAAAATGCTTAGTGAGATTTTTTAAAAAAATCAACTAACCTTTAATGAATTTTTTTAAAATCTTAATAGGAAAAAAAAAAACAACCAAACTTGTCCATTTGTTTTTCATGAACAAGAGGAAATATGAGGTGAGTGTTGAAAAGTTCTCAGCCCTTTCAAAAAAATAAATCTGAAATTTTAAGACTTTGGAAAATGGATTGATTTGAGAATTTTTCTGCACCTCAAATTTTAATGGGTACTGAATACTAACTCCACCTCCAACCAGAGGAATGTGACTAGAATTTTACTCCAAAGAAGTTCAAGCAATTTTAAGATAAGTGATAAAAGTAGCTATGAATAGAGATTTATGAATAATCACTATTTGGATATAAGCAAGAGTCCTTGGCAATTTTTAAAAAAGAAAAAAAAAGTATTTTCATATTTATTTGTATCATCTTCAAAATAGAAATAACTTTATGTATAAGCGAATAATATAAAAAAAGTGGTAAAGAAATTTATTTTCTGAAGAGATGAATAAATACTGAAATCTGAATTACATCTTTTATTCAAATAACTTCAAAAACACATTTGTTATCCTCAACTTTTACTCCTAGGATTTTTGTAAATTTTAGAATAAAATGATTATCGTGCAATCTACATGTTTTTAATCTTTTAAACATTTTCTAATTCAGATTTTTAAAAAATTTAGAAGCTTAGTGTTAAGTGTAAAAGTGATAATTCAGTTTAAATTTTTATCTTAAAATAATTTTGCATTGAGGGATGAAATGCTTATCTCCCTTATTAACTAGAGAAAGAGTAAGCTTGAATAGCATCATACAAGTCCTTGGATACTTAAGACTAGAAAGCCCCACCATAGAGTAATGATTAGCAAGCTAGTCTTGCAGACTATTTTTGTTGAGTGGTGTTTTGGGGCTACTACATATCTTGTGACAAAACTAAACTATGCTGAATTTAGTAAATAGTTGTTTACTATTGTGTTTCAAATTAACAAGTTGGTTAGAATAAAAGGAGTGATTGTGTAGTAAAAAAACTTTTCTTTTTCAAATTTTTAGTAATGAAACACTTTGCTCTACTACCCTCTCAGTGTAAATTAAGGGTTAAAAGAAATTTCATCAACATTTAATAAAGTGGCTGTAACTTTTTGAAATAATTTTCAGAAATGAAACACTTTGTCCTTGAATGTTGCAGCTTAAATTAATGTAGTCAAGAGAGTGGGGGATTTCTTGAATATTTAATAAATGAGGTGATTGTAATAACCATGTCTCATGGATTGTCCTCTCAAGAATAATAATTGTCTTGGACTGTCTATTTGAAACTCAAAGTTACTTGGCCAGTGATTATCAAACAAATTTCTAAATTGATGCTAGTATAGAAAATTTTATTCTTATTTGGTACTCAATGATTGTTGCTTTGTACCAGACTAGGTTAAGTTTATATTGTAAAAAGCCTTAAAAAAAAAAAAAAAGCTTCATAACAAATTTTTTATTGGAAATTAGCAAGCTTAAACTTGCAAATTTTTCATTAAATCTTTTGTAAAATTACTTTATAAGATCTCTGACTCCTGACTTAGAAACTATATATTCTTCTTTAAAGTTTTAAGTGTTGTTGTTGAGAGTTCAGTATAGATAATTATTTCATACATATTTTTCACTCAACATTAGACAAAATTTATAAGTCAAAAGGTGTTGAAACATTGTATCATTCACCTGTTTAAAATTTGGTAAAGAATTTTTACAAGTACATAAACATAGGTAAACATAACATCTTCAAGATTTAGGTTTTGTGTTTTATTACTTGAAAGACTATTGCATTAAATCTATAGCCTTAAGACAAAGAGTAATAAAAATTGATGTTTATCATATGATATCTGTATGTATGTCCAAATGATATGATAATTTGTAAAGGTTTTGTTTTTTTCTAATATTTTTCATTACATTTGTAGACTATATACACAAAATATTTATTCAATTATATCACAATTAAAAAAGAATTGATATGTAAATTCTCAAATCACAGTACCTTCTGCTTTATTTATATGTAATCAGCTAAGTGACAACTTTTGTATTACTAAATTGCTCATAACCCTTGATGAGGGGGTGGACAGGTTCATCTAAGAAACTCCAGAGTTGGGATTCTGAAAGTAATATCAATCAGCTAAGTGACAAAACTTTTACTTTATATATATATATATATATATATATATATATATATATTAGTTACATGATTTGTTTTTGCTTATATTAGTTCTTTTCTTTTTAGATGAAAATCATAATTCAGAAAAATTCTCCAGACTTTTCTTCATTACTAAAATTTATAAGATAGTATCTGAAACATCAAATAGAATATATATAATAAAAAAAATTGACTAAAATTTTGATTTAAATTATAATAAAGTAATTCTCCCTCTAATAAGAATTATAAAAAACACAAGTTTTGGGACTTACCTGGAATATTTTTTTTTTTTTTTTTTTAAGTGAACATACAGATTCCAAATTCTGTTATACTTTCATCCATTATCACAGAATATATTTATCAGATAAAAATTCTAAAACTCGAAACTCAGCTAAGAAGTCAAGGATTCTGATTCTAAGAATCATTTTCTGCTTATAAATTATACGGCTGTTCTTCAAGATCTTCATCTTTCTGTGCTTTTTCCAAGTCATCTCCAGTTTTTCCTCTTATGGTGCCTCTAGCAAAATTTGGTTTGTTACAGTAATGACAATGTTTGGCTCATCAAACTCAAAAATTATTGGCAATTCAGGAATACCCTACAAAAAAATCAAATCAAGGAAAAATTTAAAAAAAGAAATTAATCTGTAGAAAAAATTTTTAGGCAAATATGGTTAAATGTGCCTGTAATAAGTTGCAGTGTCAAAAGAACAGTTTTTCCCATGACACCACTTTTTTAACTGCCATCACTCTTTGGCAATGTTTGTTTTAAAAAGTGATGATCAGAATTGTAATAAAACCTAATCATCACTTTAAAATCAATAAACATTGCTTAAGAGTGAGGGTATTTAAAAAAGTGGTGCCATGGGAAAAATCATCTTTTTGACACTGTCTTACTGTGGGCATATTTATCCATGTTTGCCAAATTTTACTTCTGAATATTTTAATAGTTTTGTTAAAAAAAAAATAATACAATAGATTTTAGTTGAAATATAAGGGAATAGAGCACTTTGGTCCAATTAGGTGGCTGCCCCAGTTATGCAAACTAAGACATAAACGTTTTAAATAAGTTAATTTTCAAATTTTAGTATAAAACACATTTTAGAGAACCTATAGAAATTTTTTTCAGTTAATGAAACTTTTACTGTCAAGAAAAAACAAAAAAAAATTCAGTAAATTTTTAGACAAAAGACTTTTTTTTTTTTCATTTTACAATATAAGCTGTTATTCAATTATTAAGAAAATCTTAAGGTTCCATGAATATTTAATTTTATGATTTTGTCCTAAGTACAAACCTGTTACAAATGATGTAGTGGTTTATATGTTGTTCCAATGCCTGAAGAGAAACAAGTCAACTTGACACTTGGCCACTTTAAACAGAACTGAAATAATTTTAATACAGGGATGATAAGTTAGTCAGATACTGACACTTGCAGTCCCCATTAATAAAGGTATTAGCAGTTTGTAATTTTTCAGAAATTATTTTTTTTAGATTGGTGCATCTTTGTCAAATACAAACACAAGAACTGCAAGCAACAAATTTCAGATATTTTCCTCATTAAACAATAATCAATTACCACTTCAGTGATTTATTTGCATAAATTCAGCATCTGTAATATTTCCATGTGAAAAGACAAGGAGATCCACTTGACAGTTGTTTATTCCAAGGTCAAGAAAGCGTTAAAAAAAGAACGTTCCATGTCTCATAGTAAACTTACATTTTTTTTTTTTTTTTCATATCATGTAATAATCTCATTTAGAAATTGTCCCATGTCAAGGGGTGTAAATTGTTTACTAATTTTTAGTGCACCTATATAGATGAATGAAAACTAACACCTTAAACCACCCCACTTTTTTAAAATGCATTCTATATAGGTACACTTTTTTTGATTGAATCAGTTATTAAAAATACTGCTCACACGTTTTTTACAGATAGCCAATTTTTCACTGTATAGATTTAATCATACAATTTCTCACTTAAATCCATCATTAAACAGATAAGTTATGACCAGTTATAAAATCTCAAAAAATAAAAATTTAAAAAGAAATCCAACCAGTCAGTATTGTATATTGTGTGAGAATTTTGATCATGATTGTTTCTTCAAAATAAGTAAAATGAATAAATAAAAGTTTACTTGTACTGTATTTGTAGTATATAAAAATGAAGTAATGTACAGAATATGAAAACTGATTTTAAAAATTTGTTTATTAAATTTACAATTCTGTATAAGCATTTAAATATAAGAAATAAATTAGAAATTTTACAAATGGTGCACAGGTGATATTAAAGCTATCTGAAATTCACTGACACAAACCCATTACATATGTAGTATACCAGAAATAGTTTCTCAGGTACAGCTTCTCAATTAGAGACCAGGCCATTGAACCAAAACTTAGTACGTGATTTTTTTTTTTTTAAAGATTATTTTTTTTTTTTAAAAAAGCTAATTATGGTTTACTGATACAACTCTTACTAATTAAGCCATAGCTGGGGGAAGAGAGGTGGATTCATACTCTTCCCAAAGGTATTAGCTCATAAGTAGATCTGACCCATTATCCATTATAACAGCTGCACACCCAAGCTTGGTATCCCCAAATGGTCACCCATCTAGGTACTGACTATGCTTAGCATTGTTTAACTTTGGTGATTGCATGGGAACCGGTGTTTTAACATGATGTGGCCATCAGCCTGGTCATTAAGCAAGGAAGGACTATATACATATTGTAACTTAATATTCATTGATATTTTAACAATTTATACTCTCCTAAGTGACTACATGTGAACAAGGTTAGCATCACGTGAACAGCTAACTGCTTTCATTCCTTTCTTGCATAACAAACTATTTACAATTTTCATTGACAGTTTCACATTTTAGCATTTACTAAATGACATGTGATTTTAACTATGTTAAAAGCTTACTCACTGTAAATACTGCTTAACTGAGACAGACTAACTGGTATATGACTCAGTAATTACCAAGCAAAAAAAATACTTTGGTTTGTTCATACTGACCCAAAGAGCTTGGTGGTGCAAAGTACATTATACATTTACCTAATTTGTTCTGATTTTGAGATTTAGCTCATATTAATTAGTGAACCTATTAAATAGAATCTATGCTTGGTATGAGGAGTTATCAGTAATTTACATTAATTACATTCAGACTAATATACTCATTTTTATTTTTATCACAATGTTTCAGACATTGTGCCTTTCAGCTATCGTCAGGTGTGTATTGATCTAGGTAATTCTCTGGAAACTTAAAATGGAACCTGCCAATCTTGAACCTTTGTGTCCACAAAAGATTGCAGTTTTAGTTATTAGAATTGAAAGCAAATTTTTTTCACTTGTTTATTATCTACCTTTTTCTGTTTTGTCAGAAAGAAACAAAAAGCATGAGAGACAAAAACAATACTTAAATTCTGGTATAATAGCAGATTATGCAGAAATATGCACAGTGAACCAGGTTATTATTAGAATAATTTAAGGAAAAAATACTCAATAGAAAAAATTAGAATATTTTTTTAAAAAATTCATATATATGTTGAACTTAAAAAACAGGAAAAGATTATTCAATAAAATCACCCTCAATCTCAAGGATGGCAGTGATGTGGCCACAAAAGCAGCTGCATAATCAGATTAGGTAGTTCTTATTCATGTTAACCATTGTTGTAGAGTAGAATTCAGCATACATCTTGCTCTTCCCTACTACTGTGACAATAGACTGCACCTACTTATAGATACTTATAGATGGCAAGTAACCACATTAGAATAGGATTTGAGGATGAGTATTTAATAAAACTCTTCTTTGTTTTTCCTATCTAGTCTTCTGTTCCTTCAATACTCTCTAACTACAGTCAGTCAGTTAAGTGCCATACCTGATACACACTTGGGCAATCATGTCTCTTTCGAAACATGACTGACTAGGCAGAAAATTTTCCCACAGTAAGTTGTCATTTTTTCCAGGTAGACTGGTGGCTAAACTAGGCTATAGAACCCAATCTGTCCTACTATTCAACCCATAGGTGGGGGAGAAGAGATGGATTAATAACTTTCCCAATGGTATTTGTGTGTAAGTGAATGCAACAAATTCTCTAACTACAGCCTTCCTAATTCTCAGCTATTTTGAACAGAGAATATATGAGAACCCTGTCAGACAATACAACAAACATCTGTATTGTTGTTACTTGCACACTAATTTGTGTTTGTGCCAGCATTCACCCTGGGTGGGTTGAGCAAGCTTCTTCCTTAGAAGAAATTTCATGGAATTTTTTGTCTTCACAAGTGGTCTTCAGTTGTGTGAAGTTTTTTTTCTGCAGTAGGTTGCTTATTCTTATTGCGAACCAAAGCTACAGAACCCAGTCTGTCCTGCATTTACCCATAGCTGGGGGAGACGAGATGGATTCATACCTTTTCAAAGGGTATTATCACATAAGTGAATGTAATGAATTCAACTGGAATTTGAACTTGATTCTCTGATTCCTCAATCCAAGCCCCTATCCATTACTCCACCATGCCTCCACATGAATATAAGAACCCTGTCAGAAAATACAACAAACATCTGTATCATTGGTACCTGTTGCAACATGACAGGAATCAATGTCACAACTTGCCACATTTGCGAGTTTATGAACATATTGAATCAGTACCCAGAAATTACATAGCCATTTAAGAATATTAATTTAGTAAAGCATCAAACCCAGCACCTCATCAGAATAACTGGACAGCCTGCAAGTTTCCACCCATGACAATATCTGCCACACAAATATGACTACACAAAGAAAGAGTTTTAGAAAATGATGAACAAAGGCATCCTCCATCCATCAGACAGCTCATATGACTCGCTGCTATACCTGGTCTTGAAAGCCAAAAGCACAATTTCCTAGTATGTGTCAATTATAAGACACAATTCCTCAACCAACCCTAATTGCTACCCAGTCTCTCATATCCATGACTTTGCATCAGGCCCACAGAGTACCAAACCTAACCAAGGCATACTACCAAATCTCCATGGCTACAGACAACATTCCCAAAACAGTGGTTACCACTCTATTTGGCCTATACAAATTTGTAAAGATGCCACTCAGCCTGAGGAATGCTGCTTAGATATTTCACTGCCTAATCAATGAAGTGTTACATGGTCTTCCTTTTCCATACTTGTATATTGATGATATCCTGATAGCTACTAATGGCATCAATGCACATAAATAGCATCCCCATGAAGTGTTTCAATGATTGGCTTTTTTGGCCTTTGGATCAATTTAGATAAATGTGTCTGGCTTGCCAAGTATCAACCTCCTTGGGTACAACATTGGCGCTGATGGTATCTTGCCCCTACCAGTGAAGATTAAAGCTATCCAGGACTTCTATGCCAACTGCAAACAGAATGGTCAATTTCTACCAAAGATTTGTGCTGAATTGTTTAGAAATACTTTACCCTTTAACAAATCTTCAGAAAAAGAAGAACAAAAACATCACTTTAGAGAGCAATGCCATGCATGCATTCAACACTGCAAAAATTATACTTGCTGACTCTACAAAATTGTGATTAATCAACAGCAATCCACAGACAAAATATCACTGACTACAGATGCATCTTAAGCAACGTTGAGCCTGGTCAGTACTTAGATGGGTGACTGCTTGGGAATACCAGATGCTGTTAGCGTTTAGTGACGGATGTGCGTTGTGGTGCAGTGGATATCGGCTTGGAAAGAGAAATCGGTGAGCCAAGTTCGAATTCCAGTTGAATACCCTGCATTCACTTAAGCACTGGTACCCTTGGGAAAGGTATTAATCCATCCCTTCCCTCCAGTTATGGGTTAAATAACAAGGGTAGGACTTTGGAACCCTGCCCTTAAAAACAAATCCCAATGAATCTTGATACTCAAAAAGAAAAAAGTATTACTAGACACAAAACTTACATAAAAAAAACAACAAATTGTTGAAAGAAAAAGGTATTACCAGCAATAAATAAATAAAATTTAGTTGGCAATAAATGACCCGTCGAGGTTGATATGCATCTGATCAGTCAGTTAAGTGCCATATATGATACACACTTTGGGTGATCATGTCACGAAAGAGACTGGGCAGAAGATTATCCTGCAGTAGGTTGCCATTGTTTTCTGCAGTAGACTGGTTGCCAGCCAAAGCTATAGAACCCAATCTGTCTTATTATTTAACCCATAACTGGAGGGAAGAGACAGATTAATACCTTTCCCAAGGATATTTGTGTGTAAGTGAATGCAAGGAATTCAACTGGAATTTGAACTTGGCACCCTGATCTCTCATTTTGGGTCAATATTCACTGCACCACAACACACATCTGATGCAGGTCTTAGCAAGAAGTAAAAATTGGTTTACACTTGGATTTTAGTTCTTGCTGATGCAGGTGTTAGCAAGAACTGAAATCCAAGTGTAAACCAATCACCTTCTTCTCAGCTAAGCTCTCATCAGCTCAAACCAGATACAGTATCTTCTCTGGAGAACTACTGGCTGTCTACTTAGCCATCAAACATTCTGCCATTTTCTTGAGGGAAGAGATTTTGCCATTTACACTGACCACAAACTGCTGATGATGGCTATGAATACTAACTCAGACAAATACACATCTCGGGAAATTAGACATTTAGACTACATCTCACAATTCTTCACAGACACACGCCACATAAAAGGTAAAGATAACACAGTAGCAGATACATTCTGAAGAGCTGACATTAATACACTTAGCGACATCATACTGAATCATGACTCCAAAGTCAACGAACAAAAGTCAGACTCAACATTACAAGAAGTACGCATGAGCACTTCATGGCAACTCCAACAATTCCCAGTCTCCTTCAGGAACAAGAGACTCTACTGTGGTGTCACATTAAATGCCCCTAGACCTTATATTCCTCCCACACTCAAGAAAATGGTTTTCAAACATTTACCTGGTTTGTTGCACCCCAGCAAATAAGCCACAGTCAAGCTCATCAAGGAGCACTTTGTCAGTTCCAGCTAGCCAGTCATCATCACCTCCAGCTTACTATCAGTTGCCACTCCAACAGGCTTCTTTTTCCAGCCATCTTTGCCAGCAGTAACGATATGCAATAAACTTTATTTTTTAGGACAACACTCTCTAGTAACCATAAATCTTTCCTTTTAAGGATAATGCTCTTGTGCAACCACAAATCTGTCCTTTCAGAATAACACTCTCCAGTAACCACAAATCTATTCATTTTAGGACAGCGCTCTCCAGTAACCACAAATCTATCCTTCTCAGGACAATGGTCTCCAATGACCACAAAACTGTCCTTCACAGGACAACACTATTCCCATCCTCTACATGAACTTACAGATTTATCTTTTGCCTAGTGCATTGTAACATTATTTTTGTTTATGTATTTTTCTTTAACAAAAATAAACTTGGTAATATATTCTTTTTTACTCCAGTCTTTGTTTTATTCGTTGTGGTCTTCCATCATTCAATATCTGTTTGCAGGCCAATATACCATTTGCAACATGTAAATAAAAGCCCTATGAAAATACTTACTGCATCTAAATGTTCAAATATGCACACCTGATCAGCCATTTTGTCAATAAAATCAGGGGAGCAGTAGATCTGAAAGAAACAAAAAAGAAACAACTCATTTTTGTAATCTTTTTAAAACTTAAAAATATTTTTCAGATTAAATTTACATTATTTACATGCAGAAAATTATCCTCATCTTTGTTGTTATTATCACATTGTCTTGGCCATTGTGCCCTTTGGCATTCATTAGGTGCTTGTCAAGCTGGATAAACATCAAGGAAATTTGAATTGAGCCTTTTATCTAATCTACAAGAGTAGATTGTTCTTGTTCTTATTTCATACAGTTCAGTTATTACTTGTTCCATTTCCACTTAGTCCAAGTATACACTAACTGACCCAGGGATTGAACTCACAACTACTATATCATTAAATTCAACAAAGATGAAGATTCAGTTCATTGGCTACTTCTATAATTAATGTATAAGATTTCTATAAGAAAAGTTTACATAAAATAATGATAGTGAAATAGTATATACATAAAATAACAAAAACTGATTGATCTGCAATACAAAATAACATTTTATATAACAAAAATAACAAAAAAGTTTAAGAATTTTTTAACTAGGAAATAAATAAAATACACAATAAAAGTTGTTAATATATTTGGGTGTGGCATGCCTGTGTATGTATGTTTGTGTATGAAGCATCCAAACCCCTATTTTTTGCTTTGGTGGAAAAAGTAGATGACACACACTTCAAAAGGAGAAAAAAACAGGAAAAATAAACCAGTTACTTAAGAGTTCACCTGTTTTTATAGCCTCTGGACCACTGCTGATAATATATTTATTAAGGCACTAAAAAGACAATAGCCTGTATGTAAATAATGATAAATCCTCATCCTAGAAATACAGACATAAATTAAGATTAAAGAAGTCACTTGAAGCTAAAGCTTTACTGGAATTAAAAATTATTATTGTAGGTTTTGGCTTCATGAATGAAGATCCAAAAAGACATTCTACTTCTGATACAAGCTTACTGGTGACTGATGAGGTCAGTACAGAGTAGATATGTCCTGTCACAGCATCTGCAGGAATGTCTAAGATATAAGATTAGGGTTAATTACTAGTAAAAATTTTGTTTGTAATTATGTCTTTTCTCTTGAACAATGATGTTCTGTTTGTTTTTGTCAAAAAGAGAATCTGGAAAACTATCAACATATTTACTTGTCAGCAGCCCCACTGGCACAAGTCAATGTCATGGTCTTTACTTGCTCCTTTGTCTTGCTGAATTGTGAGCATCTCAGCAGACCTAATCAGCATAAATGTATTTTATGTATTATGGGCTTCCATGCTTGTGACTTCTCTAATCATGAGAAGTTTTGTGTTACTCATCAAGTTACTCCATGAAAAATAAATCAAGTTGGAGTAACCTAACAAAATATTGGAGAAAAAATTTTGAAAAAAAAAAAAACTAATGAAAAGAAGTTTTGAACAGACCTGCAGATATGTTCCTTCGGCTTTTACTGGTTCTTCTTCTGATATGAAAATTACTTCTTGTGGAGAGTTAAGAGTTGGCACAAGGTGGATTGCATGGTTGTCGGCACTATGAAACACGAAAAATCGGCCTTTCTTCAAACGACCCCTAGAATCGAGAAAGATAAAATTTGTTTAAAAAAATGCAGATGTTTGTTTGCTGGTTTACATTACATACCACCAGAATGGATGCCTTTTTTTCCAAAATGAAAGCAAAAAAATTGCTACTCTTTGTTTGAAAACATTTGCAAAAAATCAAACAACTATCTGATTTAAATAAGAATTTCAGTATTTATTCATTAATGAATTGTATGCTAAATCAGTTCTTTTATCAGAAATCTTTGTTGAAATATTGGGAGGATCTGTTTCACCATCCCCACCTTCGATATTTTTTTAAAAAATTTACTTGTCAGTTTTCAGTGAGATTTTTAAATTCATCCTGTTGCTGTTCATAAGAGGAAATTATTTATTAAATAAAGACATATTTCAAGAATCAAAAAATGCAGTTTAATACCATTTTTGAGTGTGACTCTTTTAAAAGAATTAATTTTTTTTTTCATTTTATCAACAGTTAGATCATGTTTTTGTATGGATGTTCAAAAAAGGAAATATTTCGGAATTATCATCTTTAATTGACTATTTTCCCTATCTGAAGAGTAATATATATGATAATTCAATAATACTTCAATTCAAAATAATTAAAAGACCACATTGAGTGCAATTAATTATTTTATGATATCAAACAGGTCCAAAATAAAGAAATAAAAACAATGTATTAAATTCAATATCATTTATTTAATAAAAAGAAAACTATTTCGAGTGTAGTATGAAAATAAAATTATTAATTCTATTGAGTTTCATAAAATCACATAAAATATTCTTACATTTTTAAGTTATTGGTTGTAAAAATTTAAATATTATTTATTTGTAAACATAAATACCAATTTCTCAATTATTGTAGTGCTGCTAGTATTTTATATTCCTTTCAATTTAAAAAATTTCAAACACTTCTTAAAAGAGGAATTGAAAGATATTTATAGTCGTTCACATTCAACCTTACGGGCATAAATAAACATTTTTATTGTAAGTAAGCATTATATTTATAAAATCCAGTTAATTCATACTTAAATTTATTAACTGATTTTAAAACACATTTCTAGGACAAATATTGGATTTTTAAGAGATTTTTAAATTTGTTATTTACATTTTTCATCTAAAATAGCAGTGATGGTTGAATGTGTCAATGTTTAAAAAATGCCTAAAAACTTTATTTATATATGGAAATTATTTTTTTCTTTAATACAGATTAACTTTAGTAAATAATAAAACCAAAATTTAACTTCAAAGAAGATATTTAGATTAATTAGAATGCATTCTTTTGGTTTTTGTAGTAAGTCTGTGGCAGTACTTAGTTTATATTATCTTTGAGAATTCAGTTGAAATCCATAACTTATTGCTGGCCACTTGCCTAGTAGATTTAGTGCTGTATATGGAACAAGGTTACAATTTAACAAAATGTAAATCTGAGTAGAGTGGAAAAATTACCAAGCCAGACATAATAGAATAAAAGCTTTATTCAGTACGAGAATTATTACAGACGAGAATAGTACTACCAGGTCCTAATCTGTAAGCAAGACTCACTAGTGAAAATGCTCTTGCTCATTTATCTAAACTTATTTATAAATGGAACTTTGTCTGTGTGTGTGTCCATTACCTATAGACTCTGAAACGGCTGAACCGATTTTCTTGAAAATTTACTCAGTTGTACTATAAGCGTCTGTGAGTGTTCTTAGCTAGTTTTTGTGTCAAGGTACCCCC